>OY728152.1:1174673356-1175298356 GCA_963277665.1 Viscum album | reverse complement strand
ATACATTATTATGTATTATATAATAATATAAAATTGAATTTAAATGAAAAACATCATTATTATCATTAATCAAACAAGTTGTAATGGATATAGTGTACCCACTTTTTAAACTATTATAAACTATATCATCATCCATCTTGAATATAACAATGTTATGATTTTCATTATACAGAAAACAATATCTATACATAGGACATCATATTATGTACACCATTATCCATGAAATTTATATTAATGTAAAATCATGTTTTTATGATCTTTTATATATAAATATATGAACATATATATATATATATATACATATGTATATATACATATTTATATTATCCATTTAGTTAATATATATCTTTCCAATATAAAAAAACAGAGCAAGATTTGAACGGAATAAAAAAAACTACCTTTAAAAAAGAATCCCTTTATAAAATTTCATGCGTTTTATTATTAAATGACACACACACACACAAACATATACATATAATTATATAAAATCACTAAGAACCTATATCATTAATGACTGTTAATATGAATATAATATGAAAACAAATGAAAAAAACTCCATGGTTGTAGAACGAAATAGTGGGATTGATCGTGATGAAATTTCCCATGAATATGATTATTGTATAAATGAATATATGTGGGAAAATGAGACTAACTTTGGATAGTTAAGTAGAGAAGTGGAGAATGAGTATTTAAATCCATAGATTGTGACTTTTTTAATGAAATAAAGAGGATATAAAATATTCAATCATATATGGTATTATCATTTGGTAGATAATATATGACAATAATTAAATCTAGATATAATTGATTTACAAGTGAATCATTTAATAATAATTTAATCATTTTTTACTTTATAAAAATATATAATTATTAATGAAGTTATTTATATAATCACGTATATAATTTTAAAATTGTAGGAAAATAATTTATAGAGAAAATCATTATACAAGTTGTAGCCAAATATTAAATATACCATATAATCGTTATAAAAAAATTAATATTTGAAAAATATTTATATAAAATTATTAACTGATATATAATAATGATAATAATTATAAATTAACTATACACAAATATAATTTGTATTGTTAGTAAAATAAATTTATTAAGTTATTATTTAAATAATATTATCATTGAAATATGGTTAAAGTTATCAAAATTTGAATTACTTTTAAATTCTGATAATTATTATATAAAGACAAATTTATAACTATATAAATAAAAACATTATTAAAATTTTTAAATATCGATAATAAAAAGAAACAATAAAAATGATTATTGTGAAAGAAAAAGTGGGGGATTAGTGTTTTTGGATATAGGTGAACTGACACCCCCTCACCACCATCTTTCTCATGAGAACCACTATACATCAACATGTAACTCATAGTCGATTCCCACACCTCATTAAGTAATTAGATCTTGCTAATGATATATGGGTATCATTTTTGAGAAATGATGATCTTTGGTATCTTCTCATGCGATGGTGACTCAGATCATGTGGATTTACCCAAATCAGATGAGGTTTCTATGTATATATAATGCATTGATGAAAGTTTACACTGTAGGATTGTGTGATTTCAAACCGATTATTTAGATCCCATATGTGTTTGTGCATTATTAATTTTGGGGAATGTGGGGAAATTATTTTAGAGATAAGATAATACCATCCACACAATATATTGTTATATATTCCAATCATATATGTATATATATATATATATATATATATCTAAGTTACATTGCTATTATTTCTAAAAAATAGTGGTTTCATCATAATCTATTAACTATTTTTTTCATAACTATGTCTTGGTCATATGTACTTTTCTTATTCGAATGATAATGTACAATTATTGATTTATTCATCATTTCATGAGAGTTTAGTTTTGAGACCCACACATATGGTATCAGTATAATCTTTAGTTTAATGGTAATGGTATTTTAAAAAATAATATAATCAATAACTATTTTCAAATGTATAAATTGTTTCCTAATATATATTAATTTTTTAATCTATTGAATTTTAATTATATCTCAATGAATATAGGGAATGATATTTCATTTTAGAAATTATTATTTAATTTGAATGTGTTTTATTTTCAAATGAAAACATATGAACAAATATATACATATATAAATATGTGATTATCATTTCATGAAAAACTATTTATATTCTTCCATCCCCGTTTTTAAATTCTATGATTATAACTGGAATTTTATATGAATAATTACCAACCTAGAAAATAATATAAAAATTCATTATGTTATATAATGATTAAAATCCCTTGTAAATGATATTAATTTTACCTTGAGTAAAAAAGGAATATATATATATATATATATATCATTAAACATTTATTTTATTTCTATTTCTCCTATTTTTAAGTATCGTAGTAAATATAGATATTTCGAATAATTATTTACCACAATGAAAACTATGCTTATGTATTCTAAAATATACAATGTTTAATTTCGTATGAATATTAGTTATATTTCCAAATGAGTATATAAAAAAATATATATATATACATAATTCATTTTCAGTAAAATATTTTTGATGAACTCATCTTGTTTTAATACACACAACTCATGTAAATCATTAAAATGATGTAAATCATGTAAATAAATTGAATCATGTAAAATAATTTAAATCATGTTTAAATCATTTACATCATGATTAATCATGTTTTACTATGTTTTAATATGATAATGAATAATATTAATCCATTATGATGATTATTAATTCATATGATAGACTTCAGATAGTCGATAATGTTTGAAATAACTTTCTAGGATCAAACTATCTCACCATTTTGTCTGAAAAATCTAAAAATTCTCAAAAAATGTTTCCAAACACTATAAAAAAGTTACCAGTTCTTCAATTGAAAAAGTATTGGACAGTATAAATGTGAAAAATGTTCCTGAATTCACAAAGGACTAGACAGAAAAACCATGATACAAGTTCCAAAAATTTCAAATGACCATACACTGTAACCGGGCTACCGATTACAGTTTTGTAAAGGACTAGACACTATAACCATGATAATACTAGAAAAATCATGTAGGATGTCACCACTAACTATTGTTCCACTTCTAACTGAAGGGGACTATGGGAAAATTTCTGTCTCACCACCCTCTGTGACACCATTACTTACTGAACAATCTTTCTTCCTTTCACAATAAATATTAGAATTAAATCTAATCGTCATATTTCAATAATTTAATGATATTGAAATAATTAATGATTTTTTGAAGATATATTTTTATTATTATGTGGTACTAGGTGTGGATACCATTCTCCTTTCTAATAAAACAAAAACACCCATGATAAAACACAAGGTGGTGCATGAGTTGGATGTAGCGACTAAAATAGATGTTAGAGTACAGATAAAACCTTCTTCAAAAAGAAGGTGAATGATGATAATCCAACATTCTTTCTTGGAACAATCCTTCAAAAATATTTATAGATATAACCCAAAAATTATGATGTGCTATAAATATTTACAAAATAACTAATAAGAAACTTGAACGCAAAACTCTGGAGTCTTTTTTTCTATGTTTTCTTTCAGAATTTGAACTGAACATCAAATCTGTTAGATCATAGAAGTACAAAAAATGAATAAAAAAAATAACAATGCATTTATAATACCTTCTAATTATATTCTTCTCTGTTGTGTAAATTTTTATTTATATTTTGAGCTGTTAGTTTTTATTTTAAAAAAAATACACATTTTCTCATGTGTTAAATCATAGGAAACCATATATCCAATAACTAGTACACTATGACACCATTTTTCACCGACGTATAACTATAGAAGAGTCCATTTCTGCAGCCGGGATGCTTTAATTTCCGATACAGAACTATGGTAGAGGACAACTGACCGATACAGCTTTGCATGTTGTTGTATACCCCGATCTTGGCTGTGGATCAAAGATAATTAATAGAAGTTTCTTTGTGGATGGTGAAAACCATTTTATGTGGTTAAGGTCTTCTCTTGAGACTAAATCACATTTTTCAATCCGATGTGTTTTAAAATATAGTTTGCTCCATTATAACTCATATTTTAGACAACTAAGTTTCACTTTTATAGTTACTCTTGTATATATAAGTAATTATTTTGATTTAGAAATTTTTTATAATATATTTCATTCTTTTAAGTTTACATAACTATTTAGTAATCAACATATTTTGATATTAATTGAACTATCAAACTATTATAAATTTACTAATTTGATTAACTGGTCGGTTTTGATTTTAAAGTATGGGATCTTCAAATTATTTTGTGGCAAATTTTTGTATAGAAACCCAGTTCATCACCCTCTTGAGTGTCCTTTTCCAAAAAAATGTTGTATCAGATGTTGTTTTAAGCATATATTTTCAAAGTATTTTGATATTTTTAAAATATTTTCAACTATGATTTAGTTTTTTCTAAATATATCTAAATTTCTTTTAGTTATATATTTATAAAATTTTAAAATCTATCTTTTATTATCTATTAAGTAATGTACATATGAAGGTGTTGGTACCAACATACCTCTTAATTAAAAGGTGTGTAATTATAAATAATGTAAAATTAAAATTAAAATTCACCTTGAATGTGTGTGCTTTGATATTAGGATAGTAATATAAGATAAATTTGAAATACTAGAAAATCATAAAAGTACATGGAGAAAAGCAAGAAAATATGCTTAAAATAATAATTTTAAATCTATGAATGTATAGTTTTGTACTTTATGTGATGAATAATTAACTAGAATGTCTACATGAAAATCTGCCTATGTTATTTGGGCCACCATTACTTTCTCACATAAAGGATCCACTAATATTAATGATATGAGGCTTAATACATATAATGTTATTTATGAAAACATTCTGTTGAATCCCGATGAACCCATTTCTGGTATGTATCTCATGATTCATGAAATAGTCAATACACTGATCTCTCTTGGAAATCCAGTGGATTCCAAAGAACAAATCGGAAGGATACTCATATTTCTAGAATAAACATGGAGAGGAAACTCAATATCAATTAGAGATTCATATTTAATTGGTATGTTGTTAGCCAAGGAGATGATAGTAAAATTGATGATGTATGAGGAAGAGTTAATGGAAATAATAGGGAGAGGATAAACCAAAGAGAAATTCAATGGATTTCAAAACCACTACTTCCAAAAATAATTTATTGGAAATGATAGGAACTAATTATGAAATTACATGTAATGATGATTCACTTTCAAAAAGTGATGAGTGAAATGATCAACTAGCCACGAGAATTATAAAGTTTTATAGAAGGTATAATTTCTTCACCAATCCTTATTATAATGGAAAATATTAACAAAATGGTAATAGGAAAAAAGGATTGGATGAAAAGTAACAACACTAATAAGATAGTCTGTTATCAATGTAAGAGAAAGGAACATGTATAATATGACTCTCTGAAGATAATGAATAAAATGTTATATGAGGAATAATATAGAATGTGAAAAATGGTGATGAAAGGAACATGGACTGCTTCTGAGCATAGCTCCAGTGAATCATAATCATCACATGAAGATAATGTAGAAAAGGAAAACATGTGTCTCATGATGAACTCATTTGAGGTAACTCTTGAGTCTCTTGTATAAAATTATTGTAATTCTAGTTGTGAAAGTGATTCATAAATTATGACTACTGAAGAAATTATTGATTAATGTAAAATTCTAGAAGTTATATGAAATTAATTAAAAGATAAATATAAATCATTAAATTAATGGAAGGTTCGTACTTATACTATTAAATCATAGTTTGACATAAAAAAGAAAAATAAATCTTAATTACATTAAGAGTATGATGAATAAAATTAAAAAATAGGAAATTGAAAAAGGACTTAAAACAATTTCAAATGGAATGAATACTCTATCAACAATTCTTGGTAAACACGTATCTCCTAGGTATACAACTGGTAAAGGATACCAACATGGAAAGAAGATCAATTCTTAAACTCATTTTATAACAAAATCTCGAAAATCTATCCTCATACCCAGAATTGAAAAAACAAATTACTTATATCTATGGGATGTAATTTACACCATCATGTTTTTTCAGGATATAAGAATGATCACATATCCAGTATGATACAAACTATGTATATAATCCCCATGAATCATGCATCGGTTTCTAATGCACCTATTAGTTATGTTAGTAGACCCAAAAGAATCTTGGGTACAAAAATAGTCTCTTGCATAATTATGCTGTGGGATATATGTTTGGAGAGAACATATAGAAGTCTATTTTACATGGATAGTTTATTTTCAAGAAACATTATAGGAGATTACCATTTTTCAATAATATAATAATGATTGATAGTGTACATGTCACTTTTGGAGACAATTCTAATGGATAAATAATTGGCCTTGGATAGATTTGTAACTCTAACTCAATATTAATTTACAACATAATTTTTTTGGTGGATTAAAATAACATATAATTAGTATCTATCATTTATGTGATGATGTTTTTCTTTTTACATTTTAAAATTATGGATGCGATGTTTTTATTTCTTAAAATGAGTTAGTATTTCCAACTTTTAGAAATGAAAATGATTATTTTGTTAACATTGATTATATGATTTCTAAAAATGATTCATTCTTTTGGGTCATTCACAAAGAGTCTTTGATTTGTCATAAAAGACTAGATATTGTATCATAAACTCTCTTATATATAATACTTGAAAATTAATAGTCAAGGATCTACCCAAACAAGCTTTTCCAAATTACAATGTCTGTAATCCTTATCATAAGGTTAAAAATGTTTTCCTTCAAACCAAAGAATAGAGTTACAACATCTAAACCTCTCAAATTGGTTCACATGCACTTGTTTGAAAAAACAAGAGGTTTATGTCTAATTGGTATAAAGTATGTCTATGTTCTTTCTGATGAATGTTCTTGACAATCAGTAGTTGGAATCATTATTCTTTCAAAATGGGTATAGTCATATCTTATCTGCTCAAAGGACTCCTCATTATAATGGGGATGTAGAAAGAATAAATATAATCTTACAAGGAATAAGTAATAACATTATTATTGAATATATACTAGAGATATATTTTTAAGATTAATTTTTCTATACATCATGTTATATTGTTAATAGAATCATAATCGGACATATTCTCAAGAAATTTCCATATGAGTTGTTGAACAATATTAATCCAAATGTTCTATACAAAATAGTTTGTTGATGTAATGTTTATATTCACAATACTATGGAAAATTGGGAAAAAAATCCTCAAATATTGATGAAGGAATAATTCTATGTTATTCAA
Organism: Viscum album; assembly: GCA_963277665.1. Taxonomy (NCBI): domain Eukaryota; kingdom Viridiplantae; phylum Streptophyta; class Magnoliopsida; order Santalales; family Viscaceae; genus Viscum; species Viscum album. The sequence goes on along the minus strand of OY728152.1, from coordinate 1,175,291,058 downwards.
TCTCTAGTAAAGGCTATATAGTTTTTAATAAAATAACCAAATACGTGGACGAATTTATTCATGTGAAATTTGTGGAAACTGATCTACATGAACCAAAGAACTCCCTATAAATCCTTGAGCATTACCAGTGAAATCTGGACATAAATGAAAAAACTTTTGACCTTAATGTCAAGAAACCATTTAAATCAACCAGTTCTAGAAATTATTCAAAATCAAGTCATGATTAACATGAACCTAGTGAAGAACCTGAAATCATTATCCCTCCTTTTTTTAGATCTTTTAGATCCCTTATGAAGCATCATATAGACAATATAGTTGTTGAAATAAGTAAATGAACTCAAACAATAGATTCAGAAATAATTTAGGTTGAACATCATGATTTCTTATCACAACATGAGCCCATGAACTACAATGAGCCAATACATGATGAATTTTTGTTGATGGTTATACAAGAAAAATTAAATTTTATATAGATTTATGAGTTTTAAAATATGCTCCAAGGGGTTATTCTTATAGACTATGTATTTTTTATTTATAAAGTCTTTAGAAAAGGTATAGCCGATCCTTATCTCTTAAGAAATATAATTTATAAAGATGTTTTAGTTGTTAAAATCAATGTTCATGGTACTATTTATGGATATTATAAAAAATTATTTGTTGATTTTTATAAAATTATGCAAAGTGAATTTGAAATGAGTTTAATAGAGGAATTAAAATTATTTCTTTGATTTCAAATCATAAAAAATAAGTAAGTTATTATTTTTTTCGATGTAAATATACAGAAGATCATCTAAAATGTTTTTTTTTGGATAGTACAAGAAGTAGTGATAATCTTAAGACTTTGAATTGTATATGGGATATTGATGAAAATGGTAAATTTATTGATCATACCACATACAGAGTAATGATTGGTAGTCTACTCTACATAACAATGAGATGGCTAGATATTATGTTTTGTGTGTGTATGTGTGCTCATTTTTTGTAAAATCCTAAAGAGTTGCATATTCTTTCCATTAAATGGATTCCCATATACCTAAATAATTCTAACAACATATCACTATTCTATCATAGAATACAATAGGTTAACTTAGTTGGCTATTCATATGCTTATTTTTGTGGTAGTATGTTATATATAAAAATAATCTTTGGAACATATCAATTTTTTTGGAAATCCACCAGTATAATTGGGTAGTATAAATAAAAATTTGGATGCATTATCTACTACCAATGTTTAATACATATTTATTGTTAGTTTTTGTGATATGGTTTTTTGGATGAAACTCACTTTTCTAGATTATGGATATCAATTTAGATATGTCCCTATAAATTTGATAACAACAATGCTATTAACATCTCTAAGAACCCAATTTCTCATTAAAGTAATAAAATATTGAGATAAGACACCACTTTTTGAGAAATCATTATCGAAATGGGGATATGAAATTATAATTGAATGGTATTAAACTTCATATTGATGATATTTTCAATAACCCATTAAATTATAAATGGATGAGTTATATCATAAATGAATTAGGAATGATCATCCTTGAGTGACCGGTTTACTATCTTATAGTTACTGATTCCCTGTTGATGTCTCAAAGTTACTCTCTCATAGTTACTGTGTCTCCCCTAATATATTACATCTCATTATCTCTTGTTTTATGGATCATGTTTGTTATCTAACTAGTTAATGTCACACCATTTATATTCATACCACTACATTTAAAATGTGACTGCTTGTTCTGGCCTCACCATTATGACTCATAATTATTTTTTTAGAAATATTATTCCTATATTGTTGAATTCTTAAATTTATTATTTTTATATCATGTTTTTCGTATTATCGTCATTTTAACTCTATAATTGAAAAAAATGTCTCTTCATTTATCTATTCAATCATACTCTCTACTCCCAAAGATAATATATTTTCACTCGAACTCCTCATATTTCTTAAACCAGCATAGAATTATTATGATGAAGCATCCAACATCACAATCTATTGGAAAACACCTCTATTTAAAGAATCGTAAAATGAATCTGATTACCATGATCGAGAAAATACTAAACCTAAGAATTCTGGATCATTGTGATACACCAATGAAAGGAATATGTGTTAAGTGTCTCATTCCATTCATGTTTACTGTTCTAAATTAATTTTATTTATAAGGATTGTTATAGTGGTTTATAAAAGATGCATCTGAATTGAATAGAGTAGAGGGGTTTGAAACTGGCCAAGAGGTTGATTCTCTTATACATCCAAGAGATGCATCTCTTGAGGGTAATAAAAACCCCAACATAGAAAGGAATGAAGATCCAAATCATATTGATTCATCTTCTATGGATACATGTAAAGGTTTCTAAGGTATTTTGATATTGATGAGTCTCAAGGAACCATAGTTTAGGTATTGTATCTTTCATCATTGATTCAACTCAAACCAATTACTATAAAGGAAGAAATATCTACTAAGGATATAGAACCACTCTCTGTTTCTACTCTTGAACCTACTAGAGAACCTCTTAATTATGAAATTAATTATGATTTAGTGGAGTTTTGAGACAATATGTTGTCCGTTTTTTAGAGGCTCATGAACTCTCAACCTACTCCTGTAAATCATCTTAGTGAAAGAGATGTTGCATTTCATTTGGATAAAATCATATGGAAACTCCCACCTAAGATGATTCATTAGATTCAAGATGTTCGATCAAAGAATAGGCAGTTGAGTGTTGAGTTTAAATCTTCATGATCTGTGGTTGAGGAAATGAGGAAATAATTTCTAGTTGCAAAATCACATATTGATCATGTCAATAATGGTTGATTGCAATAAGATCTCAAGGATGTTTGTGTCTATGATTTACCCCACCATGATTGTCGTGGTTGGGATGGTGGTTGAGGAAAATATCAAAAATCAAAATGGGTATGTGTGATATTATCAACGAAATCAATAATATTACCATTGAGTATAATGGTTTTTTATAGACTTTTCTAAAATAGTTTTTTTCTCTCACATCAGTTGTTTCTGCTCTATCTATTTTTTCCTGGCCATATCTTCCCATAAATAGTGAAATTGTTATATATGTAATTATATAAATGTTTCAGTATTTGATTGAAGGTTTCGATAAGGAATGTCTTGATAAATATGTTAAGAATAGTGAACATGTTCTTGACCTAGTAAGAGTTCACTCTAAAATTTCACCTGATTATCATGAAGTATCATCTATGAATGTGGAATAATACATCAAGATAATATATTACAACCATGAGTTGACCACCCATTTCCTATAACTGTTGGATAATTTTATGTTCCCTCTTATAACTCAAGATTTAAAAAATCAAGTACTGACACTAAAGGACATAAATCCTACTATAGATAAATTCTAGGAAAATAAAGATGACATTGAAAAGGACATGAAAAATGGTGGTGAAATCATGATATATTTTTCAAAATGTTAAATCCTTATTTTCATGTTAATAGAAAAACCATATCTTAGCATGAATTAGCTCCTTTGAGACCTGGCCTAATTCCTTGTAACGCCCAAACCCCTGTTACTTAGAGTCGGTGTATTATTACGTAACATTGGCATGATCACAAAATATCAAGTCTCGAAAGACCGATTAGTTTAGTATACTTTGAAACAATAGATAAATTAATAAATGTTACATTACATCATAAAGTGAAAATCAAAAATAACATAGTCTCCATTTTCCACACTCATATCCCCTTCGGACTACCCCCTGCAGGTCATTCCTAAAATACTTCTTCACATCCTGGAAAAATTAAAACATTGGAAGGGATGAGCTCAGATTCTCAGTAAGGATAACAATATAGCAGAAGCTTTTAGAAATAAACATTAACATTTAAGGCAATGTATAACTAAAACAAAAGCCTTTTAAACATTATATTCAGCATAATATGGAAAAAATAAAATGAAATAATTCCATTTACTTATTCACATGGATATTCTACTAGTTGTATAATCACATGCAATATCAAGAACCACTTTCATAATGATGGAATACATAATGTCAGACTATCATAAACATGTAGCCAAGGAATCATGCCAAGACTACAAATAAGATTTTGTCAAGGCCTCATGCCAAGACACTAGTTTGTCTCATGATATCTACCGATTCATCGAGGAGCTATAGCTGGCTCCACCCGTCACTTATTAAGTCCAATTCATTCCTCATATGAACACGTTTAAACATATCATAATCCATAACATAATCGTATGACATAAAACACGCATAAATGAAACATAACATTTCTACATTTAAATCACAAGATATCAATACAACACATTGATATAATAAAAACACTATCAAAACCATTTGCTATACCAAAATAAAAGAAAATTAAAACATGGTATTTATTTTTCATTTAAAAAAAGTTATGGCTTGTAGAGGAAGCCAAAACTCAAATAATGGTTACGGTGGCAGAGAAGTCATTGTCTCCGCATATGTATGACAAGAAAACCATTCCTTTTTTTCGTTTAGTAAAACGCATCATATAAAAATATTCCTTTCGAATAAACGTAAAATTCAAAGGGGTTTATACACCGTATAAAAGAAAGTTGTGTATAAAACAAATTATTCATCAATGAAAGGAGATTGAGACGCAGTCCCTTACAAAGATAATTTTTTAAAATAGAATAAATCTATTATGTGTATTCACTATAAGTACCCATAAAGAAAGTAAAAATACAAGATAGGACATAATAATATCAGGACATAATTTGCAAGTAGGAGATTAACCCAAAAAATTGAAATTGGGTTATGAAGTTCCCTTACCTCATGTCCGACATGACTCGACCATTCTTCAAACTCCTAAATAATAAACTAGAGTTAATTTATAATTTCATAAGAACCATTTTCAAGTTTACTATTCCTTTATTATCACTTATTACCATGTTATTAACATTATTTAATTATTTATGTTAATAATGGTCGTTTTGTCGATCATTGGAAGTTTAGTCAAAAATAAACTTTTTATAATTACAAGTAGTTCATGTGGTTAAATATCCATTATATCCAGAATTATATTCATGATTTAGATATCATATATATCATATATATCCAGTATATACATTCATTCATAATATTAAATAACATTTAGAGGCAAGAAATGAAATGCACTGTTCATGGAGACGGTAAGCCGTACGTACGCATGAACACTACTTTAATTTCTATTTCGTATTTAATTGAATGAAATCATAATGATATAAAGGTGTATTATAATTCTAGTATAATATCATATATAATATCATCAACTCCATCCTTTATACGTCCCACATATGGCATTAATGATTCAAATCACTTTGAGGGGGCGGTAGTCTACACTTCCTAAAATGAAATTATCACGTTTACCCGTAATGGAAATCATAAAGGTATTCCATAAATGAGAAATACAGAATCATAATGAAATAATAAACATTATATATATCATATATAGAAATAGTTTCATCTTATTGGCCACCATTAGGGGTTTTAAAAGAATATTGAACAATCATCATTTCGTGAGGCAGTATTTCGCCACCCACAAAAAGAGTATGCTCTTTACCCATTAGACGGAGGTGTGTGTAAGTGTAAATAAAATACTTCTCATAAAAAAATCCTAGAGTATTTAATATACTATTGTTGTTACAAAAGAAAGGAATAAAAAGAGTTTAAGGGGTTGGAGAAGAAAAATAAAACAAAATAACATAAGAGAAGACATTACCTTAAAATCAGGTAACTCTTTTTTGATTTGAGCCAAAAGCTTCCTTGGGAAAATTATGCCCAATGTGAGGCTTATAAGAGTAAGAGATGGATTTTTAGAGAGTATTTGGGCAGAGTTTGTCCGATCCAAATGGCTTTGAATGTGTGAATAATGTGGTAGTGGTGGGGGCCTTTTATAAGACGAGAGGAGGGGCACTCTTGGAAGGATTGAAATGTTACTTTATTATGAAATGCTTTTCGGATTATAAAGGTCCCACAATGTTATATTTAGAGGATAAGGTAATGAGGGTTCTAAATACACCCATCCAATAGTCTTTGTACAACTGTAAGTCTTAGATTTTACATTATCCTTCCATTTTATTAAAATCGTTAATTAATGACGTAATTGATGCATCATCATGGTGTCATAAAAAATTTAATTTATTTAATGTCTAAAAATATTAAAAAAATTATCATGATGTAGGAATAATTTTATCTTTCCAATGAATATTTATTGTCAAAAATATGACTTTTATAAACACTTCTAATTTTTTTTAGTATAACAACACATGTTTGTGACAATTTTATTTTTTACTTTAAATAAAAAGTTATTAATATCATTTTCTTCGCCAAGTGGTTGCATGGGGTCCCCAAGTTGACCCATGGATTTTCTTGGTCGGCCATGACTCATAAAATATGTTTAGGACAAGTTTAAAGGTATTTTAATATTTTTATAATATCATTTTTACCTTAAATTTCACTAATTACCTTTAATCGTGATTAATTAGACTTAAATGTTACTATTCACCAAAAAATTATTTTAATCCCATTGAACCAAATTTTACTTCCTAATGACAACCATGTATGACGGATTTTTTAAAATCAAATCAGAGAAGTGGTAAAGTTTCATTTAATCGAAAAACCAGTTTTTAACTATCACTTAGTGGTTGCACTATTAATCAAAAATTGATGTTTTTCAGAACAATGACAAAACTTTACCCTAAGCTATAATTGATATTCCGAATTCAAAAATGATGCCCATTTTAAAAAATTGCAAACATATAAGTTGCATTAATTAATTTTATAATTAATTCCCACTTTCACAACAAATAGCATTTTTTAAGAAACAATATATTTCAAAAGATTGGCAATTGTTTATGTCCAATTTCAAAGTGAAATTAATTATAATGACCACCATTTGATATAATTGTAAAAATATATTCTAATTATACTTTAAAACCACTCAATAGTATAATTTATCAATATAATTTATTTTGTTTAAAAAAGTTGATTTAATGTATTTTTTACTAATCATCGAAAATTGGAAGCTCTCAGAAAAATACCAAAATTTCAACATAGGATAGTTTCGATATTCCGAATCCAAAAATGAAGTCAATTTTGAAATATAAAATTTATATAATTTCCTAATTTGGGTATTACTATTCATAACAGTTACATTGGTTTGTCGTGGTGTGTTAGAATCTCGAACTTGTGTACAATGCAAGCTATTGCATTATTGAAAGAGAAGCGTATCATGGAAGAATGGGGTGTTACATTCTCCCCTCCTTCAATAAATTGCGTCCTCGCAATTTGAAAATGTTTTTCAAAAATAAAAGGTTGAAAATAGAAAATACCTTTGTGGAAATCCCACATTATAAATAAGGTTTATAAAATTCATCCTTAATAAGAGGTAAAGGGAAATAAAAAAGTCACCACCAAATTCGGAACATGATTTATTGAACATTGGAGGAAATTAGAGACATATAATTGGAGAAAAAACATAAATTATTATAGGGAGTGATTGAGGTCATCAATCACAAACAAGTGTAAAATTTAGGGCCTCAAAGCCTTCAATATATGTTGATTTAAAATATCATTAGTTCAACAAAACATAAGGTATTAGGATAACAAATTTTTTGTTTTAATATCCCTTTCCTAAATATTAAGAATTAATTTATTCATAGAATATGAGATAAGTATATATATATATATACTTGACAAGTAGAGATTCATCCTTCAACTAATTTCTACCACAAACTCATCCTTCACTCAAAAATATAATAGAACTCAAAAATATTATATTTATCCTAATCGTACAAGGTTCCAAACATTAACACATAACATTTACATTACAAAAAATATTTTTTAATAACCAGGGAATTCCTGTAGGCTAGTGGCAGGTAATAAAGGCATGTCACACTATGGTTGTGGGTTCGATTCCTGCTGCTTTTTCCGATGCGACGGTTTATCCCCCGACCTGCAGGTCATCCTTTTCCTAAAACTATAGTATTAAAATATTCCAAAAATAATCTTCAGTAATGTTTAATCCTTAATCGATACTATCCAAAGTTCAACTTTATCCATTTCAACATTTATTGTTATCCAAAATACCTCCGTCCAGACTTTCTCTAAAAGGTCTCTAAATTCCAAAATCAATTGTATCATCAGATTCCCCAAATAAAGTAAAGTTTCTGTTATTGTCACATATTAAAATATGATTACCTTCATTATATTAAAACCATAATTAAAACAAAAAGTACTTCAGTACAATCTTTATATATATCACATTATTCTTATAACCAGAATATAATCCTTGAGTCCAAAATCACGAGAACATTAATTATTCCACTTCAACTGTAGTAACAGAATAATATTGTCCTTGATCCCTTGGCCTTTTCTGAGTTAAGTGTCCCAGATGCTTATAACATTCATTTTCTTAATGCCCCATTTCCCTAAAATTGTAGCATTCAACATTGATAGCCTCTTTCTTTCCCTTGAAAGCACGAGCCTGGTGACCTTTTTCTCCACATTTATAACAAACTCCCATTCCTTTTAGGCAATTACCAAGGTGATTCTTCCCACAATTATCACATAATGGAAAATAATTCATTCCCTTTTTCCATTTATCAATCTCTTGTTCCACTTTTCTCGTATTCTCTTTCTTTTCTTTAAAGTCAACAGACTTAGAGAATTCCTATTCCGTCTTGATAGCACACGAGACAATATCTTCATACGACGAGAAGGTTTGTGAGAATAATACTCAACGGAGAAATGGTTTTAAACCATCAAAGAAATGATCAATATTACTTCTTGGGTGACATATATAATCTGGAGCATGCCTCGCAAACCTTGTAAAGTTAGCCTCTTACTTTGCGACATTCTCATCCTCCTTCTGCCTCAGACTCAGAAATTTCCTTTCCATATCTGCTCGATGGTCATGTGAATGTATTTTTATAAGAAAATATCCTTAATCTCCATCCATTACACACTTTTACTTCTTCATATTCATTTTTGTTTTGAATCATCGACCACCATTGATCGGCATATCTTGTGAGGCGGTAAACTGCCATGACAACCTTCTCCCTTTCTCTACTCCCAAAGGCGTGGAATATTTTCTCTAAGGAGTTTATCCATTGCTCATCTACTAATGGATTTGTACCCCCATTAAATGTTAGTGGTTGTTGCCTCATGAAGCGGTCTAACATTGATCTTCCACATTGCAGATCAGGGTGCTCCATACGAGTAAGGTTATTATTCATAACCTAAGTGACTTGTCCCAGTATGGTGATAAGTTGATCAGCACCAGTTGTATCTCCAGGTCCACTATAATTATCATGAGTAGGAGGGAAATCCCTAAATGGAGTGCATGTATTGATATGGTTTCCATTCCTCCCAATAGGCACCATTTTAAACAATGGCATGAACTAGATTTGTTAATGAATCAAAATACATAATTACAAACATGAAAAACACTTAACATAAATTGAACTATTTATGGATATCATTTATAATCACAAAAATGTTTTCTTTTAAGAAATATATAATAATAACCCATTATAGTGGTTTGTAATGAAAATGAGAATTATCCAAAGCATATCCCTCGGGAGTGTCATAACCAAGAGTGCAGCAAGGCCCATTGTCGTGCACCAGTTCCCGTTCGAGTCTATCTCATAGTGGTGTTTTCAGGTTTTACCCCTAGGTAGATTTGTTCCAGAGGCGCCTCTACCTGCTCATATCCAGAGATAGATGTATTGCTCTGAAAACTCACAAAATCTCTATAATACCAAAATTCTATGATGTTCTTCTATACTAATCCTCAAATTTTATCTTAGGGATATGTGATCTAATCAGAGTTTATCTAAATCTATCTTCACGGGTTTGTACTAAACTGCCTCTGATACCAACTACAATGCCCCGACCCCATTTACCCAGAGTCGGTGCATTATTATGTAACATTGGCATGATCACAAAAGATCATGTCTCGAAAGACCGATTAGTTTAGTAGCCTTGGAAACACTAGTTACATTCATAAATGTTACATTACATTGTAAAGTAAATGAAATACAATAACATAGTCTCCATTTTACACACTCATATCCCCTTCAGAATATCCCTGCTAGTCATTCCAAAAATACTTCTTCACATCCTAGAAAAATTAAAACATTGAAAGGGTTGAGCTCAGATGCTCAGTAAGGATAAAAATATAGCGGATGCTTTCATAAATAATCATTAACATTTAAGGAAATGTATAACTAAAAAAAAGCCTTTTTAAACTTGAACTTCAGCATAATATAGAAAAATTAAAATGAAATAATTCCATTTACTTATTCACATGGATATTCATCTAGTCGAATATTCAAATGAAATATCAATAACCACTTTCATAATGATGGAATGCATAATGCTAGACTATCATAACCATGTAGCCAAGGCCTCGTGCCATGACTACAAGTCAGATTTTGTCAAGGCCTCGTGCCAAGACACTAGTTTGTCTCATGAGACCTACTGATGCATCAAGGAGCTATAACGGGCTCCACCCGTCACTTATTAAGTCCAATGCATTCCTCATATGAACAGGTTTAAACATATCATAAACCATAACATAATCGTATCACATAAAGCATGCATAAAGGAAACATAACATTTCCACATTTAAATCACAAGAAACAAGGACAACACATTGATATAATAAAAAAATCATCAAAACCATTTTCAATACCAAAATAAAAGAAAATTAAAACATGGTATTTATTTTTCATTTAAAAAAGGTCATGTCTTGTAGAGAAGCCGAATCTGAAATAATGGTCACGGTGACAGAGAAGTCATTGTCGCCGCATACATATGACATGAAAAAAATTCCTTTTTTTCGTTTAGTAAAATGCATCGTATAAAAATATTCCTTTTGAATAAATGTAATATTCAAAGGGTTTATACACCGTATAAAAGAATGTTGTGTATAAAACAAAATATGCCTCAATGAATGTAGATTGAGATGAAGTCCCTTATAAAGATCATCTTTTAAAATTAAATAAATCTATTATGTGTATTCACTACATGTACATATAAATAATGTACAAATACAATATAGGACATAATAATATCATGATATAATTTGAATGTAGGAGATTAAGCCAAAGAATAGAAATTAGGTTAAGAAGTTCCCTTACCTCATGTCCGACTTGACTCGACCGTACATTAACCTCCTGAATAATAAACTAGAGTTAATTTATAATTTCTTAAGAACATTTTTCAATTTTATTATTCCTTTAATATCACTTATTACCATGTTATGAACATTATATAATTATTTATGTTAATAATGCTTGTTTTGTCGATCTGTGGTACTTGGGTCAAAAATAAACTTCTTATAATTAAACGTTTTTCATGTGGTAAAATATCCATTATATCCAAAATTATATTCAGGATGTAGATATCATATATATCATATATATCCAATATATAAATTCATTCATAATATTATGTAACATTTAGAGGTAAGAAATGAAATGCACCGTTCATGGAGACGGTAAGACGTACGTACGCATGAACGCTACATTCATTTATATTTTTTATTTAAATTAATGAAATCATAATGATATAAAGGTGTATTATAATTACAGTATAATATCATATATAATATCATTTACTCCATCCTTTATACTTCCCACATATGGAATTAACGATTCAAATCACTTTGAGGGGGCGGTAGTCCGCACTTCCTAAAATGAAATTATCGCATATACCCATAATGGAAATCATAAAAGAATTCCATAAATGAGAAATAAAGAAGAATAAGTAAAAAATAAAAATAATATATATCATATATGGAAATAGTGTCATCTTAATGGCCATCATTAGAGGTGTTATAAGAATATTGAACAATCATCATTTCGTGTGGCAGAATTTCTCCACCCATAGAAACATGATGTTCTTTAACTATTAGACATAGGTGTATGTAATATTAAATCAAATAATTCTCATAAAAACATCCTAGTATATTGAAGATTCAGGTGTTGTTACAAAATAAATGAATAAAAATAGTTTAAGGGGTTGGAGAAGAAAAATAAAACAAAATAACATAAGAGAAGACATTACCTTAAAATTCGGTAACTCTTTTTTGATTTCAGCCAAAAGATTCCATGGGAAGAATTATTCCCAAAGTGAGGATTCTAGGAGTAACAGAGGAAATTTTAGAGAGTATTTTTGTCGAGGTTTTCCGAGCCAAATGACTTTGATGGGGTGAATAAGGTGGTAGTGGTGGGGGCCTTTTATAAGAGGAGAGGAGGGGCACTCTTGGAAGGATTGAAATGTTACATTATTATGAAATTATTTTCGGATTATAAAGGTCCCAAAATGATATATTTAGAGGATAAGGTGATAAGGGTTCGAAATACACCCACCAATAGTCTTTGGACAAGTGTAAGTCTTATATTTTACATTATCCTTCCATTTTATTAAAATCATTAATTAATGAGGTAATCGCTGCATCATGATAGTGTCATAAATAATTTAATTGTTTTAATGTATAAAAATTTTAAACAAATTTCCATGATGTATGAAATCAAATTATCTTTCCAATGATTATTTATGGTAAAAAATATGACCTGTATAAATGCTTGTAAAAATGGTTTTAGTAAAACAACACATGTTTGTGACAATTTAATTTTTACATTAAATAAAAAGTTATTAATGTCATTTGTTTCCCAAGTGGTTTAATGGGGTCCCCAAGTTGACCCATGCATTTTTTGGTCGGCCATAACTCGTACAATAATTTTAGGACAAGTTTAAATGTATTTTAATATTTTTATAATATCATTTTTACCTTAAATTTCACTAATTACCTTTAATCGCGATTAATTAAACTTAAAAGGTCATATTCACCATCAAATTATTTTAATCCAATTGAACAAAATTTTACTTCTGAATGACAACCATTAATTTCAGATTTATGAAAATCAAATCAGATAATTTGTAATATGTCATTTAAACGAAAAATCAGTTTTTAACTATCACTTAGTGGTTTCACTATTCATCAAAAAATGAAGTTTTTCAGATCAATGCCAAAAATTCACCCTAAGATATAATAGATATTCCAAATTGAAAAATGATTTCTATTTTAAAAAATTCGAAACATATAATTTTAATTAATTAATTTTATAATTAATTCTCGATGTCACAATAAATAGTGTTTTTAAGAAACAATATATATCAAAATATTGACAATTATTTATGTTCAATTTCAAAGTGAAATTAATTCTAATGACCACCATTGGATAAAATGGTAAAATATATTCTAATTACACTTTAAAACCACTCAATAGTATAATTTATCACTATAATGTATTTTGATTAAAAAAGTTGTTTTTATGTATTTTTTACTATTCATTGAAAATTGGAAGCTCTAAGAAAGATACCAAATTTTCAACATAGGCTAATTACAATATTCCGAATCCAAAACTGAATTCCATTTTGAAATATAAAATTTATATAATTTCAAAAAGTGGGAATTACTATTCATAATTGCTACTTTGGTTGGTCGCGGTGTGTTAGAATCTCGAACTTGCATACAATGGTAACTATTGCATTATTGAAAGAGAAACATATCGTGGAAGCTTGGGGTGTTAAATTCCTTATACCAATACCTCTTCTTCCACTTCTTTTGAACCTATAACCAAGGGTTTCTATCAGGAAGTGATCCATATCAGACCTGTCATTTTTAACATCATTTTTCTCAATATTAATATAGACCAATCCTTTCTCCTTCAATTATTGATGTTATCTTCTTCCTTCCAACACTATTCCATCTACATCTCTAGCTCCTACTCATGCTGTCTCAGACAAGGATAATGTGAAGTCCATATAATATGAAGATAATCGAAGGTTAAATATTGATAGGGTTGTGATGTATTGTATTTTTGTGATTAGAATGAATTATTATTAGTATATTAAATGGAATACCATCTCTCACTTTCACTCATTTATTGGTTTCATTTTGTTTTTATTATCTAATTATCTTTTTTATAATCCCATAAGGGGGAGAAATAAGATATGAAATTTAGGAATTTTTTGGAAAGAAGCATTTTCGGTGAAGAACTACATTTATACTATTTTTTACATTTATTTTATAATAACATTATGTGATAAGTAATTTCTTTATTCCGTTCTATGATTTATGGCTACAAAATTCCATTAGTTGTGATCATCAAACATGGGTAGATTGTTGGACTCATTTTTTTAATACTGTCAAATCATGTAAATCATGTAAATCTATTAAATCATGTGAACCATGTAAAACATGTAAATCATGTAAATCATTTAAATCATGTAAATAATGTAATTCATGTTAAACATGTAAATCATGTAAATCATGTAAATCATGTAAATATTGTAAATCATGTTTCAATCATGTAAATCACGTTTCTCTTATGTACATTATTATTAATCCTGTCCTATTATGTTTTTTTATTATGATTAATCTTAATCCAACATATCGAGTATTACTATAAAGACGCAGAATTCTGATGGATTTTGTTTCAAAAATACATGGAAATTTTATGAGTCCGTGAAAACTAACGGCGTGTGATTCGGAGACCCATTGTGCCCAAAATCAATTTCTAATGTTTTTTTTGGGTATGTTCATAAAATGTACGGGCAGATTTTAATAAATTTTGATCCGGTGCTCAGAATTGAAATATGAGTGAACCGTTGAACTCACAATGCTAGTATTCATTGAAAAATACTTTCAGTTCGATGACAATAGGTTGAGTTTAGAAGATAGTTTTTGGGCTTTCGTGGATAATAATGAAATAAAGTGCCCCTCACTTTGTTTTTATATGAGCCTCCATGTGAGTGTTTGGTGGTTAAAATCTCCTCGTGGAAGTTGGGCGTGGGACCACCACACCGTAACCTCCCATGAGAGGTTATGGTGGTGGGTCCCACCCGAACCTAACCTTTCGTGAGAGGTTATAATGTGGGGACCACACGGGGATAAACCCCCCTTTTGATGGAGGAGAGTAAAACCTCTTAACTCTACCTCATTAATGAGGGAGAGCCTCTTGACAACCCCTTTAATTAATTGGTGCCTACTCCCCTAATTAATTTGTTCCAACAGTCCTGAATTAATTAAGGGAGCTATGTTTTTAGTTAACCAATTTGATTTTTTTGTCAGCAACTATATAATAGAAAAAATCAATGTATTCTTATTTTTTCATGGCATTTCTCATTTGGTGGAGTTTTGGAAGAGAAGAGATTGGGAGAAATGTTTTTCCAACAAAGAATGCTCCACTGACGAAGAATGCCGACCTTCTTCGACTTCCTCCCTCGGATCCTACCGACGTGGGAATATTCAACCGACCTACCCTCCGTATCGTCATCAATGAGCCGATGTAGCTCGGGATTGGGAGTGCATGGAAGACGTGACGAATGATGAACTCCTTCGTCTTCTTCCCGCGACATCAATGTTGATGACCGACAATCAATGGTAGGGGGTTTATTTTGTGTAACTTTCCTTTTCTTTCTCACTTCTTCGGATTGGAAATGAATCGTTTCATGGTTGTAAAATAATTTTTTTCATCTTTCTTACTCTTTTATAATCAAATTGTTACCACCCTAAATGCGGAGGTTGTGGGAAAAACAATCATGGCCCGAACCCTCCAACATTCTTTTACGTATTGTTTCTCATCATGGCGATTAAGCAGCGTTGAAGGTGATAGATGCATAGGAAAAGGCCGTGCTTCCCACAACCTCCTCAAACCACGCCGCCCACATGACATTTTGGTCCCCCGACCGAGATGGCTCTGTGGTACGAACCCCCGTAGGCCTTACGCGTGCTCGACTGCACCATCCCCGGCCTACCGCGTGCCTGACTGCACCGCCGCCGGTATTCCATGTGCCCGGCAGAGCCCCGCCGGGCCGCCTGGCGCCCAGCCCTGCGGCCGTCGGCCCGCTCGGTGTACTGCCCAGCCGCCCACTGGCCTGTCTAACACACTGCCCTACTGCCTTCCTACCCACCTAGTGGCCAGCTCGGCCGCCCAGCCTCCCGAGCCGCCTCCCAACACCCGGCCGCCCGACCTCCCGAGCAGCCTCCCTGATCTAGGCCGCCCGGACTCCCGAGCAATGTCGGCCGCCCAACCGAACCGGCGCCTTGTCCGTGCTGGCCTCCCAAACCGGCACGCGGCCCCCCTCATAGTGACATGGCCGAATCAGATGTGCCACGCCCTTCGGGATGAGTTACACCAGTCTGCGGCCTCGCGACGCTCTTGGCCGAACAGGCTCCGAGCCCGGGCCAAACAGCCCACGTGGTCGGTAGGGCTGGGCCTAGTGGGCCTGGCCGAACCTAACAGGTTGACCCACAGAATGGGCTAGGCCAGACCCAACAGGTCTGATCGGATCGACCTAGACCGGGTCATCCCCGACTGGGTTGGGCCGGGTCGATCCGACCAGGTCGAACCAGACCCATGCCCTCTACCGACCCTTTACTTTCTTTTGGCCTTATCTTTTTCACCGTACATCCGTTTGATGAACCATTTGTGGAACTCATTTTCATCGAGTTCTACTGTCCCCTTAAGTATACCCCACTGAAATTCTGAGTAATTTTGAGATACAGTCCGGTTAGATTTTGCACGAATCCAACCGGGGCCCCGAAACCTAAAGGCTAATAAATCACAGACCGGGCGTCTGATTGATGTGTTGTTTAATGCATTGAGACCCCAATGATATGGAAGACATTTGAGATACTTCTACGTGGGACTTCAGGATAGTTTGAGCATCGACCAATAGCTTGGGGAGCATATCCTTCTGGAGACGAGCATGCATAGCACAGAGACCTAGTAGTTGGCTGATACCTGACGACTGCTGACCGATTCGACTCACGGATACTCGAATAGCCATGTTCGGAGCACCTTTTTGTCACAGGAGACCCACAGTGGGGAGAAACTCTTTGTGAGCACGATAAGCACATGGTTCTCGATAGGAGGAGTACCTCAGTAGGCTATGAGGGGGAGCACCTCTGTGTGACGCGGCAAACCCATGGTGGGGAGTGCCTTTGTGTGAGGCGGCAGACGCATGGTACTCGACAGAAGCAGTATCGTAGCAGTCCAAGGTTATTGGGAAGTGCCTCTTTGTCTGCTCGGCAGTCCCACTGTACTCAATAGAGGAGGAGTTCTCCAGCAGTCATTGTTTTGACAGTGTGATGGGGGATGTTACTTGATAGTACCCCTAGAATAAAATTCTGGTTTGAGCTGAGTCAGTAATTTTGTGTTTACCTCATAATTGAGATCGATTACTTGAAAACATATGTATTTGTATGGACATATACCTAGGTTGCGTTATCTGTTGATTTCATAATTTGTGGGTTATCCTAGTTGGGTTTGAGAGTCCTTGAGGGTTTTGGGGTCCCTACTAAGTATCATTATACTCACAAATGCACAGGCTATGCCCACATGTCATTGTGTTGGATTTAGGTGACAGACAGCATTTACTGAGGATGAGGGAACCATGACTGGACGGTACCCGGAGGTGGACCACATGGAGTGACGGTACACAGAGGTGAAAGATGGATGTCCAATGTAGAAGAGCCTATCTGTACCTACCTTTCAGGTTGAATTTTCTCGATGGATGATCCAGGAGGTTTTATCCCTTTTTCCAGTGCTTGCACTTTTAGTTTCCTTGTACATTATAGTTGGACTTTTATTTTATCCCCTGTTTACTTTTCATTACTCCTTTTTTTTACAGTTTTATATTGTGTTTTTTATCCAACAGAATCTCTATTGGGTTCATTTTCAAGATATAAATTCAATGCCTTCCCAGTTTAGGGATTTACGCCTTTGGTGCTAGTTTCGAGCCCATGTCCTATGGAAGGCGGGATTGGGGTAGTGATAGAACGGGCTCCGGGGGACGAGTCGTGAAAAATTGGTATCAGAAGAGTCGGTTCTACTGAAAGAACATAAGACTCATAACTTTTTTGTGAAGTAGTAGTGTTGAGGGTACTATGTGTGGTTATCAGTTCTGGGAATCCAGTGTTGGTGCAGTGGTCGACGTATCTTTACACCAGGACACTAACTGCTGATTTCCGACTAAGTGCACGAAAAAACCGATTGCATGTGTGTTTTCAAAAGTTTTCTTTAATCCAGCTCAACCGGGTCAACTCACTAGTTATAATATATTGACCATGTCACAACTATTTCTTTTAGTATTCATCCTCTTTGATGACAGGATAGAGCCCTGAGAGTTGTACGCGCAGATAGCCGATTGAGCAACGAGGCCTCTGTGTAGGGCCCTCTACCAGCAGAGGCACCAGTAACACCACTTTTTGTTCGTCCACCGATTCCACTATCCCTAGCAGCAGGCAATGCACGCCGCTTGCGCACGTTACACGAGTTCCAGCCCTAGAGGCCACCTAGGTTCAGGAGAGAGACTAACCCACAAGAGGTAGAGGAATGTTTAGAGGATGTGGTGAGAGTTTTTTTATTGGGAGGGAGAATAGCTGTCTTCAGGTAAATTCCTACTGCCAACCTTCTATAGGTTGTAGCGGTCATATGGTGTAGAATGACTCTCGAGGTGCACTATGAGATTAAACTACTCTCGGCCGAATTCGAGAGCATGTTTTGGGTGGAGTTTGTCCCAGCCACCCTACATGTAGTGTGGATACATGAGCTACTTAATATGCAGTAGGGAAGCCTGACTGTATCTCATTACTCAGCGTGGTTCACCGACCTCTCACCCTACTCCACAGATATGGTGTGGGACACATTCATTATGGTCTGGACCATTGAGTAGGGGCTCCAGAAAAAGATCATGGCTTAGATGATCTCCCTAATTATCCCAACGTAGGCGCGTGTGTTGGAGAAAGCGCTCCTAGTGGAGAGTTTCCTTGCTGAGCAGTCTCCAGCTACGAGAGCCACTACTAGCTGACATGCATCGAAGTCATCTATAGCTGGTAGTAGATAGATGTCGCAGAGGTCCAAGAGGACCAGACCCATGGGTGGATGACCGTATGACTCATAATTAGTTGTGTGGGGCACCCATGGTAGAAACATACGTGCCAGAAGCTGGCAGTGTTACTCATACGGTGGTTAGCGTCACATGGCTCGTGACTATCCGACCCGCCGTTCGGATGATTAGTAGATGGTAGAAGGACCTCCCAAGAAGAGACAGAGATTTGATTGGTGTGGTCCATAGGGAGCAGGTGGACGTGGTAGAGGAGATGGCCATGTAGCTGGCGGTGGATGAGGCTTCGAGGTGTTACTGCCACCACCGCTAGGAGGTCAACCCAAACCACATGGAGCAGGTAGACGTGGGAGAGATCTTCTCCAGGCAGCTAAGTCTTATGATCACGACACTCTGGAGATGATTAGAGGTATGATATGTGTCTACACTACCATAGCTCCAGTTCCAATAGACACAACTATCAATCACTCTTTCATTTCCACTGCCCTCTTTCGATGCTCAGATATTCTGATGGAGCCATTGGATCGATCCTTATGGATAGAGACTCCTATAGGATCAGACTCGATGATTAAGCACTGGTGCCAGCAGTGTGAGATTACTCTAGGAGGCGAGTGCTTCGGCTGGGATCTCCTAGTAGCAGTGTCGAGGCCTTAGGACGTCATCTTGGGTATGGACGTGTTATCTACAGTCCATTCCCACATCGAATATATCTGGCGCAATGTGTGGTGTGTCCGCATGTATGGGATCAGGTTCACCTTCATTGGCAAGAAGGGAGCCTTTGAAATGCATGATGGACTTTTCCGGAGGAGAGTACGGCTGATCACTCATCAGTTATCTTGACTTACCCTCAGAGTAGTTGATGTGTAGAATCCGACATATCCTGTAGTGGTGGACCAGTACACAGATGTTTTTCCTGATGATGTCCCTGGTGTACCTAATCGTAGAGATGCTGTATTTTTCATTGACCTCTACCCCGGGATGACATTGATATCTACACCTACATATCAGATGGCTCCCACGATGCTTCGTGAGCTACAGGTACAACTAGAGGACTTATAGGAGAAGGGATTCATCCAGCCTAGTGTTTCTCCCTGGGCAGCCCCGATTCTGTTCGCCAAGAAGGAGGATAGAAGCTTGAGGATTTATGTCGACTACTGTCACCTGAACCAGGTGATCGATAATAACAAGTACCCGCTCCTGAGGATTGAAAACCTATTTGATCAGCTGAAGGGAGAACAGTGGTTCTCTAAGATAGACCTCAGATCAGGATATCACCAGTTCAAAGTTAGAGATGAGGATTTGCAGAGGACAACCTTAAAATGTCGGTATGACCACAATGAGTTCATGGATATGCCATTCGGCATATAAAACGCTCCATTAGTGTTCATGGGACTCATGAATAGGATCTTCCAGCCATACCTCGATCACTTTGTCATAGTCTTCATTGACAAAATTTGGATCTACTCGGCTACTATGGAGGAGCATGCCCACCATTTGCAGGTAGTACTGGACACAATTCGAGAGCACCATATTTTTGGTGAGTTATCGAAGTGATAGTTTTGGATCCTAGAGGATCAGTTTTTGGGACATGTCATCTCGAAGGTTGGAGTTACAGTAGATCCGGCAAAGATTGAGGTGGTACTTTCTTGGGAGCCACCCATGAGTGTGACTGAGGTATGGAGTTTCTTGGGTTTTGTTAGGTACTAAAAGAGGTTCATTCCAGACATTCTAGAGTTGCATCACCACTATCAGCCTTGACGAAGAAGAGACAAACCTTTTTGTGGACAGAGAGATACCGGCAGATCTTTCAGGAGCTAAGGCAGATACTGACTATTTTACCCATCTTGAGGCTTCCAGAGGAAGTCATTGAGTACGTTGTATATTACAACACATCAGGGACCAGAATCCGGTGTGTCATGATACAAGAGTGAGAAGTGATTGCATATGTTTTATGGAATCTAAGACATCACTAGTTAAACTATGCAACCCATGACCGGGAGTTAGCAGCAATGGTCTTCTCCTTGAATATGTGGCGACAATATCTGATGGGAGAACATTTTACCATGTACACTGATCACAAGAGTGTCAGGTATATCTTCCCTCAGAAGGACCTAAGACTAAGAGAGTGGTGATGGCTTGAGTTCTTCTAGGACAATGACACTGAAATAGTCTTTACTCTTGGAAAAGGGAACATTTTTGAAGATGCACTCAGCAGGCGATCTGGTATACAGTTTCTTGGTGAGGTGACAGAGTAGGTGGATACCTTACAAATAACCTTTGTTGATAGAGATTGAGCTGTTTTACTTTTCTCCCATGCAGTCCCTCCACCACTTATTCAGTGATTCAGGGAGGCACTGCATGTGGACACTGACTGTGAGACATGACATGCTTAGATATCCACGGGGCAGGCACCTGATGGATTTTATAAATGTAGGGAGCATTTCAATCTATTTAAAGGACGTACTGTGGTGACAGTGTCACATCAGGAGGAAGTGTTGAGGGAGTTCCACACATCCCCTCTAGAGGTACTTCCAGGAGTGGAAAAGATGTATTAGGACCATCAGTGACAGCACTAGTGTCGAGGTATGAAGAAGGAAGTAGCAGTGTTTGTCTCTCGATGCCTCACTTTTCTACAAGTGAAGGAAGAGCACCAGGTATCAATAGGCTTGGTTCAGCCTTTAGAGGTCCCAGAGTGGTAGTGTGATGATATATCCATGGACTTCGTGATGGGTCTTCCTCATACATCCAGAGGTCAGACTCGATTTGGGTGATCGTTGACAAACTAACCAAGTCGGCCCACTTCCTTCCAATTATCGAGTAGGGCTTAGTAGAGAGCCCGAGATGCGTCTATGTTGAGGAGATTGTGACACTACATGGAGTACCTTCAATTATTGTCTATGATCATGACACACAATTTACATCATTGCTATTGAATGGGTTACAGGAAGCTATAGGGACACAAATGCATTTGAGCACCGCCTTCCATCCTCGGACTGATAGTTAGACTGAGCGGACAATTCAGACCCTTGTGGACATGCTACGTGCTTGTGTCCTCGAATTTGGTCGCAGCTGGGTGGACCACTTACCTTTTGTGGAGTTTTCATACAACAACAACTATCACTCCATCATAGGAATGTCACCTTTTGAGGAGTTATACGGGAGGCCATGCCGATCACCCTTTTGCTGGACTGACTATGGGGAGTCACCACTACTGAAACCAGATATGGTACGAGCTACCACAGAGAATGTGCAGATGATCCAGGAGATGATGAAGACTGAACAGAGCAGGCAGAAGTCATATGGTGACAGGAGTTGGAGTCCACTGGAGTTCGAGGATGGAGACCACATATTTATATGGGTCTCATCTTAAAAAGTTCTACGGAGATTTACCCGAGGTGGCAAGTTATCTCTAAGGTTCATTTGACCTTTCTAGGTCCTCATCAAGGTTGGCGAGGTGGCTTTCCAATTAGCTCTTCCACCTCAGTTGCACCAGCTGCATGACGTCTTCCACGTATCTTAGCTGAGGACATATGTGAAACACCCTTCTCACATCATCGACCATGGAGAGTTGGACGTCAAAGAATGGGCGACTTTCACGGAGGTTCCAGTGGAGATTGAGGATCGATAGTAGAGGGTCCTATGTGTATGGTGGATACCTCTGGTGCACATTACCTAGCCGCACGACAACCTCCCGGAGAGCACATGGGAGCAGGAGGCTCCGATGTGTGCTCAGTATCGCCACTTGTTCCCTTAGTTCGAGTTGTAGCTTACGAGGATGTAAATATCTAATGTGGGAGAATTTAATGACCCATAATTCTCGTGAATTTTCTTTTATCTCAAATGCATGGGAATTTTACAAGTCTACGAAAACTGACAATGCAAGATACTGAGGCCCGGTATGCCCAGAATCAATTTCTGAAGTTTTGTTCGGGTACACTCAGTTAGCGTATGAGTGGATTTTTATAACTTTTGAACCAGTACTCAGAATTGAAATCTGAGGGCACTGTTGAAATCACAGTGCCGGTGATAGATTAAAAAAACATTCACATTGACGGCAGTGGGTCGAGTTTAAAAGATAATTTTTGGGTTTTTGTGGAAAATAATTAAATAAAATGTGCTTCACATTATTTTTATTTGAGCCGACATGTTAGTGTTTAGTGGTTAAAATCTCATCACGGAGGTTGAAGGTGGGACCACCAAACCTTAACTTCTAATGAGAGGATATGGTGTTGGGGCCCACACGAACCTAACCTCCGGCGAGAGGTTACAACGCGGGGACCACACGGGACTAAACCCACCTTTTTATTAAGGAGAGCAAAACCTCTCAACTATCCCACATTAATGAGGGAGATCCTCTTGACCTCCCTTTTAATTAATTGGAGCCACCTCCCCTAATTAATTTTTTCCAACTCTCATGAATTAATTGGCGGAACCAAGTTTTTAATTCACCAATTTGATTTTTTGTGTCAGCAACTATATAATAGACAAACACAATATATTATTATTTTTTATTGGCATTTGCCATTTGGAGGAGATTGGGAAGAGAAAAGATTGGGAGAAAAGTTCTTCAAATGATGAACTGTCCACCGACGAAGAAGTCCAACCTTCATTGACTTCCTCCCTCAGAACCTACCGATGTGGGTCATATTCAACTGACCTAACCTCCGCATAGTCGTCAACGATCAGACATATCTCGAGATTGGTTGGGAATGGTGGACGTGAGGAATGAATAACTCCGTCGTCTTCTTCCTGTGACTTCAATGCTGATGACCGACAATCAACTGTAGGGGGTTTATTTTGTGTAACTTTCATTTTCTTTTTGTTTTATTTGGATTGGAAAGTGAACTTTGTGTTGTTGTAAAACAATTTTAGTTAATATTTATTACTCTTTAATGATCCATGTGTTACCACCCTAAACCCGGAGGGTGTGAGCCAAACCAACAGTGCTCAACCCATCGGCCATTCTTGTTTGTGTTGTTTCTTGGCATAGTGATGAGACATAGTTGAAGGCTACGAAGGCACATGAAAAGGCTTTGACTCCCACGGCCTCTGCGAACTGCGCCGCCCCTGTGGTGTTCTGGTTCCCCGACTGAGCCAGCTCCATCGGCTGAACCACCGCTGACCTTCCGCGCGCCAGGACGCACTGCCACCAACCTTATGCACACCTTACTGCACCACCGTTGGCCCTCCATGCTCCTGCCTGCACCACACTGGCCTACCCGGCCGCCCGCCGGCCCGCCCGACAACCTACTCAGCCACATCCGGCCCACCTAGCTCCCTACCCGTGGCACGCCGGCCCACCTCGCGCCCATCTCGGATGCTCGCCGACCCTCCTGGCGCCCTGCCCGGCTGCCACACGGCCTGCCCGCTGGCCTCCCGGCCGCCTGGCCTCCCAAGCCACACCGACCGCCCGACCGAACCGGTGCCCAAGGCGTGCCGGCCTCCCGATCCGGCCTACGGACCCCCTCACAGCACCCTAGTAGAACCGACTCAGCTGCGCCCTTCGGCCTTAGTCGCGCCGGGTCGCGCCCTCACGAAGCTCTGTGCCGAAACGGCCCTGCGCCCGGGCCGAACCGCCCACGCGACGTACTGGGCTGGGCCCAATGGGCTGGGCCAAAACTAACAGGCCGACCCGCCCAATGGGTTAGGCCAGACCCAACAGGTCTGACCGGGTCGAGAAAGACCGGGTCGGACCGTCTGGGTCGGACCGGACACGGTCCCTATACCGATCCTTTATTATCATTTGGCCATATCATTGGAACCAAAAGAAACCTCAGCGGTGCTAGTTTTCTTCTAGAGTGACAGTCCCTTTGAGTATACCTCACTAGAGTTCGGTATAATGTTGATATACGGTCATGATGGATCGTGCACAAATCCAACCTGGCCCCCTGGACAAAAAGGCTAATAACTCACAGACCGGACATCCGATTGATGCTCCATTTGTTGCGTTGAGACCCCTATGACGTGGAAGACCGTTGAGATACATCTACGTGGGTCTTCAGTATAGTTGGAGAATCTACCAATTGCATGGGGAGATGATACTCCCAGAGACGAGCATGCATAACGCAGAGACCTAGTAGCTAGCTGAGACCTAATGACTGCTGAACGATTCGACTCGGAGTGAATCGACTATCCATGTGGGGAGCGCCTTGGTGTCACAACATACTCATAGTGGGGGACTGCCACTGTGTGAGAACGGTAGACCCATGATACTCGATAGGATATGTATCTCAGCAGGCTACAAGGGGGAGTGCCTCGATTTGACACGGAAGGCCCACAGTGGGGAGCACCTCTGTGTGACGTGGCTGACCCATGTTACTCGATAGGAGGAGTACCTCAACAGTCCATGGTAAGTGGGAAGTGACTTTGTCTGAGCACAGTAGGACCACTATTCGAGATAGAGGAGTAGTTCTCCAGCAGCCAAGGCTTCAACAATGTGACTGGGAATGTTACTTGATATAACCCCTAGAATAAAATCATGGTTTGAGATGATTCAGTAACATTTGTGTTTACCTCATGATTGAGATGGATTAATTGATAACTTAGGTATATGTATGATCATATATCTAAGTGGGGTTATCTATTGATTTGATACTTTTTTGTTTATCCTAGTTGGTTTTGTAGGACCTTGAGGTTCTCGGTGTCCCTACTCAGTATTGTTATACTCGCCCCTGCATGGGCTATGCTCACACCTCGTTATATTGGATGAAAATGATAGACATCATTGACTGATGAAGATGGCACCAGGACTGGATGGTACACAGAGGTGGACCGCACGGTGTGGTGGTACACGGAGTTGACAGACAGATGTGGAATGCAGTGGAGCCTATCTGTACCTACCATTTAGGTAGGATTTTCATGGTGGATGATCTAGGAGCTGTTTTCCCTTTTTCTTGTGCTTGTAATTTTAGTTTCCTTTTACTTTACAGTTGGGTTTGTATTTCCGACCCCATTTTACATTTCAGTACTCCTTTTGTATATAGTTTTATTTAGTGTTTTGTTTCCAACTCATACTTTGTTGTGTGCGGTTTGAAGTTATAAATGAAACTCCTTCCCAGTTTAGGGATTTATGATTTTGGTGCTAGTCGCCACCCCCTGGAAAATGGAAGGCATGCTTGTGGTAGTCATGGAATGGATCTCGGGGGATGGGTCATGAACATTAACTATTAAAAAATATTGTAGATATTTTCCAAATTATGAGACATTGTTTCTATGATCATGATATCATACCGGTCAGTCGGAAAATTGAAAAAATATCATGCACCATTTACAAGACACCATAACAATCTTATCAGTTCCAGAATTCGCAATGGTATAAACACTGTAATCGTGCTACCAGTTCTAGAATTTGAAAAGGACATGACACATTAACCATGATACCAGTCCTAGAAATTTAAAAGGACACGACACCAAAATCGTGCTACCTGCTCGAGAATTTGCAAAGGACCAAACAACAAAACAATGTTACCAGTTCCAGAAACGGTGACACAATTCCTTACAAAAAAATTATTCCTTTCATAATGAAATTCAATATTAATTACAACGGTCATATTTTATTCATTTTAAGACCATGACATAAATAATGATCATTTTCCGACCAATTGATAGACTGTATGACGTAAGAGGTGTTGATATTCTGATACATATCTTCCATAACACGAACACCCAAGATAAAATACAAGGTGGTGCACAAGATAGATATATAGACTAAAATAGATGTTAGAGTAAACATAAATGCATAATAGAACAAGAAGATGAATGCTGATAATTCATATTGCTTATTGTGTACCATCTTTTGAACATCCTTGAAACACAATACCAATAATGTAGAAGTCCTACAAAGAGTTCGAACATAACTCACTTGATCCCAGAATAACCAACCCCGACTCTATATTTCAGAGTTTTCCTTCAGAAGTGGACCCAATATTAAAATCTAATACATTCTAGATGTCCAGAGCTTTATAGAACAACACATAGAGTATTTATAATCCCTTCTTATAATATTCTCCCCAATTGTGTACTATTTTATTAATCATTCAAGTGATGTGTGTGACTGTACTAAAAATACACATGGTCTTTTCTACAGTACTAGAGGATATATGATATCTTTTCACTACTAACCTCTTAAAATATTTTTCACCAATGTAGAACTATGGAATAGGTCATTGGGTGGCCTAGTAGTATTATTTTTCAAGGTAACACTACGATAGAGGTCAAGTTACCTGGAAATATCTATATTTTTTTTTGTAAACCCTTGATCTAGGGTGTGGAACAAATATTATTAATATAAATATCAATGTAGTAGGTCAACACCATGTGGAGTTGATTATGTATGATCTTGAGACATAACCACTTATTTTAATCTAATGTTTTTTCAAAATAATTTTAGTATGTTTTAAATAACAATTCATAAAACTAGGTTTCACTTGGATAGATTGTTTCAGATAATATTTATAACATTTTGGATTTATTTAATTTGTTTCCAATTTTGTTTCATACTTTTATATTTATATAACTAAGTATTCAATCTATTATAAAATTAATTGAATATTCAAACTTTTATAAATTTACTATTTTGACTAACTTGACATTTTTTTAAATTAGTTGATATTCAAAAAATGTTTATAATAGAAATCTTAATAGGAATTAAATTCACATCCCTCTTGAGTGTCCTTCACCCCTATCTTGTTTTTATTCATACATCTCCAGCATTGAATTTCAAAATAATTATATTGAAATTTACAGTAAATTATAATAACTTCAAGTAAAATTATTATATGTCAAATAATATATATATTTTATAGTTTCCACTCTATGGTGATGAGTTATACTTCTTCATAATATGTTTAAAGAATCTTTTTTAACTAACTAAATCATTGAATATTATATTTGATCTCTTAGTTGGATTTATATTGTATACATTTTATTAAGATTTAAAAAAGTTTATCCCTCCAAATGATCATCTCCAATTTATATTAATAATAAATTAATCTTATATGTATAAATATCTATTCAATTTTTTTTAAGAATTAGATATATATTCACACACTTTTAAAATTGGTTTAATTATTTTGAAGAAGTAAAAAAATACACTGTGTTTTAATTCTATAGAATTTCACATAGTAATTATATGAATTAAGGAAATGTTTGGGGAGTGTACCCAACACCCATATGAGACGTTTTAAAACAATTAATTTTGGAGGGATAATAATTATGTAGTTTTTCAATGCATCTTATAATGTTTTTATAACATGAGATAACATATATAGTTCAAATGATATTATCATAAAAACATTTTGTGATTAGGGTGTAAAACTAAACCATTGTGGCTATATTCCCATCATGTTATGTTATATCATGAATAATATAGGACTATATGTTTTTACTCATGTTGAATTAAAAACCGTTTAATTACATATTATATTATTTTAAATCTTTTCATATTGATTTTATTAATTAATGAAATGGATTTTCAAAATGATCAGCTTGTTGATATTTTATTTCAAAAATATTTATTTACTAATATAATATTGTTTCATATAGAAATAATGTGTTTTAAAATATTATATATATGTTTTCATTTATATTTCCATGTCAAACAGTAACTGAATTACACATAATTTAAAAACACTATGTTGATCCTTTTTTCACTAACACTATTTTTCAAAATTTATTTCTCTATATAGAATAAATAAATATAGTATAGTGTGATTGGTTGATGATATCCTATGATTATTAACACTTATAAAGTAGATGATGTTTATTTATGAAAAATTGTGTTATAGGTATGAAATTTTTTAACTAGAAATTTTAAATCTCTAATACTCATGATCCACAGTTTTTTTAAATAAAAATAATAACGATAAAAATAGTGGAATATGATATAATATTTCATAAATAAATTGTTTTCATGTGTTTTAAAATTAAACAATTTTATATATAAATAAATTCAATACCATGGTAGAATACAAGAATACTATAAATAAAAACACATATTAGTATGAAATTTATATTTAAATTAGAGTATGATGTAGTTATAAAAATGTGGATATCAAAAAAATTATAAATAACATGATGTAAATATAGTTTTTTTGGCACAGAAATGTCTCATTGTAGTCATGGGTGGTAATGTAAATGAATATGAATTATCATTACATTATTTGTCAAGAATTTGTGGATTTTTATAAAAGAGTTGTAATATAATGCATTAGAATAGTAATTCATAGAATGGAATATAATAATAATCATCTTATTAAATATACATGTTCCTCAAATAAAATATTATAAATAATGGTTGTTTTTATATTCCAATTTGAAACTCAATCCACACTATAAAACTGAATCATGGAATAAATACCACTCCGTTTTATTTATGTAAATAAATTATAAATTATTTCTTTAATTATTTAACTAATAATTTTTTTGGTAAACATTTTATCATGAAAATGAACTAATATAAGCGAGGAGAATTTTTTTTATAAAATTTTTCTGAAAACAAATATTTGGTTGTTTATGTAATTCATTATTTAAAAAATACATAATCCCATTTAAATTTTATTGTGGAATAATTTAAAAAAATTTTGTTTTATAATATAACCCTTAATCATCACATATATCCAAAAACAATCTTTCACCACAAAATAACACTCATAAGCACTAGGTATTTGTAATTTAGTAGTATAAATCTCATTTAAAATATAGGGTTTGAGTGAGTTTCTAACTCATGAATGTAGATGCTTTCATTGTTGGTACACTAGAGTTTAATATTTAAAAATCTAATTTTATTTTTACTAGTTGAATAAGTATAACATTAATTACATCCTCAAGTCAAATTTACATAATTAGAATGTAATGGAATCATTTCATCACATGTTTGATGAAAATTTATATTCATAAAATAATTACTTATTTGGGTTTTGTATATAATCTAGTCAGGGTTACACTACCATTTACCAACAAAGGCTCATTAATGTTATTTTAGGATCATTAAAATTGTTCATTGTATCCCAAATTTATTAATGGTCATTAAACAAAATATTTTGAAGTGTTAATCTAAATGGTTCCATCATGGTCTCCTTGTAATTAAATTAATTACCTATTCCGAATTTTATTCGATAATGAAAAAAATTTAAATAATTTGGTAATTTTTAATAGTTTTGAAAACCATTTTGAATAAATATTTTGGAATAAATTAAAAATCATAATTTGATATGAGACCATATACCACCGATATTCAAAATATTTATGATACATAATGATGTCCAATACATATATAATATTATTAAATCTAAAATTCCATATTAAAAGTACTAAATCACAAAATATACTTCACTTAAATACATTTAAATTTAATATAAATATATATTGATAAACATATTATGTGACTCAAAAATTATATTCAACATAATGATAAAATCACCAATAAATAATTTCTTACATATAAATAAAATTTACAAAACTCTAATTGAAATAAAATAACAATATTCACTATTAAAAAATGATTAAAAGTAATATTTAATCAATCCAACCAAGTATTAATAAATAATTGGTATAGGAAATACTATATAGTAGTTTACATTCAACAAAGTTAATGTGGAATTTATCGATAAATACAAACCAAATAGAGAATAAATAAAAATAATTCTGATCAGTGGGACGATGAGAGGATAGATGATTCTTACGCATAATTTCTTCTAAAAAATAAATAAAATAAACTATATTCATGTGGGAATATAGGGGAAGATGGCAGGACCATGATGAGATTTAAAGGGATATCCTACAAGAAAAATGATAAATGAGATCTAGGTTGTAACAAGGATAAAAATTTATTTCCTGGATTAAAATTAAAAAATTCTCAAAATAAAAATCCACTAAAACTCTTACCATATACCTAGTATGTTGAAACAAGGTAACCGGTGGACCCCAAGGCCTGATGATCTATAAATTGACTCATGTGGTACCGTTTTATGGTCCATCACTTCCCTGATGTCATTGGAAATATAACTTTTTTTGTGGAAGCACCACAATTCATCCCATAATATCTAATACCATTGTAAACAACTCATAAATCATAAAAAAATTCGATTTAATTTTCTCACCAAATTCCGTAAAATATAATGAAATCCTCTAATGAAATAATTTCCTTTCAAAATAATACTATTTAAATTTATCACATTCATTGTCCATTCAAAATTAACCAAAATATTTATAAACAATTATAGCTAAAAAAAGATTTTATGGACTCCCCAACATATGACATCCCATTTGAGAGATGTCCCATTATATATTTAGTTAAATATTGACTTAATATAAGTCACTAATTGAAAGACAGAAACAAGTCCAAATCATCATTCCTATTTTTAATTCACATTATTATATTTTGATTAAATATTTAAAAAAATACAATATTAAATATTTATAGACTTCTAAATTATTAATTTCAAATGAAAAAAATACCCCGACATAGAACATTCAAAAAAATTTCTAATACACATTCTTATTTACCAAGATAATATCTTAAAATTGAAGAATTATTCTAAATAAAAATACATCAATATTAAAGGATCTATAAAAATTAATATAACTCTCAATATTAAAAAAACATGGATTAAAAAAAAAATTATTTACACCCGACCATAATATTTCAAGGTGGTTATATATCATGACAATAAATTAATTTCCATTTATTGAATAGTTTTATTATTCCAATGGCCCATGTAGAAACATTTAGAATATAAAAATCCACCCAATGAATTATTTCATCAAATTACACATTTCAAATAATTGAATCCATTATTAAAATTCATCTTATGTAAATACCGAACACATATTCCATTATAAAAGAAATTCCCAGATAATTGAGATAAAAATATTAGAAATCATACTAGAGTAAAATTATATTTTATATATAAGGAAACATTTATTAAAAATTCTAAAATCACAATAACATTATAGTTATATATATATATATATATCTTTTAAATCATTTGAAATATTAAATATAGAATAAATAAGTTTAACCATATTAAAATCATTTTCAAAAATATATTATTGAATCATTCATATTAAAACACTATGTTTACCACAATAAATTTGAATAGGGAAATGTAATTTTCTATGGAATATCATTCCCATATCATAACATATCATTCTTTATAAATCAATTATATTTAATTGAAATTTATTTTTTTATAAATATATTTTTTAAACTATTTCCATAAATCGAGAATAAGTTTATTATTATAATAACTCATATGAGGTAACAGTGGATCCCATATGATTTTAAATATATGAAATGAAAAAATTGTATGACTCGATCATTAGGAAGTTATTGGATCATATCATTTAAATTTTTATATAATAATCATGATAACAGTAAAGATTTCACATGGAGATAAATATAATGAATCCTATATACAATAAGTAATACTAAAATTATAATGTAGTCTACAATAAAGTAACATTTTTAGTAAATGTTTATTAAACAGAAATTATTAATCATTCAAACACTGTCGTCATCATTAATAAATAAGAATGAATCATTCATAGTATAAATAATATATAACAAATATATAGATAATTATATGTATTCAAAATATTATAAGTAAGAAAAACAATTTCCGAAATAATGATCTAGATAATTGGTCAGAATCTTTCTCAATAAGAAACTAAACATGAATAAAAATCATTCATTGAAATGAAATAATATGAAAACCAATTATTTATTGTTATAATAATCATCAAACAAGAAATATTATGTAATTAAGAAGAAACTATGAAATTATTAATAATAGAAATAAAACATTGGTTGATGTTTACAGTATCTTTACCAGAATATATTTATATCAATATATATAAATATTACCGATCTTATTGTTAAAACAATCCCCTTTGGACACAATATATAATATAAAAATGTCATGAAAGCACGCGATATGGGATATCAATCTATTGGGTCAATATTTTGAGGCCTATCAATTTTAATGAATAATAATGCAAGGATTTACTGTGGATGAATACATAGATTGAAATATTGAGATTAATTTAAGTAGATAAGAAATAAACAATTAATTGAAAAATCATTCATATTTTGTCATGTAATCACTATGAAATCCATTTCCAGGATGAGATTCGGGAGATTCGGCCAAAAAATATGGCCTTTATGCCTTTCTAATCTTTATATATAAATTCATGAATGTCATATATCTTTTTCTAAATTATTAGTACCATATCACCTACAACATAATTATTATCCTCGGATCCATATTGAATCAATTGTTAAAAAGTTACCACATATGATATATGAATCTCGGGTTGTACTTCACAAAGAGTAATATAAGAACATTTTCACAATCATACTACCTATGTCTATCTTAATATACATGTTTGGGTATTATTTACAATCATGTTACTAAAAATATTCATTTTTATGTACTACTGAAAACACAACATGAAAAATTTATATATATGATATAATGAAAATAAAATCATGATCCCAAAATTACACTAATGAGTACACCCAATAATAATCATTCAAAAAATATCACTACATAAATGATTCCACGAGTTGATAACATAAAAATGAAAATATTTAATAAAATTTTATCAAAAATATTACCAAATAGTGAATAAGGAATTTATAAACATATAGATATTGGGGATGATAGACCATATTCTCTATAAGTCATTAATGTTTTTTAACAAAAAATTGTGGAATATTTATGCTCTATAGTAGAAAACATTAAAATACCATTTAAATATAACTACTACTATTGTATCGATATATAATAGAAATGTAGAAAAATAAAAATTACATGACCACAATGATGTAAATTTTTTGCATGGGCATAAAATAATATATATGAAACCACTAATGAAGTCTCAATAAAAAAATTATATAACTTTGGTATGAATTATCCAATAAGCTTGTTTATATAAATATATAGGTAAAATATATATACTCATAAAAGAAAAATAATTAGATATACTTGTGTAAAAATAAATACCAACACAATTTATAACCAATAAATACAAATAAAAAAAATTATTTATATTAATACTATGTAGTTCATGCCTTAACTAAGAATTTATAATATCCAATGAATTCCTTGTCTAATTATTAGAATTCATTTAGCATATAAATAACAAATTCATTTTATTATATACACCAACCTAAGGAGTATATTATTTTATAAAGGATATAGTGTCATAGGAAACAATGTAGATTTTATTTTTTTAGTTAAATACAATTTTGGATATCACACAAATTATATAAGGGATTTTGTAATATATAAAATAAGTTAAATAAATTACAAAACACATCCCAATAAAAATTTTGTGTTAAGTGATGTTTCACAAATCCATTTTACCTATTCAAAATATATATAGTACTGTCTTATAAAAAATATAAAAACAAATTACAATAAATATATGATATATTGGGTTATCATCATAAAATCTATATTATTTGAAAATAAATAATCATTCAATAAATGGTATTATAAAAAAATTATTCCACATACAATATAAAACAAACATGATAGAATAATTACAATAAATCATATCAACTAACAAAAAATATCACATTTAATATTTATCTGTAACATAATGTGTAAATATATATATATATATATATAATTGACATTATAGTCATCCATACAATATCATAAAATAGGTTTTAAATAAGAAATAATAGTAACCTTGAATACATATAAAATGGTTTATAATGTATAATATAATCCATGGTGTATTTAAGGTTGTGTAGCATACTGACATGGTAAAAATGTCCCAGCCGAACTAGAAGGATTTGACACTATCAATTATCAAGTTATTCTATGAATTTACTAGTTATGATAACTAATATTTTATTTATCTATTCCTCACCGGGATATCATAACACCAATATGATTTTAATAACTTAATTCGACATTATAATCTATATTGAATCATCAAAATAATCTTATATAAAGGGAAATATTTTTGTGATATAAAATCCACATAATATTTATGGGTTTCACAATTCACATTGATTACGAACATAAAAATTACAGTTAAAAACAGAGACATGATATGAAATTATATTAATAATGTGCCCAAATAACTAATAGATGCATGGGGTATATAATTGAATTTTATCATTAAAAATTATTAAAAATGAAAGAAGAAACAAATGGAATAGAGTCAAAATTTTAAATCATTTCACAATATAAATCATACCAATG
The DNA here is from genome assembly GCA_963277665.1 of Viscum album. Classification (NCBI taxonomy): domain Eukaryota; kingdom Viridiplantae; phylum Streptophyta; class Magnoliopsida; order Santalales; family Viscaceae; genus Viscum; species Viscum album. The sequence continues at coordinate 1,175,255,916 of OY728152.1, read as the reverse complement.
TTGATATTTTCATCATATAAAACATAGTTATATGTAAATGAATAGTAATTCTGATTTCGTGTATAAGTCATATTTACTTACAAAAACTGTATCTCTAACTATTCTAATCAAATAATCCAATACATACATGATAATAAATAAAATGGAACAAAATTATTCTCTTAATCAGGGTTTTAGGGTGTTAATTTAAATATAAATCATTCATGATTAGATGATTTTTATTGATTCTCATGATAAAATATAGTTGGAATCATAAATGTAAAAATTATCAATTTTTTCACAATCCAATTCATACCCATGATAGAGTGGTTATAAATACAATTAGAGTTTATAAATCAAGGAAAAGATTAATTTTACTGGAAATGACCATCAGAATTAGACAAATTACATGATTTATATTACCATGGAAGTGGTCGATAATTACCTTATAAATGGATACTAATTAACATAGTCAATGGTTCACTAAGAGTTTTTAATGAATGAATGATATATTATGTTCACATGGAAACCAAATGTGGTATTGTTTTTTATTAACAATTCCAATTTGGTCCCCTTATAAAAAAAGTAAGTAAATATACCAAAACATAATTATTATGAATTAATTTCAATTTATTAAAAATGGGGCATGTCTTATTATTATTATTTTAACACTGATTGATATAATATTTCCTATATTTCACATGAATTACTTCATGAATCAAAATAGACTATAATATATTATATAGAGGTTATTATTTGAAATTCCTCATCATAATATCTTATGAATTATGAAACCCATATTCAAAGAAAATAAAAAATTCACATAATGCCATTAATGTATGCCAAATAAAATTTATTGGAAAACAAAAATGGTAAACATAAAAAATTCTCTTTGACATATGACACCATAAATACAAACATTTCTATTTGAAATAAACCTATAAAACACAATTTAATATTTTAATATTCGTAATCTAAATATAAAATCAATCATCTCATTTTAATGTTATAAAAAATCATCATGAAATTACCCCTGGTGTTTCTATGAATCAAAAAAGAGTAATACCACAAGTATAGGGTGAACAAACATATAATTAGTTGTAAATAAATATTATATACTCATCATATAGTTAATAGATTAGACAGATTGATACAGTTGGGATATTTATCGGATGTTAGATCCATAACATTAATTTATAAATATAAAACTCCAATGATAATTGGATGATATGTAAAAATAGTTTGGTGTGATAATAAACCAATAATATCATAAATATACTACCCCACATCAATGGAGTAGATTGTGATTGATGGATAAATAGAGATTATGAAATATATTTATCAATTGAACATAAAAATATTAATACTCAAAAAAAATCATTCTAGATGGAAATCTGGTACTTGATCATAGTCCATTACTTACAAAGTGGAACCCATAGTCATACATTGCCTCCCATATGGTCATTTAAATCCCAATTATTATATATCTAGTACATAATTATACATTCACATTAAATCATGTTGTTGTATGAAAAAGGTTCCACACTGGTAATCCTAGACATCATGTACAATATATACCATTATCAAAAAAATATATAAATCACTAGAAAATACAAATCCAAAATATATATTATTCAATAAAAAAAATTCATAAAAATAAAAACACTAAAAAACTATCACTATAACCAAAAAAAAGAAACTCTAGTTTCTATAGACTTATAAATAAATGAAATGTGTCATTAAAGATATAGAATTAGACTCCTTCTTTTCCCAGACTGATTAATTAAATCTACTAATTTATATGAAATTTACATTATATTCCCTGTCATATGTCATTCCATGTCCTCATTAATATCATATAATCCCTATAAATTATATATAATCAACTGAAATAATAATATGAGAATATTTAATGTAGTAGTCATTTCATTATTTTTACTTAAATAAACATGGTTTTTCCAATGAATATTTCATAAATCTTTTCTTTAAACATAAATTTTCCTTTATGATTCACATGATTGCATCTATGTTCACGATTTGGGTGTACTTCAGAAATATGAAAATCATTTGAAGGTATATATTATCCTAATCATTCTATGGAATCAAGTCAAGTGTTAAAAGCTTAAATATAATATTATATGGTGAAAACATCTCATTTTTATATATCCTTCCAACACAATCTTGAAAACCAAACTATCTTTTCCATTGTGTATGTACTATAATTATAGATATTTTCATTCTGTTTGATTCCCCCTACTACACGATCATTATAATTTTCAGTAAAACATATTCCCATTAAATTACATTTTTTGCATGAATCATGTCTGATGAGTGTCATTATACACACACTATTAGTTTCCCAATTCAGAAATGTAGAAGAATTTATTTGATCCCCTTCCATGAAATATGTTACATGAATAACCTTCCATATCCTCTTAGAAATATTATTACATCATATTATGATAAAAAATAAATTCATACCCCAATATTATATAGGTGAGAAATAAAATTACCTCCTTTTTTATGATATACTCAACTATATGATAGTCATTATTCTAAAAACTTCAATATAGCCATGTTTTTTTGATGAATTATATATATCAAATCAACGATTACTGTCACACCGCAATAAAGTTTTCCTTGGGCCTCACAATGAGTACCAAATCTAACATATACCATTAAATCATTTCAATATTAATGGAAAATGACATTATTAACATTATTCCCTATAAATAAGGTATGTATTATCACATTTTAACATATTTCAAATATTCATTGATATATTAAATAATAATATTACAATTTTTTTCCAGTCATGTTGATTTTCACTACCAAATAATAATAGAATCTAAACATAGAATTTAATCAATAAAACATTATAAAAAACATTATGATTAAAGTGATCTTCACTATCTTTTTCAACAAAATACCATATAGGTGGAATAATAAAAAAGAAAAAATATTATTAAAATATATATTTTCTACAGATGATTATTATATTAAAAATATTCAATAATATTTGTAACTTATTTGTATCATATTTCTTTGGATAATTATTGTCGAACAATTTTTTTATAAAAATTCAATTATATATCACGTCTCGCATCATGTCTGAACTACATTAAAGGAAAAATACAACAAACAGTTTGATGTATTTTTTCATGATATAAAATAATATACATTTAAATATCTATCATAATATGGATTTAACAAAATATATATAATGACACATCAATATTCATCTATGGTCAATAATAATGGTTGAAAATAGACTAAATAGCATTACTAATAGTTAATCTAAAACCATAAATTGTACTAAAAATATATTGGCATAAAGATTTATATAATAATAGATAAATATAAATAATTTTATTATTTCAGTTTAGAAGAAGTCATGAACCATCTCAGGGATTTCCAAAAAATGTACTCCCTGTCATGAACTCAATTTTCATGAAGTTCATTCATGATACACAATGGCATGAACATGTTCATGAAAAAAAAACAAAACTATATTGGGGAATGTTATTTCCAAACAAAATAATTAAATATAAAATATAACGTCATCTAAAATTTATCAATGACCTCTTAGTTATTTAAGAATGCACAAAAATTAAAATAGAAAAAATAAGTAATATGTTATAAACTTATTATGTAATTTAATGTAGGGATATATAAAATGAAACTAACATTTAGCTCAAGCCAAACATACACTTCTAAACCATCCAACCCAATTTAATATAAAACTAATTACATATATAAGGGATCCAATAGTTTACATAATGGATATCCAGAATGTGAAATATAGTTAATTTATCAAGGATAAAATTAACCAACATTACTCCACATGATACCAATGTACCAATCATCACTAAAAAAATAAATAATCTAAGAATATTCACAAGATGAATTAACAATTTGAATGAAAATATAATTTATTCATGATCAAAAACATACATTGTGAGTCTTTTAGAAACATGTTAAATTTATGTGATCTAATTAAAAAATTATGTCAATCAGGATTCTATTAATATATGAATAATAGTTATTGTCATTCATAATAATATGTAATACCAATGAATTATTTATATAAATATAAAACAGTTAATACATTATTTTAATAATCTAATACAATTTATTTTTAATAATTTCCATTAACTCCAAAACACCTTATAATGTATATATTTATCACTTCGAACAACTTTTTTAATATGAAGGACATTTTAATAAAAACCAACTTTATAAAAAACGAACCACAATCAATTAGAATATACCAACTTAGAAAATAATAATAAAATATTATACAATGTAACCATATCAAAAAATTAATAATTGTAAATAATAATATAAATAATAATATTTTAACACAAAAAAATTCAACAAAGTTATTTACAATGAAATCAGGAGAAATCCATTTTACCAAAACACCACCAAAAGAAGAGGTTTCATGGGATCTACCTCAAGCTCCAATGTGTGTCATGGATCAATTTTACCAAACATTGACCAACCTAAGAGAATATGGTTCATCCAAATAAAATCAATCTAAAAAGCATATAATCAGACTAATCAAATGAACATCCCCAATATTCCTAGAACATAAAATAATAGGTATAGGAATAAATAAAATCTGACTACCTGGTTCCCCTAAAATGTGGCATCCCACATAGCTACATGTATTCATAAGACCTTGTTATTGTCGTAGAAAAACCCATTGAATTAACCAATTATATGGTGAATATTTAATCTCACATTCATTTACAGCTCCCACTTATGAATACAATAACAAATAATCTATATATGGTAACCACATACATAAAACCCCACTAATTTATATGGAAAAATTAATAAGAAATGATGATGTACATATGCAGTCATTCATATTATAAAATTTAAATTTTGAAATGTTTCACTCACAAAAAAATGAATTAGGGTGAATTTAGAAATCAAATTGTTAAATACCCTTTGAATATTTCGCCTATGACTATAACTCATATATAAAAATGGATGTTCCTATTCCACAAATTTGGTCAAAATTTACTAGGCTACTAAGATACACTATATGAAATGTTTTTTCCCAAAAAATATAACATTAATAATTATTATATGTTATACAAAACATTCTGTATGAAAAATTAATAACATGGGTGTCCATGACAAATAAAATAGGTTGAAAAGAATATAAATATAAATAAATCAAATAATTTATGTGAATTATACAAACAAATTAAGTCCTACTGACCGCCAACTCCATGAATATAACATGAAACCAGCAGTAGTAAAAAAATCTACATATAGAAAATGCATCCACAAATGAACACCACTGAATATAGGAATGAGATATTTTTACCATGAGATTATTTCTTCTATATAAAGAGAAAAACATCCACATGATCCAACAAGGATAATATTTCAAGAAACAATAAATTCGTCAAGATTGATCATGGGGTGAATCTATAATTTAATTACAATTTTTATAAATTAATAAAAATAAAAAATCTCATTATGTATCCACTATAGTCGATGAGTACCTAACAATTAATTTTATGTCAATTTAAATATATTTATGAACATATTATGAAAATTGGGTTTTTATTATTAATTACATTATGAACTAATAATACATTGACTAGATTTTAAAAAATCTAAATTATATTATTACTAAATGAAAATAAAAAAAAATTGTAGGGACAATTTAATAACATTCACACCATCCAATGTTTTTCAATTTTTGAAATGTAATTTTCAGTCAAAAAACAGTTTTAAATATTATTTCTAAAATTATATAAAAAACCCATATACCGAAATAGAGATAAAATAATAAATTAATGAACGACATCATAAATTAGATAAATGAAATAAAAAAGTTAATAATCGTAATTTTAAAATAAATCACCTAAATAAGGGAATATATAAATAGGTAAATATAAAATTAAACATTAAACCACTTACAAAAGTATTTGTTCCAAGGGATATACCTGATTTCTGCCAATGTAAAAAGGAGAGATATTACCAATCACTGAACAAAATATTTTCATATGGGTTTTCCTATTTCAATCCCAAAGAATAGTCTGCATGGAGCCTAATCATGGCCCACCTTTTCAAAATCCCAAGACCATTGCAAAATATGTTGGAACCATAAGACATTTCTCACATCCGAGTATAATATTAATGAAATAATTCATTGTCTCATAGATAAAGATAACTAAAATTTTAGTGTAATAAATAAACTTGTAAGCACTACCAATAAAAACCCAAAAAAATGCCACACTCACAAAAATCTACCAACTATGAAAATAGATCCTTACTATCCATCATTACTTAAAAAAATTTAACACACAACCCATTTTAGTGAAAATGTAGTGGTGATCGAAGAGCGTTTGACAAACTCACACATTTCAAAACATTTTAAAATATATACATGGGTTATTCATCTACAATGGCTCAAAGATCAAAATATTAATCATTATTAGTTTTAACCAATAAAATAAAAAGTTTATTTCTAAAAATACCCTAGTATGTTTCTTTTAAAATCCATAAAAAATCAAATGGAAAAAATTAACACCAATAAAAATGTTATTTATAGAATTAAACAACATTGATTATAAATACCAAAGGGTTAATCAAACTCTTTAATTAGTTTCATGATGAAATCAGGGACAAAACATTTATAAATGAAAAAATATAATTTAAAAAATGATTAAATATTTATTGTATTACATGGAAATTTATGTAATGCTAGAAATACAATAAAAACCCATCTGAAAAATAATTTAAAAAACATAAAAAATATTTATTAAAATAATTCACTTATCAAAATTCAATTGAAGGATGATTTTAGAAATATTATCATGGTAAAATTAAATGAGATATAAGGAATCCTTTTAAACGGGAAAACATATCATCATCTATGAATGTAATATTTTAGTATAATATTCTATTTAAAAATTCGATAATCCTATGAATTAATATTTATTTAAGATAATAATATTTTTTAGATAACATTTATTAAGTAGTTTTAAATTATATAATCGGTAAATGTTTAAACCAACATCATATCAATAGTTAATGTTGACATGATTAAATTATTAAATGAATGATGTTTAAAAAATGAGTCATATGAAATAATATGAAAAAATAAAACTAAATTTTAACTGAAACCACAAGTATGGGTTGGTCAGATATGATGTGTTGTGATGGGGAAATGAGAATAAAAATGGAAAAGAAAAATATAAAAAGAGTGGGGAAATTCCATGTAAAATTGTACCTAAACCACCATGATATCATGAAGAAACACTAATGAAAGATAGATTCTTATATACGAGGTCCTGTGTGTCATAAGCCCTCCCTAGACATTAAATTAAAATAGGGAGAGGGGTGGGATTTTTTTCATGTTTAGGGAGTCTAATTATAAGTGGGGAAAATAATATATTTTTTTAAAAAAAAGATATCAATAACCACATGTTTTTAATTCTCTAATTAAAAAACAATTCTACTAAGACATAGACACTATTAGAACCTTAAAAATTGATATAAAATATTTACAGGGGACTCCAAAGTAATTTAAACATAAAGTATTTATTCTGACAAAATATAATATCATTTTATATAGTTCAATGTACTATTGTCTCTAGGTTTCTGTTAAGTTTATTCCAAATATTATACATTGATAAATTTTTAATTTTTATAGAAGAATTAAAACTAATATAACATAAAATTTGAGAAAAAGATCAAATATCATAAAATGAATAATATGATATGGGAAAACCATGTTCAAGTTTTGATATTTCAAATCTATTCATCTAATAGAGAATATTTCATAATACACAACTCAAAAATAAAATGTAATTCAGTTTTAAATATGAAAAATATTAATAACAAATATTGAGGAAATTGTAATTATTCAAAGGGGGTTATATAATTTTCTATATCATGAGATTATGAAATGTTGTTGATTTAAAAACTAATAGTGATTTAAATTACCGTAAAAATAGTGTTTACTTATAAAATATATTTTAAATAAAACCCTTATAAAAAACCATACCACGAAAAAAATACATTTCATAGATATTGAAAATAAACATAATAAATTTATCAAATTGGAATGATCCAATATATTAAAATCACATACAGATCCATGTGACACCACATCTACATTCATAACATCATCCTGAATATATGGATAATTTCGAAAAAATTATGATATCTTGCAATTATATGCATCATATCCAAAAATTTACAAATATCCAATGAAATGTTCATATACATAGTTATAGTAAAATATTTTGAATTTCCACATTCTTGTAGTGAGTATCTTCTGAAATAAAATTTCAATTTGAATTACCATAAACCATTTAAATTAATTTTTTTTGAAAACATCAATATTTGATTGAATTACTCTGTAAAATGATGAAATAGTCATTTTAATGAATTTCATAGTTTTCTAGAAATAATAATCATGGTTAAATGAAAAATAAATAATTAAATACAAGTATTCAACTAAAAAACTCAAATCCCAAAAAAATAATTAATTTCTATATGAACAAAAAATTTCATACTCTAATAGAAAATCCAGACAATCCTATCATTTGGTAGAAACTGATTCTTTCTAGAAAATTAATTCACAACTAAAGGCCTCCATATAATATCTTAAGTGACCTAACATGATTTATATATTCCTCAATGTATAAGACATTCCCTGGTATAAATACCCAATTATATATATAACACACAAAATATTTGTTATCAAATCATAAGTGATTTTAATGTTGTTGTTAGTTTCCTAAATGAAATATCTATGTTCCACCCACCCTCATAGATGAATAATAAAGGTTTTCAAAATGTGGTCAACAAAAAAATATAAAACAGGCACCATCCCCATGAGAAGAATATAAAATATCCCTGATTAAGACACAAATTACAATTCAACTATTGAGTCTAATTTTAGAAACATTCCTTAAAATAAAATTACGAATATATATATATATGTATATATATAATTATTTTTCTTAAAATACCCAAAATAAAACCTTAAAAACCAAATTATATAATTAAAAAATTAAATCCAATAATATTATTGGAAATTCTGTGTTTTTATGTTCATTTAAAAAAACAATAATTTTTAATTAAAAAAATTATTTTCATCATAATAAACTGTATTAAAAATATGTACTAACTAGAAATTATTATTCCAAATAAATCAATAACAAATATATATAGAAAATAAAAATATGTTAATAACGTAAATGGAATTATAAAAATCCTTGATGGGATCGAATCCACCCATGATGAAGTATTTCATCTAATATTAACAAATTTAGTACTATATGAATATCAATGAAATAACATGAAGTCAAACATTATATTCCCCATAACTAAATAATATTTTATATATTATCTTTTATATATTATAATAAATTAAAATGAAAAATTGATATATTTCTAATATTAAATAATTTTTTTTAATCCTATCCATTGAATATGAAGTTATAAATTTTAGTAACCAAATAACAATTTCAATAACTAAAATTATGAAGACATGGAATCTAAAATCACATGTCTTTCATATGAAGCCAATTTTTATGTGTTAGGAAGGGACAAAGATAGCATAGGTATTACCAATGTCAAATCCAAAGACACACCAAATATTTTTTTTCTCTAAGAAAAATCCATATACTAGAGAATATCAGGATCATGATGAGATCCAAAAGATCCATGCTCGCTGAACCAACAACAAAAGCTACAATATTATTCAATATGATTCATATTTCTTACAGAACAATCATAAAGGGTAATGTTAGTAAAAATTAAGGTAATATAAAAAATTAATGAAATATTTAGATTCATTGATATATCATAATTTTTTTAATTTTTTTAATGATAAATTTTTACATAATTAAAATAATTGATAAAATAGATTATTTACAAAAAAATCATTTTTTCATGTAATGAAATTTATTAGGATTGATTAATACCTTGATATTTTTATTATATAAAATATATTTTAACACTATATTAATTATTATGTTATTTTAAAAAAATTCAATATAAAAAAAAATTTCATAAAAAGTATTATCTAAATGAAATATATATATTTTAGGAAGTGTATATAAAAAATAATCATTTTATATTTCCAGAAATACTATCATTAGATTATTATTCTTAATTTTTATAACAACATATTTTTAGTACATTCATGTGACATATTATTTTTGAAGATAATTTTTTTGAGAAATTTTTATTTCATAAGAGTGAAATTTATACATATGATTTTTTTAAATATTTATGAGTTGTATTAAAAATTTAGAAAAATATTTATACTTGTTTATGATAATATATTACTTGCATTGAACATAAGTAATATTCTATCAATGAAATTTTTTAATACGTTGTATATAAAATTTTATTATTATGTATTATTATTTTTAGAACATGAATAAAAATATAAGAACTCCAAAATATTATTCATTAGTTTCGTGTTAAATATTCCTGACCATATTATTTTTTAATTGTTATGGGTATGTTACATAGAAAAAAACACCATACCACTATAAAAAATAAAATCAAAATATATGATATTTATGTGTTATTGAATTTTAAAAATTCTTAAAAAAGATTTCGAATTCTAGTTTGATTTTATTCCTCACCATATCACCTATCATCTCCATTATTCCTCAATATTTTAGCAACATTAAAAGGGACTGACTCCCCATTATAAATAATTGATGGGTATTTACAAAAGATACATCCCTTTTCACGTATAAAATGTCTCTCCAATCCTGACATCCAAAAAAAGAAAATCATCTATCTATATACTAAATTATTAAGATCTTTAAACTAATAACATCTAGACACATTAACGTGTTTATTATCTAAAAAATACTATAACAGGAAAATATGTTTTGAATTATTTTTTTTGAATTAATTTAACCTTTGTAATATTTTTTATTTTACATGACACTGAATATTGTTTATTTTATATTAAATCAAAATGTTTGGATTTAACTATACACAACAACAAGATATTCATACACTATATACAACCTAAATTTCATGTTTCCATATAAAAAAACTAAGATTGTCTTTCCTTACATGAAACCATTACATTCCTCGTTGGGTTGATAATACACATCCCCGAGTATTTCAAAAAAATAAAATGATATTAAAATATTATTATAAGATATAAATTTCCATTAAATTGTTGGTTATAAACATTATTTACTTATTTATGATAAAATATTGTTTTTACAATATAATATGAAATCATAGGTTTTCAATTAATTATAAATGAATATTAATGTCATATTAATAAAAAAAGTAATATTATTATTTGTATCGTCCAAATAATATTGAAAAAAAAATTATATTATATTAAATCAGTGAGGGATTTTTATGTAATATATAAATTATATACTCAATAATTTTATTTATACTAATTCAATATATTTTATAAACATAATATAAAGAAAAAACTCAATTTTATAGTTAAAACCAATATTTTTATATTTGTAGTTTTACCTCATTTTAATGGAGAACCCATTTCCAATCACAATATATGATCATTTATTGAAATTATATGTCAAAATAAAAATCATATGTAATATATAAGAATATAAATAGGTTATTATACTATTTCAATAATTTTATATATGTGTTTATTTTCCATAAATACATAAAAATAATTGATTTAATTCCAAACTATTTTTAATTTAATTTGTTTATTACGATAAGTTGTATTTTAAATTTTTTGTATGTTTATTTTGAGATACTTTTATATAAATTAATATAATTTGGCTCATTTGATGAAATTTCACAATGAAAATTGGTGTAAAATCATAGATAACATTTGAGAGTTTTTACTTTAAAAACATGTAGATCATCCCATCACCTAGATTGATTTTAAATTATTTTTAACCAAATATGTTTCTATTGTTTGTATGAATGGATTAAATATTTTTAATCAGGATATTTTATAATTTTTAATATTCTCATTTATGTTATTTTTCCCAAAATATTTGTTAAGTTGATTAAAATTAATTTCACTAGTTTATGTTAAATTAAACATAATAAGGGACTAAATTATGTTCTTATGAATCAAAATGTGATATAGAATTTTTCAAATCCATTTAATGGAAATTTTTAGACCCAATAATCCATTTTCTTTAAATTTTATCATTAATGGATCCAGTTTTAATATGAAAAACGTGGGTGGAATTATCTCTTCAATTATTAACAAAAATGTCACTCCTACATCCCTATGGAAGGCCACCAACTCTCCCTCTTCTTTTCACATATAAAAACACATAATATCATAAAATATCTGAACAATATAGTAACCAAAATTTCTTCCTTCTATATATAATCCATTACATAGTAAGAATGATTTCCACATAATCCTTTTGGAATAATCTAATTGGAGTTACCTGATTAAGTTGTAACACCTTCCATCAAGCCCCATCATTTTATTTCCCATAACTACCCACTAAAATAAATTTATATATTTCCTCTATATCCAAAAATGTATTATAAACATACTATTATATTTTTATGTAATTTTTTAACTTACAGTTACTCACACCTCCATCTAATCTGTAAAAAAAATTTGTTTGTTGGTGTGGTGAACTACCACCTCACAAAATATTGATTGTTCATTTTTCATTTACTACCACTCAGGGTAGAAAATATGATGGAATATATTTTAATATATATAATATTTTATATACTTTTTTGCTTTAATAATTTTTTTCTATTTTACAAAACATATCATTTTATTTCCCATTTTAGGTTAATCTGATAATTTCATTTGAGGAACTATGGGGTACCACCCCCTTACTGTTATATGATTAATTGATACACTAAATGGAATGTAGTAATGATGGGTTTAGTTATTACATATTATATATAATATAATTAATATAATTTAATAATGATATACATATATAAATATATGTATGATTCTTTCATTCCATGAACCAGACAAGAAAAATGGAATCAACGCTCTTGAATACGTACGACTTACTGTCTTCATGAATGATGGTTTCCACTTTATAGTGATATTAAATATATTATTATAATAAAAATATATTGGATATAAATTTTATTTATATCATTTTTTAAATTCTGTAATCATTATATAATTATAAGGACCAACACTATAATAAATTTTAACAGATGCGACGAACACAGAATTTATTATCTGATGTGAATCCTTAACATAAGACGGTTAAAAAGTAAGAAATATAATGTTGTAATAATAAAATATCTGGTATTATATATAATATTATAGTTATGTAAAATATTAATAATCAACTATTATTTATTATATATGTGGTTTGAAGGAGTACTACATGAGTCAAGACACAATGTATGGGGATTTCATCTCAGATTTTATTTATGTTTGATACATGGTATGTTTTCCACTCATTCCTTTTGTTTCATTGTTGTACTATCCATTATTTTATCCTATATATCATATACATAAATTTTCAGGTATTAAAATATTCATTTTTTGATCTTTCAATCATGGGGAATATGTTTGAAATGTTAACAAAACGGTGAAATAGTTTTATATCAATTTTCATTGTTTGAGGCTCATGTTTTGTTTTACACATAAATTATCATTAGAGGTATATATAATAATATATTATGTGTTATACCTTGAATTTCATTATTTTAATGATAATTTATGTTTCAATAATTTTCATTTTCTTAAATGGATAGTATGATCCAATGTTACTAAGTTATAATATTTTTTTGAAAAAATCTCATTGCTTTTTTGAGATATTCTTAATACGCTTCCATTGATGAATATTATAATAAATCTCTGATGATAATTCATGATATTTATTATACACTGGTTAATAATTATTAGTATAAAAATTTGTACCATTTCATCCACTCTTTGGAACCTAAGATCGATAAGAATGTGCTTTTTACGAATGCCCGAATTTACCCTCTCTTTTGATTGAAATATATGTTCTTTGAAATCCATGTTTTATAAAATGAGTTTTTTAAAATATTTAAGTGTTATAATATAATAAATAAAATGTTATTTTACCCTTTTCTATTTTACGATTGTTTTTTATGGAATATTTTTTTCTCTTTCTGAATGAGGAATTATTCTAATATTTATCTTGAAAAAATAATGTTCATTTTACCTTATCGACATGTTCAAATTTGACAACCATAAATTATTTGAAGCACTATTTTCAAGTTTGAAAGATATATTTTAACATAATATATATAAGAGTCATTTTTAAATAAAATTTTTCTTAATTCATTTTTAAGATAATTTTATAAATTTTCATGGAAATTGTTTTTCCAAAATGTTTTTAGTATTATTTTAAAATATTCAAGGAAAGGGATTTTAAAAATGTTTTCAAGAAAATTTTATAATATATAAAGGAAAATGATTTCAAATTTTTTTTAAATTAATTTTATATGTTTTCATGGAAAATGATTTTCAAATTAATTTCAAGATTCTATTATATTTTTTAAATAAAAATAGTTTCTAAAATGATTTCAAACCTCATTTATATGGTTGCAATGTATTTTCAATGAAATGGTTTTCAAAATGTTTTGATGCTCAATTTATAAGTACTAAAAAATTTAAAAACAAATCATGGATGTATTCTATATTTTTAATTTATTTTCAATGGAAATGGGTTTTAAATGGTTTCATGTTGTAAAGAATGCTTTTCAATGATGAAATGTTTTTTTCCTGAAGAAATGTTTTCTATATTTCCATGTAGGTTTGTTTCCTTCTACGATCAAATCTATTTATTTTAATAATTTTATTCAATGAAATGATCTAAAGGTAACAGTGATATTATTTCTATGAAAGGGATTTTGTTAAATTCATGGTCTTTTATGAATCCTATTTCCCTTTCATGGGTTATATGTTTATGAAATTTGTTTCTTTTTCATTGGTAATATGTTTATGTAATTTGTCTCTTTTTCATGGGTTATATGATTTTTAGATCGATTTTCATTTTATATGTTATGCTTTAGATGAAGTGATTATGAATCATACCTTTTCCATAGATTGGGATATTAATATATGGTTACAATACATTATTCATTTCATTGGTTTTGATATGATTATTTACGAACATCTGAAAATTGTATATATGATTTAATTATTATATTCCCAAGACACATATCTCTCTCAAATGCATTGGGTTATGTTTTATGTCTCATGAAATATACTATGATGGTCATATGAGTAGACCTTAACTACTAATATGGCCATGGGAGTGTACCATGAAAACAAATATTGTATTTGGAGTGATGAAATTCTATTAAAATTTCCATGGTACTTAAACATGAATACCTAGATGGTATGAGGTGCGATCCCATTATCATAAGATGGTCATGGTAGTGATTCAATGGTTTCATTATAAATCATGTTATATTCTTATGTGTCTACCAGAATTCCATACATAAATTCTATGCCTTGATTTCATCACATATTTTCATAATGAATTTATGATTCATGTTTTATGATCATGAAATATTTATTATGATCTCTAATAGGATGGTTATGATCATAAAATATTATTCTCAAGTTCCAGACTCTTTTGTTCATGTTTTTCTTAAGAATTGTTTTTATTTACATTACTTAGAATATTATCTCACCCCTTTCATATTTCTTCTTTCCCCAGGTTATGAATAAATGTTTTAGTTAGATGTAATAAAGGTGATGTTATTTATGGAATATATGGAGGATCTCTCAGAAGGATAGAATATTTTCGTCCATGTTTCCATAGACATTAAACTATTACTGTCCTCGAGAAATAATTTTGTTAATTTTCAGAGTATTAATCTAAATTTATTTAATATCTACTTGTGTTAATACTTGTTCTATACTATAGGAATAAATGGAAGTTATTAGTCAAAACATTGAGAATATGATAAAAAAAATCAGTGAGATACTTCAGTATGTTTCAAATGATATGTTTTGGGATTTCCTTAAGGATATGTGTAGGAATAAGTTAGCACATAGGAAAGTGTAATGGAATTTTGGTAATGGATATAGAAAGTGGTTTCATTCAAAATAAATCCTTGTCTAGATACTACAAGTGGATGTTTCATAGGAACATATGTACTTCAAGTAAACAAATATAAAACATTTTTCATGGCCAGACTCTTGGTAATTAAGAACATGGCAATGGGGCTTGCTGCACCTGGTTTGACACTCCAGTTGGTTGTTATTTGGGAATTCATAAAATCTTCACGAATAATTCAAAACTATTTATATATATGTTGTCAATGAAAAACATTTAATCAATATAGGGTGTCATTGTTTATGGAATGATTCATAATTTAGACATCCTTTATGTAATTCAGTTCATGACTATGTGGTTTTTGGTATGACATGGAATGCATGTATTATTATTATTATTTAAAATAAATGTGTGAAATGTAAAGTATTGGATTAATATAGAATGTTATTGGTGATTTTCTGATGAGAAATCTAGTTTTATGATAACTAGAGGGATAGATGTTGGGGTTATACCTAATTAGTTTCATAGAACATTATTAATATTGTGTAACTTAACTAACTCTTGGACTTTCCAAGTAAGAGAAAGAATGAATCCCCTGGGAGTTTGGGTAATAGAGACCATAGAAGAAATAATATTTGTTTCCTTTGTGTCATAAATTGGGAATGAATTATCTTAGTGAATGTATAAGAGGAAAAAGACAATGTTTTGAATATGGTAAGGATGGTCCCAAAGCTAGTGAATATAAGGGAGAATCATATAGTTTTTTTAATGGAATGGAGGAGAATTTTGGCCTCCCTAAGACATAATCTATGGATATGTGTTTTATGTTTTGAATAATAGATCACTATGAAACTCATTGTCCCAAGTGGAAAGCTCTTGAAGATGATAAGAAAGGTGCTATGTGTAAGGGTTGCATTACTAATGATGATTATACTATAGATTAAATGTGATATGAATAGATTTATTAGGATGAGGTATCATTGTTAATTCATTATGGATGATGTAATAAATGTTTTTTTTGGTATTTCTATTCAATATGTATGTTATATGAAAGGTGAAATATATAAGGATTATTCAATTTATGATTTTTCAATAAATTTACAAGAGAACATTGAATGGTTTCAATGAAATAGATAATTTATAAAATTTCAAGGTGATTTCCCTGTAAAACACATGATAATGTGAAACATAACACTTAATATGTTCATTATGCTATAATAATTTTGACTGGATAATGATTTGTTGGATATGAATTAGAAAAATAGAAGGTACAGATTACCCTGGAATTGATTAATGAAAAAAATATTATATTCCATCATGGATGAAGATAAAAACTTACTGAAATTAAAGAATATATCTAATAATAATGGATATTAATTATAATTCGAGTTTTCATATGTATTAATGGTAGTTACCATGTTTCAAGGAAATATACAATTTGTTTATTCACATTTTTTGAATGTGACAACCAAGTGTTACTCTGGGATATATGGTTTAATCAATGTGAAGTCAATTTCATGGAATTCATTATAATTTTATATATTTTAATCTTTTATAAGTGTTATAAGGTTAACCATTCTTGAAAAATTATGTCAATCTTCAAAGGATGTATTTATAAACTGAGTTTTTTCTAAAACCCATAGTTAAAATTATATTCATTGATGAACATTATTTCAAGGATGTCCATATTATTTTTGAAATTATATTAGTGTAGTTTTAGAAAAGGACATATTGTATATTGTGTGACATCCAGTCATGTTCAGTAAGACCACATGTCTTGAAGCCATGACTGAAGGGGGATGAGGGTTTCACAACCACCATAGTCCGAGGTTTTAACGACCCACTGATTCATTAATGGAAATCCCTCTTGTTCTAATTAAATGTCTCTTTATGTTTTTATAAAATTTCAACTTCCTTGGTTTTTTGTTAAGAATTTTGACTGTTGCTAACATAGTTGTTGAACAGTGATCACATTATTACTATAAATATAGGACTATAACAAATCCAATTTTCTCAGACAAAGGAAGTGATGGCCCCATCCAGTAGAATTTTCCCAAATGAAGCCCATTTTTCAGAGCTCAGAAAAGCGGATGTAGAGACCCTAAGATTATCGTACATGGACATTACATTACTTTTTCGAAATACTTAGTACATTACAAAAACACACACACAAGGACCATAATAGTTTAGTGTCTTTGGAAACTCGGACTATAATCTTCTAATCGTGGTGAAAGATCTTCAACATCTCCCATAAAGATCGTCTTCTTTTTTTTACCTAAAACCTTTCTTTATATCCTGGGGAAAAGAAAACATAAAAGGGTGAGCTCAAATGCTCAGTAAGGGTAAACAAAAGAAATATCAATCACAACATATTCATAAGAACATAACATTTTGGAAATCATAACCTGCAAAAGAGAGCATAATTTCATAACATGGGATAAATCATGGTAGTGAAATGCAATCACAATAATCATAACTTAAAACATGGAACTTTGTGGCATACACACATAATCATAGAGAATCATTTCTTGTTAGTCATGACTCATTGCCAAGACTATCTTAGTGGACAAAGTCCCTTTCTGAATCGAGCAACCCTCGTTTCAGTCCTGTTTCACTGAACCGGTATAACCTACCATTCCAGCCATGTCTATCTCATGAGATATAAAATCTTTACCCAATGCATTGGATGGAGATATAGGTCCCACCCATCTTATAATGAATCATTTCTTATGTGTGCCACATAATCATAAAACATACATCATCGCATAACACATGTAACAAAAATGGGATTCTTGAAACATCATGACATCATAAATCAATTCATATAAGATAAAGGAATTCATAAAAATAATTCCATCACAACATAGTAAAATCAATGTAAAAATATGGATAGAAATAGAACCCTTTATTATCTTAGATGGAAAATAATTTTTATAAAACACTTGAATTGAATTCTTGAGGAAAATATCATTTCTTCTTCAAAATCAATTTCTTTTCACAAAACATTATGCGATTTTAAAAGAAAGAGATTTTATTGAAAATAGTCATGAAATATTTTAGAGGAAGCTTCATGAAAATAAGGCTTTATAAAACAGTAGAAATCCGTTCGTGCCGTATAAGTTAAAAAAACATTCTTCGTACTTTTGTCGGAAAAGTCAAAAAGCACCTCGTATGAAAAACGTCAAAAGATTCCTTTCATAATTTTTACTAAAAACTCACCGAAGGGTAAAATTGGATTTAAACAATTGTAGTTGGATGGAAATAATATTACATATTGAGGAAACATGGATGTGGATGATAAAATACACCCTAGTAAATACCAAAGTATAAACAATCTCGGATAAAAATGAGATTGTGATATTTCCCTTACATTAGGTCTGATTTGCTTTGTACATGTCCGAAGCTCCTCTTCTTTGGAACACCTTTTAGAATCCTCCACTAATGGAACTAAGATTGGTCTTTGAAGAAGACCAGGACCTCTAGGATTATTATAGGGAAGTGGAGAGGAGAAAATGGCAGGGGTTGGCCGAGCTTGAGTGCTCAAATTGGTGTGAGGAGGAGGGGGAGGAGGTGCCCTTTTATAAGGGAGGAGAGGGGCACCTTAAGAATATCTCAAAATATTATTTTATATTAAAGTCAAAATCGGTTTATAATGGTTCCAAAGGGTCTTATTTCGAAGCTAAAGTGGGGATGGGTAGAAATAATATCAACCAATAGGATTTAGACAAGTTTAGGGTATTATTTTAACCTTATCAATTAGATTTAACTCTAAGTTAATTAATTTAACTTTTACCGTGTCTTTTTGTTTTCTTTCACTATATGGTTAATACACTTACTATAACATGCCAAACGAACCCCAAATTGTTTATTATTAATATATATATCCTTATCTAAGTCATTTGGCCGAACCTTAGATTTTTAGGAATAAAATAACAATTAATAATATAATATTTGATTTAAAAACTATTTTGTGTCAATTTTGACACTATTTGATATATGATTTTTGTGAAAGTCATAACAGAATTATATGTTCGAACCAAGTTGATTAAATCAACAATAATATATCATAGTAACCTAGAAAATTAGTGGAATTCATAAAAAGTCTCAAATTACATTTATTTTGGTGTTTATAACATCAATTATGTCAATATTTCATTAATAAGATAATTACTGCATCATCATTGTGTCATAAATAAATTACATTATTTAATGTCTAAAAATTACAAATAAAATACAATTATTTAGGAAATATTTTTAGCTTTCTAATGAATATTTATAGACGAATTTATCTTATGCATAACCCCATATTAAAAATGATTTACTTATTAAACATTGATTTTAACTATTTTAACCCTTCTTTAAATAAATTAATAATAAATGTCCTAATCTAATCCAAGTGGGCCTAAATGGTCATATTTTATTCCTAAGTTTGTTTTTTGTCGAATTACACTTGTCCAATAGAATTAGGACATGTGTTAGGGTAATATTGATATCATATTTACCCTTAGTTACCCTATTTACTATTAACCGCGGTAAAAATAGTAAAAAGTTACTATTCACCAAAAAATTATTTTTATCTCATTGAACCACATTTTACATACTGATATCAACCGTGTCTGTCGAATTTTTGAAATTCCATTCACAGAAGCGGTAAAATTAAGTTTTATGAAAAATTCAGTTTTTTAACTACCACTTAGTAGTTTCACTATTCATCAAAAATTGATGTTTTTCAGAACAATGCCAAAATTTCATCCTAAGCTATATTTCATATTCCGAATTCAAAAATGAAGTCTATTTTACCAAATTCATAACATAAAAGTTGCATTAATTAATTTTATAATTAAATCCCGCTGTTAAAACAAATAGCGTGTTTTTAAGAAACAATATCTATCAAAAGATTGACACTTGATTATGTCTGGTTTAAATGTGAAATTACATCCAATGACCAACATTGTATTAAATTGTAAAAATATATTCTAAATATACTTTAAAACCACTAAAATAAATGATTTATCACTATTAATTATTTTGATTAAAAAAGTTGTTTTTAATTATAATTTAGTAATTTTCACTATTCATCAGAATATGAAAGTTATCCGAAAAGTACCAAAATTTCACCTTAGGCTAAATTCGATACTCCGAATCCAAAAATGAAGTCCATTTTGAGAGCTAAAATTTCTAAAATTTAAAAAGTGGTTATTACTATTCATAACGGCTAGTTTTAATAATATTTTAATAGCATATCATTGTTTCGTGAAACTCAGTATTACGTACTACACACGCTATCGTGGAAGGTTGCGATTGCGTGTAATGCAAGGCAAGTCAAGGATGTGTGTTGTGCAAGCTTCTTTTGGTGTACCGTACAACACAAGACATTAAAAATAATATTTTTTTCATAAAATCTCGGGGTGTTACATTCTACCCCCCTTAAAATGAATTTCGCCCTCAAAATTCGTCGGGGTTATAAATGGTTTACTATTCAAAAGTTTCTTTAATAGAAACCCACATCGTAAAAAGGAATACCAAAACTTGGCTTTAAAAAACTAAAGTATGACATGCAACGATTACCCAAATAAACTAATCACTGGGTTTCCACATAGGTGAAAATATGGATATGAAAGAGAAATCTAACCATCATGTTCTGATGGAGAGTGGTAGAGAACATGGCTATGGAAAAGCCAGTAATCACAAATCCATAAATTTGTGACGATCTAAGGTACCATCTGATTCATCAGGTATAAGAGAACTAGGACAACATTTTTGGTTTTCAAGATCATTTCCCTAAAGTTGAAAATTTTCTTAGAATAAATACTTACTTTATTTTGGTACAATCTCACTTTTGTTCGTGCCTTGAACAATTTCTACTTCATCTCTTAAATAAATGAAGTTGAATTTGTTATTCGTGAATTGTTAGCAGATCATGTGATAGAATGACGGGTCATTCCATCTGTCTCAAACAAAATGTTAGCAAAAGTTATTAAATATACATAAGTCATTCTATAGTGAGATTAATCATATATGGTTCCTAAAATGGACTTATACTTCATATATCATACTGATTAATATAATAAAACTAATTTCTACTAAACAGGGACTTCCTGTAGGCCAGTGGTAGGCGATAAAGGCCAGTTGCACTTCGGTTGTGGGTTCGATTCCCACATCCTTGTCCGACGCGATGGGTTGTCACCCATCCTGCAGGTTTTCCTTTTTCTAAAACTATATTACTATAACATCCCATCAATAATATCAAAAAAAACTTCTATCCTTAAAAAATACTAACTTATGTCCAACATAATCCATTCCAATCTTTAGGCTTACCCATAATACTGCAGTCCACTCTCATAATATAGTGAAAACAATTACCAGAGATTTAATACCATCGTTGATCCCCATATATCATAAGATATGTCTTGTTGGTCACATTCTAAACATTCAAAGTCCTTAATCATGTATTCTCTTGAATACCCATTGAACCTTATTGAAAACATGAATGAAGTTAAACGTTAACACTTTCCACACACCAAAATCCTCAAAATTCTATATACTCAAACCATGATATCACTTAGTCCTTATATCAATCATGAGCTCATGAATACTATCAAACATTTAATTTTCTCCTTATCCCTTCATTATGCGCATATCATCTACATTCCAAAAATATCTAAATAACCTTCATGGATACTGGTAACATTAATCATATACTTTCAAAACACAAGGAAAGACAACAGTGTAACAATCCATAGATGTCTCTTTATTCCAAAATTACACATGATAAACATGTAATCATTCCACTACATTCTTAAACCATTGACTGAGCTTCAAAAATTCTTTCATCTCACATATCATTTGTAGTCTCTTCATCATCATCCACATAAATACTACCCATATGACCATACTTATTCTCTTCATGAGTCTTTCCCTTAGGGCATTTGTTTGCATAATGCCCATACATTCCACATTTAAAACACTTAACCATTTTTGATGTCGTAGCATTACCAT
The DNA here is from genome assembly GCA_963277665.1 of Viscum album. Taxonomy (NCBI): domain Eukaryota; kingdom Viridiplantae; phylum Streptophyta; class Magnoliopsida; order Santalales; family Viscaceae; genus Viscum; species Viscum album. The sequence goes on along the minus strand of OY728152.1, from coordinate 1,175,232,940 downwards.
TATCCTCATCCATGGTGTTAACCGACCCTTTTCCTTTGCACTTGCTTGCTTTGTGTCCTTCTTTTCCACACCCAAAGCATCTTCCAGTTCCCTTGAAACATTCTCCTTGATGCCTCTTCCCACATGATTTACAAAGGGGAAATTGAACTTTCTTTTCTCTATGATCATCATGGAACTCCATCTTTCTCTTATTAGTCGAGTCAGGAAACTTACCAAATTTTACTTTATTGATCATGTTGTGAGATTGCTGATTCGGCATAATAATGATGTTTGGACTTCCAAATCCCATTTCATTATTAAGAATATCATTCCATTGTCCATCATATCCTCTATTATCGTGAGTCATCTTGTTTCCAGCCATTTTCTAAAACCCAAAAAGAATAGTGTGAGAGGCAAAAATCATGCTAGGGAAAACAACATAATAAAGGGGAAGTACCTTCAATATCTAACATCTTAGGTTTAATTCTATGATCGTTAGCGTAATTATAGTACTATAACCTATACGTATACTTAACCTTAGGGACATCCCTAGACATACCTTAGAAATATCTCTAGGGATCTCACTAAAGTTCTCGCATCCTAGTTTCCAAAGGTTGACTAAACCTTTCCTCTGATACCAACTGTAGAGACCCTAAGATTATCGTACATGGACATTACATTACTTTTGCGGAATACTTAGTACATTACAAAAACACACACACAAGGACCGTAATAGTTTAGTGTCTTTGGAAACTCGGACTATAATCTTCTAATCGTGGTGAAAGATCTTCAACATCTCCCATAAAGATCTTCTTCTTTTTTTTACCTAAAACCTTTCTTTATATCCTGGGAAAAAGAAAACATAAAAGGGTGAGCTCAAATGCTCGGTAAGGGTAAACAAAAGAAATATCAATCACAACATATTCATAAGAACATAACATTTTGGAAATCATAACCTGCAAAAGAGAGCATAATTTCATAACATGGGATAAATCATGGTAGTGAAATGTAATCACAATAATCATAACTTAAAACATGGAACTTTGTGGCATACACACATAATCATAGAGAATCATTTCTTGTTAGTCATGACTCATTGCCAAGACTATCTTAGTGGACAAAGTCCCTTTCTGAATCGAGCAACCCTCGTTTTAGTCCTGTTTCACTGAACCGGTATAACCTACCATTCCAGCCATGTCTATCTCATGAGATATAAAATCTTTACCCAATGCATTGGAGGGAGATATAGGTCCCACCCATCTTATAATGAATCCTTTCTTATGTGTGCCACATAATCATAAAACATACATCATCGCATAACACATGTAACAAAAATGGGATTCTTGAAACATCATGACATCATAAATCAATTCATATAAGATAAAGGAATTCATAAACATAATTCCATCACAACATAGTCAAATCAATGTAAAAATATGGATAGAAACAGAACCCTTTATTATCTTAGATGGAAAATAATTTTTATAAAACAATTGAATTGAATTCTTGAGTAAAATATCCTTTCTTCTTCAAAATCAATTTCTTTTCACAAAACATCATGCGATTTTAAAAGAAAGAGATTTTATTGAAAATAGTCATGAAATATTTTAGAGGAAGCTTCAAGAAAATAAGGCTTTATAAAACAGTAGAAATCCGTTCGTGCCGTATAAGTTAAAAAAAATATTCTTCGTACTTTTGTCGGAAAAGTCAAAAATCACCTCGTATGAAAAACGTCAAAAGATTCCTTTCATAATTTTTACTAAAAACTCACCGAAGGGTAAAATTGGATTTAAACAATTGTAGTTGGATGGAAATAATATTACATATTGAGGAAACATGGATGTGGATGATAAAATACACCCCAGTAAATACCAAAGTATAAACAATATCGGATAAAAATGAGATTGTGATATTTCCCTTACCTTAGGTCCGATTTGCTTTGTACGTGTCCGAAGCTCCTCTTCTTTGGAACACCTCTTTGAATCCTCCACTAAGGGAACTAAGATTGGTCTTTGAAGAAGACCAGGACCTCTAGGATTATTATAGGGAAGTGGAGAGGAGAAAATGGCAGGGGTTGGCCAAGCTTGAGTGCTCAAATTGGTGTGAGGAGGAGGGGGAGGAGGTGCCCTTTTATAAGGGAGGAGAGGGGCACCTTAGGAATATCTCAAAATATTATTTTATATTAAAGTCAAAATCGGTTTATAATGGTTCCAAAGGGTCTTATTTCGAAGATAAAGTGGGGATTGGTCGAAATCCTATCAACCAATAGGATTTAGACAAGTTTAGGGTATTATTTTAACCTTATCAATTAGATTTAACTCTAAGTTAATTAATTTAACTTTTACCGTGTCTTTTTTTTTTCTTTCACTATATGGTTAATACACTTACTATAACATGCCAAACGAACCCCAAATTTTTTATTATTAATATATATATCCTTATCTAAGTCATTTGGCTGAACCTTAGATTTTTAGGAATAAAATAACAATTAATAATATAATATTTGATTTAAAAACTATTTTGTGTCAATTTTGACACTATTTGATATATGATTTTTGTGAAAGTCATAACAGAATTATATGTTCGAACCAAGTTGATTAAATCAACACTAATATATCATAGTAACCTAGAAAATTAGTGGAATTCATAAAAAGTCTCAAATTACATTTATTTTGGTGTTTATAACATCAATTATGTCAATATTTCATTAATAAGATAATTACTGCATCATCATTGTGTCATAAATAAATTAAATTATTTAATGTCTAAAAATTACAAATAAAATACAATTATGTAGGAAATATTTTTTGTTTTCTAATGAATATTTATAGTCGAATTTATCTTATGTATAACCCCATATTAAAAATGATTTACTTATTAAACTTTGATTTTAACTATTTTAACCCTTCTTTAAATAAATTAATAATAAATGTCCTAATCTAATCCAAGTAAGCCTAAATGGTCATATTTTACTTCCTAAGTTTATTTTTGGTCGAATTACACTTGTCCAATAGAATTAGGACATGTGTTAGGGTAATATTGATATCATATTTACCCTTAGTTACCCTATTTACTATTAACCGCGGTAAAAATAGTAAAAAGTTACTATTCACCAAAAAATTATTTTTATCTCATTGAACCACATTTTACTTACTGATATCAACCGTGTCTGTCGGATTTTTGAAATTCCATTCACAGAAGTGGTAAAATTATGTTTTATGAAAAATTCAGTTTTTTAACTACCACTTAGTAGTTTCACTATTCATCAAAAATTGATGTTTTTCAGAACAATGCCAAATTTTCATCCTAAGCTATATTTCATATTCCGAATTCAAAAATGAAGTCTATTTTACCAAATTCATAACATAAAAGTTGCATTAATTAATTTTATAATTAAATCCCGCTGTTAAAACAAATAGCGTGTTTTTAAGAAACAATATCTATCAAAAGATTGACACTTGATTATGTCTGGTTTAAATGTGAAATTACATCCAATGACCAACATTGTATTAAATTGTAAAAATATATTCTAAATATACTTTAAAACCACTCAAATAAATGATTTATCACTATTAATTATTTTGATTAAAAAAGTTGTTTTTAATTATAATTTAGTAATTTTCACTATTCATCAGAATATGAAAGTTATCCGAAAAGTACCAAAATTTCACCTTAGGCTAAATTCGATACTCCGAATCCAAAAATGAAGTCCATTTTGAGAGCTAAAATTTCTAAAATTTAAAAAGTGGTTATTACTATTCATAACGGCTAGTTTTAATAATATTTTAATAGCATATCATTGTTTCGTGAAACTCCGTATTACGTACTACACACGCTATCGTGGAAGGTTGCGATTGCGTGTAATGCAAGGCAAGTCAAGGATGTGTGTTGTGCAAGCTTCTTTTGGTGAACCGTACAACACAAGACATTAAAAATAATATTTTTTTCATAAAATCTCGGGGTGTTACAGCGGTGGCATCTTTTGGATTCACCCTGGACTAATCCCAAGCTGAGCTTCATCATGTAATGCTCGAACGGGACCGTCTACGGGAGAAGTGGAAGTTGATAGAAATTACCACTCGCGCGATGTTATCCGAGCCACCCCTAGAGTCTGTCACCATCGCACACCTTACCCTTAGGTATTATGCCGCTATTTTAAGGGGTTATGTAACAAATATGTATTACTATGTTCATGTACATTATTATTTATATATATTAATGATGATAATTTCTAGTCATTTGTTATACATTGTAAATAGTTTTTAAAGTACAAATGGTGTTTTTAGTTATTATTTAATTAAGAAATCTATTTTCATAAATTAAGAGATTTTTGAATTAAATAATATTTCAATAAAATAATAATAATATTTTTAAATTAATTTTTATTAAATATATATTATCTTAAAATTTTATGAATGCAATTAAAATTTTTATTAAGGTTTGAAAGCAATTTCTGTCAAAACCCGTGAATTTTCGATAAATATTGGTTTTTATTTTAAAAGTAAAAATTAACATATTTAGAAAATTATTTATATAAAATAAATGTTATTTCTGGAATCAGGACATCGAAATTATCCAATAGTGAATTTTTCATAATTTTCTGAGAGAGTAATATTTTTGGGTAAAAATTAAAAACCGTTTATATATATAATGTGTTTTATGACCTCATAATGACCCAATAATGATGTAATAAAATACTATACTTTTTATGTTCGTCCAATATATTTTTTACCATTAAAATAATGTGATTATTGGTTTGTTTGACTTACTTTTGAAAGCATTAATGAACCCCTCAAGACATATTCAACACCTTGCCTTTTTAAATTAATTTCGAGGTGAGTGTGACTCACCTCCACATAAGCAACCCTAATATTTTTAGAAGATCGGACTTTGGCCTTATAAAATATTTTTTTCCTATTCCCTTTTCCAAAAACCATGGGAAAAAACCATGTTATGGTTTGTGGTTTGGATTAATTTAATGTAAGGGGTCCCAAACCTAAATAATAAAGAATTCCCTCACCTTTCCTATATAAACCCACCCAAGCTCCCACTTCCTTCTCACTCAAAGCCTTTGGAGTTCTTCCAACCTCTTCCCAACATTCTCTAGAATCCTCCCAAGGTACCCAGTGTCCCATGAAGCCTCTCACAAGCCTCTCTCTAGCCTTTGGTAGCACACTTCCAAGTAAGGGGTTTTTCTTCCTTTCTCATTTTTGTCAATTTTCATTAAGTTGTTTTTCCCTTTTAATTTCACTTATGAATGTTGAGGTATGGTTTTAAACCTCCTTCATACTGCCCTCTTTATGTTTTAATTATGGGAGACCCTTTTCACTCTCATTAAATGCCTCCCATGTACACCCGTTAATATGCCGAAATTCTGAAAAGAACTTCTCTCTCCTCATTTGCATTCAAGCAATACTTTTGTACCATGAATCTAAATTCCATTAAAATTGTTGGGACATGTATCTATATTACCTAATTATTTTCTATTACATGTAAATATGATGAGTAACCCCTTTCTCTCTAATCAAAAATTTTTTATGAATATTTATGTCACACCGTTACGCTGCCGAAATCACACCGATTTTCTATTCCAATGCCATTGTGTAGTGGATACCATGCCCATTTATTCGTTAAGGGTATTCAACTTTATGCACATTTAATTATTGATTATAAAGTTTCATGTATGAATTCCACATTCCTTTATCATGGAATAAATTATTTTTTTTAGTAATCCATCTTTTATGATCCATGTGGGACACTTATGCATGAAATGAAATGTTTAAGAATGGTGCGCCCTTATAGCGCTCCAATGCATTGGGTAAAGTATAGTATCATGATACGTCATGTGCAATGAGTTTTTACTCATACTAATTCAATTGAAACAAAGGTTTACTCGTGATTTATGTGCAATGATGATTTACTCATGCTCCACGTGCAATGAGTCTTGGCTCATGCTAATTCGATGTTAATTGTTGTTGCCACATTTCCATGTTATGATTATCATGCTTTACCATGCCATTATGTTCATGTTTATCTTATTCTCTATTGATATTCTTATTGTCTAACATGTATTGTACTCCTCATGTTATTCTATGTGTACTCCTTTTCTGGGCTTTATAGCTCAGCCTTTTCTAATTCATGTCCTTAGGATATCACATGCAATGCTAAGTACGAGGGAATGTAGTGGTCATGTAAAGGATGTTTACAATAAATATGTTTTATTTCATGTTTTATGTTTCTATGTAAGGATCCTAAGCCCCAATGACACTAAACCTCACAAAATTCGTTGTTGTATCAAGTTATGTTTTATGTAATAAATCATGTTTATGTTTCTATTAAGAAGTAGGGTTGTCATAGTTGGTATCAGAGGATAGGTTTAGTTATTTTTGGGATTAAGAAACCCTAGTAAAGCCTTAGATACAATAATAAGTATAATAAAAACATCCCTTTGTTTTGGTAAGTACTGAGTAAGTGGTTTATCAAACAAATACATCCCTTTCTGGATACGAGCAGGTAGAGGCGGCTTTGGCACAGATGTATCCTAGGGGTAAAACCCTAAAACACCGCTTTGAGATAGACTCGAATGGGAACTGGTGCACGACAACGGGCCTTGCTGCACTCTTGGTTACGACACTCCCGGGTGATATGTTTTGATAAATTCCCAAGCTTACTATGAACCCTTATTAAGGGAATTAAAAAAAATTTCCCTATGAATATATGTTAGAAAGTAGATCATGAAAAGCCTATATTGATGCCTATAGACTCTTGAGTTAAGGAAATAAAAGTTTATTTATTAGTCATAAACCTTTCTCTTTGGATTACCCTTTATCTGTTACCCCTAACTTTCTTTTTATTCCAGCCAATGGCCCGTAATAGGAGGAATTGGGATAACAACCGTTGTGAAGATCAGTGTGATGACTGTACTAATGAGATGCCCAATCCAATGGGAGTAGGAATCGCAAACATTTTCACTCTTCTCTATCAGCTAACTCAAGTTTTGAATAGAAACACAGGTCAAGAGGAACGTCCAAACCCCCCTAATAAGGAACAAGTCACTATCAAGAGCTTCATGAGACATAGGGCTCTTACTTTCAGTGGATCATCTGATCCCACGATCACTGAAGAATGGATCAACTCCATTAAATAGATCATCTCCATCCTTCAATGTTCTAAACAAGAGAAGGTTCTCCTGGCTTCTTATCGTATAGAGGGTGAATCTGATCAATGGTGGACTTTGATAAAAAATACATAGCCTTAGGAGGAGATCGAGGGGTTGGAATGGAAGGATTTCTGAAAGATGTTTTTCAATAAATATTTTCCGCACACCCTCCTGCTTAAGATGGAAAGGGACTACATTTCCTCAAGAAAAAAGATGAAGAATCTGTTGGAGCGTATGTGGAAAAAATCACAAGTCTTGAACGATATGCTTTCGGCTTTGTCGTTACCCCCGAATGCAAGGTTGACCGCTTCTTTGGTGGGCTGATGCCTAGCTTGTGGAAAGAATTAGTGATTCGTGACTTCGACAGCTATGAGGAAATTGTCTGATGTGCCCTCAAGGTTGAAATGGATACCGGAGAATCACATGGGTATCATGGGGACAAGAAGAATAATATGGAATTCAATGCTGGTGGTCCGATGGATAAATACAATGGTGCTATGAAGATCCAACACCCCACTTGCCAAAAGTGCGGAAAGAAGAACCCTGGAAATTGCCTTAAGGGGACGAGTAAATGTTTCATGTGTGGAAGATAAGGGAACCTAGATATTATTTTCGGCACGAAAGACCCACGGCTACGATATAGGAGAGGAACACTCCGTTCGAACCTCAACACATTGTTCAATGCTAAAAATGAAAAGAACTGGGTCATTTTGCAAATCAGTGCCCTAATCCAAGGGTTTTCGGAGACAACCGACAACCTCCAAGGCAGCAAGGAAGAGCTTTTTCTATCACTTCTCCCAAAGTGAACCCCGACAATGAAGTGGTGATAGGTATGCTAGTTATTCATCCAAGAATAGTGAATGTACTTTTTGATTCAGGTTCTACACATTGTTTTATATCTCGAAAGTTTAGTATAACAATCCCTGCACCACCAAAAATCATGGATGTGAAGATGTCGTTGAGTACGGAAAATGGTGCAATCATTGCATCCCATGAATATAAGTCCTCCCCTGTTATAATATGTGGATTGAATTTCCCGGTGAACCTTGTCATACTCCCTCTGGTGTAATTCGATGCAATTCATGGCATGGATTGACTTTCCTTGTATAGCGCCAATATAAATTGTCGGAAGAGGGAATTCAAACTCCATATGGAGAATCAAACCCTGATTCTTTACAAGTGTCCGGAGGAAGATGAATCTCCTTTTTATCCAACACCTAAAGAATGGATATTACTGCCATATGAGCACGTGTATCTAGCTCAAATGATTGAGTCCATGGAAGAAACCATCCTTGAATAAATGTCGATTGTGAGGGAATTCGCGGAAGTATTTCCCGAGGAACTGCTTGGTCTTCCTCCTATAACACATGTTGAGTTCTCAATTGAACTTATACCTGGGGAGCTACCAATATCCAAGACTCCATATAGAATGGATGTTTTTGAGCTTGAAGAGCTGAAGAAACAAATATAGGAGAATCTAGATAAAGGGTTTATATGCCCAAGTGCTTCACCATGGGGTGCACCAGTCCTCTTCTTCAAGAAGAATGATGGGTCAACGCGGCATTGCATCGATTATCGTGAAGATTAAAAATTCATGATAAAGAACAAGTATCCACTACCCAGAATTTATGACTTGTTTGATCAGATGCGTGGAGCAAATTACTTCTCCAAGGTGGACTTGCATTCAGGATATTATCATGTAAGGCTGAAGAAGAAAGATATCCCAAAGACTGCATTTCGCACAAGATACAGGCACTATGAATTCATAGTAATTCCTTTATGAATCACTAATGCTCAAAAAATCATCCTGTACTTGATGAATAGAGTCTTTAGATATTACCTTGACAAATTTTTGGTAGTCTTTATAGCTGACATTCTAATATACGTCAAAACCAATGAGGATCATGAGGAGCATTTATGAACTGTACTAGAGACTTTTCACAAGGAGAAGCTTTATGAAAATTACAGAAAGGGTGAGTTTTGGTTGAAGGAGGTCTCATTCTTGGGCCATATCATCACATGTAGTGTGATATCTATGGACCCCTCTAAAACAGATTCAATTAAGGGATGGATGAGGCCAACATCGGTAATGGATATTCGTAGATTCTTAGGGTTAGTTGGATATTATCGATGTTTTGTAAGAAATTTCTCATGATTGTCCAACCCTCTTAACAAGATAACATGGAAGGGAGTAAAGTTTTCATGGAGTGATGAATGAGATGAAAGCTTCAAGGAGTTGAAAAGGAGGCTTATCACTGCGCCCGTGATCTCTTTATCCACAAGTGGGGAACTTTTTGTGGTATTCAGGGATGCTTCAGAGAAGGGCTTAGGTTGTGTGTTGATGCAGAATGATAAAGTGATATCCTATGCCTCAAGGCAGTTGAAAATCCATGAGCAAAAATATCCATCACATGATCTAGAGTTAGCGGCGGTGATCATTGCCTTGAAAATCTGGCGTCATTATCTCTATGGGGAGAAATGTGAGATATATACCAACCACAAGAGTATTAAATATATATTCACATAGAAAGAGCTTAATATGCGCTAGAGAAGATGGATAGAGCTCATCAAGGATTATGATTGTTCAATCCATTACCACCATGGGAAAGAGAACAAGGTGGAAGATTCCCTAAGTAGAAAGGACCCAGAAATTCTATCAATTATGAGAATTGAGAAGGATCCAATCTTCTTAGACTTGATGAAGATGGACATGGGAATCATAAAGAAGGTAACATCATAAATCCTTTCACAAATTATTCCTCAACTGCCTCTTTTGGAAAGGTTAAAGGATGCTCAAAAGGATGAAGTTGGAATTCAAGAAAAAGTGGAAGATATCAAAAAGTGGAAACCCTCGGAGTTTAATGTTATTGAAGAAGGAATTGTGTGGTTTGGGGAAAGACTATGTGTTCCATCATGTCCGTAGCTGAATTAGGATCTTTTGGATGATGCACATTGTTAGAATTTCTCTATTCACCCAGGGAGAACAAAGATCTATCGAGATCTCCGAGATAACTTTTGGTGGGATAATATGAAGAAGGAGATCGTTGAATATACATCAATGTGCCTGGTCTGTTAGTAAGTGAAGGCTGAGAGGCAGAAGTCTAAGGGGATGATGCAACCATTTCCCATAATAGGATGGAAATGGGAGAACATCACCATGGACTTTGTCAACAGACATTGGATGACATCCAAAGGCAACAATGCAATCTGGGTTTTTGTGGATCGTCTTACAAAGACTACACACTTCATTGCTATTCGAGAGGATTTCTATTTGGATCAAATGGCATGGATATATATCATGGAAGTGTTAAGAGTGCATGAAGTACCACTACCTATTGTGTGTGACCGAGATCCAAGATTCACCTCTATGTTTTGGAAGAGTCTTCAACATGCTCTGAATACTGAACGGAACATCAGTACGGCCTATTATCCTCAAACTGATGTCCAATCCGAGCGGACTATCCAAACACTTGAGGACATGTTTAGAGCATGTTCAATGGACTTTAAAGGATGATGGGATCAACATCATTCTCTGGTTGAGTTCTCGTATAATAACAGTTTCCACTCGAGCATCCAAATGGCACCATATGAAGCCCTATATGGGAAATGGTGAAGAACACCGACATGTTGGGATGAGGTCGGTGAACGTATGTTGCTCGGACCAGAAATGGTTGATGAAATGGTGGAGAAGGTAAAAACAAATCAGCAGTATATCAAGGCAGCTCAGAGTCGACAGAAGAGTTATGAAGATAATCGTCGATGAGACCTTGATTTTATAGTTAGAGACATGGTGTTTCTATGCATATCTCTGTGGAAGAAAGACAAGAGGTTTGGAAAGAAAGTGAAGATAAGTCCAAGGTACATCGGCCCCTTCGAGATTCTTGATCATGTCGGGGTTGTGGCCTATCGATTAACTCTTCCACCTACTATGGCCAAAGTAAATGATGTCTTTAATGTATCCCTATTAAGGAAGTACAAACCAGACCCTTCACATGTACTCTCTTCTGAGGTAGTACAATTGGAAGATGATCTTTCTTATGAGGACTAAACGGTGAAGATCTTATATTGTAGAGAAAAAGTTCTATGGAATAATACAATACCCCTCCTCAAGGTGTTGTGGATAAACCACATTTTTGAAGAAGTGGCATGGGGATCAGAGGAAATGATGAAGCTATGTTACCCACATCTATTTTAGTGTGGGAAAAGGAAAATTTCGAGGGAGAAATTTCCTAAGGGGGAATATAGTAACGACCCAAAGTTTCATTAATGGAAATCACTCATGATGTAATTAAATGTCTCTTTGTGTGTTTATAAAATATCAAATTCCTTGGTTTTATGTTAATTATTTTGACCGTTGCTAATATAGCCATTGAACAGTGATCACATGATTAGTATAAATATAGGACTATAACAAATCCAATTTACTCAGACAATGGAAGCGATGGCCTCATCCAGTAGAATTTCCCTATATGAAGCCCATTTGTCAGAGCTCGGAAAAGAGGTGGCATCTTTGGACTTCTCCCTTGACCAATCCCTAGCCGAGCTTCATCATGTGAAGCTCAAACGGGGCCGTCCATGGGAGAAGTGGAAGTTGATAGAAATTACCACTCGAGCGATGTTATCCGAGCCACCCCAAGAGTCTGTCACCATCGAACACCATACCCTTAGGTATTATGCGGCTGTTTTAAGGTGTTATGTAAAAAATAAGTAGTATTATGTTCATGTACATTATTTTTTTAATATATTAATGAATATAATTTCAAGTCATTTTTGATACATTGTAAATAGTTTATAAAGTACAAATGCTATATTTAGTTATTATTTAATTAAGAAATCTATTGTCTTAAATTAAGGGAATTTTGAATTAAATAATATTTTTATAAGATAATAATAATATTATTAAATTAATTTTTATTAAATATAAATGATCTTATAATTTTATGAATGCAATTAAAATATTTATTATGGTTTGAAAGCAATTTCTGTCAAAACCCGTGAATTTTCGATAAATATTGGTTTTTATTTTGAAAGTGAAAAATAAGATATTTATAAAATTATTTAGGTTAATTAAATGTTATTTCTGGAATCAGGACATCAAAATTATCCAATGGTGAACTTTTCATAATTTTCTGAGACAGTCAAATTTTTGGGTAAAAATTAAATACCGTTTAAATATATAATGTGTTTTATGACATCATAATGACCCAATAGTGATGTAATAAAATACTATAATATTTACGTTAGGACAATATATGCATTACCATTAATATAATGTGATTTTGGGTTTTTTTGACTTACTTTTCAAAGCATTAATGGACCCCTCATGACTTATTCAACACCTTTCCTTTTTAAATTAATTTCCATGGGAGTGTGACTCACCACCACATAAGCAACCCAAATATTTTAAGATGTTCGGAATTTGGCCTTATAAAATATTGTTTTCCTCTTCATTTTTCCTGAAAACATTATCAAAAACCATGGTATGGTTTGTGATTTGGATTAATTTAATGTAAGGGGTCCCAAACCTAAATAATAAAGAATTCTCTCACCTTTCCTATATAAACCCACCCAAGCTCCCACATCCTCCTCACCCAAATCCTTTGGTGTTCGTCCAACATCTGCCCAAAACTCTACAGAATCCTCCCAAGGTGCCCCAAGCTCCCAATAAGCCTCTCACAAGCCTATATCTAGCCTTTGGAAGCACACTTCCAAGTAAGGTTTTTTTCTTCCATTCTCATTTTTGTCAATATTCGTTAAGTTGTTTTGCCCTTTTAATTTCAATTATGAATGTTGGGGCATGGTTTAGAACCCCATACTTCCCTCTTTATGTTTGAATGATGGGATACCCATTTATCTCTCATTAAATTCCTTCCATGTACACCCGTTACTATGCCGAAATTCCGAAAGGAACTTCTCTCTCCTCATTTACATTCAAGAAATACTTTTGTATCATGAATCTAAATTCTATTACAATTATTGGGGAATGTATATATATGACATCCATACTGTACATTACATTTAAATATGATGAGTAACCCCTTTCTCTCTCATCAACCATTTTTTATGAATTCTTATGTCACACCGTTACGCTGCCGAAATCGCACTGATTTTCTAAGCCAATGTCATTTTGTAGTGGATTCCATGCCCATTTCTCCATCAAGGGTATTCACCATTATGCACATTTACATATTGATTAAAAAGATTGATGTATGAATTCCACATTCCTTTATCGTGGAATAATTGATTATGTTTTATGAATCCTTGTTTTGTGATCCATGTGGCACACTTATGCATGAAATGTAATGTTTAAGAATGGTGTGCCCTTATAGAGCTACAATGCATTGGGTAAAGTATAGTATCATGATATGTCATGTTCAATGATTGATGAACCATTCTAATTCAAGTGCAATGAGGTTTTACAGTTTCTTTATATGCAATGAGGACTTACTCATGCTCTATATGCAATGAGCCTTGGCTCATGCTAATTCCATGTTATGTGTGGTTGACACATTTCCATGTTATGATTATCATGCTTTATCATGCCTTTATGTTAATGTTTCTCTTATGCTCTATTGATAATATTGTAATATGACATTTATTTTACTCCTCATGTTATTCCATGTGTACTCCCTTACTGGGCTTTATAGCTCACCCTTTTCTTATGCATGTCCTCAGGTTATCCCATGCAATGCTAAGTACGAGGGAATGTAGTGGTCATGTAAAGGAACTTTTAAATAATGATCTTGTATTTCATGTTTTACGTTTCTTTGTAATGATCCAAATCCCCAAAGAAACTAAACCTCTCAATATTCATTTTTGTATCAAGTTATGTTTTATGTAATAAATCATGTTTAAGATTGTATTAAATAATAGGGTTGTCATAGAGGTGATGTATTAGTTGATGTATGATTATTTATTCTAGGAATGATTATTTAGGATGTAATAACAGGGTTAATTTTTTATTTCTGGAGATTAAGGCATTAAGAATTATTATTTTTAAGAATATTTATAGATTAATAGTTATAATATTTTTTATTTTATGGGATTCATGATCTTATAAAAGTGTAATTTAGAACATAATGTACCAATATGCATTTCTAGATATCAAATACATAATTTAATTTATTAATTTGAAATTGATGACTGCACAACAAACAAATGCATTATTTTATAGGAGTATATCAAGTAAGTATAGTTCCCTATATTATTTTCCAAAAACAAAATTAATCATTATCATGATAATGATGAAAATAAATTGTGCTGTCCTAAAACATTAATTATTTTAATCTTGTGGCCTATTAAATAATTACACTTTTATATGTTTGTGGAACTCAACATTTCATTGATAATTCAATTTATTTTATTGATGACCTCAATAACTCCCTATAATTATTTTTTATTTTATGTTATATACAAAATTAATTCCCAACGTATATTCTCATATATGGAAACATAGTTATATGTTATTTTGGGTAACCATTTTGGTTCCAACATTCCCTTTTAAGAGATGATTTAGTATCAATTTCCACTATGTGGGTTTCTAGTATAAAAAAATTCCAATTTTAAACATTAATAAGAAATATGAATTTATTGGGTGAAAATAATTTTTATGGGGGTAGAATGTAACACCATGTGATTTTTGGTATTATTTTACTCAAATTAATTTAGGCATCATGATATTTTTCATTTCACATAACATTAAAATTAGTTTATTTTATATTAAATTGAAATGATTGGCTTGAATTATCTCAAACACCATGTTAATCATGAACTAAACACAACATAAATTTTATCATAATATATATAGATCAGTTAGGTTATTCTTTCTTACACCCAACAACGGCTCTCCTTGATGGCCTGCATAACATGAATGATCGAGTTTTACCAAAAAATAAAATATTATTAAAATATTTTTATGTGATATAACCTAGTAGTGAAATTAATGTTTATGAGTATGATTAGATAGTATATGAATATATATTATTCTAACAACATAATATGAATTCATATGTTACAAATTTATTATAAATTATTATAAACGTCGATTGAATAATAAAGTCATTATTTTTATTTTTATTGTTACAATGTTTAATGACACAATGAAAATAAATTAAATTAAATTAATGAGTGATATTAATTGAATATATATGATTAATATATTAAATAAAAAAATTGTTTTAATTCAATATATTTTATAGACATAAGGTAAAGAACAAACCCAACTGGTGGCTTAAAAAACATATATTTTTATTAATTTATTTTTAAAACCCTTTAATGTTGAATCTATTTTAATGTCAATTTTTGAAATTTTATATAATATATATGTCAAAAAATAAACAAACATTGAAATCGGAACATAAAAATAAGGTTAGGAAAATTATTTTTACATTTTCTATAAGTATTCAATTTTTAATAAATATTTAAAAATATAAGATTTTAATTCAAAATTATTTTTTCATTTAATATATATATAAGTATATATTATATATCAAATTGTTTTAAATGTATAATTAGATAATAATTTAATCAATTAATAATATTTAGGTCATTGGAACCATTTTTTAATTGAAATTGCATATAAAAACATTGAAAACATAATCCCCTTTACATTAATACCCTGTAGTGTTGTCCGATCAGCATGATTAATATTAGGTTAATTTTTTCCACATATATGATTATGATTTGAAAATATATATTATATATTGAAAATAATCATAATTTAAAATTTAAAATAATTTAAAAAAATATCACCAAAACAAATAGTTGACGTTATTAAAAGTTTATACATCATTTAAATTTAAAGCAAGCTTAATAAGGAATTAAACAATAACTATAAGGACCAAAAAACCTACAAACATGTACAAAAGGTATTTTATGGAGGTATTTATCCCCTATACACCCATTAATCTACATTGGTTCATTATTTGATCAACATTCACCAATAAAAACGTGGGTAGAGTTATCTCTTGAAGTATTAAAATGAGTGCCACTCCCCCTTCCCTATAAACAGACACCACCTCTCTCTATTCATCACACCATTCAGAAATATTAGGTTTTGAAAATAAATATCAAATTTAATATCCAAAATCCCTCCCTTACTTCAATATGAATATATTAGGAATAAATCTATTCAAGAAAGCCTTTTTGAATAATCTAATATGAGTTAACCGATTAAGAGGTAACAACTTCTCTCAAGCCCTATTCTTTTATTTTCCAGACCCTCCCACTGGATAGTATTTATTATATTATTGAATAAAATATTTATCATCATTATACTCAAATTTATTTATGCTATGGTTTTGACATAAACACCCACACACCTCCATCTAATTGGTAACACACATAATTTTTATGTATTCAACGAACTAATGCCCCAATAAATAATGATTGATCATTTTTCATTTATTGCCTCTCATTGTGGAAATTATATTGTAAATTTTTTTTATATATAGAATATATTATATTTATTATATATTTTTCATTATTTAGTATTTTTAAGAAAATATAACATTTTTACTTTCCATTTTGTTTTAATACGATAATTTGGTTTGAGGAAATGTGAATTACGCCCTCTCAAGGCGATATTATTCATTCATACACTACAAAGAATGTGTTAATGATGATTTTAGTGACCATATATGATATATATGATATCATTAAGACACATTATTAATTAAATAAATATATACATAGGTTCCTTTTTTTATTATTTCAGTATTACAGAATAAACAGAAACAATTTTCATGTGTACATACACCTTACAATCTCCATGAAAAATATATTTCAGTTTTTGTTTTATTTTAAATATTTTATTATAATGTGCATAGAATTTATGTACATGTTATCTACTTTTGTGGTTAAATATTTGAGTCACTATATAATTATAAGGACCAAGAATATAAAAAATTAAGATATAGGCAAAGAACAAATTGTATATTATCCGAAGTGAAACATTAAAATATGATGGTTCACAATAGGGTAATATAATGTTTTAATAAAACCATATATGGTATAATATAAAAAAATTATAATGTAATATATATATATATAAATATAAATTTATATTTACTATAACGGTGGTTTTAACAAGTATAATAAAAGTCAAGACACAATGCAGGGGATTTCATCTCACTTTTAATTTCATTGAGATACATGTTATGTTCACCAATATTTAATTTTTGTGGTATATGTACTAAAAATTGTTTTATTTTATGTATCATATACTTATATTTACGTTTATTCAGTTACCCATTTTATTATATCTATTTCATGGGGATTATGTTTCAATAGTTTCCAAATGTGAAAAATAGTTTTGACTCAATTTTACTTCCTTGAGCCTCAAGTTTTAATATAAAAGAAAATATTTTTCGATGTGTATATACATCAATATAAAATTTTATATCATGAATTTCCTTATTTTCATGATATTTTTACATTCATGTAATTTTCATCTATTAAATGGAGAGTTTTATCCCTTTTTACTAGTAATAATAGTTTGTTAAAACAATATCATCAATTTTTTGAGATTTCTATTGTTTATGCATCCTTTGATGTAAAAATATAACCCATATATCATGAAAAATCATTAATTTTATTATTCCTTATTTATTAATGTATTGTAAATATATTTGTACCATTTCAACCATTATTTGGTACATAATATAGTTATCAAACTCTTTTTTATGAATTTATGAATTTTAACACTCTTGGGTCAGAAATCTATGATCCTTAAAAATCATGTTTTTCTAAAAAATGGTTTCACAGAAAATTTCAGAATTATACATTAATAGTTAAAACAAGTTAATACCCTTTTTTAATTTTACCATTTTTTCCTACATGGTATTCATTTCAGTTTTCAAACGATTCAATTTCCGTACATTAACAATAAAAAATGAATATTCTTTTTTCCTCTTATGACATGTACAGATTTATGCACGGTCAACACATTGAAGACATTTTTTCATGTTCAATGTAAATTTTTAAAAGAATATATTTAAAATTTATATTCAATGATAAGGTATTCCAAAATGTATTCATAATCATTTTATATGTTATCATTGAAAACAAGTTTCATAATGTTTTCAAGATTATTTTATATGTTTCCATGGAAAATGATATTCAAAATGATTTATGGATTATTTTAATGTTTTAAAGGAAACTAATTTTATTAAAAAATATGATTATTTTACATGACTTAAAAGAAAACGATTTTCAAAAATAATTTCAAGCCTCATTTTTATGTTTACAAAATCATTTTCGATGAAATGGTTTTCAAATCCATTTGAAGATCCTTTTATTAGTTTTAATAGAAAATAATTGTCAAAATTATTCAAAGAAATATTTTAATATTTTAAAATTATTTTCAAAGGAAATTTATTCAAATGGTTATATTTTTTAATTAACGTTTTTCAATGAATAATGGATTTTTTCCTTATGAAAATCTTTCATATTATACTGTAGATTTGTTTTATATTTATGATGACATCTTAGGATGTTATGCATTAATTTCATGGAAATGATCTAATTTTTTGATTCATGTTCTCTCCTGTAATGGTTTATTCTTCATGTCATGTTCTTTATGAAACATGTTTATCATTCACTGGTTAAATGTTTATGAAATCCATTTTTCTTTCACAGGTTGTATATTAATAAAATCATCCTCTCATTCCAAGGTTATATGTTTATTAAATCCGTTTCTATTTCACGGGTTATGATTTTAATGAAATTATTTTGAAACCTATATGTTTTCAAATGTTATGTTATGATTACTTGTTTATAATACCTATTTCATTTCGTGGGATATGATAATATTATTTACCAACATGTGGAAAATGTATGTATGATTTCATTCAAAGAAGGGTTGAACCAATAGTTTTCTCCAATGCATTAGGTGAGGCATTATATCTCATGAGACAGACTAAGATGGTCTTAGGAGTAATACTTGGCAACCATTTTGGCCATGGGAATGAACCATGAAAACCAAGATTGAAAAAGATATAATTCATGATATAAAAATGATCCTAGAAGTAAAACATTATTTCCATGATTGTATGGGGTGCGAACCAATACTACTTAGATGGTCATGGAAGTGATTCCCTTGATAAAAAAATATTTTATTATATTCATATTTGCCAACCAAGATTCACTATTTTATTATCATGTTATTCTTTCAATGTAATTCCCGACCCCAGTGTAAGGATGGATATGAGGAAACACCGTGAGATTCTCCTTCACGATGCCCTAGACCCATGCTGTCGGGATCTGCTCCCCCTTTCTATCGGATGGTGGAGGTTCGCGCTTGTTGCATCCAAGAAGGGGGGATTCTGGACATGGTCCTTCTCTCCTATTCCTAGCATCTCTATCACCCCTAATGTGCCGGGTATCTTTCAGGAGGCACCCCAATATATATTCTTCCATTAGAGATTAACAGTGTGGTTGATCTGTGTATGTACACTTTAGTGGATCACTTTCGTCCTCAGAGGCCCTCGATGAATGCGTTTGTGCAGTTTGTTTCTAAATCTTGGGAGCTTCATGACCATGCGGTCGTTGGGGTGATTTATAGGAGACATCTCAAGGTTACTTTTTGTTTAGAGGATGATATGATTTCTTACTAGTTATGTTCTCGGATAATGTGTGGTGGTTCCTTATTTTATTTCTTCCTATGGAGATTTGAGTTTCATATGCTGTGTGACCACTCTTCGATCACAACATGGGATAGCCTCCCAAGTCGTCCTCTTTCTTTTAAAAATCCCTCAATTATATGTCCAATTGGTAACATGTTTGGTCGTTACCTTTTTTCTGCTCAGTGAACAGGTTCGATGTCTCATCCAATTTGCCCGATAATTTGTGTTGAGTTTGACGTCGCAAGGCCCACTGTGTGTCGTGTTTGGGTAACTGATGGGTAGGAGTTCCGCTGGATGAAAGAGGTTGTTTTTGATTCATGGATGAAGTTTTGTGTGAAATGTCAGCGGTTTGGGCATCTGAAGGTTGTTTTCTATAATGGATGGAGGAGTGGTGGCTCACAGGTAATGGAAGGGAAGTGTGGAGAGGGATGTGTTGTTCGTGATTCTATGAGGCTGGCTCTAGAGGTGGTGAGAAATGGCTATGCAGATGATGTCAGGGGTTAACCTGTTGAATCTGAGGTGGTATCAGAGTTGGAGGTTTTTCTGGGCATGGAGGCGGGCTAGGTTCCTCTTGGTATGAAGCTGGTGGCCTGGACGATGTTGTACCAGAGCTTACAGTGGAGTCCCGGTCTACTATGAAGGGGAGTGCTTGCCATCTTAGAGGGTTAATTATTATAAAGAGAAGTCTGCCATGTCAGTTAGTGATCAATGGAATTTGAATAGTAGTAATGTAGGTATTGTGGAGGTGTCTTTAGAGAATGGTGCTACTGAGGTTACTCCATGCCCTTCTGAGGAGTTGATGGGCCTCAAAGAGGGAGTTATTGGAAATGCAGTGCTGGAGGAGCAGTAGGCACTAGTTCTTCTATAGGGGGTGAACCGTGGTGTTGTTGTCATGGTGATCTCTAGATAGACTATGTATAATTTTTTGGGGTATACTGGCCATGCGACCAAAATACAAGATATAGCTTGTGACTTCTTGCAGTCAGAGCTGGTGATTGATTCTATTTTGGATTCAGGTGTTGCTGTCTCGGGGGATGTGGTAGATTTTGTTCTAGAAAGTTAGAATGGTGATGATAGTTGAGTGGATATCATGATCTATACTGGTAATAGCCTTCTAGAAATGGAGAATGAGGAGGTGATGCATGACAAGGAGACTGATGTGAGGGAGGAAGGTGGTCTCTTGTGGTCTGTTGTCAATCCAATGGATGTTGTAACCTGGGAGGTTGTGATGGACCTGATAGATAGGTCCCAAGGTCTTGATTTAATTTATGTCAATTGTTAGGTCCCAAGGGATTGTGGAGTGGAGGATGGTTATAAATAGGTTAAAATATTGGGAATGTGGGGTGACATCTAAGATAGTGACAGGGAAAAGGATAGTGGTGTGGCACGACCATCAGATAGTAATGTTGTTCAGGGTTTTGGGATGAAGGTGCATGAGGAGGAAGGTGTGAAGACAGACCCCCCACGGCGATGAGAGAAGAAAGACAAATATTATTTTCCAAGGCCAGTGTCTACTAGATCTTCCATTGGGAGGGAACGCAGGGATATGTAGTCCTCGATGGAATTTGTAGCCTTGGAGAAGTTGAATCATAGAAGGAAATATTCCAAGGTTATTACACACTATTAAAGCACAGAGTGGGAGACAGATAAATCAGAAGATTTAATCTATAATGGTGGTGGTGATGAGTATGATTTCTATGATATGTAGCTGTTTTGGATTTCTTGTACCTGTTATGATTTTCTTTTATTAAGAAATTGTCAGAGGCTTGCCTCTGGCTGAGCGTTTCGGTAATGCCCGACCCCAGTTACCCAGAGTTGGTGCATTATTTTAATACATTGGCATTATTACACAGAATCCAGTCCTGAAAGACTAATCAATTTAGCAGTCTTGGAAAATAGATTACATACATGAACAATACATTATGCATTATAAAATAAAACACAACATAAATTATCTGTTTAGAACTCCCCTATTCCCCATGCTTAACCCTGCTTATCAATCGTAATACACTTCTTGGAATCCCATGAAAATAAAATATAAGAAAGGGGTGATCACAAATTCTCAGTAAGGATAATAATATAGTGGAAACATTCATAAATTAGCTTAAACATTTAATGCAATGTATAAGACTAAAAAAATAAAAATTTTATACATAAAATTATGCATAATATGGGCAATGTAAATCAAAAACATCCATTTAATTATACAAATGGATATTCTACTTGTCGAATAATCACATGTAATATCTATATCCAATTTCATAATAATGGAATACATAAATCCACACTTCATAACCACATATTCAAATCCTTGTGCCAAGACTTAAAATATGATTTTTTCAAGGCCTTGTGTCAAGACACTAGTTTGTCTAATGAGACATACCAATACATCATGGAGCTATAGTGGGATCCACTTGTCTCTTACTCAGTCCAATGCATTCCATATATGAAAAGGTTTAAACATAACATAAACATTAGTATTAAAACGAGCATACTTAATGTAAATACTTTATCAATAAACCATGAGTGGTATAAAAATAACACAACTATTATCAAACATATCAAAAAATCATTAATACAATATGGATTATTTTTATCATAATAAATCAAAATAGATCAAGATTAATATCCCTTATATGATGTTCTCATAAATGAAAATCATGAGTAAAAATCATGGATATAAATATCCCTTTTCAAGAAATCATTCAAAAGACATATAAAGGAAGTCATTTAAAAGATATTTTTGAATCAATTTTTCCCATAACACATTGAAAAATATGAAATGAAATAACATTTTAAAACATTCATGTCAATATAAATTATTCCTTAAAACCATTATGAAAATATGGATATTAATGAGAAAGGTTTAGAAGAATAAATGTTTAAATCATTTAAAATGATGTTTTAGTAAAAATTCCCTTAAAATAATCCCTTTGAAAACTCTTTTATGATATGTGGACATGGATAATAAATATTTCCTAGTAGATAATTACGTAAAAACAACCTTGGATAATAATGAGATTGTGAAATTAACCCGTTCCATACATTATCTATTGTTCGAGGGTACATTTGTCCTCCTTTATAATCACCATAGTATGTTATAAAACTATAACCAAACCATATTCATATTTATTATATCATACATGATTTATTTATCAGTTTATAATTCCCATTTAATAATGATTTCAATGTTAAATTATAATTTTGGGTAATAATCGCTTTCTTTATCGTACATGTTTTAACTTGTATCGTATATATCATGATTTAAATATTTCAAAAAATATAAACATAGATTTATATATCATATATATTTATAATATAAATATTTATAATAGATAGATATATGAAATGGAAGAAACTGTTTATGGAGACGGTAGGCCGTATGAATTCATAAATGTTGTTTCAGTTTTCATATCGTATTGAATGGAAGTAAGTTAATAAAATGTATATTAACACACACACACACACACACACACATATATATATATATATCGACTACCATTATAATGTCATATATTATAATTTTATTAATAATATATATATTTATAATCATCGTTGAATAGTGAACGTTGGAATGAATCTCATCGCGTCATGGAGACGGTAATCCATATTTACGCATGAGCGAAAATATTATTATATTGATGGTGAAATAATATGTAATTGGATGGTATTTCATATATAAATAATCATTAAAATATTTTATTTATTATTTACATTAGTTATACTCATTATTATACCCATCCAAATAATGATGTGTTTTAATAACAAACTACACCATGACATGGAGATGGTAAGTCGTACCTACGCACGTAAGGTGACTTGGTCATTTATAGGATGTATAGAATAATGAATATGGTTGTACAATATTTATAATAACATCAAATTATGTAGGTTGTACAAGAGTATTTATATTTGTATGGAAACAACAAAGAATGAGGAAGTGGATGAAGAAAAGAACGTGAAAGAGGTGATGAAATATTTACCTCTTCTTCATGTTCTTCTATTTTTTTGATCAAAAGGGCTCCATAGGGTTTCTTTCTAACCCATGTAAGGACACTAGGATGAAGGGAGAAAGTTTGGGAGGATGTGTGGGAATGGGCTGGCCAAGACAAAAGTCTTTGGAGGTGTGAAATTAAGATAATGATAAGTTACTTTTTATAAGAGAGATGAGGGACACTTTAAGAAAAGCATGAAATATGATTTTATAAAAAAATAATTTTCAATTTATAATGGATCCAAAATAAATTATTTAGAGGATAAGGTGGGGACAGGTTGAAAACCTATCAAAAACATGTTTTATATAGGTTTAGATCATCATACAAATGTTATCATATAGATTAAACACTTAAATAAATAGTTTGACATTTACCACGTCTCTTTTTATTTTTATATTATATGGTTAATAAACATTAAGTAACAAGCCAAGAGAAACCCATGTGGTTCATTATTAATATATAAACTTATATAAGTCCTTTTTCAGATCATTATATTTTTAGGAATATTATATCAATTCATAATATAGTATTTTTTTTAAACTCATTTATGATAATTTTGACACTATTAAGTATTTCATTTTTTTGAAAGTAATTAAAACATTATCACTTAGAATAAAATTTAATTAACCAACCCTTAAATTTATATTAACCTATTATATTAGTGGAATTTATCAGAAGTCTCAATTTACATTTATATGGATATTTATTTTATCAATTATTTTAATATTTCATTAATAAGTTAATTTCAACATCATCTTTGTGTCATAAATAAATTAAATTATTTAATTTCGAAAAATTATAAAATATTTACCATTATGTCAAAAATAATTTTATATTTCTAATGAATATTTATTGTCGAATTAATATTGTGTGTAACCCTGTATTAAAAATGGATTATTTGCTAAACATTCAATTTAACTATTTTAACTATTCTTTTAACAAATAATAATTAATATTCTAATCTAATCGAATTGGACCAAATAGGATCATATTTTATTCCTAATGTTTTTTTGGTCGAATTATAATTATCAATCAATTTAATAAATGTGTTATGGTAATTATGATATCATTTTTACCCTTAATTACCATATTTACTTTTAACCGTGGAAAATAAATGTCAAAATATACTATTCACCAAAAATTATAATCATATTATTGAAAAAAAAATTATTTACTGATATTAACCATGCCATAGGGAATTTTGAAATTCAACGCATAGAAGCAGTAAAATTATGTTACATGCAAATTTGAAAATGCATCTATGAGGTGGGTAAAATAAGCTAAAAAGATCTATACAATTTAATAAATATAATTTTATTATAAAATAACTCAAATGAATTAAATCAAACTTATATATGTATTATATATCTATTTTGACATACAATAAATTTTAATAAAATAAACAATTATTTAAATAAAATGTCAGTTTTAAATAATAACGCAATGTTTTTCACAATTCATCAAAATTGAATGTTTTTATAAAAATACCAACAATTATCCCAAAGCTATCTTTTATATTCCGAATTCATAAATTAATTTTATTTTACCAAATTCAAAACATAGAAGTTGCACTTATTAATTTTAAATTAATTCTTGTTGTCAAAACCAAATGGTGAGTTTTTAAAAATTAAAAACTATCAAAAGATTAACATGTGTTTATGTCATAATATAAAGTGAAATTACATATAATGACATACATTATAATAAATGATAAAAATATAATCTATTTAAACTTAAAAACCCCTTCAAATTAATAAATTAAAACAATAAATTATTTCGATAAAAAAGTTGTTTTCAATTAAAACATAGTATTTTTCACTATTCGACAAAATAGAAATGTTATCATGAAAGTACAAAAAATTTATCCAAACTAAATTTTTATTTCCCAATTCTAATGAAGAATTTAATGATATTAAATTGAATATAAAAAATTTTCATAAATAGGTTTAAAAAAATGTTTCTCCATTAAAAGGTGGTAAAGTTCCATTTTTAAAAAATACATCTTTTATCTAAAAAATGCTTTCGTTCTTATATTTTGTCTAAGAAAGACATAAAATGGATGTTAAAATTATATATAATATAAAAGATTAAAAATAAAGTTAATAATACTCATAAGTGCCTTTTGAACGGCTAGTTTGTTAAGTTGTGGTGCGCTCGAACTCGGTGTTGCGTGTAGCGTAAGCTATTGAATTACTTTAATGAGATAACATATTATAAAAATCTTGGTGTGTTACATTCTCCCCTAGTTCAATAAATTTGATCCTCACATTTTGAAATTGTTCTTTAACAATAAATGGTTAAATATAGAAAATTACATTTGTGGAAAACCCGCATCAGAAATTGGGTAAATAAAATTTAGTCATAATAAGAGGGAAAAAGAATGAAATAGTTACCACCAGATTATGATCTCTATTTGGTGAATATTGTTGGAAATTACAAACACATAATTGGAGGAAAAATGTAAATATTTATAGAGAGTGATTTAGGTCATCAATAACAAACAAGTGTAAAATTTATGATCTCAAATCCATCAATCTATAATGATTTAAAATATCATTAGATGAACAAAACATTAGGTATTAGGATAACAATTTTTTTGGGATTTATGATCCCTTCCCTGATGCATAAGAAATAATTTATTCATTGAATAAGAGGAAAAAATATACTAAAAAGTAGAGTTTAATCCTTCAACTAATTCCTACTACAAACTCACCTTTCACTTCAAAAGATAATAGAATTTATAAAATATTATATTTATCCTAATTGAATTGGGTTCCAAAAATAATGGATTTATAATTCATTTGTCTGAATTTTTAAAAATTTCAACATTCTACAATCTAGAACATCACATGTCATGACCCTTCCCCCAAGGCTTGTATCGTTACTTCCCAAAGCCCGCCTTCCATAGGCCAGGGGCTGACATCTAGTGCCAAAGGTGTAAATCCCCAAACTGGGAAGGCATTGCCTTTATAAACTGATACACACACAATAGGGTACAAAACTGGAAGAAAAAACAATAACCATAATTGTATACAAAATATGTTCTAGAAAGTAAAAGGGGCCGGAAATACAAGACCAACTGGAAAGTACAAGTACAAATAAAAGATTGTACGTCTGAAGAATAGTAAAGAAGATACTGGGTCATCCTTCGGGGTTCTTACATGAAGGGTAGGTACAGGTCACCTCCTCAGCACTCCACGTTTGTCCGTCTGCTTCGCGTACCATCATGCTAAGTGGTACACCTCTGGATACCGTCCAGTCCTACTACTCTATTCCACCTTCAGCGCTATCCGTCTCCTTAAACCTACGCAACAAGATGCAGGCATAGCCCGTGAAGGGGTGAGTATAAAGATACTCAGTAGGGACCCGGACACCCTCAAGGTCTCAGAAAATCCAACATGGATAAACCACAAATAATTGATTCAACGGATAACCATTACTTAGGTATATTCCCATAGATATACCTAAGTTACCTAGTACTCATCTCAATCACTAGGAAAACACAAACTTCATTGACTCAGCTCAATCCTGGATTTCATTCAAAGTGGTAGTATCAAGTAACAACCCCAGTCACACTGTTGGTACCTCGGTAGATTGTGTAATCCTCCTCTATAGAGTACAGTGGGCCTGCCACGTCACTCAGAGGAGCTTTCCACTATCCTTGGACTGATGAGGTACTCCTGCTATCTAGTAATGTTGATCTTCTATGCTCATTCAGAGGCTCTCTGCACTGTGGGGATGTTGTGCTCACATATAGGTTCTCTCATGGAAGCCTGCTGAGGTATTACACATTTCGAGTACCGTTGGTCTATCGGGCTCACACAGAGGCAATCCCCACCGTTGGTGTGCCGCGCTCACACAGAAAAACTCCACACTAGGCCAGTCAAAACACTCTTAGTCGAAAGGGGAGTAGTTGTCACGTCTCATCCAACTACTAGATCATTGTACTCCGCTCGATCATCTCCAGGATGATCAGCTCCATGAGATATGGGTTGATACTCCAACTATGACTATTCCCCAAACAAAAGTATCTCAATGGTCTTCCTCGGCATAGGGATCTCAACGCAATAGACGACCCGTCAATCGGACGCCAGGTCTGGGGGTTATTGGCATTTCTGTTCCAGGGGATAGGTTGTTTTTATGTTCAAACCAACCCGACCATACCCCAACTGTGTCCAAAACTCATGTGACATATTCCAAAAGAACCGTCTCTCTCTAAGAATTCGGTCGTTGCAGACAGTTCGCCAATCGGACACCTATAGCCCATGTTATGGGTGAAACGGTGATTTTAGGTAAAACGGGTCCGGACTGGGGCCCAACCTAGTCTGTGGGTTCGACCCAGTCCAGGGGTCCGACCCAACATGAGAGTTACACCTAGCCCGAGGGTCTGAAACCTCCTGTGTGGGCGGCCCGACCTGATGGGGCAGCTCAGACCGGTGGCGGCCCATCCCGATGGCAGCCCGACCCGTGCTGGGCAGCCCGATCCTTGCTGGGTCCAGCTAGGCGGCCCAACAGCCCGGTGGCCTGGCAGCCCTAGAGGGGTCCCACTCAGCCGCGTCTAGGGGGTACCGTACACCCCGGGTTCCCTAATGGATTTTACGTTTGGGTGTTTGCCGAAATAGGTACAAGGTGGCGTCGGTCCAGAACACGCGGGACCCACTGGTACCCACTCCCCACGGCTGGCTGAGCAGCCATCCGCTCATGCTCCTCCGCAATGGGCTGTCCTAGACACTTCTCTCAAGCTCCATGCAGCGCTACGATGCCTCACTGCTCTGTCTGACCGTCGCACCCCTCTAGAGGCCCGGCAGGTCCCCTTGCTCCTCCGCGGCCCGAGCTGGCCACGGCCATGTTCTCCACGTGGCGTGACGGTGTCGCGCCCCTCGGGTGTCCCGGAGGCCTTTGCAAAGACGGTTTCCTTTGCGGTCGGCCCATCGCCAGCCGCTGTTGCTCCGATTCAGTCCTCTCTTCCGACGGTGTCATTGGGATGTCGTCGGCATCAACAAGCGAAGAAAAATGGAGGGCAGTCGGGTCTTGTTAGTTCGGCCCGCGTCCTCCATGTTAGGGTGGTAACAATTGGCCTCAAAGATCACAACAAATAAATAATAACTGAGGGTAAAACTAATTCATAAAACAACCCCTACCTCATTTGTCGATCATTGATGGTGGAAGGAGAGTTTAGAGAAGATGAAGTCAAAGATTATGTCGGCATTCTTTGTGGACGATGCTTCCCTTTTTTTCCCCAGTTGAAGTTCATTCTTCGTTGGCGGAAGAGTCTTTCTTCGTGGGCGATGTTTCTTCATTGGAGATTTCTTCTCCTCCCCTAGATCCACCAAAATGCAATGCCAAAAATAAAAGATGATTTTCCTATTATTTGTTGGCACAACAACACAAATAGTTGTGATCGATTAAATGAGACAACTCATTTAATTAATGTGGTGGAAAGGATTTAAATTCAAAATTAGGGGAGGTTTATAGCTTCAATAAAATGAAGAGATGTGTTCAAATAATTAATGGGGAGTTAGAAGGGGTGTTTAAAACCTGTTGGGTCCCCACATCATTGATTGACAAGTAGTGTATAAACCTCGGGTGGTCCCCACCACTATAACCTCTCATGGGAGGTTATGGTGTGTTGGGACCCATCCCTGACCACCACTTGGAAGTTTTAACCACCGAAAAAATAAAAATAAGCTAACACATATTTTTATTTAACTTTTTTCCTTTAAACCCCAAAACTATCTTTCATTCTCAACCCACTACCGTCGAGGTGAAAGTCCCCCTAAGAAAATATCAGCGTTGTGAGTTCAACGGTGCCCTCAGATTTCAGTTCCGAGCACCAGTTCAAAATTTATAAAATAACACTCGTACGATTACTAAACGTACAAGAAAAAAACATCAGAAATTGAATCTGGGCACATCGGGCCTCAGAATCTAGCACTGTCAGTTTTCGCGGACTAGTAAAAATTCAATGTATTTAAGAAAAAAAATTCCACGGAATTTCCAATTCTTGAAATTCTCCCCACCTCAGGGTTTTATGTTCATGTAACCTAAAAATCAACCTATGGGAATAAATGAGGGTACTGAGCATCCATCTGAGCCTCCCGCTCCCATGTGCTCTCCTAGAGGTTCTCGTGCTGCCAGTGAACGCACACCAGAGGTATCGACCGTCCACATAGGACCCACTCCGATCGATCCTCAATCTCCACTAGAAACATCGTGAATGTTTCCCCGTCATCGATGTCCATCTCCATGTGGTCGATGTTGTGGGATGGGTCATGCACGTACCTCCTCATCTGAGATATGGGGAAGATGTCGTGCACTCGGTGCAACCGAGATGGAAGAGCTAATCGGTAAGCCACATCGCCTACTCTACTGAGGGCCTAGAAGGGTCCGATTAATAATTTAGATAACTTGTTGCCTCAGCCAAATCATTGTAGCCCTCATCAAGGTGAGAACCGTAGAAATACATGGTCACCATCCTCGAACTCCAGAGGTCTCCGTCTCCTATCATCATACGACTTTTTTCCACAATGTGTAGTCTTCATCCAATCCTAGATGATCTATACCTTCTATGTGGTAGCTCATACCATCTATGGTCCCACTAGTGCTGACTCCCCTGGGTCTGTCCTACATAGTGGTGATCTGCAAGGCCGACCATACAAGGCCTCAAAAGGTGCCATCTCGATGGTGGAGTGATAACTGTTGTTGTATGCAAACTCTACCAACAGTAAGTGATCCTCCCAAATGTGACCAAAGTCTAGGACACAAGCACATTGCATGTACTTGAGGGTATGGATGGTCCACTAGGTCTAGCCATCTGTCTAAGGATGGAAGGCAGTGCTCAGACGTAGCTACATCCCGAAAGCCTCCTAAAACCCCTTCCATAGTCAGTAAGTAAACCCTGCATCACGGTCAGAGACTATAGAAGTAGGTACTCCATTGAAACGCACAATCTACTTTACAAATATGCATCCCAATATCTCTACTAGGCCCTGATCTTTGATCAGTAGGAAGTGGGCCGACTTGGTGAGTCAGTCGACGATCACCCGAATCAAGCCATGACACCTGGATGTACATGGAAGACTCATTACAAATTCAATGGATATCCCACCACGCATCCACACTGGGACCTCTAATGGATGAACCAAACCTTTTGGTACCTGGTGATCTTCCTTCACTTATTGACAAGTGAGGAACCGTGAGAGAAATTCTGCAATAGCCTCCTTCATACCTGGCCACCAGTGATGTTGTCGAGGTTCCTGAGATATCTTTGCCACTCATAGATGTACCACTAGATGGGACGTGTGGAATTCCATCAACACATCCTCCAGATGTGAAAATAGTACCATGGTACATACTATGAAGAGGATGTTGTGCTCCCCACATTAAGGAAATCCATCAGGTGCCTGCCCTGTTGATATCTGAGCACGTCGTGTCTCACTGTCAGTGTTCCCATCCTGTGCCTCCCTGAATCGCGGAAGTAATGGGGGAGTGACTATAAGATACTGTAGATAGGCAGCTCCATCTCAAACCACAAAATACATCTATAAAGATTTAAAATATTGTGTCACCTCTCCTAGCAGTTGTATACCAATCCTCCTTTAGAGCACATCTGTGACAAGGTTCCCCTTCCTAGGAGTATAGACTATCTCGAAGTCACAATCCTAGAGGAACTCAAGACGACATCACAGTCTCAGGTACAAGTCCTTCTGAGAGAATATATATATGAGACTCTTGTGATCAGAGTACACGGTAAAATGTTCGTCGATCAGATAGTGCCACCAAATCATCCAGGCGAATTCCACTACTGCTAACTCCAGGTCATGGGTAGCATAGTTCTGCTAATGAAATCTCAAATTCTAGGAACCATACATGATAACTGCTCGCGCCTGCATCAGGACACACCCAAGTCCGGTCACTGATGCATCACAGTAAAATATGTACCATACACCCTCTTCTAGAAGCCCCAAGATGGGGGCACTAGTCAGCCTCTTCCTCATCTCTTGAAAACTCTACAGGCATCTCTCCGACCACACAAAGGGTTACCCCATATTTTTCAAGGTTGATAGTGGTGCTGTAACTCTGGAGAAATCTGGAACGAATCTCCGATATTATCCATCCAACCTAGGAAACTTCGTACCTCTGTCACACTCTTGGGTGGCTCCCAAGAAAGTAGCACATCAATATTTGATGGATCTACTACAACTCCATCCTCTGAGATGATGTGTCCCATGATGTGAACCTCTCGAATCCGAAACTAACACTTCATGAGATTACCATAATGCAGGTGCTCTCAGAGTGTGACCTGTACTACCTACAAATGGTAGTCATGCTCCTCCTCAGTAGTCGAGTAGATAAAAATGTCGTCGATAAAGACCACTACAAAGAGATCGAGGTAAGGCTAGAAGATCCAATTCATCAGACACATGAATACTTATTGAGCGTTGTTTACTCCAAAGGGAATAACATAGAACTTGTAATGGTAGTATCGGCTTCTTAATATCATCTTCTTCACATCTTTATCTGAAACTCTGAGCTGGTTATAGCCTAATCTGAGGTATATCTTTGAGAACCATCGATCTCCCTTGAGCTGATCAAAGAGGTTGCCAATCATCTGGAGAGGGTACTTGTTCCTCATGGTCACCTGGTTCATGCGATGGTAGTCAACTTAGATCCTCAAGCTCCCATCCGACTTCTTGTCAAATAGAATCGGGGCTGCGTAGAGAAAAACACTAGTCCAGATGAATCCCTTTCCCTGCAAGTCCTCAATATGTAACCGTAGCTCACGATGCTCAGTGGGAGCCATCCGATATGCTGGAGTAGATATCAGTGTCATCTTTGGGTACATGTAATTGTAGAAGTCCATCTTTATGTGAGGAGGTAGTCCCGGAACATTTCCAGGGAAAACATCCATGTATAGGTCCACCACTATAGGATAAGTCATACACTTCACATCTACTACTCCTAGTGTAAGGCCAGCCAACTAGTGAGTGATTGGCTGCACCCTCCTATGAGTAAGTTCTTCATGTGATGAAAAGGTTACCTTCTCGCTGGTAAAGGTGAACCTAGTCCCATCTGTGTGGAAACAGCACACTTTTCACCTAATACAATCAATCTGAGTATGGTATATAGTTAAACAATCCATACCCAAGATGATGTCGTAAGGCCTCGACGTCGTAACTCAGATATCCCAGCCCAAGCTCTCACCTCATAGAGTAAGCTCTAACTACTGGAACTAGAGCGTGATCATAGAATCAGCACCCGTAGGAGTCTCTAACTATAAGGATCAAACCAATGACTCTATCAGAATCATTTAGCTCTGAATGGGGGAAGTGGAAATGAAAGAGTGACTATCATCGGGGTCTATAAGAAATGTAGCTAAGGTGGAGTAGACACAGATAGTACCTCAAATCATCTCTGGAGCACCGTGATCATATGCATCTGCTGCATTAAGCTCAGCTTTCCCCTATCCACCTGCTCTCTACGGTCAGGGTGGACTTCCTGGTGGTGGAGGTGGAAACACCTCAAAACGTCTCCCACTGCCTACTGGACGTCCAGATCCTCTGCCATGTCCGTATGCACCCTACAGACTTCCTCGATCGAATATCTGCATCTACCTAGGAGGTCCCTCAATTGTTTTCTGATCATCTGATTGGTGGGTCAGACAGTCACGAGCCATGTGACTCGGCCCGCCGCACAAGTAACATTGTCTTCTTCTGACATGTAGGTAACTTCCCCAGGTTCCCCACACAAAAGATCCAGAGCCATGCTGTCATCCACCCATGGGTTTGGTCATCTTGGACCTCTGCGTTATATGTCTACTGTCAGTTGCAGAACACTCCACTACATGTCGACCAGTAGTGGGTCTCCCTGTGGTTTACTGCTCTACCAGGAAACACTCTACTAGGAGGGCTCCCTTTAACACCCCCACCTACATCGAGATGCTGAGGGAGATCATCGATGCCCTGATCTCTCGCCTGATCCCCTACTCGAAGGTCCGGGACCAGAAGAATGGGTCACGTACCATATCTGTGGAGTAGCGCGATTGGTCGGTGAACCTCGCTGAGTATTGTGAAACTATCATGCTACCCTAATATAGATTCAGTAGCTCCTGTATCTGAACCGCTCGTAGGGTCGCTGGAACAAACTCCGCCCGGAACAGGCTCTTGAAGTTTGCAAAGAGTAGGGTCGCCTCGTCATGCACCTGAAGCATCAGGCTCCACTATATGCATGATGCTGCCTGAAGGAGGGTGGAGGTAAGGATCACCATGTAGTTTGCTGATGTCCCTACTATTCAGAAGACTCTCACCACAGCCTCCATCCAATCCTTAGCCGCATGTGGGTCCATATCTCCCCAGAACCTAGGTGGCCTCTCGCACTATAAATCATGCAATGCTCTCATGCGGCATGCATCATCTACTGCTGGGTCTGGTGGCATTGGTGGCCCAACAGGAAGTGGTACCGCTGGTGCCTCCACTCGTAAAGGGCCCATCACCGAGGCCTCATTGCTTGGTGGGATGTTAGTGCGTAAGACTCTTGGGGCTCTGCGGGGAGGAATCCTGAAAGAAATAGATGTGACACGGTCAAAAGTTTATATCTAGTGAGATGACCTGGTTGAGCTGACATAAAGAAAACATTTAAATACATGCACCCAATCAGTGTTTTCATGCAGTAAGTAGGAAATCAGTAGTAAGGGTCCTGGTGTATGGATACGTCGACCGCCCGCACCAACACTGGACTCCATGAACTAAAAACCACACTTAGTACCCTTAACACTATTGCTTCACAGAAAAGAAAGATCAGATTCTCGATTCCTGTGGTAGAACCGACTCCTCTGATACAAATTTGTCCTGAACCATCCCCTTGGGACCATATCGTGACTACCCCAAGCCAACCTTCCATAGGCCAGGGGCTGGCATCTAGCACCAAAGGCCTAAATCCCCAAACTGGGAAGGCATTTCCTTTATAAACTGATACTCACAAAATAGAGTACACAACTGAAAAAAAACTAAGTATAAATATGTACAAAAGAAATTCTAGATTGTAAAAGGGGATAGAAATAAAAGCCCAACTGGTAAGTACAATTAAAACTAAATGAAAGTACAACTAATGAATAGTAAAGAAGCTTCTGGGTCATCTTCTGAGGTTCCTACCGGAAGGGTAGGTACAAATGGCCTCCTCATCACTCCACAACCGTCTGTCTGCTCCATCTACCATCACAACAAGTGGTCCACCTCCGGATATAGTCCAACCCTACACATCTCTGCCTCAGTCAGCACTGTTTGTCATCTACAACCAACAAAACGAGGTGCAGGTTTTTCCCATGCAGGGATGAGTATAATGATACTCAATAGTGACCTCGAGACCCTCAAGGTATCACAAAATCCAACA
The DNA here is from genome assembly GCA_963277665.1 of Viscum album. Classification (NCBI taxonomy): domain Eukaryota; kingdom Viridiplantae; phylum Streptophyta; class Magnoliopsida; order Santalales; family Viscaceae; genus Viscum; species Viscum album. The sequence continues at coordinate 1,175,197,796 of OY728152.1, read as the reverse complement.
AAGATAAACCAAAAAGTATGGATTCAAGGGATAAACATTAATTACGTATATGCCCATACATATACAATAGTTGTCTAGTAACCCATCTTATTCATGATGAAAACACAAAATTCATTGACTCAACTCATTCCGTGGTTTTATTCTAAGGGGTAGTATCAAGTAACAACCACAATCAAACTATCGGTACCTCAGCTGATTTTGTACACCTCCTCTATTGAGTATTGTGGGCCTTCCTCATCACATAATGGTGATTTCCACTATCATTGGACTGCTGAGTTACTCCTCATGTTGAGTACTGTGGATCTGCTAAACTCACACAGAGGCGCTCTCCCCCATGTGTCTGCTGCGCTCACCTAGAGGCGCTCCCCTGGAAGCTTACAGTGGTACTCCACATGAAGAGTACCATGGGTCTTCCGTTCTCACACAGAGGTGCTCCCCACTATGAGTCTGGCGTGCTCACAAAGAGGAGCTCCCCACTAGGCCAGTCGAAACACTCAAAGTCGAAAAGTTAGTATTTTTTAGGTATCAACTAGCTCCAAGGTCTCCACACTCTACTCGCTCATCTCTGGGAGGATCTGTTCCAAGAGCTACAGGTCGATACTCCAACTATCATGAAGCCCCACTCAAAAGAAATTCAATTGTCCACCCTGTCATAGGGATCTAAACACAATAGATGGTGCGTCAATCAGACAACCATTCTGCGAGTTATTGGCATTTCCGTTCCTGGGGCCCGATTGGTTTTTAGGTTCCAACCAACCCGACCATACCCCAAATGTGTCCAAACCACATGTGGGGTATTCCAAAATAACTATCTCTCTCAAGGATTTCTATCACTGCAGACTGTTCGTCGATCAGACACTCGTAGCCCATGTTATGGGTGAAAATGTGATTTCAGGTCAAATGGGTCAGGACTGGGGTCCAACCCGGTCCGTGGGTCCGACCCAACCCAAGGGTCCGACCCGGCCCTTGGCGGCAGCCCGACCCAAGGGAAGCCCGACCCAGTGGCGTCCTAGCCCGATGGTGACCCGGAAACCCAGTGACCTGCTGGGGATCCGCCTCAGCCACATCCAGGGGGGAAACCTCATTCCCCATGGTTCCCAAATGACTTTGCCGTTCAGGTGTGATCCAAAACCAGCACCAGGTTGCTCAAGTCCAGAACACGCGAGACCTGCTAGGTCCCCCTCCTCTTGGATGGCCGAGTGGCCAGCCACTCCAACTCCTCCACCGTGGCATGCCCTAGTTGTGGCTCCCTTGCTCCATTCAGTGCGGCGTCGTCGCACTGCTTCGTCCGAACGATGTGCCCCGCCAGGGCATGACCTTTCCACTCGTGTGGTGCAATGGTGTCACGCCCCTCTGGCGGTCCGGTAGGCAGCCTTTCTCTTCCGCAGCCCGCGCTGGCCGTGGCCCGGTAATTCGCGTGGCGCGATGGCGCCAAGCCCCTCCGGCATCCCGGGGTCCTTTGTGCCGCCAGTTTCCTTCATAGTCAGTAGGGCGCTGACCGCCATTGATATGTTGCGGTCCTCTCTTCCAACAGAGTTGTTGCACCGCCACCATTGTCAACAAGCTATGAAAAATGGAGGGCAGTCGGGCCATGATAGTTTGTCCTGAACCCTCTGTGTTAGGTTGGTAACAATGAACCTCAAAGTGAAAAACAAATGAAGAAAAATGGAGGGTAAAACTCATACATAAAACAACCCCTTCCTCATATGTCGATCATTGATGATGGAAGGAGAGTTTTGAGAAGAAGAAGTCGAAGACGACGTTGGTGTTCTTCATGGGCGATGCTTCCCATTATTTCCCCAGTTGAAGTTCGTTCTTCACTGACGGAAGAGGCGTTCTTCATGGGCAACAGTTCGTTGATGGAAGGTTCTTCTCCACCCCAAGTTCCACCAAAATTCTAGACCAAAAATAATAGAGGAATTGTATATTAATTGTTGGCACAACAACAAAAATAGTTGTATTTAATAAAATGAGACAACTCATTTAATTGATGGGGTGTAATTGATTCAAATTTAAAATTATGGGAGGTGGAGAGTTCTAATTAAATGAAGAGAGGAGTTAAAATAATTAATGGGGAGTTAAAAGGGGGTTTTAAAGCCCATGTGGTCAAAACCTATTTGATTGAAAAGTGGTGTTTAAACCTTGGGTGGGCCCCACCACCATAACTTCTCATGGGAGGTTATGGTTTGGTGGGACTCACTCCTAACCACCTCTTGGAGGTTTTAACCACCATACAAATAAATATAAGCTAACAATTATTTTTATTTATGGTTTTTCATAAAAACTCAAAAACTAACATTCATTCATGACCGACTTCCGTCGAGGTGAAAGTCCTCTTAAGCGAATACCGGCGCTGCAAGTTCAAAATTGCCCTCAGATTTTAGTTTTGAGAACCGGTTCAAAATTTATAAAATCTGACTCGTATGTTTAATGAACATACCCAAAAAAACTTTAGAAATTGATTCTGGGCACACCGAGCCTCAGAATCAAGAACCGTCAATTTTCATGGACTCTGAAAAATTCCATGTGTCTATGAAAATCAATTCCATGGAATTTACAGGTCTTTGAAACACGTATTCCCCTAGTAGGTGATCCACCGTTGTTTCCCTTTAGTTTTAGGTTCATGTTTCACTACGATGCCGGAAATGAAATTTTTTCGCCCATCCTCTGGGTTATCCTTTTTATGAAAATCCAAAAATAATCTCATAAAATGATTTAACCTTAAAAAAAATAATCAATTCCAACCATTAATCTTATGAAAAATACATCTGTCCAAAATCACAGTCCAATATTTATAAGGAAGGTAAACACAATGAAGATTCTTTTTTCCATGAAATAACATTTGAATACCTTCATCGTGTAATCTTTTAAAACACTATGACAACCTGAATAACCATAAAACATTATTTTTTACATTCATGCTCACTTATTATTTATAGATTACAAGATATACTCCTTTTATCCAAAAATGTTGTAAACTCCAACAATGATGGAATATACAATTCATTAATCAGTGTAATTGAAGTCAATAATATCCAATATAATTTTAACAAATAAATCATATATTATTCCAAAACCATTACCTCAATATCAGAAACATATTATGGTTTATCATTATCTCTGCCATATATTTTCCAAAATATTTAATCTTTTATTGAGTCACATTTCCTTGTTCCACAAAATATCAAGTCTTTAATGTAATAGTACTACAATAAAATGCTTTTATACTATATTATTTATATAAAATTTACATCATTAAAAAAATAGCCAAATAACAGAATACATTAATAACAACATAAGAAATCTAATCATTCCTCTTCGTCTTTTGTATCATCATAACATGATTATTATCCAATAACTGCATTTGGGGTATACTCTGATGATTTGGAAATTGCTTCAAAGAGTGTCCCAACTCCTTGCAGATTTAGAATTGTACATTTTAAACCTTTTTCATACCATTGAAATCACGTACATGGTGTCCTTTTCCTCCACACATATAACTAACTCCCATTACCTTCAAGAATATACCAATAGGATTCTTTCCATAGTTATAACATAAGCTAAAATCCTTCATTCCCCTCTTCCCTTTATCCATCATTCTATCTTACATCCTTTTCTCATCTTTCTTCCCTTCAAATCCATAAGACTTAGAGGATTATTTACTTATCTTATTAACCTATGATACTATTTATTCATATTATGATAATATGTGGAGACTATTTCACTTCTAAATGTTTTCTTACTACCATGAATGTTATGATCCTTCAAATTCTTTTGATCATATGTATTGATGGAATTATCATTCCATCTACCAGGCACCATTTCTAAGAAAATGACATAAACTAGGTTAGTTTATGGAAGGTAATTCATAATTAAAAACTTGTAAAATACATAACCTAAATTGAATAGATTGTTCATTTAATATATAATGATAAAATGTTTTCTTCGAGGTTTTATTTATTCCAAAATTCTTCATAATGGCTCGTAATTAAAATGTGAATTATCTTAAGAATATCCCCCTAAAGTGTTGTTACCAAGAGTGCAGCAAGACCCATTATTGTGTACTAAGATACCCCAGGTCAATCTCATAACTACTTGTTAGATGTTTTCACTTATAGATACATCTTTTCCAGAGCCACCTCAACCTTCTCATACTGAGACAAGTATGTATTTCATAGAAAATACACAAAATCTCAACATTAACAGAATTCTAGGAAGTTCTTCTATACTAATTCTCAAATTCTATCTTAGGGTAATATTCTTTAATCAATGTTTTTATAAATATATTTCAATGGATAATGTTAAAATTCCTCTGATACCAACTATAATGGCAAGACCCATGTTACCCTGAGTTGGTACGTTATTTTAATACATTGGCATGATTTCAAAGAATCAAGTCAAAAAACACAACTTAGTTTAGTAGTCATGGACACTAGATTACATTCGTGAATGTTATAATACAAATTAGAAAATAAAACACAACATAAATTATCCTTTGAGAATGCCATTATTCCCATACCTTTCCCCTTGTTATAAATTATTATACACTTCATGGAATATTGGGAATGTAAAACATAAGAAAGGGGTGAGATCAAATGCTCACTAAGGATAACAATATAACCGAAACATTAAGAAATAAGTATAAACATTTAAGGCAGTGTATTAGACTAAAAAAATAATCATTTTAAACAAAAAATTCTGCATAAAATGTCCAATGTATATCAAATAACCCCATTTACTTATTCAAATGGATATTCTACTAGTCGAATAATCACATGTAATATCAATATCCAATTTCATAATGATGGAATGCATAATTCATGTCTTTATAATCACATAGTCATGGATTTGTACCAAGACTACAAATAATATTTTTTCAGGACCTTGTGCAAAGAAAATAGTATGTCTCATGATACCTACCGATGCATCTTGGACCTATAGCAGGCTCCACCAATCATCTACTAAGTCCAATTCATTCCTCATATGAAAAGGATTAAGCATAACATAACCATTAGTATTTAAACTAGAATATGATATGTCAATACTTTATTCATAAACCATAAATGGAAATAAAATAACATATACACAGTCAAACATATAACAAAACCATTAATACAATATGTATGATTTGTATCATAATAAATCAAACTCGATCAAGAATAATATCTCATAAATGCTGATGACATAATTGAATATAATGAGTAAAATTATTTCAGAGAAATATCCCTTTTCATGAAATAATTTAAAAGTCATATAATGGAATTCATTTAAAAGATAGTTTTGAATCAAAGTGTCTCATACCACTTTGAATCATTTGAAATGAATTAACATTTTAAAACATTCATGTCCGTATACATAAATCCTTCAAACCATTTGGAAAACATGGACATTAATGATAAAGGTTTAGAATAATAAATCATCAAAACATTTAGAATGATATTTTAGTAAAAATACCCTTTAAAATAATCCCTTTGAAAACTCTTTTATGAAACATGTACATGGATAATAAATATTTCCCAGTAGATACTTACGTAATCTCCACCTTGTATAATAAAGTTATTTTGAAATTAACCCTTATCGTTCACTTTCATTTGGTAGAGGGTACATTTAAATTCCTGTATAATGGCCATATTATGTTATAAAATTATACCAAAACCATATTAATGTATATAATATCATTCATGATTCATTGATTAATTTATAATTCCCATTTAATAATGATTGTCATGTTAAATTAACATTTTGGGTAATAATCATTTTCATTATCATACGTGATTTAACTTGTATCATTTAGATCGTGATTAAAATAAATCCAAAATATAAATATTTATTTATATATAATATATATTTATAATATAAATATTTATAATATATAGATATATGAAACAGAAGAAACCATTTATTGAGATGGTAGGTCGTACGTACGCATTAACACATTTTCCGTTTTCATATCGTATTGAACAGTAGTAAGTGAATAAAATATTTGTAAGTACACAAAAATATATATACATATATCCTATAACACTATTATTTCATATATTACATATTTATTAATAATGTATATTATTATAATTATCGTTGAATGGTGAACGTGGGAATAAATCCCATCGCATCGTGGAGATAGTAATCCGTACGTACGAACAAGCGACAATATCATTATATTGATGGTGAAATCGTGTTTAATTGGATGTTATATCAAATATAAATAATCATTAACATGTTATATTTATTATTTAAATCAGTTATACTCATTATTATTAGCATAAAAATAAAGAAGTTTTTGAAAAAAAAACTACACCACGACATGGAGACGGTAAACCGTACGAACGCATGTATAGTGACTTGCTCATTTATAGGATGGATATATTAAATAATATGGTTGTACTATATTAATATTAACATAAAATTATGTAGGAGGTATTGGAGTTATTATTTTGGTATGGAAACAACAATGAAGAGGGATTTGTAAGTAGAAAAGAACATGAATGGGGTTATGAAATATTAACCTCTTCTTCATGTTCTCCCATTTGATATAATCAAAAGGGCTCTATGGGTAGGCTTTCTGTACAAATCAAGCCCTCTAAAATTAAGGGAGGAATGTTGGGAGGTATTTGGTCATGGGTAGGCCATGTAAAAATGATATGGAGGTTTGAAATTAAGAGAAGGGGATATGACCTTTTATAAGATAGGCGAGGGCCACTTTAGGAAAAGATTGAAATATTATTTTATAATAAAATAAATTTCATTTGTAATGGCTCCAAAATTAATTATTTAGAGGATAAGGTTTGGATGGGTCGAAAACCTCTCAGCCAATATGTTTTATGCAGGTTTAGGTCTTCCTTATAACCTTATCATTTATATTTAACTCATAGATAAATATTTTGAGACAGGTCTGAAATGTAATGTTGTATCTGAGAAACATGAAACACATTGGGAATGGCCTGGTACCTCTGAGATAACTACAACCTATAGGAAACCGGCCTGACAATCTACAAGCCAACATACAGTCCTATGTATCTTGGTGAAAGCATCATATGTTTCTTGATGCACATACTTCCCAACCTCAGTGTTACATGTAATAAACCAAGATCACTTACATCAATCTCTAGAGATCAACTCTGTCGATCAACAAAAATTTTTTTCCAAGAAATTGTAGTAGTCATCCTATTTTGAATCCACTCAACCTGATTAGCTGTCTCCCTAACAAGATGATGTCCCAGCATAAATGCCTTTCCTGCCTCTAGATAACGTAGTTTTAATCAGCATGATCTACCATAAAAAGCCTAATAATGTGCCATCTAAATCATTGCTTGAAATGTTTTATTGTCGGTAAAATCCACCAAGGGTAGGTGCCTCTCCAAAAATTCCCCATAATCCATGATACATGTTCAAAGCATGTCCTCCAAAACCTAAATTTTACAATCAGAATGTCCATCTTTCTTAAGATAATAACTTGTACTCAGATTTACCCGTATTCCTAAATACCTCAGCAGTAACTTCCAGAAATTAAAATTAAATTGGGTTTCCCTATTTGAAATATAGAGTGGATAACCCCTTGGAAATGTACTATCTCATGAATGTACAACCTTCCAATTTCATCAATAATGATTTATTCTTTAATCAGTTGTAAATTTGAATCCTTTGTAAGGTTGTAGATAACAACTCAAAACTCCATCATGGCATCACGAAGATTAGTTTAAACCCTTAATGAAATCCATCACAACATCATTCAACTTTCATTCATGAATGTGTAACTACTATAATAGCCATTCTAGTCACTGATTCTCTGCCTTCACCTACTGAGAGTTGGATCATCCCAAATAAAACTTGCTATATCACTCTTTATACATGGCCACCAAAACTGAAGATGTAAATCTAGATACATATTGGTGACACTAGGATGAACTGTATATACTAAGGAATGAAAATATTGCATCAACTCCTCATTTATTTCTACTAACACCCATAAAAATCCATTAAAATTAAAAAACTCATCCTCACCTATGGTCCCTACCAATGTATGGTCCATGGCTGACAAACTCTCCCATAGTACTGGGCCTATGAAATCCGATAACGACCTCATTTTAACTGGATCTAGTACAATAGAGGTTACAACTATAGAAGAAATAATTTTCTAAACCAATCCATCATGTACCTCCAAATTCATCTCAGATAAGAGAGCCTTAAGCTACCACTCACTATTAGCCTATTGAACAACCTATATCTGATACTACCATCTCAAAGAACCAGCCACTATCTAGCCTTTCCTAGTCATTTTTGAAAGGGAAAAGTCAAAATATGGCCATAGGCTATAGAGTCATGGTTGGGGGTGACAATTTCTATCATTGAGAATCTAGAGATTCCTCATGAAAGGTGAGTTAAGATCACAACATACATGATACATGATTTATCTAAGATATGGCGTGATTTAATCGAATATAGATGACATAATCTGGATATGTTTGGGGAATAAATTCATAGGAACTTATATTATTACATCTACCCTGAGAAGATAATGGAATATTGAGCCCCTGAGTTCATGAATTTGGAGCAGGGCCCTCTTTTAGTGAAGGGTTATTCTTCTCTCTTTATTGTTCTTCAACACTTCACTCCTACATTGGGAGGTGATGAGTTATTCCTATCTATGCGCTTTGAGTATGGTATTAGGTATGAAATATGATTGTAGGATAACGTATTCAGGTAGACTTCAGTGACTACTATAGTAAACCAGGTGCTAATTACGTAGTGAAATCTAAGGGAGTTTGATTCTACGAGCTTCTGTTGTTTAGAATCCAGGGTAGTTATTCCTTCAACCAAAAGCATGAAGTACCATACGATTAATTCATGTGATGTTTCTTTAGGTTTCTAGGTTAGTTGATACTAGTTCAGGAAGAGTGGGGACATGAAAGAGTTGTGTATGAGAGACCCAATTGAGTTCCTATCCTATAGAAATATGGATTATTTTCAGTGTTTTTTCCAGATTTTATCACCAAAAGTGAGTGAGATGGAATTCATTATGACTCCATTGTTAAGAGAAAGAACACTAGTTTCTCCTCATGTTGGAAAATAGAGTTTATCAGGCTGTTCACGTTGAGGTGGTGGTTATGGTCATGGTATTTGAATAATAGATTTTCCGTGACATCATCGTGGGTCAGCTTAGAGTGGAAGCATTGGGTTGCATGGCCACATTGTTGCATATTGTTTTTCGATAGAAGAGTCCTAGAAACAACAGGATCCCAGAACCTCTATGGTTAGAGGGATGATTCATGTTTCCTTAGTTTTAACATCTTCTTATTTTGATATAGGGGCTTCCCTTAGATTTATATCTATTGCTAGTGTATATAACCTTGGGATCTTTATCATCACTTATGATGATGATATGACTCTAGAAACACTATTGGGGATTATGAATTTACCTTTATAATCTGGTCAATGAATCATTCACACTTGATCTAGTATAGTATAAGTAACAACTACATATTAAAGAATGATATGTTTCTATCTATCATGAACCTCCAAATGCATATCATAGAATGGATCCATAAGTGACCAATCATATATGACCTCCTGAACTACTTGTAGACGAGTCCTCCTGCACAAGGCCTCAGACATTGTGTTACCTTGAACAGGTTTATATGAGATCTCAATGTCACAAGAATGATGGTACTCAACACACCTTCACTACCTCAAATTTATGTCTCACTAAGTAAATATATTCATCAGTATTTTGTGGTTAGTGTATGCCATATAATGATATCCCAAAAGATGTTGTATACAATAACGCACAACCAGTCACAACTACTACCAACTAAAGATCATGTGTTGGGTAACTCCTCTCATGTGGCCTCAACTACTTAGATCCATAAAAAACAACTCCTTCCCCTTACATAACAACTGCTCCCAACATGATACATGATGCATTGTATTAAATGATGTAACTATTTCCTAGCTCTGAAAAAATAATTATCGGTGCGAAATTATGTTTCCCTTTCATCTATTAAAAGAATAAATGGAAGGAATATGTCCACAATTACATCACACCCCTCTTAGTTAGGCATGTCAATGGCACTGATCAACATAATAAGTCCATAATAAAACATATGTATAAACCCTCCAGCCATTGAAAAATTGTTACCCCAAATATGTTCTTCGACTACTCTTAGGAAACTGACATTATCACCTTATTCGGATCTAATGATACTTATAATTTTGAGATGACATTACCCAGTAAATTATCTGCGCCCATCCAAAAGTGGGATTTTGATAGATGATCATATAACTAATGATTTCTCAGTGTACTCAATACAGTCTCATACTAGATGGGATGGTTGTGTCATGTGTGAGAATACAATGAGATATCACAATGATGACTACCAAAAAATAACCCATGTAAATATGGAACACTCAGTTAATTAGTTCTATGAAAAATTCTAGAGTGTCCGTGAGACCGAACGTTATGAACAAAGACTCATGGAGAACACACCTACTCTGTAAGGCTGTAAGATGTATATCTGATGTTCTAAACTGAAAATTATGATAACCAGATCCCAATTATCTCTTCATGAACACTCATTATCCACATAACTGGTCAAATTGATCTTCAATCCTCATATTGTGATATCCATTATTGACCGTCAATAGGTTCAGCATTGAATAATCCACATGAATTTTGAGGGTACCATCCTCCTTATTTGGAAAATGGACAGGGTAACCCAAAAGAGAAGTATTGGGTTAGACAAAAAGCTTTCATGCCACTCCTCAACCTTCTTCATGATCTCCTATTACTCTGGTGTATCCATAAAATACAGAAGAAAGGACACTGGTGCCACTTGTGGAAAAACTCAACATATAAATCCACCTCTCGCACCAGAGGTAAACCTTAAAAGTATTAACAGAAATACCTAACGCATATAATCCACCAATAGAGAAAATTAAATTAGTGAGTTCCCCTGGTCATCTATATATATACTAGAAAACTAGGATTTAGTTCCTCTTAGCCCATGAATCATAGGCTCACCATTTCTCACCCAGATATCCCATTATTCCATGAGTATAAAAGATACGCTCTCTTGTGATGTGAAACACTCATTGCAGCGATAGAAATCAAAAAAGGAATCAATGGAGACCAACCAGTATATTTTATTTATGAAATTGAAGAATTCTTCTCTAATAAATAGAAACACCAGAATAAGTGACACCCACCAATCTCAAGAGGGAACTCCTTGAATTGTTGTAAACAATCCATCATAATCCCCAACAGAGTGTTAAACATCATAACATCATTATATATAATGATACAGATCCCAATGCTCCCTACAATGACAATAAATATAAAACTTTGGGAATACCCACCATCAAAAAGAGAAGAATCTAAAACTAAAGAAACATGAATCGTACAACTAACCGTAGCGGGTCTGGGAACCTCCACCTACTGGGTATTTTCCATCACAAAATTCTGGCCTACATAGAGGCCATGTGACTCTACCTAGCTACCCTGAGCTATCCATCCCTACTATCACTGAAAATATATCATCTGGATCCCACTACCACAACCACTTCCTCAGCCTTCATAGCATGATGAACAACAGTTTACTAACTAAGGAGAAACTACTGTCTGGATCCAATCGGTGGAGTCATAATATATCCCTACTCACTCACTCGCTGGTGAGAACTTCTGAAAAAACAATAAAGATGACCCATCTTGTCATAAGATCGCCACACAACTTGGTCTCCTAATAATTTTGGTCTCATGTGACCACATTTCCTCCACTAGTAGTACATCACTTGGCCAACATAAGAAACATTGCATGGATGCTCACTTTGGTGCTTCCTGATTTCTGTCATAGGGGTACCATCCCTGGAGGCATAGTTTCCTTAGATCATAGCTCCAAACTCCCTCAAATTGTGCTCGATAATTAGATTATAGTTTACTATAGAATTAGATGAATTAAACCAGAAAATATTCCCCTAAGATCAGATGTTTTACCCTAGATCATCCCCAAAACTCATATTTAGTGAAAAATCGTCACCTCTCCAAAGTGGTGAGACCCATTGAAGTTCTTTAAATAGAGGACAATAATTCATCACTAAAAGAGTGCACTTCTCCACATGTATGAACTCATGGGATTGGTCATCCCTCAACATATCTGGGTAGAAGTAATGATATAAGGGCCTCTGAAACTCTTCCCAAACCATATACTGATGACACCCTTCCTGTGAGATAACATCCCACCATCTCTTTGTCGAATCACATACCATATACATTGTGAGATTCACTCTCAACTTAAGAGGAATATCTATATGCTCAACGATAGACTACCTGGTCACAAATCATGACTTCTCTACATGTGGAACTACATCCCCAATAATTTTGGAAGATGATACTGCTAGAACTCCCAAAAATACTCTACCATAGTCGGGGAATGAAATGCTGCTCAATGAAATTTCCACATCATCCTCATAATGAATTCACAAAACTGTGAATTAGTACCTAAGTATGGTATGATAATAGGTGCCAAGACGGTCACGACATGATGATTTTAAGTAGTCCCAAATATACCATTTTTTAATCCTAATAATTTCTCTTTACTTGGCGTTGAACTGGTGTACATCATGGTTTCATTCCTCTTTATGTTCAAGAGCACTACTCAGTAAAATATTTTTAAAGACACCAATGTAGAAGTGTTAGAATGGAACAAGAGAAGTAAAAATTCATGTTTTACAAATGAGGGTTACATAGCTATAGAAACACTACACGATGTGTTCCCTTAAGAATTATCATGTGCATGTACCTTTTCCAACATGTATGTGTATCATCCCATACACACGGTGAAATCAATGCAACGATATCAATAAAAAAATTAAAAAATTTGGAATATTTCAGGTAACACGTATTTTACCTGTACATGGGCTAGAAACTCTAATACATAGCTGATAACAAAAACATCATTTCCTTCATTTCCATATATATTGGCTGCAATTAGTAAGGAATATTAGAAAATAAACCCTCAGATACCACATTGTAGTATCCCGGATCTCAGTTCCGTGCAATGGTGCCCCGAACCTGATTGGTCACATAACCTAAAGTCAATATCCAAAAATTCCACAGGCTACTGACTATAAGTGATGGCCATGGTGTAAAATTGGAGAAACAAAGCCCTCATTGGATGATTATACATTGTAAAAAGAAGAGTAAACAAATATATATGTAGTAATACCATAAAAAAGAACGATTATCAGATGACTAAATGTAAATATAACAGAAGTGAATATATATATATATATTATTCATGGAATTGGTATGTAATAAAACATCCAAACAAGTCACAATTATAGAAATCAATACCAAAACTACAGAAAAAATGAAATAGGTAAAATCCCGCAGTATCACATGCCTCAGCTTGGTGACATGATATCCCATTCCAACAACAATCATGTACCTAAAGGATAAGGGCACATTCCATTATCTACACCTACAATCATAAAATCTAATTTGGTCTAAAATATTACCTAATCATGGTGTGAGATGAATCTTAGTAAAAACCTACTAAATTATCTGTGCTTAAAATTTAGTGAATACATACAGTAGATAATATGAAATATTGAATCAATAAACATGGAAATACACAAATGTATACAATCCTACTATTTAATATTACAAACATGTAACAAATACTATTCATACATTGACTCATGTAACCCTATGATCTACCCTAGTCCATGTATTCCCCTTTTATGGTAACCAGAACAGATGTCTCGTAAGACCATATAAACAATCAAGAAGACCTAGTCAAACATTTTTCTTTGGCTTGGCAGACTCATCACAATCATTCAACAATTCAAGAACATCCCTATGGGAATTATCACAGAGTCAATCCCCATTGGATTATCATAGCACTAATTTATTAAATAACATCCCTCCAGGAAGCTCTTGCTGTCTAAAAACTTTGGTCCCCCATAACACTAAACAACTTATAAAAAGACCACCAGGGTAGCTCTAATGGTCAATCCACCATTTACCATATAGGATCATGTAATTATAAATGGCCTCATGGGTAGATCTCACGGTCAATACCCTGGCATAAAACATCTATACCAAGTATCTCATGGTCTTCTGTAAATATGTTGGAATTCCCCTAAGTCTTCCAGGGCTAAGGATCTCACGATCGACTGGAAAAACAATGAGTCTATCATATCAAAATGGCTCATTTAATCTATAATTAATACATTGTTAGACACTCACCATGAATTTAAATATACATTGATATAATAAATCAACCACCCTCGTAATAAACCAATGTATGGGAAATAAGTTGTACTAGATGGAAATTTAGAAAAAATAGCCATAACAAAAAATCAAGGGGAGCACACCCATGGGGTGTCCCATAAATAAGGTATCCAACCAATGTCGTAATAGACAACCAATTTTCAATCAATAAAAATTAATAAGGTATTAAACATGGTAAAATTACAAATCAAGAAATATCACAAAAGTGGTTATGTAGAACATTTATCATATATAATCCACCATTGAACAACAAAATTCACAAAAGCACCTACATCGATGTTGTATGATCTTAATACATTAATGTCGACCCTTGAATCGACCAAGATGTGCATAAACCTCCAAAAATGTGAAAATCAACAAATTGTGAATAACACATGAGAGAGAAATAATTAAAAAGAAAGATGGTAGGGGGTTTGAGAGGTCACCGGTGGTAATCCAAGATCCCATAATGTGTCCCAATCAATGCTCAGAAGGAGAATTGGGAGAGGTTCAATGTTCTCTGGTAGTTCCATCGCAGTCATGAACATTAAATAGGGAGAAGAATACATATCTATAAATATGATGTAACCCCATTCTGATATATCAAAAAAGAAAAGAAAAGTAAACAATGTGATAATTAAAACTAAACACCATGTATTATTCTCAATCGTCCCCCAATGTAGGCAGCCTTCCAGGTACCCACATGGCCATGTACTTAGTCATTATAGGGCTAGTATGCTACTATAAGCAGAAACTGGGTACACATAGTGTACACATAAGTACATGACATGTACTTAGAAAATCCATATTTCTTTCTTTTTCATCAAAACAGACCAAAAAATATCAATACCAGAAAAAGTGATCCATTTTCTTACATGATCCATGATCTCAAATGGGTAATCCATGATGGTGACTCCATCATCGATGTCCAGTGCACATAATCTACAAAAATTGATGGGCCATGCCAAAACCACCTCAAATAAGTCATGTAGATAAAATAATGTATGTAGTGTAACTATGGTGGTATATCTATGTGGCACAAAACATCTCTGACATTATGCATTATTTTGAAAGGTCCAATGAATCTCATAGAATAATTGTTCCCCAAAAAAATGTTCATAGTCTACATCAATTTTAGCCCATCATAAATCAAAGAAACCCATACATAATCTTCAATACCCTCCAAAATTAATAAGAATAAAAATTCTTATGGATTTGGAAATTCATCATCCATTCATTGGTTATCTAAACCTTATAAGTAATATATCACAATAACTCTAGGTCCATGATTTATTAATATACGGTAAAATTCCCAAGTTGTGGTGAACTACATGGTTTCCCCTATAAGGAATATAGTGGATTCCTATTGAAGGTTGAATGAGATATTTTAGGGTAAATAAACATAATTAAGGAAATATGATCCATCCATCCATTAAAAATTTCCATATAAAATATAACAACCTCTACCCCAGAGCATGAGTGTCCTCCATAGTATAATAATCATTCTGGGTGTAAAACTATATGAATAAAATCATCTGATTCCATAGAGGACTCCATCAAGCCACTCCAAACTCACTATGTGATGAGATCATCAGGTTTGATACAACTATTGAAGGAACTACTTGGAGTTGGATTGTATCTTTCATGTAAAGGATACCTAATATATTTATTGAAATCTTCTCTTAGATAGCTGGGAAGTGGGCAAACTTGGTGATTTGGTCAATGATCATCCCAATGGAAATGTGTACTCTAGATGTGCATTTAATCCCAATCAAAATTCCATATATATTACATCCCATTTCAACATTTCCATATCATACGGTTGATATATGGACATAGTTAAATAAATCATAGTCTTTACATGATGAAAATGAGGTATCAAGATAAAATATACCCAAAAACATTCTTCATACCAGGTCACCAAAACTTTTCAGTGCGGTTCCCCGGAGAGACTCAACAAAAAGGAGGAGCCCTAGAGGAGAATTCATAGTAGGTGGACACACCAGAGTATAAAAAATGGAGTTGGATGAAGGAGAGGGTATGACTACGCTATCCATACCAGCTTGTGCTTCACAAGAAGCTTATATAGAAGGCCATGTGAAGGTGATGATCTACCATCATGATACAGAGGATGGGGAAATGTAGTTCCTTGTAGTTAGAGTCTGGTTGATTTCACTTACACCATCAGGTCATGAAATGTATATTAGGCCTACAAACCATGTAATTTCTAAGCCTAAGGTCCTTGTAAGTGTTTCCCCTCTTCTGTTGAAAGGGGGTTATCAAAAAATCAATAAAAACGAAGGCCTTCGAGCCTATCGAGCTACTAGGATTCTCAAATTATACCTCGCTAACATGTTGTAGATTTAGTTGGGTAACATCAATTTATTATATATATATGTCTAGATTTGCTATTAAACTATAGAAAACTACAATGAGGATAACTACTATGAAGCATCAGTAAACAACAATGAACATGTTCTAGTAGTTTGATAATCTTCCACTACATTCCAATTCCCATATGTATAGACTATATAAATTTTCTAATACTAGAGAAATATAACAATAAAATATATCTCATGATAAGACCATTCTAAGAGAATATTTCTTATAGACTGTTGTTGTTAAATTAAATATTTAACCACTCACCCAAAAAGATAGTTCGACTACATCTTTAGGGAGATGACTACCACGACCAACTCATGTTCTTAGGTTCGGTAGTTCTACTATTGTGTTCTAAACTATTAACACCCAATGGTGGGAATAAAATACGTCTTTATCAGAATAGTACCACGTCCAAACCCTGAAGTGTCACATAATTCTACATTATTAACACACTTCTCTATAAATCTAAATATAGGGCAGTCGTCAGTATCTACCACCTGTCCTGAGGGAACTATTTTAACATTTTTTCCAAAAAAATAATATTTTCAATGTAAAATAATTAAATAGTTTCAATATCATAGATAAATGGAGTTATAGTTTCAAAAAAATTTCTAAAAATCAATGAGATATTCATACCTCCATCATGAACTTGGGTGGATCCCACGCTAACACTTCCTTGACCAAGGTCACAATGACAACTACACTTCCAATTATGATTATTTTTTACATAATATGGACCAATTAAATCCATATTTCACACATAATGATATTACTATAAATCTAATTCACTAAATGAATATCCAAGGCCACTTCATGTGTACTTTGTTCTCATACATAGACACCCTGTACATTGAGATATCATTTATGAATTCCAGGGCAAACTAATCTCATAAAAGTAAAATAATTTTTCAAAAGAGTTACCAGAATTTTTTTTGACCATTATCCATTGGAAATGTAATCAACAAGTATTCACAGTGACCATTTCTGTTTCAAAATTTCTTCTTCATTATTTGATCACCTCTTACTCAATGATATTAGAAACTTAATTTTTTAAATCATTGGTAAATGTCATTACCCAATCAACTAATTGAATATTTCATTAATTTTAGGTAGTTGATATATATTATTAATGGTCACTAGGTTGGGGAATCAATAATACACACATAAACTCAATCTACAATACACTATCAAAGACCACAACACTTTGGATACCAATGTGTCAACCCTGGGTCACATGATGAAATTATTCTTTATGTTCTCAAATTACACCATTATCTCATTAAGCATTTTATTATACTTATTATATGATACCATCAATATATGGGACATCCCAATGTGTATATAAATTATTATTTATATCCCTTGGAAGGGAGGTGAGCCATTAATGAACTTAGGAATGATGTCCTCGTACTAAACCACCAAAACAATAAACTAGAATACAATACCATCAAAAAATCAAATATTCATTTAATAAATCAAGTGATAATCAGTTTCACCCTATAATATATTAACACATCATGTTCAATATGTGTATCCTTCTAATTGATGAAGAATAAACCCATTCATTACCATTGACACACTACATCCTCCACCTAAAAGGCATATCTTGTAATGAAATGTGGATAACCAGTTCTTGTCCTTGTTTATTTCATTAGGATTCATCAATGTTATGATGATACCCGACATGAATATGGTACCTCAGAGAGTCAAATCACACTATTGTTAGATGTGTACAATCACTGATTCAACTATAGTTGGAGTCACCTATAATAATTCAGGGGCCAACAAATCAACTACAATCACTACATATTAAAACTATAAAGTTGTAAGAAATGTGCATCTCATAATTATTTCTATTATTACTATATATAATATAGATAATATTCATAACAAAAATCCAATAATCACTTCAGAATACGGGACATAGGCCTCCACAACCAAAAGTTATACTCTCCCATGTCCACCAACTCCCTGACCCTATAATGACACTCTTTGGGTAGCCGGTTAAAATAGATCAAATCAACTCGATCCTCAGGATGATATAAACTCTCCACCAGTACATCCACCACCCAATAAAACTCATGTATCCTTCCATTTTCTATGTATATGTGGTCTATCAAGCGTATACCTATCAGCATTGCATCAGTTCAGAAAATAAATAGCATTTATTCCATGATCATCGTATAAGATGATCCTCCTCTCAAACAGATTACTAGATCAATCATGAGAGACCTAGATAGATAATACTATGAAATGGTATCATGTTATATAGTTTCTCATATTACAATTTCCATTAAACACTCATTGAATAAAAGTTTCCATGGTCTCACCTAATCAATCCCTATTGCATGCACCCATTGTCCTTTTTTGAATATCTAAGAATATCAACACATCAATGTATCTATCAAGAACACAATAATTGTTTTAAATTTTTGTAGATAACAGTTATGAACAAATATAATAACATATACTAGAATCTTACGATTTTCTATGAAAAAAATATCCCAAAGAATATAAAAATTGAATCATTAAAGTTCGATTAAATAGGTCAAATACTTTTCCACAATCATACGTCACTACTAAAACTAATGAAAATCCATAACACACATAGACATCAATGTGTATAGATAGAAATCAACCAAAATGAGGTGCTAAAAATATGACCAGGAGAGGGATATGTGCTAATATTATAGAATCAACATAATGAATACTCATGATTTAATCCCAAAAAAAGATAATTTGTATGAACTACCAAAGGATCTATTTCTATATTCATGATGTAAAAAAAGTTTGTGACTACATTTAACAAGTAAATATCAGAATGTGGGACTGGATCACATAGAATTTTGGGGATCACTGCCTCTTAAACTCATATAGTTCAATTATATTGTTTATATCCTTGTCTAACACCATTGGTGCCAACTACTAATCTAATGGCGGATCAATTAATGGAATACCACCCCAAGGAACCACATCTTATTAAATATAATATACTGAAAACGTTTCACCTAGAATATCCTCATAGCTAGTCTTTCTCAGAACAATAGTCACAATATATATTCAAATCCATTGAATTCAAACTATTCCAACTGAAAAAACTTGGGAAAAGATGGTTTGTGATAATACAAGTGTAAAACTCATGTAAAGACCCAGAAATTTCAAGGAATTTTTTTTCATAATTTCTTTGGAATTTTACAGGCCTATGGCTTCTGATGGAACCTGATTCCGAGGCCCGGTGTGCCCGAAATCAATTTCTGATGTTTAGCTCGTGTACATTCAGTGAATGAACGAGCATGTTTTTCTATCTTTTGAACTGTTTCTCAGAATTGAAATCTCAGGGCACCGATGAACTCTCATCACCGATAATTGCTTAAGGGTACCTTTACCGCAGTTTCATTTGCACGAGAGGAGAAGTTAAAATTTGTGGATTAATTATGTATTGAATAAAATTTTTAAAAAAATTTATTTCTGTATACGGTGGTTATATCCTACATGGGGGAGTTAGGGGTGGGATCCAAAACCACCTAACTACCCATGTGAGGATATTTTTAAGGAGGGTCCCACATGTTCTCCAACCTTTCACTTTCCCCAAAACTCCTTAATCTTCCACTCTTTAATTTTGTAGACTCATCTTAAATTGAGTAACATTACACTTTCACAAAAAATCCTTAAACTTCCCCTATTTAAATTTGTAGACTCATCTTATATTGGGTAACCTTTCAAATTAATCTCTCTCTACCTATTTACTCTTTCCAACAAACACATTAATTAATTAATTGAACCTATTAAATTAATAAAAAAAGTTTTTTGAATTTTGAAAATTGAAATTATTTGTGTTAATAAAATAATAGCATGGACCTATTATTTTATTTTGGCACATATTGTGTTTGGAGAAAGGGGAGATAGCTCTTGTGTAAAAGAAGAAGGAAGTTACTCTTGGGTGAAAGAACACCAACTTTTCCAACAAAGAACATCGGCCCCTCTACATAGAACGACTCAGACACTATAGTTCTTCATCCTCTTCTTACTCCATGACAAGGGAGGGGGCACCGAAGTGGGGAACTCGCCAACATCGACTCAAATTATATTCTTTTCTCTGCAATAAAAGAGGAGAGGTCTCTTCCTCAGGTGCACACAGACGACAACAGAAACAGCACTGTCATCATGATGCTTGTCAACTGCGAACCTTAATCAATGCAGGGGAATTTTGTTTAATTCTCATTTGATTGGTTTTATCTCACGAGCATGGGCGTTTATTTATATGATGTTAGTATAATTAATTTTTAAATAAATTATAACCTTATCATTGTTGAATGCATGTGTTTATTTTACTTCCATTTGATAACGCCAAACACAGAGGGTGTGTGCCGAAATACGCGTCCCGACGACCCTCTGTTGGATGGTTGTTGTGTGTGGATTGACGACGATGAAGAAACGGGACCGCAACGTCATTTGGAAGTTGTCATAGTGAAGGATGGGACCCGGGAGAGCCATATGCGCAAGCGGTAGATAGTACGTTGGATCTCGCAGCCGCACTGGATCCAACAGGCGGGGAGGCGCCTGCGGGCGGCGCCAGATTCGATAAGCGGGGGTCGCGCCCCCTGCTCGGCACAATTGCGCTCAGCCACTGGCCAAGCCAGCTCCCCCGGCTGCACCGGTTGGGCCGGACCATGCTGGTCGGGCCTGGCAACCCCAGCCGGGCCGGGTCGTGCCAAAATGGGCCAGAACTAGACCCGAGTCAGGTCGACCTGGTTTGGGCTGACCCAGGGGGTGTTGGGACGGGTCGGACCGGGCCCTGACCCCCTATTTTCAGACCATCTTAAGTTAAATGCCTATCACATGAGTTTTGGACCTCCGATCGACACACCATCAGTTGCGTAGGATTCTTTGGATCGAGGCAGTCTATTTGGTATATTACACTCAAGGTTTTGGCGATGTATGGATACAATGGGGTTGGTTCGAACTCCAAACCAACTGATCCCTTGGAGAGGAAACACATATAACTTGAGCTCCGGATGTCCAAATAATGTGTCGTCGACATTTTTGGATTCCTCGTGGAGAGACTGCTCTTTTGGCATACTTCACCTGAGGTTTGGACAGAGTTGGAGTATGGCCTAGTTGGGTTGTACCTGAAATCTAACCGGGCCCCTAGAACAGAAAAACCAATAACCCTAAGACCAGATGTCCCTTTGACGAACCATCAGCGGCGTTGGTAATAACTTTGAGAAATGGTTCCTTTTAGTATATCCAATGGGAATTCAGGGTAAAGTTGCGATATGTCTGGATGGTTCATAAACGAAAATAACCGGGCCCCAGGACTAAAAGGCTAATAACTCACTGACCAGGCATCCGATTGACGCGCCGTCTTTTACGTTGTGACCCCAATGATGAGGCCTTCCTTTAAGATACATCCACCTGAGATTACATGACACTTGGAAGTATCGACCGGTAGCTCGTGGAGCAGACCCTTCCGGAGACGAGGGTATGGAGTGCATAGACCGAGTAGCTGTAGACATGAAGACTGCTTGACTGATTCGACTCGTAGTGATTCAGTTAGCCCAGTGGATGGAGCGCCCAGTATTCGGTGGCAGACCCACGACGGACAGAGTGCTCGATATTTTGAAGTAGGGCGGTGGTACTCGACATGATTAGTACCACTGTAGGATATTAGGGAGAGTGCCCGGTATTCAGCGACAGACCCTCAACATATAGAGAGCCTGGTAGTTGGCAGCAGACCCACCATACTCATCAAAAGGAGTACCTCAACAGTCTATGGTTAGCGAGTAGCATCTTAGATTCGTGACAGTGCCACTGTACTCGACATAGGAGATGTTTCTCCAGCAGTTGTGGTTTCGATAATGAAAATCATGGTTTGATCTAAGTCAATGACCTTTGTGTTTACCTCATGATTGAGATGGGTCACTTGATAACTTAGGGATATGTATGGGCATATACCTAAGTAGTGTTTATTGGTTGATTTCATAACCTTTTTGTTTCCTCATGATTGAGATGGGTTAATTGATAACACAGGTATAAGTATGGGATTATACCTAAGTAAGGGTTATTTGTTGAGATCCTTCTTTATGGTTAACCTTGTTGGATTTAGTGAGACCTTGAGGGTCTCGGGGTCTTTACTAAGTATCATTATACTCACCCCTTCACGGGCTATGCCCGAACCTCATTGGGTTGGATGCATACAGCAGACAGTGCTGACCAAGGCAGAGTATACAAGGAATGGACGACACCAAGATGAGGACCTCACGACAATTCGGTACACAGAGGTAGACCTCATGATGAGTCGGTACCCGGAGGAGGTTGAAGGACGAGGGAACTGAGGAGGCTATAGGTACCTACCCTTCTGGTAGGATACATGGTGGACGATCCAAGAGTAGCGAAATCTGTACCAACCTTTCAAGTAGGATCTATGGTGGACGATCCAGGAGTTGATTGTCACCTTCAACTATTTTGTCTATTTCCTTGTACTTTACAGTTGGTCTTGTATTCTTGGCCCCCATTACATTATGAATTACTTTTTTATTTAGTTTTACTTTGTGTTTACTTCTGCTTGTACTCTGGTTGAGTGTGTTTATGTTTTATAAAGGCAATGCCTTCCCAGTTAACAGGATTTACACCTTTGGTGCTAGTCGCCAACCCCTAGACTATAGAAGGTGGGCTTGGAGTAGTCACGACACGGGCCCCGAGGACGGGTCGTGACAAATCACATGCCCACCTCCAATAGGCTATGGGATAAAACCAGATCTGAAAAGGGATATCACACACATTGAAGTAATTTTATACATGTACATGAACAATCAAAGACACATTTTTGAGGATAAATAACATAGAAATATAAATTAAAAAAAACTAATTTTAATCCATTAATAATAACTATACCACAATAAAAATACAACAATGAAAAGTAATATATAATTGGTACACATAACAATACAACCATAACTAGGAATTATGTTCAGCCTACTCCGAAGGAGGGGATAATATTTAATTGAATCCCTAGGTAAACATATAGTATGCCTAGACCAATCATAGATCCTCTTAGTAACAGTCCTCCTAGTAAATAGTCATATTTCATATCATCTACATAATACATGACAAATGTGGGAAATAACCATTCATGGGTGAGTATAAAAAACCTATTAGGTCAAAATATTATCACTAAAAATAATGAATCCAGAATAGAATGTTCAATATAGAATTGTCAACAGAATAAGAGATATATAAATAATTAAAATTAATATACTCACGATGGATAACATGTATCAAAATGAATCATACAACACTTAGACACACATTATATTTTATTATAATTCATGGTAGTTCTCATTACAGTATTACTCACATAATGAGGCACGATTTCACAGATAATACTCATCTGAGAGGTCATTTCTATAAGGGCTTCCAAATAGGTACCCACAAGATATTTATAGATCTAACAATTACGGTAGTCAATCACACCCATTTCCACTATGGGACATAATAAATATTACTGAATCATCCTCATAGATAGATGATTGATTCCCTATCTGTGGTATCCTTGGTGATATGGAGGACCCTTCCTATTATTGATAGTACAATGCATTATCACCCCATTAAGAGATGTAGCAATTCATATTTATAATTAACCCATATAGGGGATCATAATATAATATTGTGTGTTTAATTACCCATTAATCATTGACGGAATTTTTAGAAATTTACAACAGTAAATAGAACTTGGAATAGAATGAGGAAATTAAGGGTTCCAAAAATCATACAAGAGAGTATATGATACCTAAAAGGGGAACATGGCATGCATTTCCAACCCCATTCTCTATGTGTCTCTCTATCTCATAGATAATGTATATCTCCACATACATGTTGTTTCCTCTCTTTGTAAGCCCTATATAAAGATTTTATACCACTATTACTGAGTCTTGTTCCCATTCACTTGTACACCTATTTCTTTCCATGTAGTTCGGGTAATTCTAGTGAACAAAGGGTCTTCCTATGTGAGAATATATATCAATGATTCATATCATTACTAAGTAATGAAACTATTTGAATTTATATATTTCTTCTAAGCCTCATGCATTCTTCAAGAGATATATAATTCTTCTTGCCCTGATTTACAAAGTGTGTTGTAGGGAAACCCGAATCTATGATCAATAACATTTTACAAAAAGCCTTGAACCAAAAAAATGGTTACACATGTATTGTATCTCCAAATTACATGTATTACAAATAATAATTATTTGGAACACATGGTTTTATTAATGAATCTAAAAATTAATTTTTCTTTGTCTTCGATAAGGCCCCGGGATCTGAAATCTGGACACGATTGTGATTTTCTGTCACCTATGACTAAAATTTGTTCTCTGATCAAGTAAAAATATTACCTAATCAAGGTGAACTATCCCACACCATTCCCAAAACGCATGTCAATATAGGAATAATGGGATCCACTTTTGTGATTTGATCCTCCACAACTCATCCTACATCATCGAACCTTGTTCAGACCATGAATAATGATGAACACTAATTGTATTGATCTATTTCATCTAAGACCATTCAAGAAATGATTTTATACCATGTATTTTTTTAAATTACCATCCAGGGGGATATAATATATTAATCATTTGATGAGTAGATATAAAAGAAAAAAATTGGGAATTAAACATGCTTATGTTTCCAATTGCCTTAAATAATATAAATAACAATGAATAATGAACCCATAAATAATTAAATAAATCAACTCCAAATTAACATTCAATGAATTAAATAACTATTGTTAGTAAAATTTATTCATGTCCAAAACAATATAACATAAATTTGTAAATCCACATAAATAAACTGAGTTATTATTTGGATCTATTAATATTATAGAATGAGTCAAAAATATTTTCATGGGAGAGATCCATGAAATATGTCGGTATATATGATCCTTGTGGTATTTATATAATCATCCGTTCTATATTTATATTCTATTGATCTCTTCCAATTCCCTCTCTCAATTCTTATGTTTATGTCACTAACATTTAGAATTCAGAAAAATTACATAGGTATAAAAAATTTTGTGTTTTTACCATTAACTAAAAAATTATATATACTAATTTATTATTATTTTACATCCCATTATGTTTCCTAATTCATATGTTTGATATTTTCCATGGTTATTTGACATCTAGGGTAAAAAAAGTTTGTGAGGCCTCATTGGTGGACACATGTTAAATATCTATTCATCTATTTTAAGGCAATTTCAATATTTTATTAATAAAAATCTTTTGTTTTATATTTATATTATTAAAGCATAAAAAATATGACTATAAGGTTCTATGGTCCTTTGAATTGTAAACTGTATGATCGCCTAGATTTGGAAATACTTATATATATATTTTATAGAATTTGTTGTAAAAAATTTGCAGTGATATGTATATCATTGAAAATATCATTGGTATGATTACTAAATATTCATCCCAAAACTATACACTAATCTAGACTCTCTATAGGGTTTTTTATTAACATATTCTATTCCATATATTAAACACTATAATTGATGTCTTTTCTATTTAATTATTATTTCATGGTTTAGACAAGTAATATTACCCAACAAAATTAAATGTGGGAAAATAATAATATAGATATAGATATATCTAATGAATTTATATGGTTATGTGACAATGTAACAGGGTAAAAGGTTTTAATGTTGATTATCATTTATGTTTTTTATGATGGTAATTTCCATTTGATGTAAAATTTGAACCACACATGTACTCATTATTTATAAATGGATGGAACAAGAGGGAATTAAATTATCAATTGTTATTAATTAAAATGTGGTGACTACCAGAATTAAAACCCAAATAAATCTGAATGGAGTAATTAACTCCCAAGAAATTATTTTTTCCTACACAAACAAGCTATAAATAAATCACAACTCATGTTTAACACCCAAATTCCCATGGAGGGTGAATCACAAAATTGAATCAGTCATACAGAAACAGTAACCATCCTTCATTTTCTCTTCAATTGAAATTAATTTTGGGAAACATGTCTATGCGTTGAGGTTCTTATATTCCATTTTTAGTGCTCAAAACATGAGTTAGTTTTTCCATTTTCATATTGGTTGAATGTTATTGTTGACCAATGTCGAATTCGGTTTAATAATAGATAAAAACCAAGAAGAAATTAACAATTATATGGTTATTTTTCACGAAATTATTATTCACTAAGTATTTTACATCAAATATTCACAAGATGAAGGATTTTGAATACAATGAATTTAAATAAAAGGATGATGAATTAATTACCACATATATAGAAGGAATCACAAGAGTTGATTTTTTTTTAAAATTTAATAGATACAATGAAAAATAAAAATATGATTATTCATAAAATAGTTGATCATATTTGAAAAAACAATTATTATAAAATTAAATATTAGTTCATCTCAAAGATAACCTTACAGAACATCATTATTTAGTATAATTTATGTGTCCTTGATCCAAATTATTTAAGGTGAAGGAATAAAATTGCCTCTGCTTTCACATCATATTCAACATATTTAAATAAAATATTATATAAAATGTTCAAATAAATATTTTAGAGTTAAAAAAATGAAATGATATATTTTGAAAATTCAATATGATTGCTAAAAGATATACAATAAAATAAATGTTATAAACTAATGTATCCAAATAAATTTATTAATGAAGAAAATAATATTAGGCTGTACATAAAATAAGAAAACCTAAATTTGATTCCCATTTATATGATCATGGAGGGGAGGTATCTTATCTAATGTTTTCAATAATGATATCAAATTCTAAACCTAAATAATTATGTTTTTTAAACGCAATCATTGCAGAAGTTCACGATCTGGGTGATTTTCACAAGATTAACAATACCCTAAACACCACCAAAAAAATGTATCCATTGATTACATATTTCAAAGGTCTTATAAAATAAAATATAAGGATATTAATGAAGTTATCAAGGATATATATATTGGTTTTAAAATCTTTATATTTATTCACAGGAAATAAATATACTAATTTCTTAAAGTTCAATTATTATCTCTTCCCATTTTGTACAAACTATTTTTTTAGGAATTTAGAAATATAATTTTATAGCAATAAAGTTATTAGTATTTAACAATAATAATATATATTAATTATATAAATCATATATTAATAATAAATTTGTTACAAATTTATGTGGAAAATAATTGTTAATATTGCAAATGTTGTTTTCCACTCTATTCCATTGAAATAATAATAATAATTTACAATTTTTCTCTGGTGGATTTTTAAATATTTACTCAATTTTTGGATATATAATTGAAATATTAAATTAATATCTTTATTATGTTACAAAATAAATCGTAAATTTATAATTTTTTCATGTATATATTTATAAAAATTGTTCTTTTTTGGAAATTAATATTTTATATGAAGGTTTTATAAACATATAAATCACTTTCTAGACAAAAAAATGAATTATATATATATATATATATTCATTATACTTTAAAAACTAATATTTTTTAGAACATATGTATTATATTTTCAGGAATTTTGTTTTATTCATTCACAATTTTTTTATTTTTAATTATTTTTAATACTATCATAAAATAAATCTAATTAAATTGTTATCAAATTTTAAAAAAATGATTTAATTTTATAATAAATAAAATCTTCATTTTTTTCATTAATGATATGCTAATACTGTAAAACGTGTATATAATTATAAAATATAAAAAGGTAATAATAAAACTGATAGAGTGAATGAATAATAAAATGATTATATCACATGTGGGAATTTTTGTTTATGGATCTAAATGAACATTTTCTTACAATATCTATTTTTTTTAATTTACTAGCCAATTGTGTTTTGGATAAATTTTCATTATTATAATGTGTTTGGAATATTAAAAAATTTAATCTCTTCTAACTTATATAGGGGGCTCTCCTACCCCCACTTTTCGAAACAAAAAACCCTATAAATGGACCATATTCAAACCAAACCTCTCTAAAACACTCATATAACCTTAAATTGGTCTTGATCATCCCAACAGACCATCCATCATTTTATTAAAACATTTATCAAATTATTTTACCCATGTAGCGTTGTATATATTTGTGACCACATAATATTATTCTCTATTTAATAATATCCATCTTTTCATCCATAATTTCAATTTTTTACTCTTATAATGATAACATAAGTTTACCTAGTATAAAAACATTCTATTATAGGTATAATACACGTATAAATCACCATTATGTTTTCCATTATGAAAAAATAAATTATTTTACATCTAAATGTGTAGAATACAACTACCAAAATTTAATGGTATTTTCGTTTATTCTGAAGGATAATATAATCTTAAAATGGGAACATAATTAAAAATTATGATATAGAAGAATTATTTATGGTTCTCATTTAATAACCAGCCATATTCCCCAATATAATTATAGGATATTAGATCATTATCGAAATGAATATATAGACCACTACATCAATGCATAGATAAATTCATTTATTCTGTAACATATCTAATGGATACTTATCAGAACTCTTATAAATAATAATATTATATTTATGATATAAATAACGTTTTATATTGAGGTTTTTTAATAGAAGAAAAAATATTGTGAATGAAAAAAGGTCATTATAAAATTTAAAATCATAAAAAATTGAACTATAGTAAAAGAAAAATTTACTCATGATATGTCACAGTTTTATACACATAAATTTATTCATTATATATTAGATACACTATTATTGAAACTAGTTATCCATAAAATAATTAACTAGTAATTGTATGTTAATATTTTTCTTATTTTTACGACCTACAATGGAAATGAATGAATATTATATCATGTATTAATTTTATAACAATGTTAATTGTATAAGATAATATGAATATTAAAATAATTATTTGGTTTTAGTTTTAGAAATAAAATTATAATATTTATTTCTATAATTAAAAAAATGCCTACAAATATTTATAAAAATAAACCATGGGTACTTATTATCAATTATATCTTCATGCATCATGAATGAAATAGATAAAAATGAAAATTGAAACACTATATTAATTTATATTTCATAATTTTTAATGAACCAACTAGAGACTACCCTGAACCGTTCACCCGATTCATCCCAAGAAAGGGAATGAGTGGGGTTCCTGATACTCTCATGTTGGAAACTAGTTTGGGGGAATAAACTATGAATCCATGAGAATGATTTCAAAATATATAAATAAATAGAATAATGGAAACAAACATGGTATCTCAATAAAAATAAACATCATAACTGAACATTATTTAATATAAAACTGAAATTTCAACCAAAGGAACAAAAATAATAAAATAGTACCTCATGTGAAAAACATGTAAAGACCTGGAAATTCCATGGAATTTTTTTTCATAAATTAATGGGAATTTTAAGATTCCGTGAAAACTGATGGTGCATGAATCTGAGGCCTGGTGTGCCCAGAATCAATTTCATAAGTTTTGTTCGGGTACGTTCAATAAACGTATGAGCGAGATTTTATAACTTTTGAACTGGTGCTCGGAATTGAAATCTGAGGGAATAATTGAACTCAAAATGCCTGTATTCACTGAAGTATACTTTCACTTCGACGGAAGTGGGTCGAGTTTAAATGTTAGATTTCGGGTTTTCGTTGAATATAATAAAATAAATTGTATGTTACATTATTTTATTTGAGACACCATGTTTGTGTTGGGTGGTTGAAACATCCTATTGGATGTTTGTGGTGGGGCCACCACACCTTAACCTCTCATGAGAGTGTATGGCGGTGGGGCCCACCCGAACTCTACATTCCATGTGAGGATAAATGACGTGGGGATCACCCGTGCTATTAACCCCTTGAAACTCCCCATTGAAGTGGAGAATACACTAAAGCCCCAATAAATATAGGGGAGCCTCTTCAAATCCCCTTTATTTAATTTGTGCCAATATCCCCTGACTAATTTGTAACAAAATTTTACATTTATTAAGGGGAGCCTACCTAATTAATTAGTAAATAGGAATAATTTGACAAAAAAATTAATAGGAAATTACAATCTATTATTTTTTTGGCATATTCACTTTGGTGGAGCTTGGAATGAGGAGAACATGGGAGAAAAGGATATCTCCAACGATGAACACCCCTCCCAATGAAGAATGAAGAATGTAGAAAGACGATATTTCATAGACTTCTTCCTCAAAGCTTCAACCATCATGAGACGTCTTCGAGGAACATCTTCCAGGACTCCGTCAACGAAAAATGAACGATGAATCAAAGCTAGGGGGATTAAATTCATTTTCAGATCCTTGTTCTTCCATCCTTTTGGATAATGTAGGTTGTTGAGCTACATTTTTATGAACCATTTTCTATCACCATAAACATGGAGGATGTGGGCTAACCTAACATGGCCCGACATCCTCCATTGATTTTCCTTCTTGTGGCATTCTTCAGCATGGAAACATACAACGAAGCGGCTACGAGGTGATGAAGGCGACAATGGAAAGGATGCACTACCCATGGAATCCACGAATCGTGCCGCCCCCGCGGTGCTCTGGTGCTCCTAGCCATACACCACCAGCTCACGTCGGCCGGAGTCACGCCGATCCGGCCTGCCCGGCCGCCACCCATCTGTCAGCCTTCCTGCCTGCGGCCTCACACGCGACATGCACACGACCTGGTCGGCGCCCTGCCATCCTGGCCACCCCCCCCCCCCCATGCGTGGCCAGCCCGCCGCTACCCCTTGCCCCACGTGCTCCACCCACGGCCTGCCCGCACCCCGCTGGCCCTCGCAAGGCATGATCGTAGCCCTGCCGGCCCCCTCGTGCCCTGTGCGCCCTGCCCGCATCCTGGCCCGCCACCACCCGGCCCGCCGGCCACGCCCCAGTTCTGGACCGAACTGGTCGAGCCACGCAGCCCTGTGGAGTCATCCCATAGCCTCCCACGTGTCTTCGATGGCAAAACCGGCTTGGCCTTCCGGGCCGAGCCGCCCGAGCCGTGCCTCACGTGGTGCCAGCAGAATCAGCCCCGGCCTCCGGAAGGAGCCACCTATGCGGCGACCTCCGTGCTGAACCGCCCCCGTAGTCTGCATGTCCAGGCTCAACAGATCAAGCAGAACATAACAGGCTGGCCCGCTCAATGGGTCGGGCCAGACCCAGCAGGTCTGACCGGGTCAAACCAGACTAGGTTGGCCCCGACGAGGTGGGTTCGAGTTGGTCCGACCGGGTAGGACCATACCTGGTCCCACTACTGACACAATACTTCCATTGGTAAAATTTTTGGCACCAGACGATGATATTTTTTACTATTAAGAAGTAGAGTTAAGAGTTGTGAGTGTGGTTTTTAGTCCACAGAGTCCAGTGCTAGGGCGGCGGCCGATATATGCATACAACAGGACCCTGAATTCTGATTTCCAACTCAGTGCACGAAAACATTGATTGCGTGTGTGTTTCATGTGTTTTCATTGTGATCTATTTGAGTCATATCACCTGGTATAACTTATTGACTATAGCACACCTGTATCTTTTTAGGACGCTCCACATAGAGAACCAGCTAGGGTTCCCTGAGTTGTCCAAGATCACAACCCACCGAGTGACGAGGCCTCAGTGCAGGGCCCTATCATAGCGTAGGCACCATCGGTACCACTACCCGTTTGGCCACCAATACCAATGGCCCCAGCTGTAGATAGTGCACGTGGCTTGAGCGCGTTTCCCGAGTTCTATCTCCAGAGGCCGCCCAGGTTCAGGGGAGAGACGGACCCGTAGGCAGCTGAGGATTGGGGGGAGGCTGTGGTGAGAGTCTTCAGAACAGTAGGGACACCAGATGACATTATAGTGATAATTTTCGCGAGTCAACATCATGCAACAGGTGAGAGATGGTGTAGCCTGATGCCCCAGGTGCATAATGAGGCAACAAATCTCTTGGAAAACATCAAGAGCCAGTTTTGGGAAGAGTTTTTCTCAGCTACCCTACATGCGGTACATAAAAAAGAGATACTACATCTATAGTAGGGTAGAATTAAATTGGAATAGTACTCATCGAGGTTAACCGACCAATCACGATACTCCATAGATATGGCGTGAGACCCATTCTTTATGGCCTGGACCTTCGAGCAGGGTCTCAAGAGAGATATCAGAGCATTGATGATCTCCCTCAGCATCCCGACATAGGTGGGGGTGTTGGAGTGAACCTTATTAGTATAGAGTTTCTTTGTTGAACAGTCACCATCAGTGAGACCCACCACCGAGTGTCACATAGTGGAGTCTTCTGCAGCTGGTAGAAGATAAATTTCGCAGAGGTCTAAGCGGACCAGACCATCAGGTGGAGGACCTCAGGACACTGGTTTAGTTTTTCCAAGCACACGAAATAGATCCATTCATGTGAGTAACATGCAGTGTTTCACATGCGGCGGGGTGGGTCACATGGCTCGTGACTGTCCGATCCACCATTCGGATGATCAGAAGATGGTCAAATGTCCTCCTAGGCAGAGACATATATTTGATCGAGACGGTCCGCCGGGAGGTGGAAGATGGGGAAGAGGAGATGGTCGATCAACTGGCGGTGGGTGACATTTCGAGGTGTTACCACCACCACCACCAGGAGGTCCACCCCGACCGTTGGGAGTTGGTGGATAGGGGAGAGCTAAGCTCCAGGAAGCTAAGGATTATGAACACGGTGCTCTGATGATGATTTGATGTACAATCTATGTCTACTCCACCTTGGATGTTGTTCTTATAGACACTAGTTCCATTCACTCATTCATTGACATCGCCCTCATTTAGAGCTCGGAAATCTAGATGGATTCTTTGGCTCGATTTTTATGGCTAGAGACTCCTATGGGAGTAGACATGAAGATTAAGCATAGGTGCCGGAAGTGTGAGCTTAATCTAGGAGGCGAGAGCTTTGTCTGGGATTTCCTCATAGTGGTGACGATGCCTTAAGACGTCATCTTGGGTATGGACTGTTTATCTATAGTCCATGCTCAGATCGATTGTATTAGGCACAAAGTACAGTGTGTCCGCACGTGTGGGAAAAGGTTCACCTTCACCGGCGAGTTGGGAGCCTTTGCAGAACATGACAGACTTACTAGGAGGAGGGTGCATCCGATCACATATCAGTTGGCCTACCTTACCATCAGAGTAGTTGACATGGAGAGTCAGTCATATCTTGTAGTGGTGGACCAGTACACGGATGTTTTCCATGATGATGTCCCAGGACTACCTCCTCGCAGAGAGGTGGACTTTTACATGGACTTGTACCCCTATACGACACTGATATCTAAACCAGTGTATCATATGGCTCCCAATGAGCTTTTCAAGTTGCAGGTATATGTAGAGGGCTTGTAGGGGAAGGGATTTATCTTACCTAGTGTTTCTCCTAGGACAACCCCAATTTTGTTCTCCAAGAAGGCAGATGGAAGAATGCGGCTTTGTGTCGACTACCATCACCTAAACCAGGTGACTGTGAGGAACAAGTACCCACTCCCGAGGATCGACAACCTCTTTGATCAGCTGAAGGGATCACATTGGTTCTCGAAGATAGAACTTTGATTAGGCTATCACCAGCGCAGAGATCAAGATGAGGATGTGATAAGATGTCCTTCAGGAGTCGTTGCGACCACTATGAGTTCATGGTTATGCCCTCCGGTGTAACCAATGCTCCAACAGTGTGGATAGGACTCATGAACATGATCTTCCAGCCATTCCGTGATCTATTTTTCATAGTCTTCATGGACAAAATTCTGATCTACTCGACTACTAAGGAAGAGAATGCCAACCATTTGCAGGTAGTACTAGACAATCTTCAAGAGCACCAGCTTTATAGTAAGCTCTCCAAGTGCTAGTTTTGGATCTAAGATTCTCACTTTCTTGGTCACGTCATCTTAGAGGCTAGAGTTTTAGTGGATCTAGCGAAGATTGAGTCAGATCATTCATGGGAGCCACATAGGTCTGTGAAGGAGGAATGGAGTTTCTTAGGTTTGGTTCGATACTACAAGAGGTTTGTACCAGACATCTCCAAAGTTGCAGCACCACTATCAGCATTGACTGTGAAGGGGAAACCATTCGTATGGTTGGAGATATGTCGATAGAGATTTCAGGAGCTAAAACAGATGTTGACTAGTACACCCTTCTTGAAGCTTATAGAGGAAGTCATAGGGTACGTTGTTTACTACGCGCATAAGGGACCTGACTCGGCTGTGTCCTGATGCAGGAGCGAGCAGCGATCACGTATGTTTCTCGGCAGCTGAGATTGCATGAGCAGAACAATGCTACCCCTGACCTGGAATTAGGAGCAGTGGTCTTTTTCTTGAAGATGTGGCGACACTATCTGATGGGTGAACGTTTTACCGTATACTCTGATCACAAGAGTCTTAGGTTTATCTTATCTCCATAGGACCTGAACCCAAGACAAAGGTGATGGCTAGAGTTCCTCTAGGTCTTTGAATTCGAGATAGTATATCATCCAGGAAAGGGGAACATTGTAAGAGATGCAATCAATTGGAGATATTGTATACAACTTCTAGGTGAGGTGACATATTAGCTTTCTGCCTAACAGATATCCTTTATAGATAGAGATGGAGTAGCCTTCCTATAGACTCTTATATTCACTCCACCACTGTTTCGGTGAGTCAGGGAGGAACAACATGGAGATGCTGACTACGAAACATGACATGCCCATATATCTTCAGGGCACGAACCTGATAGATTCATTGAATTTGGGGAGAATGTAACCTTCTTTAGAGGACAAACTATGATACCTGAGTAATTTTAGGAGGATGTGTTGAGAGATTTCCACACACCCCCTTTAGTGGTACATCTATGAGTGGTAAAAATGTATCAAGACCTCATATGACAGCACTGATGGTGTGGAATGAAGAAGGCAGTAGCGATGTTTGTTTCTCGATGCCTCACTTGTTAGTAAATGAAGGTGGAGTACCAACTACCAGTAGTCTGGGTTCACCCTTTAGAGGTCCCAGAGTTGATGTGGGATGATATATCCATTGAATTCGTGACAGGAATTCCACGTACATCTAGGAGTCATGACTCGATTTGGGTGATCATCGTCCAACTTACCAATTTAATCCACTTACTAAAGATCAGAGATCGTGTCTTAGGTGAGAGATTGGGACCACCTTCTATCCTCAGACAGAGGGTCAGACTTAGCGGACAATTCAGACCCTCAAGGAAATGTTGTGTGCTTATTTCTTCAACTTTGGTCGGTGTTGGGAGGATCACTTACCTTTGGTGGACTTTTCCTACAATAATAGATATCACTCCACCATCAGGATGGCACCTTTCGAGCTGTTATACTAGAGACCTTGAAGATCACCTTTGTGCTAGACTGACCCTGGGGAGTCAGCACTTGTGGGACCAGAGATGGTACGAGCTACCATTGAGAAGGTGTAGATAATCCAGGAGTGGATGAAGACTGTACAGAGTAGGCAGAAGTCATATGCCGATAGGAGGTAGAGACCTCTAGAGTTCGAGGATGGAGGTCACATCTTTCTATGGGTCTCACCTGGACGATGTTTACAGAGATTTGGCCAAGGAGGAAAGTTATATCCAAGATTTATCAGACCCTTCCAGGTCCTTAGAAGAGTAGGTGAGGTGGCTTAACACTAAGTTCTTCAACCTCAGTTTCACTGGGTGCATGAT
Source organism: Viscum album (assembly GCA_963277665.1). Classification (NCBI taxonomy): domain Eukaryota; kingdom Viridiplantae; phylum Streptophyta; class Magnoliopsida; order Santalales; family Viscaceae; genus Viscum; species Viscum album. Next base: position 1,175,161,465 of record OY728152.1, on the reverse strand, counting down.
TCCTTCCACGTATCCGAACTGAGGAAATATGTGCACAACCCTTCTCACATCATCGATCATGGGGAGATGCACATCGACTATGGGGAGACCTTTACAAATGTTCTAGTGGATATTGGGGATCGACAGGAGTGGGTCTTTCTTGGACGGTCGATAACTCTGGTGTGCATATGCTGGTAGCACATGAACCTTCAGGATAGCACCTGGGAGCGTTAGACTTAGATACGAGCTCAGTACCCCCACTTGTTCTGATAGTTCCAGTTGTATCTTATGGGGACGTAAAGCCTTGAGGTGGGGAGAATATAAAGACCCATAAATTAAGTGGAATTTTTTTTGTTAAATACATGTGAATTTTATGAGTCCATAAAAAATGACGGAGCGTGATTCCGAGGCATGGTGTTCCCGGATTCAATTTTTGATGTTTTGTTTGGGTACGTTCAGAAAACATATCGGTAGTATTTTATAATGTTTGAACTGGTGCTCAGAATTGAAATCTGAGGAAACCATTGAACTCGTAGTGTTGGTATTCTCTTAAGGAAACATTCACTTTGATGGTAGTGGGTCAGGTTTGAAAGATAGATTTTGGGTTTTCATGGAAAATAACAAAATAAAGTGTGTGTCACATTATTATATATAAGACACCAAGTGAGTTTTGTGTGTTTAAAACCTCCTCTTGGATGTTGGATGTGGTTCCACCAAACCATAACCTCCCATTAGAGGTTATGGTGGTGGGGCCCACCCGAAGTCAACCTCCCATGCAAGGATAAATTAGGAGGGGACAACATGGGCTCTTAATCCCTTGAAACTCCCCATTAAAGTGGAGAAAACTCTCAAGCTCCAATTAATATAGTGGTGCCAATTAAAATCCCCTTTATTTCATTTGTGCAAATTTCAACCAATTAATTCGTGCCAACCATTCACATTAACTACGAGGAGCCTACATAATTAATTAGTCAATTTGATTAATTTTCCAAAAAATTAATTGGAAATTACAACTTATTATTTTATTGGCATATTCTCTATGGTGGAACAAATAAATAGGAGAACATGGGAGAAATGGAGATCTCAAACGAAGAAAGACCCTCCCAACGAAGAATGAAGAACGATGGAAGCTGATCCTTCTTTGAATTCTTCCTCGAAGCTTAAACAGCCTTGAGATGTCTTCGACAACCATCTTCTGTGACTCCATCAATGAACGATGAATGAGAAATAAAAGGTAGGGGGATTAAATTCTATTGACTGCATTGTTCTTCCATCTCTTTTGGATAATTATGTTTGTTGATCTTCGTTCTTATGAATTGTTTTCTATCACTATAAACGTGGAGGATATGGGACAACCTATCAAATCCTGACATCCTCCATCAATTTTCCTTCTTGTGGTATTCTTCTGCATGACGACGTAATAATGAAGCAGAAACGGGGCAAAGAAGGTTGCAACGACAGTGGTCATGATACCCGCAACCTCCGTGAATAGCACCTCCCCCGTGGTGCTCCGGTGCTACAGGCCGAACACCGCCAGCCCTCGCCGGCCCGCGCCGCACCGTATCAGCTTGCCCGGCCTACCCGGCCGCCGACCTGCCTACCCGTGCCCCATGTAACCTGGTCGCTTCCTTCCCGGTGCCCTGACGGCCTGCCCGCTGTAAGGACCTGACATTTTTAATTATATTTGTTTCCTAATTTTGTGGGTATAATTAAATATTGATCATTGTGTTTCGACTGTTATATGAACGTTGGTAAATATAAACATTGGAAACTATAATCATAACGTTGTGTTTTTATAAATATGGTTATCTTGATTAATTAATATAGATAGAAGATTGAATGGCCTCATTAAGTATACTCGTGCCATACGAAGCCCATCTGTCGGAGCTTGGGAATGAGGTAGCATCATTGGGATTTCCTCTGGACTAGGCCCAAGCCGAACTTCAACATATGAATCTTGAATGAAATCGCCTAAGGGAGAAGTTCAAGGTGATAGAAATCACCACTCGGGCAATGTTTTCCAAGCCACCCCAAGATTCTATCCCCATAACACACCTAACACTTAGGTCCTATGCTGGTATAATAAGGGGCTATGTAACGAGACCTTTACTGCTTTTTGTAAACCTTTTATATAAATAAAATTACTATTTCCTCTTATTGAAAAGTTTGTGAATTTTAAATATCTGAATTGATATAGGATGTGTATTAATGATGAATTTCGGAAAAAAAAATGTTTTAAAATATTTTTATATTCATTAAATAAATAATAATGTGAAATGATTTACAAAAAATGGTCTTCTACAGTTGTGTGCTGTGAGAAATTTTGAGTCTAATAAGACCAACTTGGTTTTTAGTGAATAGTAATGTAACAATAGTAACATACCCATTTGAATAGTAATTTGACCAAAAAATTTGAAACATCACCCATGAATGTATAAATACATTTTAGAAATATTAAAAGTGAAAAAATAATCATAGTTTATGTTTTGGTATTTTTTATGCCATAAATATTTTATTTACAATATTATAATTAATTTAATAATTTAAAATAGGAATGTATTAGCATAAAATTTTAATCATAAATTGTAACATTATTTTCTTATAGTTATATGATAATTTTATGGGACCTTGACTATTTTTTAACAAGTTAAAAAATGAGTTATAGGTTTAAAGTTGTAATTTTGGAATAAATAATGATTTTATTTTAAAATTAAATTAAAAATATTTAGAAAATTATTTTCATGAAATGGACTTCATTGTTGATTTCAGATCATCGATATTAGGTTAGGGTGAATTTTTGCGTTTTTTCTGAAAAAGTTGAATTTTCTATGAATAGTATAAATACAGTTTCGTGTTTTGGGTGTTTAATGACATCATTAATGGTGTAATCTTTCTTGTAAACTTATGAATAGTGATATATTCTATGAGGTGTCCCATGTTCCCAATACCATGGGCAAATACCATGGGCAAACCCATGGTTTTGCAAATACCGCCGATGAGGTGTCTCTTGGAAATTAATATTTATTCACTCACTTTCACAATAAATACCAAGACATTTCACCTTTCCGCTATCATCGATTTTTTTTCTGAATATTTATGTGACGACATTAGGCTGCCGAATTTCTCATAAAAGAAATCACATCTTCTCTTTCCCTTCATGTTTCTTTTTATTGTGGTATGTTATTCAAATAACCAAACCATGTTCTTATCTCCATGTTATTATGTATTTATATTGTAATATGAGTTATTTATGAGTGGTTTACCCTTGAACCATCTCTTTTTATTATTTTTTAAAACCATGTTATATTTCCGTTTTTCTGTAGAAATTTCATCTCAAAATTTCTATCTCTTTTGCTCAAGAAATTCCCTTGTTTATTTATGTGAATACCCAGACCTATTTCGCTTCTCTGGGGGTTCTTAAATATATAAAGATGATATATTTGATTTTGGAATTGACATACATATAACCCACATTCCCTTTTCATGGGTTATAAATAATATAATGATCTTATTTTTAAGATGTTTTAAAAGTAACAAATTTTAAAATGAAACCCATTTCTTCTATTCTCTAGGGGTTATTTTGGAAATGTTTGATTATGATCTATGTGTCTCAAATGATAGTAATGAAATATTAAGGGTGCACCCTGATAGTTCTCCAATGCATTGGGTAAATAATTAATCTCTAGAGATTACATGTTTCACGATACCATGGTGAATAACCTTGGTAATTTTTATGACACATCGGGGATAAAACTTGGTGATATGTTCAAGAATTTTTAAATGAAATTTTGTATCCACATATTCAAGTTATGTTTGATGTTCTTTTAATTTGGATATTCCTATACTTCCATTTCTCATGTCATTAGGTTTTTATTCAAGTTCTTATGGATGTCACAAGTAGACTGATTCCATTGTTTACCCTTACTAGGTCTTCTACTAACCCTTTCTGTTAAATATATGTATCCAGGTTAGGAGATGCAGTAATTGTACTTAGGATGAACATATGATGAAGTCATACAAGTGAATTAGAAGAATGTTTTATGTTGTTTTTCATGTGTTATGTTCCTGATTTCCAAGACACCAGACATTAAAGATCCTATGTTTGTAAAAAGTAATGATAAGTTATGTAATAAAAAGGCAGTGTTCCATAGTTGGTATCAAAGGAAAGTTTGGTTATTTTTGGAAATTAGCCTATTAAATCATTTGGAAGAATCCTATAGAAAAGTTTAAATATAGGAAAAATTCCTGAAATTTTGGTGAATATTGAGTAAGTGGTTTATAAAAAAAATACATCACTGTCTGGATATGAGCAGGTAGAGGTGGATCTAGCACAGATGCACATAGGGGTAAAACCCGAAAACACTACATTGATCTAGGCTCGAACAAGAAATGGTGCGTGACTACGGGCCTTGCTGTACTCTAGGTTACGACACTCCCATGGGATATATTTGGATAATCATAAGCATTATTTATATCATTATGAATGAATTATAGAGAAATGTAATTGTTTAAGCATGATGTTTTAAGCCAAAAAATCCTTTATAGTTAAAAAATTCATAAATGAAATAAGTTTCTCAGTAAGGTTTTATTAATTAAAAAATGGAGGGAAATAGGAGGAACTATGAAAATGGTGACCGCAATGGACCATGTGCTGACGGCCCTCCGATGGAAGCCGGAATGAAAACATTCATGCGAATGATGATCCAACTGACTCAAGTTTTGGGAAATAACATGAATCAAGCTGAGAGACTGATCTCCCCATGAAGGGAACTACATCATGTTGATTCCATTATGTGTCAAAAACCACCAACCTTTAGGGGATCGACTGACCCATTGATTTATAAGTATTGGATCAGATCCATTGAAAAGATCTTTTCTGTGCTCTGCTATTCAGATTTGTTCAAGACACACCAAGATTATATCACCATTGCACACCTAACACTTTGGACCTATACTGGGGTAATAAGGGGCTATGTAACGAGACCTATGCTGCTTTGTGTAATCCTTTTATATAAATAAAATTGTTACTTCTTCTTATGGAAAAGATTTGAAATTTCAAATATCCGGATAAATATAGGATGTGTATTATTGATGAATTTTGGAAAAATGTTGTTTAAATTTTTTTTGTATTCATTAAATAATTAATAATGAGAAATGATTTTAAAAAAATGGTCTTCTACAGGTGTGTTCAGTGAGAAATTTAGAGCCAGATAAGATCTACTTGGTTTTTAGTAAATAGTGAAGTAGAAATAGTAAGATACCCATATAAATAGTAATGAATAGTAAATTTACCGAAAAATAGAAACATCACCCATGAATGTATAAATACATTTTAGACATCTTAAAAGTGAAAAAATGATCATAGTTTATGTGTTGGTATTTGGTAATGCCATAAATATTGTATTGAAAATTTTATAATTTAAATTTGAAATGTATTTTCATAAAAATTATTCATAAATTTTTCCTTTATTGTCTTATGGTTATATGATAATTTTATGGGACCTTGATTACTTTATTATGGTGTTACAAAATGAGTTATAGTTTTTAAGTTGTATTTTTTGAATAAATAATGATTTTATTTAAACATTAAATTAAAAATAATTATAAAATTATTTACATAAAATGGACTTCATTTTTTATTTCAGAGCATCGGTATTAGGTTAGGGTAAATTTTTGGGTTTTTTTTAAACAGTTCAATTTTCGGAGAACATTAAAAATGCAGTGTTGAGTTTCGAGTGTTTAATGACATCATTAATGATGTAATAATGATGTAAGCATTTCAGTCGACTTATGAATAGTGATATATTCTATTATGTGTCCCAAGTGGCCAATACCATGGGAAAATGGCATGGTAAGGCCCGTGGTTTTTCAAATACCACTGATGAGGTTTCCTTTGGAAATTAATAATTTATTCACTCACCTTCCCTATAAATACCAAGCCATTTACCTCATTCAATTAATTCATATATCATCCTCAAAAATTTTCTGGTCTCTTTACCTCCCAATGAGTCCTCCCAATGTTCCCTCAAGACTTTCAAGTTGGCGACCTTCATGCTTTTGAAGTTACTCTTCAAGGAAAGGGATCCTTTCACCCTCCTCTTTTAAGTCATGAATTCATTATGTTGTGTCTTCTAGTGTCCATATCATTATGTTGAGGGTATGTTATTATGTAATCTAAATAATTTCCATTTCATGTATATATGTTGAGAGACCCTTTCTACTCTCTACAATTGGTTTTCTGAATTTTTAAATGACGTTGTTAGGCTGTGAATTTCTCGTAAAAGAAATCACATCTTCTCTTTCCTTTCATGTTTCCTTTTATTGTGTTACGTCATTCAAATATCCATACCATGTTCATATCCCCATGTTATTCTGTATTTATATTGTAATATGAGTTATTTATGAGTTTATTACCCTTTTAAATTCAATTTTTATTATTTTCTAAAACCATGTTATATAGACGTTATGCTGCAAAAATTTAATCTCAAAATTTCTATTTCTTTCTCGCAGGAAATTCCATTGTTTATTTATTTCAATACCCATACCAATTTAGTTTTTATGGGTTTTCATAAATATATAAAGATGATATATTTGATTCCGGAATTGACATACATATAACCCTCATTCCCTTTTCATGTGTTATAAATGATATAATGATCTAATTTTTATGAACTTTTAAAATGTCACAATTTTGAAATGAAACCCATATCTTTTATTATCTATGGATTTTTTTATGAAATGTTTTATTATGATCTATGTGTCTCACATGAAAGTAACGATATATTAAGGGTGCGCCCTTATGGAACTTCATTGAATTGGGTAGAATTAATCTCTAGAGATAACAAGTTTCACGATACCATGGGGAATATCATTGATAATTATTATAACACCTCGGGGATAAACCTTGGTGATATGTTCATGAATATATAAATGAACAGTTGAAGACAAATATTCATGTTATGTTTCAAGTTATTTTCATTATGATATTTCTATACTTCCATTGCTCATGTCCTTATGTTTTTATTCAAGTTCTTATTGATGTCACAAGTAGACGGATTCCCCTGTTTATCCTTAATGGGTATTATGCTCACCCTTTCTTTTAAATGTGTGTCTCCAGGTTATGAGATGTGGTAATTTTACTTAGGAAGAACTTATGATGATGCCGTAAAAGTGGATTAGAAATATGTTTTATGTTGTTTTTCATATATTATGTTTTTGATTTCCATGACTCTAGACTTTAAAGATCCTCTGTTTGTAAAAGGTAATGAAAAGTTATTTAATAAAAATGCGGGATGACATACTCATTCCCCGCTCACCCTACCCAGTGCCTACCCATGCCTCTTCCTGGCTTTAGGCCGCCTATCGGCATACCCAAAGTCCTACCCGGTAGCCACCCAGCCTGCCCGGTCGTGCCCCGGTTCCCGGTGGAACCGGCCGAGCCGTGTCGGCCTCCCGTGTCGTGCTGCGACGACCCACTTGGCGTCACTGGCCGAACCAGATCAGCCATTCAAAACGAGCCCCCGGAGCCGCACCCTACGTGGTGTTGGACAAACTGGCCACGACCTCTGGACCGTGCTGCCTACGCAGCAACCTCCGGGCCGAACCGCACTTGAAGTCCCCTGGGCCGGGCATGACCCAACAGGTCGGACCTTGTCGACCCAGATCGGGTCTGCCCAGAATAGGTTGGGTTGAGTTGGTCTGACTGGGTCGGACCAGACCCGTGTCCACTACTATCCATTTACAACCATTGGACATATCTTTGGCACTAGACGACCGTTTGACGAACCGTTAGCGGCACTGGTATTCCTATTGTACGATTGTCCCTTTGATTATACCCCAATGGAGTTCAGGGTAATGTTGAGATACGGTCAGGTTGGATCGTGCACAAATCCAACCTGGCCCTCAGGACTAAAAATATTATAACTCATAGACCGAGTGTCCGATTGGTGTGTCATCTGTTGCGTTGAGACCCCTATGATGAGGCAAAACTCTGAGATACTTATTTTTGGGACTTTTGGCAGTTGATTTATCAACTCTTGGCGTGAGGAGAAGAACATCCATGAATCAAGCATGCTTTGTGGATACCCTGTGGCTGGATACACTCTGACAACTATTCCTGGATAATGTATGGGTCCAACAGCTATGACTAAAGTTCCTAGATCATGTGTGGGTCCGATAGTTTTGACTTCTATTCTTGGATCCTGTGTGGGTTCGACAGAATAGATATTCCTAGATCCTATGACGGTTCGACAGCGCTGAGAAAATTTCCTTGATCTTGTCTGGGTCTGACAGTTCTGATTTCTATTCCTCGATTTTGTGTGTGTTTGACAGAATAACCGGTCTTGGATCATGTGTGGGTCCAACAGCTCCAACTATTGTTCTTGAATCCTGTGTGGGTCCGGCAGTTCTATCTACTGGTCCAAGTTCCTGTGTGTGTCCGACAACATTGATGATTTAGTGGCTATATATGATCGTATCAATATCTCTACATATGTTTTATACCTATGTGAGTTGATTCAATGACTTCTGTGGTTTATTCATGATTGAGATAGGTTACATGATAACATAGGTATATGTATGGGAATATACGTAAGTAATGTCTATCTGTTGAATTCATACTCTATGGTTTATCCTTGGTTAATTTTGAGAGACCTTGGAGGTCTAAGGGTCCCTACTGAGTATCGTGATACTCACCCCTGAACGGGATATGCCTGCACCTTTTTGTCTTGGATGCAGATGACATACATCGGTGGCTGAGGCTGAGTGTTCTAGGGCTGGATGGTACCGGGAGGAGGACCACATGACTAGTCGGTACATGTAGGAGACTGAGAAAGGCAGAGTGTTGAGGAGGCTATATATACCTACCCTTCAGTTAGTTACCATGGTGGATGATCCGTGTGTTTCTTTTCAACTTTCATCTATTTTTTCCCAGTTCAATTGTACTGGTACTTAACCTTTGGGCTTGTATTTTCGGGCCCTTTTACTTTTAAACACTGTTCTGTGATACAGTTTTACATAGTGTTTTTCATACAACTAGTACTCTTCACTGTGCGTTTTCATGTTAAAAAGGCAAGGCCTTCCTAGTTTATGGATTTACGCCTTTGGTACTAGTCTCTACCCCTGGCCTATGGAAGGCGGGCTTGGGGAAGGCACGGTACAGGCCCCAGGGGACGGGTTGTGAAAACACTTCTATATGTAACTCTAATAGCCACTACTCAGTATCAAAAACAACAATCCCCCAATGATATTGATACCAAGCTAGAAAATGATCCATGATATAAAAATAAGAAAAACTAAAGGATTGAGTATTAAGACTCTATTGGTGTAACCAAACAAATCTACTCCCCATGAACTTCCATTAGATAAAATAATCATAAAAATAAGGTTTGATATAAAATATATGAAACTTATTTTTTTATAAATTTTTACTATTAAATATGAAAAAAAATCCATTATTCTATTTCAATTTTAAATACTTTCCATTCAATGTGGGATCCATTTTTATATTCAAAGAAAAAGGATGATGTTTCCACATAAAAAGGGGTAAATGAAGTTTAAAAAATATCTAAAACATTTTATATTATACATTGAAAACCTAATCAGTACTTTTTATAAGAAGTGCACCTCTTATGAGAGAAAAAAAATGATTCTATTGTATGGGTTATGGAAACAAGAAATCAAGAGTAACCAACCCACGAGAATCACAATTGTCTAGCAGAGGAAACTAAGAATCAAATGAAATCAGAGGACCATGGAGATCAGTGTAATAACCAAGAACATATTATACATCCTAACACATTTCAAATGGAATTCCTCACCAGATGAAAAAAATTATCACTGATATGATCGATCACACCATACATGGTCTGACCAAGGGACACTCTCCCATAACAAAAAAATAACAATAACCAACCCCCACCTATTAGTCACTATGTAGTGTGAAATCCATTGCTATTGAAGAATTTATTAACAAAATACAATATATATTCTATGTTCCAATTTCATTAATAAACTGGGAGAGAGCCAAATTAATTACAACTGACCATCCAATCCCATTCTCATAAATCATACACTATCAAATAACACAATTACTCAACCATTAATCACCTCAAGATACAATTATTACCTATCATCCAATCAATAAAAATGATTCCCCTTTGATTTTTAATTCTTCAATAATCAATATATATCCATGGTGAGTTTTACAGGTCAATAATTTTCAACAATGTTCCAAAGGCGACTCATGAAGACTTTAAGATACTGTTATTTTTTAAATAACTAAATCCACCTTTCGAAAAAGATAAAAAAACTGAAATTTTAAATTTTACAACTATTTTGGAAAATTCCTTTAATACACCCACATCACACTTTCAAAATCGTTCCAATTTCTTAAAAATTACAAACATTCAACAAATCATCATCACATACTAAACCATTTTCCAATCATTAAAACATACTCTCATTTAAAATAAAAAAACATTTAGGAAATCCTGTTTAAGAAACTCAAGCCAGAATTTTACAACCCAAAAACCATTTCGAAACCAAAACCAATATTTAATGATCACAAATTAATTACAATATCCAAACTGGCATTTTATCAGACACTTGGAGAAAAGAAAATATCAAAACAATTCAATATTCTTCATTAAAATAATGAAATCACCAAATTTCATGATGAAAAATTATTATAAAAATAACATATCACTAATTAGAATACATGGATTTTGTGATATTAAATAAACCAATTATTCGTAAATTTAAAGTATATGTGGGTAGGTAAATATTCCTCAAATCACATGTACATAGACAACACCACCCCAAAACAAATCCTAAATGGTTCCATGAAGAATGATCAATCAAGGGAAACCTTTAGAAAGAAATAAATAAAATTAAATCATAATTAAATTTTATCAAAATATCCATATAACCATTAGAGAATAAGAACATAATACACAATAATGGATGGAGAATGAAGATGACGAAAGGTGGATAATACCTTGTTGATTTAGAAAAGAAACATGAATAAATCCCTTGATCCATACTATGGGAGATGTTTTGAATCATTGAGAAGAATATAGAGGATCCCTTTGGGTCACATAAACCACGATAAATGAAAAATAGGCATTTTTGTGTTAAAATATGAAGTGAGTATAAGTGAAATTTTACACTTTTAAAGAACTGAAATTGATAGAAGGTTTTCACTCATGGTTATCCAAATCATGAGGTTTTTCTGTGTCTATATCATTAATAGAGAAACAAGTTATATATATATATCCAAATTATTTTTCCAAACTAAGTGACAATCATGTGGTCACTAATACATATAAAATGCCCATTGGTCTCTATATTTCCTCCAAAATCATGCATTATTTCCCCAAATTGAGGCACTAACCATGATCCAGTGGCAATCAAGGACAAAATATACATGTTTTAATAAACATTAATTGTGAATCCAAATGATAAAAAATGAAATAAAAATAACCCCATGAGTACCTCAAAATTGGAACACTGATTTGAGAATAATACACACCATTAAAACTTTCCACCCCTAAAAATACCCAACATCACCAAATTTAATTCTCAAACATCCAAAACTCAATATAAAAACTAACATCTAGTAAATAAACTAGAAAAAATGCATTGAAATAAATATATGGGTGTTATTATTTATTTAGAACACCTCTATGTTATTTCATTGGCCTAACATGGGTGATCAGTTAAGGGTTGACTCAAGTTGGTTCATGAAACAACTGTATCAAAGGAGGTTGGTTAATTAGGTTACATTGCTATTAGAAAACCCTTTTATATATGGAATGATAATGTAGATAGATTATGGCATTTTTTATTAAATAAGAGGTCTGGTGGAGTGTCTGGATAACACTTTATGGACCTAACACAATGAATCCATGGGAGGATGGGTTTTATTTTAATTGTTTTGATCTTGTTTGTTTGTTTGGTGTTTTAGATTTGATTTTTGATGTTAGGATATGATTCATGATGGGATACAAGGGGCATGAAATCAATGGGATGAAAGGTAGATGGTTCTAAAAGATACTCCATGATGGTGGGAGTATATTAATCTAGTTTCCAACCATATGACCAAGTCACCCATAGACACAAGATTCCCATTGTGTATTGTTTTGGGCCTTCTTCGATTCTGAAATTTTTTTGTATATCACTTATTCATTGATTGTGAAAACTATATTAAATGTGAAATTTTTTTGGTTTTGGGAATATGAAAACATTATGATCAGAATAAATTTAATGAGAGATTTAGATAAAATTATTTATATTAAATGATCTTTGTGAAAAAATGGGATGGTTTTAATGAGATTTTATTTCCATAAAAATATATTGGGATTATTGAAATTTCTTGTTTGGGAAAAAATCATATTTTAAGTGGTATTTTTCAATTTATTTTAAATTTGAAGTAATTTTTGATAAAATGAGTTTTAACTAATTGATGTTTATAGAATGAGGGTTGTTGGATTGATAATTTTTTACATGATTGAATTAGTCTTCTTTAATAGATTCAGGGGTATTTAATTCGGATAATGATAAAATGGATTAGTTTTTAGAGTTTTCTAACGTATTTTGAGTTAGAGGATAATGGTAGTCTGAAAAAAAATTGAAATTATGAAATAAGAAATTTTTTCTATCCTTTTTACATCCAATGGTTTCTCATAAGAATAGAAATTTTTTATTAAATTAGATGAATTATTAACTTGGTGTATGAGTTCCTAGGGTGACTTGAGGATATTCATCTATGATACTATATCAAATACCATTGGTGTGTGTGTAATCCTATATGTTTTTTTCTTTTATATGTATTTTGAAGAATTTTTTATGATGTTTTGATAAATTGTTTTTGTGTAGTGCTTTTTCTAATAATTAGTAAGAATGTTGATGTGGCATTTTGAGTTGAGAGTTTTTATTAATCAAACGGTTTTTATTGAGTTTTTGGTTTTTTTGTTTCTTAGTGTACACCCCCAATAATGATTTTATGGATATTTGAGTTGGAACTATGAGTGGTTGACTGTTAGTAGAACATACAGTAGATCAACACATAGAAATCATTGAACAATTTTTGATGTTGAATCCTCCAATATTTTATGGTGAAGAGGATCCTCTCATAGTGGAAATGTGGATTCAAAAAATTGAATATATCTTTTGTTTTCATTAGTGTCCATAGTCGTTAAAATTAAATGTTTTATAAATTTATGCTTTATGGATCAAAATTGATGTGGTCAACATTAGTATCTTGAATAATGCCTTAATAATAGCTTACCTAATTGTTCTTTATGACTTCATTCGTAACAAAATATCTATCTACAATTGTGAAGGTGATGAAGGTGATAAAGTACATATATAAATAATATCTTCATATATCGGTGTGGGAGTTCCTTTATAATTTAATGGATCTATTTCCTTACCTTCCAGTTTGGTCCATTGATGATTCCTTGTGTCAAAAAAGTTTTGATAATGAGATTCATCTTGATATTATCATAAAATATTCATAGTTTGATCTATCATTCTTTACTAGCACGGTGAGGGAAGTTGTTTGGGTTAAATCTTTGTTAACAATAGTGCTTGAGGAAACTGACTATCATCCAGTCTATTTAGTATGAAAGGGAATAATAAAAAGGAGATATGAATGCAACATAATGGAAGAAATCCAAGATTGAAAATTAAAATTCAACTATAAATTTAATCGAATTATTATATACATTGGATCATGTTGTGTAATCATTACAAAATGTTTGGTTCTAAGAATTCACTGAGTATGAGATCTCCAATGACCAATCATACCTATAGACGCATATTTGACATGTAATAGTTATATTTGGATGTTTCCAAGAAGCGATGTACATCTAGAACCAACCAATCATAAGACACCCAACCTATTTGAAGGAGTAGGTGATAATTTTTTATCTTTTTAATTCCATTTTTATGTAACTCTTATGTAATTATAATGGTTGTGTATGGTGGTGATTTGTGGTGTTCAATTTTCTATAAAATGTAAAACTTGATTTATGTGGATCTTTGGATAACTTATATTTTAATTAATTTTTTTATTTTGGAAATTAATAAAATTTTCCTTCTTGAGTCATGGTGTGTTATGTAGTGTTTCTTATTTTTTATAACTCATCTTTTGGAGTTCAAGAGGATGTTATGGATATATGTTTCAATTGGTGGATGTACCTTTTTGGATTAACATAGTCATTGTGTGTTTTTATATTTTGGTTCTACCTGGAGTGATTTGTGGACTCTTGTGACAACAAAAGATGGTGTATTGATTAGGATTTATCACCTCTTGATTGCAAGGAAGTCTATTCTTAATGACATTAGGTCTCCATCCATAGAAAATGTAATAAATCTTGCACGCAGTCTATAATTTTTAGAAGTATAGGGGACCATGGACTAGATTTTGAATAAATTTTTTAATAGTGATAATTAAATTTCCACCAATATTTCCTTTTCATCTAGGAATATCGCATTTTTTAGTAAAAATTATTATAGGACTCATATTCTATAAGGATAATGGTTAGTTTTTTGGATTTGAATCACTAGATAGTTTTCCTTATATGGTTAGAAGTTGTGAGTCAATGTTAGTTTTGTTTTATGTTTATTTAATGATTTTGGATCTACATGGGGTGTTATTTGGATTATCATTTTTGGATTTCCTGTATCGGTTAGTGTTGGTTGGTTTATGATGGTTATTACTTAATGAAGAGGAGACCACATGCAATGCTTATTATGGTCTCTTATAATGTTTGATTATGTTAGTTTGTTCCGAATGGTGGGGAGTCCATTTTATCCTCCCATGTTAGTAATATGATTTTGTATTTTGTGTTTTTTGGAAATGGGTAGTTCTCATTCGGGGTGTTGGTTATGAGTCTTTCCTTCCATGTGAAAATTTTGATCTTGGAGATTTCCCAATAGTCTTGTTTGAATCAAGGTTATATATTCAATGGTTCATGTTTTATATCATTTTTAAATAATTGGTATGATTCTTATTGTTTCTTATAAAATTGTGTGCATCAACTTAGTGTTATCAAAGGATCCATTCAGTTTAAGAAACCAGATTGTGTGAATGCGTGAACCAATGACATTGATTGATCAATTAGATATTATTTTGGATCTCTTATTTTATAAATCTTTATGTATGAATAATTGAAACACCTATATTTTTATTTTCATCATTTATTCCAGTTTTTTCTATTTGATTATTCCATGATTCAAATGTTATATATTTAAATTTTTAGATATTGTGGCTTTATATTTGTTGAATTGTTTCATGGTGGGTATAATTATAACAATCATGTATTTTTTGTGTTACCCCATTGATTATTTGTGGTTAATTATTTATAATTTTATTACACTAGTTCTTTTTGATGACAATTGATATTTTGGGATTTGAAGTAGATGGAACATGGTTGGAACATATATTAGGGAAATAGTTCTCCCTTGCCTAGAAAACAAAAAACCAATAAACATTTCAGACATTTTTGACTAAATAGTTGTTGCATAACTTGGTAAATTGTGTGTTCTATGCCATCATTTTTTTTCTTCATAGAGAGTGTGGGGCACATAGCTACCCCACGGTTTGGTAAAATGTGTTGGAAACCTCGATGACTGGTCTATGTCATTCCAAGGGTGAATTTTCTGATCTACCCTCTTTGGATATTAACCTTAATAATTCCATTTATACATTCCAGATGTTTTTAGAACCTAATGGGATCATATCCCTTATTCTCCATGATTCATATTCTCTCTCAAGTATTCTATCTTGTATTTTCTTCAAGGTTTTGTGATAAATATTCATATTTTTCTCATATTTTTATTCTTCATCATCCTATTTCCTCTATTTTATATTTATTTATTATTCTTTTGTTGTTTTGTGGATTTAGGGTTCACATTCATATGATGATAATATGTAATGTATGATTTCAAAAATACTTTTTATCATAAAAATAAGTGATTTCCTTCTAGTTATGAGGATCATGGAATTGTTCTATAATGTGTTGCATACCACGCATTTGATAAAATTACTAGTTACATTTTTTATGTGATTTATAATCACTGAAGCATGTTATTTTTCTTGATAAATGACCATGAATTCTAAAATAGATTATTGGGATTCAAAAATAGGTTTTCATCATTGATATTTTTTTTTGAAATCACTATATGTACGATGGTTTTGAAAATTGTATGGAATGTGATGATAAAATATTTCATGTTGGGATTTATTTTAAATGTGTTTTGGGTGTTAAAATATAGTTTGAGTGAATCATTAGAATGTTCCAAAAATTATTTTTAAATTCAAAATTATGTGTTATTATATTTTTTAAATGGTAGATTTTTTCTTTGAAAAAAGTGTTATCTTGAAGGTTTCTTGAGTCACATTTTGTGATTATTGTAATTAATTACATGAAAAAATATCAGAGGATAATATTATTTCCTTGGTTATAGTGACTATTGTTGGAGGCACATGTTGAGAGGGTCCCTTTTGATCGAATGGTTGAGTGGACATATATTGTTCCTTGGGATGAATCAAGAGGGGGGGGGGGGGGTGATGTCATGCGGATTGATTTTGTCTGACAAATGTACATGTGATTTGATCTTTTGTTGGAATAATTTTTCTCTCACACGCATTATTAATGTTATAGAATCCTATCATAGATAGATAAATTTTCTGAACATTAGATTCACTAGTTTAGTATTTATCATTGTCTAGTGTCCGATTAGAACTGGATATGTTTTGTTTTTTTTTTCTATGGGAGTGCTACCCTTGGTCATAATAGGAATGGTGTGATAGATCAAGTGAGACATACATTATGTCATCAGGTGTGGAATTACTTCATTTTTTGGCATGATGAAGAGTATGTCCTTTCATTTTCAACTGAGATCCAAGGTTCTCCCTTTTCATTTGGAATTTAGTTGTTTATTTGTTGTAATTGAGAACTTGTTGGTTGGTTAATCTTGCATGCTTGTTTCCATTTTCATTTCAATGTGATCATTGTTGTTTCTCTTTTTGTGGAATCCCTATTATGGAATGTCTTATGTTTTGTTTCATATGTTTGTGGAAAATGATTTGGAAGTGTTTTATACACCCTATCATCATTTTTAATTAAAAAATAATCCATTCATTTTTGAAATTAAAATTTTTCCTCCATGGAAATGAATGTGCTAAGGAATTGAAATAAGGAAATAGTACGTGTTTGGTTTTAATGTGAAAAAGTCAGGAAAATCATATCTTCATATATTTTATATAATACATTATTATGATTTTTTTATTATATATAGAATGTGTATTGGGAATAGATTTTTTTCGGCACTCCAACTGAGTTTTAATCCTCATTCTATCGTACATAATCATTTTAGATCTTCATCCAGGTTCTAGATTGGTTATGATCACCATAGGTTATGGATTTTTTGGTATTGGGGAGTGACCTGTGGGGTTATATGGACACATTATGGTCTTCCAGATCAGTTTTTAGGTAGATTTTAATTTTAGATCATATTTAAAGGATTATTACGTCGGATGCTTATTTATATTGGGATGAACATTTTGTTTCTGATGCTCAATTTATTTATAAAGGTGAAATTTATCCCTTGGATTCGTTGTTGATTCCCCAACACTAGTTTCCGTCCCGGGGGATCAGGATCACCTCAAAGGACATGTATCTGGCTAAATCAAGTGACCGGTTTTGGGTGGACCAATATTATTATTGAAATAAATATAAGTAACATTAATGATATTTGAATTAAAAATCTATTATTAATAATGATTACTAACCATCTCCTTTTAAACTAGTTAAAATTGAAACAACTAAAACCCACTAATGAAGGAAAATATGAATAAAATAAAAAACTCTACATTACAATAATAATTTTTTTATAATTACTGAACATTATCAATAAGGTATTTGAAAATGGACATTTTGATATAAATATATTTTATCCATGAATTTATTGTCAATTCATTAAATTCATGATCAATTTTAATATTTACATGTCTCAAATTTAAATCCAATGATAAATATTTCATTTTATAACTGTTATTTCCAACAGATATGTGTATTTAATACTTACACACATTAATTTCCATTAGTTATGTTAAATTTATTAATATATCAATGTAGGTATCATTAAATTCCTCTCATATTTATTCAATTCAATCATTACCTGATCTCTAATGTACAATTATAACCCAAATAAATTTCTCTAAGTTATATAGCTTGAATTGAACCTTGACATTCAATAATATTTTTATTAAATGGTTTAATTCTATATATCATTTTTACTTTTATATTATAGAGGAAATTAATTTCGTAATTAAATTCATCTTTAAGGAATGATTTTATTTCCCACAAATTAAGTTATATATTTAATAATTCACACATGCTTTTATTTTTATTACACATAATTAAATTTCTCAACCATTTTAAAATTTTTGAATTATTAAAATGTTCAAATTCATATTAAAAAGTCAAATGATAGAACACTACTTGTGATCAACCGTAATTTATTTAATTGATAATATTTGTTTCTCCCATTTAAATTTTCATTATTTTTTCTATTTAACAATAATAGAATCTATTTATCATGATATTGTGTTTTATTAATCTCCCTCAGAATGATTTCATGCTGTTACTTTTAAGGTGGATAAATAATTTCTCAATTTATTTCTTTTATGTGGTATATACATGTGATTACATTTTAAAGAGTATGGCGAACCAATTCTAATTCAAAATTTTTAATGATGTTGTGGATTGTTTTTATAATGGAACCTAGGTGTATGATTTTTATGTGATGTGTGGTCCCTCTATAGATATATGACATATTAGTTATGATTTACATCTCCTGATTTTTTATTAAAATGAGTTTTGTTGAATAATCCAAAATTTAAATTAATCTGTGATACATAATCTACTAAGGGAACGATGTATTGATGTTTATTATACTATGTTAAAAAGACCATGATTCATGACCATCAATTTAAAATAGCACGTGATAGAATATATATTATGGGAAACATGTGGTCATTATTGATCCCCAAAGTTGTGTTTTTATTCTTATATCGGTTCCTAAATCCACTAATATGTACCTATCCTATGATTCATATCTTATGATTTATGTCGCATGTTATACTAGTCTTTTCAAAATATTATATGTCTGATCATAATGTATTATTATTTTTCCACAATCTATCAATATAAACCCTTTTTATGATTCCAAGGTCTTTAAATTTGATAATTATTCCCTTATTATGTTTTCCTATATTCTTATGATCATAACAAAAAAAATCATTATATGTTAATTTTTATCCAATATATCGAATTTGAGCTCATTGATTTCAAATGATTCCTTTTAATGGGGTGTTTGGATGAAGTATACATCATATATTTTTAGTAGATGATTTAGAATGCTGAAATTGTGTTGATATATTCATGATAATTATTATAAAAATTATTTTATATTGGAATTATATTCATACATTAAACCTATTGATTCATGGGATATGTATTTTTCAATGACATGTAAGGTTTTAATAATGGAAATTATATAGAATAAGGTTATTTTTTATTAGATCACCTCATGGACAATAAAAATGAATCCTTTATTAACTAATCATGTGAATGGGTCTAATAAATTTGTTTTTTATTAATAAAGTATAATAATGAGAGAAAATTATCAAAAATTCATTTTGTTTTATTTTACTAACTTCTAGGACTATCTCAACATATGGTGTTTACGAAATATTTTGATATATATCCTATACTAAACTATATTTCCTTTATTTCGTCATGCCTTTCCATCATTGACGGATTTTTTCGTTTTACAATGTTTTCATATGTAATTAATGTATAATTTTTAATCTAATGATAAATTTTTTATTATTTTTAAAACATAAAAAATATTTATAAATTAAAAAATATTTTAAATAATGTTATGATTTTGGAGCTCTAAATAAAGATAAATTTTCAATAAATAATTTTATTTTTCATTTTTTAATAAAAAATAAAATTCTTCTCAGAATTTTACAATACATTTACCCAAATATACGATTAATTTTTTTTAAACTCTAAAAATTCCATTAAAGTTTTTGAATAAATCATAATATTTATAAATAATATATCCAAATGTTTACATTTAATGACAATTTACTGAATGGTTTTAATAATAAAACTATTCTATTTTAAATATTAATTTACCAAATAAAATTCTAATTAATTTTAGTATTATAAATTCATTATAAATATTAATATATCATGAATTGAATTTATTTTTATCTAACATGGATTCTCAAAAATCCATAACATTAACCAATTTTAGTGGATAGATCTATCAAACTCACCCATTATTAACGATATAATAGTTTTATAAAATAATAATTTAATATTTACATGAATAATATCATTAATACAACACACACATATAAAATTATTGCCCAAAAAAAATTTTTCTTCGGAATTCCATCCCCAATGTAGTAAATATGTGAAGATATCACATATAAATGAGATGAATCAATCAGTAATATGGGAGAAAAATATTTTATCTTAAAATTCCAATGTGGGTGGAAATATAATCCTCAGAAAATAAATTTATTTACATGTTGAAAGAGATTGATAATTATTTATGATATGATGGTGTTAAAATTTGAAAAAAAATTATTAAAAAAGATTCAACTTCTACTTTCTAAATATGTGAATCATAAAACATATGGAAAATGAATAAATGGTTCCATTTTAATCATTGATAACAAACGTAAAAAAATATTTTAGATAAAATTTATAATAATTTTTAATCAAATAATCCCATTATTTAACCATATAATTTAATCACAAAATGGATGAAAAATTTTAAAATGGATATAATAAAAACACTATTTTTAAAACAATATCCCTTAATTCATGTCATGACTAATTTTATTCAATATATCTTCCATTTTGAGTAATTAAATTATATTAGATTTATAAAATAAAAGGAATTTTTTTAAATTATATCTATTATTATTATTAAATTTGGTTATTTATTATCGGTTTTATTTTTTTTAATAAAATTATTATATTCAGATTTGGTTTTTAGAGGGAGTTTGGATTATAAGACAATAATGAATATCATGGTTGATAATCGTATAATATATCATAGTAATATCATATAAAGAATACAATTCATTATAAAAATTTAATTTATATTCATGATAAATTTTTTTAATCCATCAACATAATATAATGAGATAAAATGGATCAGATCACTTTGGGGTTGATGTATTCACATGTGTGCATAATCTTCAATATCATTTTCCAAAAAAAATCAATAAGGATGAAATTATGTAATATATTATAATTAATAAATAATATTTTATTCTTAAATATCATATATATTCATTACATCCCTCATTGTAACCATCTCATTGAGATCATTTTGAAAAAGTTAATACATAACTATGTAGGTGTCATACTTTAGATGTACGAACGAGTAATGTTTTAATTACCTTATTCTGAAAAGTATGTGAATAATATATGTGTCCAAATTATTAATTTATTTAATTATATGTGAGACTAAACCACAATTATATTATATTTTTTATAAACTATTTAGTTTTTTTCAGTGATGAAATAAACATTACAACAATTAGTCAAGAGTCATACATTTTCAATGAGAATAATATTTCGATTACAAGTTAATCCTCATTTGATAGAATTTATGTGAGTCCAAAACATTTATGAAATTGTTTTGAAGGGTTTCCTAGGAATTTAGAGTGTATTATTTGGGAAATTAAACCAAATTTTTAATCTACTTTAAGTATTATTTCAATAGTTATTGTTTTCATTAACACCTTATTTACCATGTTTAACATTAACCATTATAACAATTTTTTATATAATTAAGCATCATGAATATAATTATAAAATTTATAAGTGTAAAAAAAATTACCATTCATCTTGTTTTATAATGATTACCATAATTTTTTTTTGTTATTTTTTTATAATGATTTGAAAGATAATTTTAAACCAATATATACAATTTAATGTAATTTTATTTATGATTCAAAAAATTACAAGTTACGAACATAACTATTAAAAATATGTTTAAATATATATGGAATTACATAAATTTCATTTTTTATTGATAAAAATTTTAAAAATCTATAACTTATTCAAATAGACACTTTAAATATATTTAATAATATTTTTTTTCACTATTCACCCGCTTGAATAATCATATCTTCGAAAATTCCTAAGAATTATATACAATTATACAATCTCAAAGAAATTAAAATTAGGTAATATCATATCTACAGATTTTTTATATTA
This sequence comes from Viscum album, assembly GCA_963277665.1. Lineage (NCBI taxonomy): Eukaryota > Viridiplantae > Streptophyta > Magnoliopsida > Santalales > Viscaceae > Viscum > Viscum album. The sequence goes on along the minus strand of OY728152.1, from coordinate 1,175,139,161 downwards.
ATATGTATCATATATATTAATTCATATATTATGACTATCTATATCATCCTCGAGAAAAATATTTATCTAGGGTGATTGATAAAAATTGAATTGAAATATTATTATTATAACATTTAATACATATTCATATAATGTTGAAAAATATATTACCATTAGAGAATAAAATAAAATTCTATATTTATCAAATACTCAGGCACCAATTTTATTTTATGGTTTTGATATATTTTAATCATTCAATAATTTATTTAATAACTTTACCCAATTTTAGTAGTTACTAGGGAGATCATGTTTTATGAATAATAATATTAATTATTACAAAAACTAAAATTTATAACATTAATAAATTTTTTTTTATAAAAACTATAAAACCATTTTATACGGTTCTGTTTCCCAATTTGGTAAAATAAATTTTTTTACTTGTTCCCAAAAGGGAATGATAAACTACTTTTATAAAAACAAATTATTCACAAATAATATGTGATCATAATTTAAATGTAATTAGTTAAATTTTGATAAATAAAATGAAAATTATGTGACTTTAAATCAAATCTATAAACTTATTAAATTTTGAATTTTGAATGATTAAACATAAGAAATGAATATCTTTAAAAAATCAATATTTTCCAATTTTCTTCCAAAACACATCTTATTATAAAAAATCCCAAATAGTTATCATATTATATTTTAATGATGATTTAAAAAAATGAAAAATATTTCATTATATAGAGATTATAAATTCAAAAAACTATCATAATATCAATGCCAAAATATATTAAAATTCATTTTCTATGAAAATGTATTTTTAATATTAAAGATTTAAATTGTACACATTCTATTTCTTTTAGTATAAATTATAAGTAATTTTTATTATATTATACAATTTATGATTTAAATATTTACTGAAGATTTTTTATCTATACGTATTAACAAAATATATATTGATTTAATCGTATTGTAGATATAAAATAATTTTTCCAAAACTATGTCATTTAATCATAAATGATATTTTATGTAAACATAAAATTATAATTCCTTGTAATTAAGTAGTACATTTTTATTAAGAAAAATCCATAAGTATATTTCATCATCATTGTTTTTTTCATTAAATTAATAAAATTACATGATTGCATCTGTCATATTAAAATAATGAAATTGTAACAAAATATCACATTTTATATGTGTAAATGATTTCCTGTGGTATAAAAAAATTATATTTTTAAATTAAAATAACATTTTGTTAGATTCCTTCCCACTTATAAATAAAATAGTTGATAAAAATTGAAATTTTAAATAGTAAAAATTAATTAATTATAACCATGTAATAAAATAAGATATAGATATTATCATGAACATTTGTTTGATGCTCTTGATGAGGATGAATATTTTTTCATGTAAATATCTACAATAAGAGGAAAATTAATTTTAGATGTTTTTTTAAATGTGAAACCAGGTAGATGAATTTTATATTCCTTATAATACATGATAAATTCATAAATCAATTTACCATAAAAATGCGACTTTAACAAAAATTTTGTAATTGATTTATTTCCATTACATCATTCGAATTTCATCTTTCTTTTCTGCTTCGATTAGATTCCACACTTATTTAATCATTTATTCCAATCAATGAAATGTTGAGAAGAATTTCTCATTCATCCAGAACTAAAATAAACATTATATGGATCTGAATATACATTAATGGATGACCTGTTTTACACATATTTATATCAAATAAAAAATTAAAAAAATATTTGTAAATGTTTTGATGATATCAAACTTGAATAAAATCTTAATTTTTAAAACCTCAATAATAAAATCTAATGTTCATCATAGATCATGACATAAATATCTAAGAAAAAAATATTCAAATTATTCTAGAAAAACTATATTCCAATGATTAAAATAAATTGATCATACGTCCTTAAATGTTAAAAATGATATTTATCATTATAGAAATTTAGTCACTCCAAAATTAACATGTCTAAAATGTATATAATCTAATTTAATATGATCTAAAATAAGATAATACTTTCTAAAAATAACTTAAATAATCGTATTTCCATAAAAAATTCATATTTTATCTATAAATAAAATTTAAAAAATATATAAAAAATAAAATATTATTTTATATAAAAAATTATATTCATCAAAAATAATTTTAATTATATATTCACCAAATGTTTTTTATTATCATGGTTATCTATACAATAAATCCAATGTTCCAAAAATGATATAACCCATTATATTGATACTATATATAAATTCCAAACAATCAATATCCATGTAATCCTAGAAGAAGTGAATAATATTTAACTACTTTCTATAGTATATAAAATCATTCTTACTCAAATAAATTTTTTATATAAATTAAATTAAACATAAGGGTAACACATACCTCATAAAACTACCAAATCTAAAAATATTTGTGCCAGTGAACTCCCACCTCAGAATACCTCAAAGGGTGTGTCTATGAATTTGATCTTATGATCATATTTATTCATATTAACCCAATATGGTGTCAGAAAATCATAAATTATCATTATTTTATAACAAAATAACATAAAAAATTTTATATATCCTGACTATAATTTATACTATAAAATCACAAACCATTACCAATTCCTAATTATATGATTAAAAATACTTTATTTTCTAAAATTCACCTGTTTTTTTCTTTTATTGTTTTAGATAATATGAAACAATTCATACATATGAATCCCATATAAGTAAAAGGGAAATCATCTACTCATGGTCAATTTTTTAACAAAATAAAAATCTCAAATTTAAAATCATTTTCCCTCCATAATAAGATTTTTTAATTTTATAACGTTTCATCATAATATAAAGACAATTTCATCTATATTTCTTATGAATTCATATAAAAAGTTATTTTTTTAAAAAAAATTGATTTAAAAAAGACACCATAATTGAAAATAAAAGAAGGAAACCCATTACCCCAATTCAAATATGGAAATTCAAAAAATATTATATTTTTCATCAAAAATATTTTTTTATGAAATATCAATTTTTATTACCATGAAAATACATTATTAGTAAATATATTTAATAAAAAATGTCACATTTAATTATAATGGAAATTTAAAAAATAAAATGATTTCTTTGAGACCATGAAAACTCTTGAATGTATTTATTTGAGAAACAATCCATTCATCCATTAATAAAGGACATAATATTTTCATAAAATAATAATATCATTTTCTTGCCTTTTTAAAAAAATTAATTTATTTTAAACTGATTTCAATACTATAATGATTTTAAACCAAATATTACACAAATATTCCCACCAATAATTGTCTTTATAATGTAAATACATATCCTTATAGAAACTCAATCTCATAGAAGTATCATATCAGGTGTAATCTTAGGAACATTACACATTCATTGAGGGGATTTATTAGGATAATATGTCATTATAGTTATATCATGATCGACCACAATTAATTTCAAATGACTAATAATTATATAATGAATAAAAAAATATATCATGATCTTAAACAATAAAAGAATTTTCAATATCAAAATTTCCCATAAGTAATAACATTTTATCATATCTCATATAAATTAGAGAAATATTAAATTTCAAAAAATATATATTATAAAAAAAATAAACTCATTGAGAGAAATAATAAAATCATCGTTAAAACACCTTTTATCTTGTACATACATCATGATAAAAAATAAAATTAATCACAGGATGAAAAAGTTTTTATATAAAATATATTATAAATAGTTATTTTAGGAATTTAAAATTGTCGTAAATAAAAAATTATAAAAAAATTAAAATGATTTTAATTTTATCAATTTTTAATAAAACAAATAGTCAAAAATAAACATTGAAATAATTAAATCAAAAATAAGAACATTTTGAATAATTTAATTGAACCTCTACATGTTTGAAAATGTGTTGAAAGAATATAGTTGATTTTTTAAATAAAATGTCCCTATACTCAAAAACATAATAATTTCATTCATATGAGTACACTCCATATTTTTAAAATGATACAGTTTTCTAATTTTGCTGAAAAACATTTCCCGACCACTCCATTACTATTATTTAATTTATTTCATATTTTAACATGTTTTATTTGTGAAATAATATGAATATACTTATATTGGATATTTTTCAGTGTTTTTTTAATAAGTTCAAAATGATATAAAAATATTTTTTACGGTTTAAGTGTTCCTAGTAGTATCATATCTCGAATTTAAATCATGGAATATAATTTTTTATAAATAAAAATCAATTTCATAAATATCCATGTATTTAGGATAAAATAAAAAATCACATCACTTCATGGTGGTGGTATTCCACACATTCACCCGAGCAATATAACCATTTTACAATTCATTAGAGGGTATTAATAAAAGAAATATATTATTTTCACAGTATACCAATTATGTCATAAATCTTATATATGTTCATTTTATCCATTTTTTAAGAATCCATATTTTTCATTACCTGACCATTCGAATGCATGATATTGATTGTTTGAGCCCATGGGAATCATTTAATACATTTGATTCCTTTCTAGAGAAACACATAATAAAACCGAACATGTTTCATTTTATGATGATTGAAGGAACCCATAGAAAAAATATGTTTTTTATATATATTCTTTAATCAAACAAAAAAATTAAATATATACGAGTTGAACCATAGTGAAACTACTCACAGAAAATCTTTCATAACTATAAATTCATAGTTTGGTGGGATCCGTAGAAAATTTCCGCTTATTGAAATGTGTAATAAAATTTAATCCATTATGCCTAAATTATCTAGTGTTCCAAAACTCTCCATAATATTAAATTACAATACCCTCCTTCCGGAATACATACTCCAATCCCAAGTTGTGAAACATCACTTTCAGCTAGGTATTGTCTCTGATACAATTTATCATGACTTAATGACTCAGATACATGAATGTGGTAATTAGAATCAATTCTTATCCTACAATATATTTTTATTCTAACTAGAACACCATATGTCTCTATTCAGCAAGAGCTATTAAGATAATAATTTCTATCTCAAAAAACAATCCCATGTTATGTTATTGTGTTTTTTACTCACTTAGAGACAGCTAAGAAATACAATGGAGAAAAACCATCATGAAACTACTATAGTATAGGAATTATAAATTATAATTCTCTAATAATGTTTTAACATGAAATTAATTTTTATTCATACAGGAATGGGTAATAACAAAATTTCAATTGGCACTCATATTTCTGGGGTTATTAGAATATAGTGTGTTTCTAGAAAATATAAGGACCCGGCCTTAAAAAATTACATAATCTTGAATTAAGCGAATAATTCACATTAAGGATCTTTTCAGGATTAGAGTATTAGAGAATTAGACCATAACTATTACATTACATCTCGTGATTACAAAGAATACACTTATTCTCATATTCCATTTTTTCACAAAATAAACACCCCTTTAAAATAAGATTCATGTTTAGTTCCATGTTTTAGATAGAATGACTTTTCCTTGATCCCATCCTTTACCCTATTCATCTTTAAGTCTTGTGAAAAACATTTCAAAACATGGGATGAGCATAAAATGGTCAGCAAGGGTTATAAAACAAAGAAAGAAAACATTAAATCATAAATACATAGGTTACATAATATCTTTAACATACCTCATGAAATCATAAGATTTATGAAATACACATAGAAATCATAAATCATAAAGGTAACTTGTGGCATCCATATCATACTTATAATGTAGCCATCACAGCTACGTAGGGAGTCATATTTGGAATACCCATCACATTATATTCCCTAAATCTCTTAGGAGAAACCTTCACATTTACCTCTGTCATGTTACCCAATGCATTTGGAGAGCTATCTCGGGCTCAACTACCCTAGTTTTACCATGGAACCACCCGTATACGTAAATAATGCCCAAGAACCATAACATGATCATAACACATAACATAAGCCTAAAGGAAAGATAAAATTTCCACATTACAATAATAAAATATCATTTCACGATATTGAAACAATAAATCCATTCTCAAAATCATTTTCAATACCATAATACATAAAAAGAGTATATGGTATTTATTTTTTCCTTTTACAACATTTCAGGTTGTTATGGAATCCAAAGATCAAATATTACTCGCGGCGGCAGAAAGGTCATTGTCACCCCATACATTAAAAGAAACATTCCTTTCTGTCGTTTAGTAAAACGATTCATAGTGAAAATATTCCTTTTTAATAAAAGTATAATTCAAAGTGTTTTATACATCTTATAAAATAAAGTCATGTATAAAACTAAAAATGCCTCAATGAAAGCAGATTGAGACGAAGTCCCTTACCTCTTGTCCGACATGACTCGATCATTCATTAATCTCCTGAATAATAAACTAATGTTAATTTATAATTTTTAATAACATTTTTAAAGTTTATTATACCTATTATATTACTTATTACTATGTTATAAACATTATGCAATTATTTATGTTAATAACGTTCATTTTGTCGATATTTGGCACATGAGTAAAATGAACAACTTGTTTTTATAAGATGTCCATGTTGTCAAAGGTTCATTATATCCAGAATTATATCATGATATAGATATCATATATACCATATATATCCAGCATGTACATTTTTATATAATAGTTCATAACATTTATAGGTAAGAAATGAAATGCACCGTTCATGGAGACGGTAGGTCGTATGTACGCATGAACGCAACTTTCATTTCAATTTCTAATTTTAATGGAAATAAAACATAATGATACATAAGTATTTCATAATTTCAGTATAATATCATATATAATTTCAATAACTTCATCCTTTATACGTCTTACATAAGGCATTAACGAATCACATCACTTTGAGGGGGCGGTAGTCTGCACTTCCTCAAATGAGATTATCGTATTTAACCACTATGGAAACCATAATGGATTGATATAATTTGAAAGTACAAAAGAATAATGACATCATAAACATAATATATATCATATATAAATACAGTGCCATCATAATTTCCTCCATGAGAGGCGGTAAGATGTAATTGAACAATCATCGTTTCGTGAGCCGTTAGTTTACCATCCACATAAACATTATGTTCTTCATCCATTAGATGGAAGTGTGTGTATGTGTAGTTTGAATAATTCTCATAACAACATCCTAGTATATTGATGACACTGGTATTGTTACAAAAGAATCGAAATAAAAAGATTTTAGGTGTTTGAGAAGTAAAATAAAATAAAACAATTTTAAGAGAAATCGTTAACATTAATTTGGGTAACTCCGTTTGGTTTGAACCAAAGGACTTTTTGAAGTTCCTTATTCCTATTTTAAGGCATTTATTAGGAGTAGATAGATTTAGGGAGACTAATTGGGAAGAGGATTGACGAGCCTAAAGGCTTGAGAGGTGTGTGGAATTGCATAGAAGTTGTCTCCATTTAGAGGGGAGAGGAGGGGATCTTAAGGAAGGTGTGAAACTATTATTTTGTTATATAATTATATTCGGTTTATAATGGTCCAAAAATCATTATAGTAGAATATAAGATGACTCATAATTGAAATAGAATCATCCAATCATAATTGGACATGTTTTGGATAATATTTTAATCATTATAATCTTATTTATTTAAATCATTTATTAATGAGGTAAATATTGCATCCTGATTGTGTCATAAATAATTTATTTTAGTTGATGTATAAAAATTATAAAAAAATTACCATGATGTAATAAATCCTTTTATACTTCCAATGAATATTTATAGTCGAAAATATAACTTATATAACCCCATGTAAATATTAATTTACTACAAGATATTTGTTTATTCATTTTGGACTTTACTTTAAGTTAATTAAAATAAAGTGTCATAATCACTTTTTTGAGGCTCCATGGGGTCCAAATAACGACCCAAGGATGCCCATGGTCAGCCATGACTCAAACAATATTATTAGGACACCTAATAGGGTAAATAAATATGACTTTCTTACCCTTATGTACCTAATTTACGATTTAACCACGGGAAAAAATATTTACGGACGTAAATATTTAAAATGCGTAAAAATAAAAGTTACCTATTTAAAAAATTTGAACCTCATGATTTCAAATATGGAATCCCTTTCTCCAAATTCAAAACACAGAAGTTGTAGAAATTAATTTAAAATTAATTCCCGCTGTCAAAACAAACGGCGTGTTTTTAAGAAATATTTACTATAAAATGATTGAGAGTTGATTATATAAAATTTAAATGTGAAATTGCTTCTAATGAACAAAATTAGATTAAATGGTAAAAATATAATCTATTTACACTTTAAAACCAATTAAAATTATAATCTAACCATATAAATAAATTATATTAAAAGGTAGTTTTGAATTAAAATACAATATTTTCCACTATTCATTTTAAAATGAATTTTATCAGAAAAATACCAAAAATTTACCCAAAGTAAATTTTGATTTCCCAATTCTAACGAATAATATTATTTTTTCAAATATAACATATAAAAGTGTCAAAAAATATATTTAAATAGTGTTCTCCATCAAAAGGCGGTAAATTGGCCTTTTAATTTAAATTATGCTTAAAATTAGACTCATTCACATTTTAAGCCTATAACTTTTATTGGATAAATGTAAATACATTCAAAAAATATGTATAATAATATTGTAGTTAGTTTCATTCCTTCTTGCCTATAAAATGGCTAAAAGTTAAATTCCATTTTAAATTATTATATTATATTACTAGTGTGCAACGTAAGATTCCAAAGAAACCCGTTGTTGCGTATCAGGTACGCTATCGAACATAGAAACCCCTTTAAAGTAAAATTAATTTTTAATTCACAAATATTAATAAATAGGAAAATCTCTTATGCTTCATTTACCTCGGATGTTATATCCCTCCCCCTTTTGGGAATTGCATCCTCAATATTTTTATTTACTTATCAAAATATGTGGTTGTATTTATCCCTCATTGAATTTTATGATTCCCACGTTGCCTCTAAAACCATATGGGTTTTCCACAAAACCTTTAACTAGTGAATTACCTTATTCTGATACACTTTCTCTCTACGGTCAAGAATCTGGACAGGTTGTTCTTCATAAGAGAGATTCTCTTCCAACTGAACTACCTCTGGGCTCAAAACATGAGATGGATCTGACATATACTTTCTCAACATTGAAACATGAATAACATTGTATACCTGGGATAAAAATGGAGGTAAATACACTCTATATGCAACTGATCCCACTTTATCCAGAATTTCATAAGGTCCAATGAACCTTGGAATCAACTTTCCCTTCATACGAAAACGCATCAAACGTTTCCATGGAGAAACTTTTAGAAAGACATGATCACCTACCTCGAAGGAAAGATCCGTCCAACGGTTATCTGCATAACTTTTCTGTCTGCTCTGAGCTGTTCTCATGTGCTTCTAAATCAACTGAACATTCTCTGCCATCTATTCTACCAATTCTGGTCCCATCAACTTCCTTTCACCTACTAAATCTCAAAAATCTAGAGTTTGAAAATGATTTCCATATAATTCCTCTAATGGATCCATCTGTATACTAGAATAAAAGCTGTTATTAAATGAAAATTCAACCAAAGAAAGGTGTTGGTCCCAACTTCCCTAATAATCCATCAAGAAAGCACGTAACATATCCTTCATGGTCTGAATTGTTTGTTCTGACTGCCCATCTGATTGAGGATGAAAAGATGTACTAATGTTTAATTCAGTACCCAATGACTTCTAATGGCCTTTCCAAAAGTTAGAAGTGAACCTGGCATCATGATTAGATACAATGTATGGGGAAACTCCATGCAACCAGACTATCTCTTTAACATAAAACCGATCAAGATTATCTACAGAAAATGTATCTTTAATAGGATGTAAACGAGCAGATTATGTAAATTGGTCAACTATAACCCAGATTGCATTATTACCTCAAGATGTCTTTGTTAATCCCACAACAAAGTCCATGGATATATTTTCCCATTTCCACTCTGGCACCGGTAGAGGATGAAGCATACCTTTCAGTAACTGTCACTCTTCATTAACCTACTGACAAGTCAAACTCTTCACATAAAATCAGCAATATATCTTTTCATTCCATCCCACCAATAATAATCATGAAGATCTCTGTATATCTCAGTACTACCAGGATGAACTGAAAACGGAGAACTATGAGCTTCACATATCAACTCATTCTTCAACTGTGAATCACAAGGAACACATAAACTCTTTCCAAATCTCAAAACAAAATAATTATCACTGTTAAAATCAGGAAACATACCCTTTTGAACAAGCTCTACCTTTCTCTGCAACTCACTGTCTTCCTTCTGCGCTTGCTTATTTCTATCTGATAGAGATGATCTCACTGACAACTTAAAAAAAAGAAAATAATTTCCTGCACCAAAAAACTCTATTCCATAATTCATCAAATCAAAAACCAAAGGATCTCATTCCAAATGTATCATGGTTAACGAAGCATTACTTTTTCATCTCAAAGCATCAGCCACCTTATTTGATTTCCCGGGATGATAACGGATTGTGAAGTCATAATCCTTTATTAATTACAACCATCTCCTCTATCTCATGTTCAAATATTTCTTTGTGAATATATATTTCAAACTTTTGTGATCACTATATATTTCACACTTCACTCCATACAAATGATGCCTCCAAATTTTTAAAGCAAACACAACAGCAGCTAAATCCAAATCATGTATAGGGTAATTTACCTCATGTGGTTTCAACTGACGTTAAGCATAAGAAATTAACTAATCATTTTACATTAGGACACAACCCATTCCTTTCAACGAAGAATCACTGTAGATAAAAAACTCACCATTTCTGGAAGGTAGTGCCAAAACAGGAGCATTCCCCAATATCCTTTTCAATTCCTGAAAACAATCAACACATTCTTTTGTCCAGATGAACATTACACCTTTTCAAGTTAACATAGTCATTGTTCTAGATAACCATGAAATTTTTTCAAAAAAACTCTAGTAATAACCTTCCAAACCAAGAAAACTACGAATCTCAGTTATATGTGTGGGTCTTGGACATTCTTCAACAACTTTTGTTTTAGCAGGATCAACATTTATGCCATTTTTTGAAACAATGTGACCAAGGAACGATATTTGTTGTAACCAAAATTCACATGTGCTGAATTTTCCAAATAGTTTCTTTTCTTTTATGGTTTTCAAGAGAACCCTTAAATGGCTTTCTTGCTCCTCATTACCTTTTGAATAAACCAAAATATCATCAATGAACACAACAAAAAACTAATCCAAGAACTCACAAAAAATTCTATTCATAAGATCCAAAAATACAGTAGGTGAATTGTTTAAACCAAAAGGAATAACTATAAATTCATAATGGCCATATCTAGTACGAAAAGAGGTCTTCGGAACACCAGATTCTTTTACTTTCAACTGATGGTACCTCGACCTCAAGTCAATCTTCGAAATATACTGAACTCCCTAGAGCTGATCAAAAAAATAATCGATATGAGGAAAAGGATACATGTTCATACCTATAATGTTATTAAATGTTCTACAATCAATACAATGTATCATTGAACCATCATTCTTTTTAACAAATAAGACAAGATCACCCCATGGTGATGTGCTAGGTCAAATAAAACCATTATCTAATAACTCCTGCAATTGCTTCTTTAACTCTAAAAGTTCAATTTGATTCATTCGATAAGGGGGTTTTGAAATTGGATTATCATTAGAAACTAAGTCAATATTAAATTCAACTTCCCGTTCAGGTATAATACCAGGAAACTCATCAGGAAAAACATTAAGGTACTCATTTACCACTGGAACATCCCTAATCTGAACAGTTCCTTTATTTTCAACAATATGTGCAATGTAATATTCATTTCCATCTTTTACCAGTTTTCAAATCCATGATATGTTATCAAAAGCAGGGGTTCATTTTTTTACAAAAACTAAAAATCATTCTGAAATGAAACCTCATTAGCTCTGCAGTCAATCTTAGCATGATAAAAATAAATTCAATCAATGCCTAATATAACATCAAACTCTACTAGAGGAAAAACAAGAATGTTTGAAGGTATATTCTTTCCGCACACAAGGACAGGAATGTTCTTATAGTTTCTTTTGGTATCAGCATTTACTCCATGGGTTTTTATCATAAGTTTAGTATTCATATCATGATATGGAATTCCCAATTTACTAGAAAACTTCTCAGAAATGAAAGAGTGTGTAATCCCTGAATCAAACAACAAATTGGCATAATCTGAACAATCAAACAGTGTACCTGATACAACTTCATTTGATGCCCAAACATCTTCGGAAGTAGTTGCAAAGGATTTCGGCACCCCTTTCTTCTTGTAGCATGGCTCCTTTCCACCGGTTGAGTTCATTTTCGGACCATCATTTACATAATGACCCAGTTCCTTACACTTAAAACATTTTATTAACTGTAAATCTGATTTTGTCTTACCATTACCCTAATCTTTTTAAGTAAAATTACTATCCTTATGTCCCATTTTACCACATCAGTAGCACTTACCAGAATTCAATAGACATTCCCCAGAATTCTTTTTACCACAGTTTTCAAAAACTGTAAACTTAATTTTCTTACAATCATTCTTTTTTGAAGTGTTCTTCCCTTTTTCCTGCCACCTCGACCTCTTATTCTGTTGTTTTTCCAAGAATACCCGATCATCAGCAAACTCCATTTCCACCTTCGACGCAAAACGAACAAGTTTTTCATAACTTTTAAACTCACGAGAAGATAAATCCCTTCGATACTTTGGCTTTAATCCTGAGAAAAAACAGTTGATTTTACTATCAAGATCTCGTATGAAATTTGGAGCATACCTTGCAAGTCGAGTGAATTTTTCTTCATAAGTAACCACTGAGGCATCCTCCTACCTCAATTCTAGGAATTGTTTTTCCATCCTAAGACGAACCACCTAGGAAAATATCTCTCAAGAAACATACCTTTGAATCCATCCTAATCAAGACCATCAATATCCTCACTATCCCTAATATTTTTCACCATCGACCACCACTGATCAGCTTCACCTTCAAAATGGTAAACTACGTGACTATCCTTTTGATGTTCTGATCACCCCATAACATCAAAAATCTTCTCCAGTGCTTTAATCCACCCTTCTGCTAGCATAGGGTCAGATGATCCTCTGAATGATGGGGGATGCTGCCTCATGAAATTCTCCACTACTAACATGTTCCACTGTGGTTGATTTGGCTGTTCTCATACATGGATACCACCACTATTTATCGGCTGAGTCAACCGTTGCATCACTGAAAAAAATTGTTCAATTTTGATTCCGACCATCTAAGGTTGTTGATTTGGAAGGTTTTCTTCCCCGTGATGTCGTCCCAACACACATGCCATATTTCCTCTTCGAAAAACCATTCTCAATAGATAAATATCATTGGCGAAGCAACATGGTAATCTGTAAATGCTATAATATTTCGATATAACAATAAATTAATTTAGGGACATTAATATAACAATGGTCTAACTCCTAATGTTATCTAAACCAAACTATGACACCAACTTTAAGTATCCAACCATAAAACATTACATAATAATTAATTATGAGAATAATTCACATTGAGGATCTTTTCAGGATTATAGTTTTAAAGAATTAGACCATAAATATTACATTACATATCAAGATTACAAAGTATACACTTATTATCAAATTCCATTTTTTTCAAAAAATAAAAACTCTTAAAATAAAGAGTCATTTCTAGTTCCATGTTTTAGATAGCATGACATCTCCTTGATCCCATCCTTGACCCAATTCATCATTAAGTCCCGTGAAAAACATTTCAAAACTTGGGATGGGCATAAAAATCCCAGTAAGGGTTATAAAACAAAGAATGAAAACATTAGATAATCAATACATACATAACATAATCTCTTTGACATACCTCATGAAATTATAATATTTATGAAATACACCGTGAAATCATAAATCATAAAGGTAACTTGTGGCATCCATATCATATTTACATTGTAGCCATCACAGCTACGTAGGGAGTTATATTTTGAATACCCATCACAGTATATTCGCTAAATCTCTTAAGAGAAACATTCATGTTTACCTCCATCACATAACCCAATGTATTGGAGAAATATCTCTGGCTCACCCGCCCTAGGTTTATCATGGAACCACCCATATACGTAAATAATTCCCAAGAACCATATCATGATCATAACACATAACATAAGTCTAAAGGAAAGATAAAAATTCCACATTACAATAATCAAATATCATTTCAAGATATTGAAATAATAAATCCATTCTCAAAATCATTTTCAGCACCAAAATACATAAAAAGAGAATATGGTATTTATTTTTTCCTCTTAAAAACATTCCGGCTTGTTAAGGAAGCCAAATATCAAATAATACTCGCGGTGGCGGAAAGGTCGTTGTCATCGCTTACATTAAAAGGAACATTCCTTTTGGTAGTTTAGTAAAAACGCTTCGTAGAGAAAAGAATCCTTTTGAATAAAAGTAAACATCAAAGGGTTTTATAAATCATATAAAAAAATTCATGTTTAAAACCAAAAATGCCTCAATGAAAGGAGATTGAGACGAAGTCCCTTACCTCGTGTCCGACTTGACTCGATCATTCTTTAATATCCTGAATAATAAACTAAAGTTAATTTCTACTTGCATAAGAACCTTTTTCAAGTTTACTATTCCTTTTATATAACTTATTACCGTGTTATAAACATTATGCAATCATTTAAGTTAGTAACGTTCATTTTGTCGATATTTGGTACTTGAGTAAAATGAACAACTTGTATTCACAAGTTGTCCATGTGGTCAATGGTTCATTATTTCCAGAATGATATCATGATTTGGATATCATATATACCATATATATCAAGCATATAAATGTTTTTATAATTGTAAATAACATTTATATGTAATAAATGAAATGCACGGTTCATCGAGATGGTAAGCCATACGTACGCATGTACGCTACTTTCATTTAAATTTCATAATTTAATTGAAATAAAACAAAATGATACATAGGTATATTATAATTTCAGTATAATATCATATATAATATCATTAACTCCATCCATTCTACATCCCACATAAGGCATTAACGAATCACATCACTTTGAGGGGGCGGTAGTCCGCACTTCCTCAAATGAGATTGTCGTATTTAACCACTATGGAATCCATAATGGATTGATATATATGGGAATTAAAGAAGAAAAAAGAAATAATAAACATAATATATATCATATATAAATATAGTTCCATTATAATGGCCACCATTAGAGGTGGTAAGTTGTATTTGAACAATCATCGTTTTGTGAGGCGTTAGTTTTCAATCCACAGAAACATTATGTTCTTCATCGATTAGATGGAGGTGTGTGTAAGTGTTGTTCGAATCATTCTCATAACCACATAATAGTATATTGAGTATACTGGTGTTGTTACAAAATAAATGAAATAAAAAGAGTTTAGGGGTTGGAGAAGTAAAACAAAAGAAAACAATTTTAAGAGAAACCATTACCTTTAATTTGGGTAACTCCCTTTGGTTTGAAACAAAGGACTTATTGATATGTCTTATGCCTAAGGTAAGTCTTTTAGGAGGAGGATCAGGATGTTGGGAGGCTAATTGGGTATAGTTTGTACGAGTTAAAAGGCTCGAGAGATGTGTGAAATTGCATAGAAGTGGACTCCTTTTATAGGGGAGGGGAGGGGATTTTTAGGAAAGTGTGAAACTATTATTTTATTATATACTAATATTTGGGTTCTAATGGACCAAAAATCATTATAGTAGAAGATAAGATGAGTTATAATCTAAATAAAATCATCCAATCAGAATTTTACATGTTTTGGATAATATTTTAATCATTATAATCTTATTTATTTAAATCCTTTATTAATGAGGTAAATATTGCATCATGATTGTGTCATAAATAATTTATTTTATATGATGTCTAAAAATTATAAAACAAATACCATGAGGTAAGAAATCTTTTTATCCTTCCAATTAATATTTATAGTCTAAAATATAACTTGTATAACCCCATGTAAAAATTAATTTTCTAGAAGCTATTTGTTTATTTCATTTTGGCCTTTACTTTACATTAATTAAAATAAATTGTCATAATAACTTTTAAGCCACTCAATGGGGTCCCAAAATCGACCCAAGGATACCCATGGTCGGCCATGACTCAACCAATAGGATTATGACATGTGTTAGTGTAAATAATATTATTTTGTTACCCATATTTACTTGATTAACCCTTTAACCACGGAAAATAAAATATTTACTGAGGTAAATATTTAAAATCCCTAAAAATAAAAGATACCTATTTAAACAAATTGAACTAGCTGATTCCAAATATGGAATCCATTTCTACAAATTCAAAACACATAAGTGGTATAAATTAATTTAAAATTAAATCCCACTGTCAAAACAAAAGGCGTGTTTTTAAGAAATATTAACTATCAAAAGATTGAGAGTTTATTATATACAATTTAAATGCGAAATTGCCTCTCATGAAAAACATTATATTAAATGGTAAAAATATAATCTTTTTACACTTAAAAAATAATTAAAAGGATTATCTAACCATATAAATAAATTATAGTAAAAGGCAGTTTTGAGTTAAAATACAATATTTTCTACTATTCATTAGAAAAATGAATTTTATCAGAAAATACCAAAAATTTACCCAAAGTAAATTTTGATGTCCCAATTCTAACGAATAATATTATTTTGTCAAATATAACATATAAAAGTGACAAAAATAGATTTAAAGAGGGTTCACCATTAAAAGGAGGTAAATCGGCCTTTTAATGTATATTATGATTAAAACTTGATTCGATCACATTTTAAGTCTCTAACTTTTATTGGATAAATGTAAATACGTTAAAAAATATGTGTAATCATATTTTAGTTGGTTTCATTCATTCCTGCCTATACATCGGATAGGATTTAACTACCATTTAAAATAATAATATTATATTATTAGTGTGCAACATAAGATTCCAAAGAAACTCGTTGTTACATATCGGGTACGCTATTGAACATAGAAACCCCTTTAAAGTAAAATTAATATTTAATTCCCAAATATTAATAAATATGAAAATATATTATTCTTCATTTAACTCGGATGGTACAGAAAAATAAATCAACATATTTAAGTGGAAAAAATTATGTATGATTAATGTATTCATTTAATGTAGGATGGAATTGGGGATGGATAATAGTTTTGTCATAATAAAATAAAAGAATTGGTATATGGATGAAAAAATTAAATTTTTTTCATAAAGGGTATAAATAATTTTAATAATGTTAAAATGGAAATACACACACACATATATATATTAAATAAAGAGTTATAATTGTTATTTATGAAACCTCATTCAAAATTCACATTGTGACATTTGTAAAATATATTTAGTAATCCTAAAACCTCTAGGTATATTGGAAAATGAATGGGAAGGGATTTGGGTAGATAAGTGTTGAGTAAATTGTCTCTATATGTGTGTGTCATATATTAGAAGTGGTTACCCAAAATATGTGACGTCAGAAGGACTGGTTACGGTTGGCTAATCCCGCACCCTACTGGTCGGGCTGGATGAGATAGGGTTGTCCAGCGACTTGGTGGGCTTGACCCTGAGCCGAACAGACAGGGTCCACTGAGGCCCAATATGCCTAGCTCACTAGCTAGGACGGTCCTACCCAGCCATGAACTGAACCAGATATGGTCGAGTCTGTATTTTTAAACCTTTAAACTTTTGGATCCCTGACCTCGGTTGGTCCGGTTAGTCCGACCAGGAAAAAATGGGAAAAGACAAACCCAACCCCATGTTTACTAAAACACCTTTATCTTCAAAACCATGCATCTGATTAACATTTCGTCTATTAATTTGGTACTTTTGCGATAGGGTGGTCATTATGATATAATCCACATGAGTTTGGTTAGAGGTTGGAGTACAGCTGGTTTGGACTCAAATCCAACAATGATCTTTTAACTAATGTGTCCAAAACATACAAACAAGTCATTTGACCGACGCACCATCTTTTTCTTTAAAACCATTATGACTAGACTTCCCATTGGGTTAATTATAATTGGGACATCGTTTTGACTGATATACAAAGAAAGGATTGTGGACCAGAAATTTAGGAACAAAGAATGATAGCTCAGGGAATCCAGTGGCTCGCTATGACATGAAAAATGAATAACAATCACATGTGGGTCAGCACCTGTGGATCCTGTGTGGGTAAAAAATTAGTGATACTATGTGGTTCAGGACCAAGATAACCTTTGTGGGATAGAACCTAGAAACCTTGTGTGTATCATTAGTAGTGCCTCTCCATAGAATAATATGATCCAACTTTACAAATAATCATCGTTACATCTATACCTCTTTTATAGATATTGTGAGTTGCGTCTATTACATGTGCTATGTGTTTGAGATCTTTCATTTTGGTATTACATCATTCATATTCCATTTATATTGTATTTCATCAGGAGTTACTGAGAGTCCTTCAGGTGTCTCAGGGTCCCCACTCAGTGTTGTTATACTCACCTCTGCACTGGCATCACCCCCACCTATTGATTCTTGTGGAGACGACAAACGTCTTTGACTGGAGATTGGGGAGCCAAGACTTGAGGGTTCTTAGGGACGATCAATAGTCATGGTTTTATATTGTGATTTAAATCATATATATGTACATAAACTTCTAGTAGGATCCCATTTAGGTGACTTCTATATCTTCTACATATTTTGATGTAGTTTTCTATCAGTTGGGATTTAATTTTGTCCCATTTACATTCTGTTTAAACACAATACTCTTACTAGTGTTACTTGTTGTTGTTTTATTATCTTTTATTCTTTCGTGGTTATATTTGTGTAGTTTTACCTCTCATTGTGTGTTCTAGTTTAAAGTAAATCCCTTGACTATTTGGGATATTCCTTTCATGTGCTATTAACATGCCATTGGCCTAATGATGGTGGGCTTGTGGTAGCAACGTCACAGGCCCTAGGGTGATGGGTAGTGACAAACATATGGAATGTTAACCCAAAATTCTCAGTTATTATATATACCACTGATGTTGATTTCCTCTAAAAACAAACAGATATAAAAAATCTATTCGAATAGGATTCAAGACAAATTTTATATAGGTAACTTCTATTGGATGATTATATTTATCATCAGAAAAATATAATTTAATATGTTTTTTTAGAATATCAATCATGGATTATCCTCCATGGAGATTGATATGGGTTTTATGTAAACAAAATAAAATCAAGGACTTTGATAATATCATATTTAACTAGAGTAACAATAAATATATTTACTAGAAAAACATTTCCATAATCATCAACCATTAAAGAATCAGATACATGAGATGCGATCAAAATTCCATTTCATAACATCTGGGATAAATCAAGATCGAATTAGTCATGTAGTATTGTTATATCATTTTGAATTATTCATATTAAAATAGCGGGTAGATAAATAATAGATATAATACATTAGATGTTTTAGAGTTAATTTTATGTGTATCATAAAGCACATTGTTATTTTACACTACAACGGTAATCGAGATAACATGATATTTCCCAATGTCTCTTTGCCTTATAAGATACTGACATCAATGAACATAATTATAATTCATATTTGAGCACTAGATATCATAATACTCATTCTCCATAAATATTATATGTTATATTTTGGGTGGATCATTTAGTGGGTTGGCCTCCTCATCATTAGAGAATGTACTCATTCCTTCACATCAGTATTCAACATCTTGATATACTAAATTTCACCACATAAATCATTTATCAGTCCCCTTATAGTAATTACCTCCATGTATCCTTCTGTACGTCAACAATAAAAAGAAATATATTCTTACCCCTTATTTTTTTAGGATGATACTATTAATTCCATCATTCACTACACATTTAAAGTAAGAGATTGATGTGTGGACCCTATTTTGACCTCCACCTTAGAATCACATCGATTGATTTATCATTGGTATTAAATAAACTTTTTATTAATTCACTTCAATGACCTAGGATGAATATATAGATGAATCCAAAAACCTTACATTGAGGTTTCATGATAATAACAAATCTATACCACACAATTCATGTATCATTTCATGCACAGGTATAAATATATTCTTCATCCTAATACATTAACAAATTAAATTTCATCTGTATTTTTATATATAGAATAATAATAAAGCACTCATTAAAAAATAATCGATTAATTTCATCCCACAAAACAATGTAAATGTTTTCATATTGTATTTTATTCCTATCAGTTTTATTATATTGATATTTAATAACATTCAAATAATAAATAGTTAATAATATTTTTTCATATTCTGAATAGTCAATATTTGAAAATATATTTTCAGTTGTATTATTAAATTTCATAGTAAATAGTGGATCATAAAAAAGGATAATATATGGTGTATTTTTCATCATGAAGAAATCCACATGTGGTTTTTCTATCCTTTAATGGTTTTAGGATCCCATCATGATTCATACACTGAAAAATATGAGTCAAATTATTAACATTATTTCTCCTTAACCTACAATAATATTTCTCTTCACAATAGGACAATCATTTCATTACCCATCGCATTCAGAATTATCAAGGTTGATTTAAGATATGTCTATCTACTTGAACCAAAAGGAATAGTGTAATAAGTAATAATCATTGTTGAAACCACATAATCATGCACGTAAAGTTAAATTATATCTAAACATTGATAACATGTTTTCAGTAAATGACACCATAGGTTTATCCATGGACATTCATGAACATTATCAATTCAATTCGCATGAAATTTTACTTAAATAAAATATGAATTGAACTGAAAACATACCCTAGGAATATCATAGTATTTTCATAGTATAGGAACAATCAATGTTTTCTAGAATGATGGTCGATATGTACTCGAAAAACCCATTTCAACATTATTAACCCATGGTGAATCATTTATTATACCACCTCATATTTGGTTATCTTAAAATTACTCTTTTTATATTAATACAATTATTTGTAATTTAATGTAAAATATTATTTTAAATAATAAAAAATATTATCCAAATAGATCTCACAAATGTTTTCTCATTCTACTCACTAAATGTAACAAGTAAATTTTGTGAAAAACAATAGATACATATACTTTTCATATATAAATATTTCATATTATTGAATCAAAATTAAATACATAATATTATAATACATGCAAGCTTTATCTATTTATAGTGCCTTTAGAAACATGAATTCCAAAAAACATAATATTGAGAGAGATATAACATCTCCCACTATGTACTTAATTTCTATCACAGATCTCAAAAATATCATATATGAAACCATTTTTCTACTAGGGATTAGAAACATAATAAAGGGTTGGCTTATATTATCTATAAGGGTGAAAATGATATATATTATATCACTTAAAAATACATGATTATAATTGAATAAGATCATGATATTAACATTTGAGACCCATAACCCACATATCATAGATAATAATATTATTTTTGGGAACAAATATTTCATGTTCATAAGAAATGAATCATATAGTAATTAGATAAAATTATAAAAGAGATCATAATATTTGAATAAATTTTTTTAGATTAAACATAATTTAAAAAAAAAATTTGTAATGGATCTGTAAAATGTCTATAATAGTTTATTGGGTTCAGGAAACATTCCATAAAATTATTTACCAATGATCATTGAATATAATATCATAGTGAAAAGGGTCCCCAACTGTTGTTTTTGAGAAAATTCTTCTTGAAAATCCTATATTAGTCAGTTTTTCATTATCCAAGTGATGTTTTTGGTAATTTTCATGTTTAAAATAAGTTTATTATCCATCATAATTGAATTTATTATTATTATAGCATTTAATTATACTATTCTATAAAAATAACATATATATGGTCAAGGAAGCTTAGTCAGAGTTGATATTCCAAACCATCCAATGATATTTTGTTATTGGGATGATAATTAATTAAATCTAATAGTGATAACATCCAATGTAATGGTTTTAATTTTAATTTTAATTAATTATTTATCTTAGTTGGTTGGGAGAATGTAATCATCGATGATATTCCTATTGTGATGGTATTATCTTATGCATTTCTTCATTATATTCATTATCTTAATTAAAAAAATATTTTGTGATATAAATAGATCATTTACATGGTTCCACCCATATTTGAAAACCAACTTACATAATACCCTTAATTATGTTATTGGAATACAATAAGAAACCAGCATATAAACATGGAAATGCATTCATGAAATACAAGATATGCACACCATGAGTATATATTGATTAAATATTTTTATCATAATTTATCCTCTACATTATTGGACTTATTGAATAATGTTTTTATAGAGTTCCATGATTAGTTTATGGTACTTTTAACAGATGATATTATTATATATCAAAACATGAAAGTAGAGTTTAAATAACACCTAAAATTAATAACGAATACTATATTGATGTATATATTGAATGAAAATTTTACAATATATGAATATAGGATACAAAAGAATTCATTTAAGAGTAATAAAATCTTATCCACAGGTATATTGGAGGATCCATCAATGAGATAGGACTCTAAACATTTCCCCAAACATACCACTACAAGAGATATGTCATCATATGTTGGAATAACTAGCTATTATTGTTTTTTGGATAATATATCTTTTCGATCTAGTAGACACACCATATTAATTATAATATGAGTTAGGTTCCATTTTACAAATGAATGTGAATAACATTTCAATGTTCTTATGTGATGGTTACTTAAGGTACGTGTTATGAAATAATCATTAAATTTACAATGTGTTTTACACTTTAGTGATGCATCTAATATGTGATTAGAGAGTTTTATCGTGCAGAATGATATGGTGGTTGCCTGTAAATCATTACAATGGATGATTAACAAGATAAATTATCCAAATATTTATTTGGAGTCATATATGGTAAACATTTCATTAATAATTTGGATGAATTATACTTTTTTTATTAAAAGAATTATATATATTTATTGAAAATGAATAATATATTTATTTATGTAGATAAAATTAGATAGGTTCTCAAGAAGATGGTTTAAAATAATTAAGGTCATGATGAATTTATACATTACCCCCCAATTAATGTAATTAACATGGATGAATCATTGAGTTGTTATAATCATTAGATATTTTCCATGACGAGGATCACAAATTATCCACCATTTATTTTTATTCGAAGGATGAATTTTTAAATTGATGAAGAAGTAGATAAATATTATCTTTCTCAAATGAATGATCAAACACGTATAAAAATTAATATTAAATATGTGTATATGGAAATATTGGAGTTGTATAAGAAGGTGGAAATTATTGCTAATTTTATCCACTATTACGAATGAATGAAAATGTTTAGACAATATATATGTGTTCCATCACTTCTGGATTCAAGGAATGTTATGTTAGAGGAATGTCATAGTCATTCATTAGAAATTCATCTTGGATGTAAAAAAATCTATAGATACTTGAATGAGTATTTCTAGTGGGATGAAATAATCCGAGATATTCTAGAGTTTTTACCATAATTCTAGGAAGGATTTCATGTAAAGGAAAAGACACAATATTCTAATTGGATATTACAACCATTTCCTAAATAAGAATGGAAATGAATAAAAATACACATTGATTAGTTTTATTTAATTCTTCAAAATTTATAAAGGAAAAACTTTTATATGGGTTTTTGTTAAACAATATTCAATATAATAACAATTTATTACCATAAAAAAAGATTTATCTTTAGATAATATTTCCAGGATATACACTAATTAGGATGTTAGTCTTCATGTATTACCACATAAAATTCCATCAAATAGGTATCTATATAAATCATCAACGTGATAGATACATCTCCATCAGAACCATAATACACTATTTAGTTTTATAGCTGTGTATGATCTATATAGAGATGATATTTCTTAGAGAAAAATTAAAACCTTATATGATAGAATGTGATATTTTTCAACGGATATCATGGGTGCTTTTGATCAACATCATCCAATAGTTGGTTTTTCATAGTACAATAGATTAAACTATTTATATAAAATGAATTATGTAAAAACTATTAGAATTATAATGTATTTGGATGAAATATGAGAAATAATGATATTGGTACTTGATCTAGTTGAAATAATAATAGAGATGGTTATATTTATTCAAAAACACTTAAGGTTGTCACAATGTCATCAAAAATGATATGTTGAAACTTATCAGCATGGGCTTGAATATGATAATGGTGATAATGTATTTCAATGAATTTATAAATTGTATAATGTTTTGATATTTTGATAGAGGGAAAAAATATGCACATTTTATTTTATTCCCTTTGAAATTCATGATCATATTTGAATGGTAACTTATTTATTGGATATTCTACTCATCCTCTCTCATTTTCAGGATGTGTTTCATGTATCTCTCCTGAGGAAGTAAATACATGATTAAATAAATGTTCTAATTTATTTTTCATAGTACTAGAGTATGATATTTCATAGGAGGAATAATTTTTGATGATTATGTATCATAAATAGAATATTCGATGAAACAACACCACTCACATGGTCAACATTATTTTGTGAGAATACATACCTCATTAAGCTTTCTGGTAATCTAATTATGTAATGATGTTGTAGTAAGCTCTTCTATGAATACCTATGTGATAATATTTTTGGGGTATATATAATTTTAATGGGGTGGAATTTAATACATTGATATTTTTAGAATTAGTTATGTTTGAATAAAAATAATTTCATTGATATGTTTTGTTACATGTATCATTGAGCATAAAAAAAATAAAACTAATATAAATTTTAAAACATTACCATAAATACATATATATTAAAAAAATTTGCATTAATTTGAAAAAAAATATTAAATATAATGTATCATGGTTTTATATATGAAAATGTTATTTATAAATAAATACAGAATTGTAGTAAAATATTTTATCATTCTGAAAAAACTATTTTCTAAAAAATAAAAGGGTTTTATTTAATTTTTTAAACTTAAAATAAAATATATTTATCCAACTATTATAAAAATTAGCGGATAAAGTATACATAATTTTTTATATGTACATGTGAAAAAAAATGTTACATGAATTTGTTTATTTTTCTATAATGATTATTTATTCTATGAATGGAACAAATGTAAAAAATTATTTTGAAAACTACCATTTAATTTAGAGTATCTACAAGATAAATTTTATTTAAGGATGATTTTGAAGGAATTATTTGTCAAATAATATATTTACTAATCAAATTTTGGTCATTTGAGTAAATATATTACTGAATGTTTATTTTAAATCATTATAATCCGTTGAAAATTTTCTCCTTGAAAAATTTATATTTCATTCAATTTATGGGAATAATAATAATATAAATTACGAATATTATATTTTTTGTTTTGTTAAAAAGATTTATAAATATGTTATAAAAATAATTTATAGTATATAATAATGTCGATCATATTTTAATTAATAAATTATTTTAAATAAAATATAAATAATTTACTACGAATATAGCGAAAACATGGTTTGACATGTTACAAGTTTATATGTTAAAATTAATATTGAAACACAATAATGATTTTTATATAATAAAATTCATTTTATATTTAAAACTCATGGGATATAATTATATAATAATTCTAATTTTAATTCCCTTATTAGATATAAAATTACCAACTTAATGAAAAGTATACATCTTCCCATGTTGAAAAATAATATGGTAAAATTATGCAATCTTAAAAGAGTAGGAAAATAATGAAATAAACTATTTTTCTATTTTAGTGGTGTCAATTGAAAATATAATACATCCCCTAATTTATTTATCCATTTTTTTGGAATTAGGGTGAAAGGGAATACCCATTAATGAAAGGTTATTGTTATTCAAAATACTTCCACTCATCAATTAAAGAGTGGACCTCATACCTTATATTTTATATAACTAATAATCCCATAGAATCTCCAAAACTTGAAAAAACAATTCTATACATACATATCCATGTACTATAATATATTTTCTTCCCAAAAGTCCAACCATAAAGTCAATAATAAGAGATCAAATGGAGGTTTTTCCAAAGCGAATGTAACCATTTTCAATAAACTAATTAATTAATTAATTATCATACAACATTAATTCATTTCCAAATAGTAGAAATTTAATAGAACCAAAATACACCATATATTTATATATTATTATTATAATTTTAAGACATACATCAATCTCATGTTCCCTCACGTAGCACATGAAACTGTCGTTCTTGTGTGTAGGGGAGAACCGCCTCGTGAACTAATGTAAATCATTATACATGACCAGCTATAAATGTTGGATATAATAATGGATTCAACATCTATAATTTTTATTTACAAACTATTTATACATAAAAATTTATAATATCACATATTCTATTTTACATTTCATTCAGTGAAAATTTGATAATGTTGCTTCAGTGCACGGTGGACTTCAACATTGCATAGTAAAGATATTGATTGGTCACATAAAAAATGTAAGGAATGTAGTAATGATTGTAAAAATGAATATATAAAATATATATTACATATAAATGACTTTGTAAATCTAATATATTATATTCATATAATTTATTTCATCTGTTGTGAAAATGGATCCAACATTAACGTGTACATATGACCTACCGTCCCCATTAATGGGGCAACTCATTTTTTACCCAAAATATTTTTGGATTAATGAATATATATATATAATTAATTTATAATATATTTATATAGTGGTTAATTTTTTTATTATTTAACAATGATCAAATTAAATTTAAGAAAAATAAAATCCACAAATTAATGAAAAACATATTAGTTTTTAACTGAAATGTGATTTAAAAAAATTGACAAATTGGTAATATACGATCATATGTTAATCACATAAAAATTCATATACACATATTTATTGGTTTTTAATATATTTATAATAATCATATATTATTTATAATGTCTTTTTGAATTTGTATGAAGAATGTCTAGACATATGGTAAGAGATTTATAGGTCCTCTATTATTTTTGGGATACATGTTATATGTTTACCACATGAATATTTCAATAGGGTATATAATCCCAATAAATGAATGCAATGAATATATTTGTTAACATTATGGGAAATATGTATGTATATATGATTCGATTTTTCCTGGAGATTAGGTTTCAAATTTTACCAATATACAAATGGTGTAATGTTACTATATATTTTTTATCAAGGTTGAATATAAATATAATTTAGATGATGAAATATTTTGATATTTTTTCAAAATAACATTATAAATCTTTTAATAATATTTTTTTCCATGTAATTAAATATTTTCAACTCATTTTAAACCATTTATATGCCCATGATTCAAAAATAATTTTTTTAATAATTTTTTTTATATCTCTCTTGGTAAAAATATATTATCATCAATATCTATAATTTTTAAAATGTTTTAAATAATGTTTATAGTATTATCCAATGATATTAAATTGAAATTATAAAACATTTTTAATTATTAATTTTTTTTAACGAAACCAACTATTTATATTTAAAGAATTTACCTTTGCGATTTTAAACGAAATTGTGAAATAATATTTTTTACATGCATTACTTAAACCATATTTCCATTTTCCATACTGCTAAATGATTTAAATCATTATTTACAGAATCCAATTATATATTTCAATGAAATATTTTCAAATACGACTTGTAAATTTCATATTTAAATTATATAATTACAAGATGAAAATGATATTTCACTAATGAGATGTTCTAATAGAGCATTCAAATTCATTTTTTATTTCCAATATTTTCCCTTGATGTTACATAAAAACTAATAGGGTTATGTCCAATTATTCCATCGTTATTATTTCTATAGGATATTTATGTATATGATTTAAAAATTATTATTCAAATCATTCTATTACAACGTGTTATTCTAACAACATATTATGTAGTTTTTAGGTATTTTTTTATTTTCATAGGTTATGATATGTTGAAAATGTTTATGAAACCAATTTATTTTCAATGATTCAGATATTATGAATTATTAAGGGTATTGTGGCATAGTTATTTATGATTTCCATTATATGATAGGTCAATGTTTTTATCCCAGAAATGCATTTTTTAATGATTGATATCCCAGGGGATAAATATTAATATAATTGGTAGTGAACACTTATCATTAAGGGGTTAAATCTATTATTATACATATTGGAGTGAACCATTAATAATATTCTAGATTAGGAAGGAACCCAATCAACTATGATAGCCTTGTCATGTTTCTAAAACCTTTATGATTGTTTGGTGAGTGAGCCCAGTCCACTATGAATGTATTGGAATTTAATCATTTAATTATATGGAAATTAATTTCTATTCTTATGTGTATTAAAAAATAATTGAATACTGTTAATTCTATGATCATACTTCTCACATCATTCGATTCATTTACGATTCAGGTATTATTATATTCCATTATTATTTGTTGAATCATGTTTATAATCAATTTAATATAGGGTACAGTTTTTAAATAATATTATATTGATCTAAATACATAGTCCCCATCATATCTTAACATCTCACTTTTTTTCCCTTACTGGCAATATGATATATCACTCTATTAGTGTTCGATTACCCAAGTTATAAAATAGTGATTTTATATATTACATTAATAAGATGGGTTTCCAGTTATGACTAACATTGTAGGAGTGGATATTGTTCACTTTGACCATCATATTCTAGTATCCTTGTTTCAAATGGAAATATATATATATATATGATTGGAGTTTTTATCTTAAAGTAATTTAATGAATATTATTATTTTAAAATGTGATATATATTTATGAGAGTTAGTAATAATCATATGTTTATTCACACTCACTGGATTATGAGAGGGTTTTACCAAAAAATCTATGTTGATGTGGAATAAATGGAGGGATGCCCCATCTCACCCCATTTACTCTTCATAGTAGATCGTGTGATGGTATGATCAATAGTAATCATTCCAAATATAGGTCAATAGTTTGATCCAATTTCTTCATGTGATTTCATACTCATGAATATTTATATATATTATTACATTTATTATTATATGTATGAACTGTATACTTACGATGGCATGTGGTACAATACTCAATAAATGGGTTGTGATGGCTTGAGGACCCATACTTGATCTCTAAAATATAATGTCGTGACATTGATTGAACATATTTACTAATTTATTTACCAATAGTGATGTGGTTAAGAAAGAGTAATGTTCTGATCCATAAGATGCATGTTATATTACATTAGGATTCATTAGTATGACTTTTGGATATATATGTATTAGGATGTATGATGTTTTGGAAGTTTAATAAACTTGTAGGGAAGTGGTTACGAGGGGCTTTATATTAATATGAAATTATATGATTTTTTTATTTGATACATGGTATGAGATAGAAATAAAGGAATTTAAAATGAATGATTTACATTTTATGATATTTTTATTTCATTTTGTTTCTCATCAGAATATTGAATGATTATTTAAAATTTTTGACATTAGGAATCATGGAGGATACATATAAGAATACATGTTATTATCAATATATATATATATATATATATTTAGGTAATAAGTAGATGGTTGGTAATTGAGTTGGAAATTTTTAGTATAAGTAGTTTTTTAGGAGATGTATGATATTTTGGTCACTTCCAATGATTTGTTATAGTTTTTTAGTAGTTTCAATAATAAATCGTTACATTCATTTGATTTATTGGTATTTAATATTCTATTATAATGAGAAATAGTTGGTTTTTTGGATTTTATATCATATATATCATGTTTCACTTGACATATTTAATAACAAATTACATCTATCTGTTTGACATACCATCAATTATTATCATCAACTCAGGGAAAAATAAATGCGGGCATTGAAATTATCATATCCCTTTCCTTATTATCATCCTAGTAGGGGTATATTTGGGGGGATGTTATTGTGATACTCCCTACCCTAGAAATAAAAATTCAAATTTCACCTTTCCTCACAAATCCAAAATGGAATGGGTCATTAGATAGAAATAATAAAAAATGATTTCATGATATTTCAATAGTTAAAAAATTGATTATATTTATTTTATATGACATTACATTAGTATTGGATGAAATAGAAATAATTATGATTTTAATTTTAGATATAGAATAAGTGAAAATAAATCTTTAAAAGACAACTATTAATGTTAATAATATTAATAATATTATTTTTCATAATTGATATCCAACATATAATTAATTGAGGACTCATGATCCAAAGTGACAATCATCACATGCATTGAATTCTATAAAAAATTAATTAATGATGTAATATTTTAAAATTATCAGTAATTGTAATTTATATACATTTATAACATTTATTTTTCCATACAATCATATTATTATTTAGCATGGATTTCAAATTTCATTAACACACCATATAATCCTAGGATGTTTTTTGAGAAATTTTGTATAATATGATAACATTAAAAAAATATTATACATCTTTCAGAAAAAAAAATTTATATTTCCCATAAAAATAATTTTTTATAATATAAATTTTCTTAAAATATATTTAAATTAATATCATTTTATAATATAAAATTTCATCACCAATAATAAGTTTCTTAAGGATGATTAAAATATTACACCACAGAAGATGTAAATAAATCATCTATAATTTCCAAAAAAAATTATTCTTTAATTGTATGAAATTTTTTACTAGATTAGTACACCATCTATACAATATTTTTTTTAAAAACAAAAAAAAAACAATACAAAAACCTAATAAATTTAAATAAATATTACAAATAAATAATTTCAACCAATAATTTTATAATATTTTTTTCCAACCCAAATAAAAAACTGTATGATATTTCATTATACAATGGGATAATAAAATATTATATATATTTTTATTATAGTGTTCTTAATCGAATTCTATAAAATATCCTCAGGATTAAGAATCTAATTTTATTGTTCTTATAGCTAACTTATTCTTAATTAAATATCTGATTACATAATATGTGCATCATTCAACATTATATTGATGTTTGAAATTATTTCAAATAACATGTTGAAATACTAAAATAATAGTGAATCATTTAAAGGTATCATGAACATCTAGTTAGGAATTTTCTAATTTTATTTTGAGATATTTAAAAGTTCTATTATCCATTTCATCAATTATTTTATTTACTTATTTATTACATGCATCAATATAAAATTTACGTTTATAAATAATCAAATGATAATGAAATGTATAACATCACCTTGATAAAAAATAAGATCCATGAAACTATTATATACATGGAATTAATGATTATTTTTCCTATGTCAATTTTAGCACATAAATAACCACATGAGGAATATTCATGAATAAAATTAATTTAAAAAAATTTCCCATGAGGTCAATTACAATAAAATAAAATATATAAAAAATATAAATAGTTATTATATATTATTAATCTATTTAGATATTTTTAAATTAAATTTATACATTGTGTATAAGAAGAAATATAAAAAGTGATTGGGTAAAAAATTATATAATAGTGGTGAAAATATATTATCTTTCATGAAGATCATATTATAATTATTTTACATCCTCATTAAAAACAATGGAAAAAACAAGGGGATATAAATATGCACTTGATCATACATACAATCACATATGAATCATTGAAATTCGTTTCTAGAAAATAGTGGTAAAACAAAATTTTTTCAATTAATAAATATTAACTCACTAAAATTGATATTTTTCAAGTCTTCAAGTAGCACCACAAAATTATAAAATTTTCCCATGTAAACAAGAGAATGAATTATATCAATAAAAATGAATATCTAAATTAAGGAAAATTTCATGGATATAAGTTATTAAAAGATAAAATAACTTTTTCAATTGGAATGATATATATTCGATAAATAGTACATATTATATTTAATGTTATTAATTTTTAATAATATATATTTATAACCATTTTGAAATTAAATATGAAATTATTAACTAAAATATTGTCTATATAAGAAAAAAATTAATTTATTAATACATTGGTTTCTAAATAAGTGACCTTGAAATTACATTTAGAAAATCAATTTTTTTAACTCAAGAAAAAAAATTGTTTTCCATATCAATTCTTATATAACTGAAATTGTATAACATTTAATATTTTATAAATATTCTGATAATCTCATTTCAGTATCCTTTATTACTGTAATAAACATTTTGTTTCCCTTGTTTTATAGCCCTAATCCATTGTTTTATTGATCTGGTGGAATCTAATGTTGCATTACTATTATCATCAATCCTTTGGATTCATCATCCACATTAAGTCATTATTGATCTTCTTCTGACACACACCTCCGGGTTCTTTTCTCCATGTATTTTTTATGATAACTCTAATCATATCTCATTCAATCCTCACATATTTCTCAGACACACACCCTCTAGAACACATTGATATCTCATGTTGATATTGATAAAAACACAGTATTAACCCACCAATAGTGTCACCAAAATACCCATTATAAATATATAGTGCATTATAGTTTGAAATTGATGATGATTTTGGACAACAATCTAATCAGTGTTCATTAGTTAACAATATTTACATTAACCATTTATACCATCATTTCCATTTTCATCACATACACTATCTTTATTACCAAATACATTTTCATCACATGTTTTAGGGGTTAGAGATTTTATTCATTTAAAAACTGTTGTAGGATATTAAATTATCATGAATAAGGGAATAAGTCCAATTTCATATATCAATAGGGATTCAAATTACATAAATAATCAAAAAATACTTACCTTGAAGACTCAGTCATGGTAGTTCCAACCAAGTATCTCATTAGGGGCCTAGAGTCTTAGTCTGACTCCCTAACCCATGGGAGGATCCTCATTACATTATCACACATCACCAATACATGACCAAATTCTTATTTATCAATTTACCATTAATATAATATCCAAAACCATTTAAAATCAATAATCATAACTTTTAGAATTCAAATTTTTGTCAAGATATGAATCATCCTCAATCCATAACCTATTAAAACATTTAAAATTTACAAAACATAACCAATTTTACAAATTCTTCTTTTCGTACCATAACTAATTTATCTTAAAAATCAATTCTCACAATTTAAAAACATTCATATAATTCATTATACACAATCAAATTATTC
Organism: Viscum album; assembly: GCA_963277665.1. Classification (NCBI taxonomy): domain Eukaryota; kingdom Viridiplantae; phylum Streptophyta; class Magnoliopsida; order Santalales; family Viscaceae; genus Viscum; species Viscum album. Next base: position 1,175,105,864 of record OY728152.1, on the reverse strand, counting down.
TATTTAACTATTCTTTATTATTTCCCAACAACCCTTATTCCATTACCAACAACTATACAAAACTTCCTTTTTCACCTCTTTATATCATTAATCCACATGTCAACACATTTATCATATTATATATTTCAATGAATTTGGACATTACCGAAAACATTCAAAATTTTCATTTCTTGGAATATTTCACTGAAAATTGGGGACCCTAAATTGACTAACCAATATTAATTCTTGTCATATGGATCCTTAGGGGTCCAGGAAAAAATTTATCAAATAATTTAACAAAATATTTCTAAATCCATCTAATGAACATCAAGACTCAATAAATATCCCTACCACACTAGTCCAAATTGTCAGTAAAATAATGTAAATTTACATGTAGACAACCTACCTCAAATATGATGATTAACAAACCATTAAAATTACACATAGATATATATTCAATAACCCTTAAAAGTAATATCCTATGATTCAAAATAAAAATAGGGGTGTAGGTATTCATAAGAAAGACAAAAAATCCACAAGCCCTAATCATGAAATGTGGATCAGGAGGAGCATAATACATACCAATAGCTTTCATTTTAAGAAAACTACACTCCATGTGGAACAAAATTGAATGAAATCAAGCCTTATAAATATTGGGGGATTTTTGATATTCACTAGTCCTGGAGGAAGATGAAATGGGGAGAAATATAAGGAGTAATTAAAAATTACATAACATGAAATTAGCAATTTTTCACTTATTAATGGGCTGCACATTTTTACAGAACAGTTTGTAAAACTATACACCTATATTTCGTATGTCTTGTTCTATGGGGGCTCATTGTTGTATGGTTACCAGAAGTTTCATTATGGTTTGAATAACTGTGATCCAACTATGTGAAACGACTCTATATTGGGTTTCATGTTTTGGGTTTCACCTTTCACGGTTTACTATAAGAGTGTGCCAATTATGAAATATGTACCGAATGACCCAAATTCCATTTATTTAATAAGTTGAACCTCCATAACAACCCCGAACATCCTCATACACATGGTAAACATCCATTGACAAAAATTATGATATTAAAAACAAAATTTAATCATGTAAATGCCTCCAATGATTCAGTGTGAATACAAACTCACATACGTTATATCTACTTGTTATCGAGACGCACTTCCAACAATCACTGATCTTCACAAAAAAGACACCAATCTATTGGGATTATATATCATTCAAACCCTTCTATGATTATTAAATAAAATTAAAATGACACCACAAAACTTGAACAAAATTTAAAGTATTTTATTAGAAGGCATTTTCACTATGATCAAAAATGCGAACAAGATTCTACTCTAAGGATGTATCTACCTCAAGGTCTTCATCGTCAACATCAATAAAGTGAGATGGATCATGGTGATTCTACTAAATCTGTAAAATTTGAATTACCTCTTGAAAACCACAATAATAATGTGTAATATCTAATCAGTATTCAACCTCTTGGATCCTCTCTACAACCATAGATGGCCCCGTGAACCAAGGTTTCAACATATCTTCTTTTTGATTCTGATAATGACCCGACCATGGTAATAACCAATGAAACACACAATAACCAACCATATAATCTATAGAAAAATGATGCCTATATACATGAGACTTAATCCTACCCTGATCTATAGACACATGTTTCTAAATCTTCTAAATTTGTTTTTTCATCTCCAACAAGAGACTTGCTTCCAAAAAACTATGATTCACTAACTTCCATCCACCCATAATTAATATATACATGGTAAATCATATAGATCCTAAATTATTTCCATTGAAACTATTTTCTAAAATATTTGTTATGAAAACTCTCCAATAGAATAATTATATACCCATGATACGAAAAAATCTAGGACATAATCCCTAACCATTTCCTCTAGTATATCTATAGTATGCACTTATGGCCAGGAAATGTATGGGTGACAAAAAATACTCAACAATGAATGGGAAATAATAAACTACTATAATAATTTCAATAAGTGTGTGCTGAAATGAGAATCGTGATCTGAAATTATATTTTTGGAACCCTATGCAACCAGACAACATCTTAAACCTATAACTCCCAAAAATGATCAATGTTGAATTTCTCTCAAATCGGAAATAAATGAGCTACCATAGTAATCCTATTCACTACTACCTAGATCACATCATTATTCTAAAACATCCTTATATGATCCAGCAAGAAATCTATCTTACATAGTCAACCTATCCACTACAACCATGAATGTGTAATTATTCTAAGCCATCCCCTGGTTACCCATCATGAAATCCATTATCTCATGATGCCATTTCCATTCCATAAATCGTAATGGAGAAATATAAACACCATTAAATTGAATATAATCCTTCACCTATTGAAATGTAATACATTTCCCCATGAAACATGCATCATATTGCTCCATTCTAAGACCCCAATACAACCAATGAAGGCCATTGTATATTTTGGTAAAATCATGATTCACTATCAACATTTTTGCATTAAACTCTCCAATAAACTCAACATGAATAAATGTTGGAATGACTGTACGATCATCAATATAATTGATCTAATCAACTCCAATGGTCTAATTGGAATGTGACTACATACCATTAACACATTCCTTTAATGCCAAAAAAAGATCACCACACTAATTGTATGCAATCCCTCAGAGAGGTGTGTATTTTTCTACAAATGATTAATAATTCATCTACCATGGTTCACCATGAACCATAACATGAATCTTAGAAAACAAAGACAACATTTTCCCCTCTGAAATTGATACATGAAGCGCATAAGTTTGGGTATTCTGACAAATGGAATATGAAACATAGGTTCCATTTCCTTCTGTGTAGACAAGTTAAAATTCAATTCTCATTATTTAATCAACTCACATTCAATACTGATTATTTAGATCATAATGTGAAAATATATACATCATACCTTTATGATCAGAATACACATTGAACCATTCTACAAAAACATAATGTGACCAGAACATTAATGCATAAAACAATATGGAAAAATAAAGATCATAAGTAGGATAATAAAATTCAGAGGCCTCAATAGTCTAGATCCATACATAAATAGATAAACATTCACAATCAACACCACCATGAATTACATCGAATAAATAAACAAATTGGTATAATCCATATCATGATTAGGTAAGATCAGAATATGTGAACATGTTCATTACATCTTTTCTCTAGGAAATATTCATCACCTTCCAAAAAAAAATTCAAACATTATACCATTATTTTTCAATACCAAATGTGGTTCTCCCATATGGGAAAAGTTTTTTATAATACATTAGTAATAGCCAACCTGTATGAAAAAAATCTAAACATCAGAATCAGTCAATGGATAATCCTAATAGATAGTTTCTTGCACACTGCTTGGGAATATATATAAACCTTATTCTGATAGAACGTGCCCAAATAAATGGATCATATCAGTAAAAAAAATTTATATTAAGTGTATAACGTATAATCTATTACTGTACCCAAGACATTGTAAATGTTTTTGGAATGATCTTAGTGAGTAATAGAGTACAGTAAGATGAAATAAACAAAGACAAATACAAATTCATCCTTGTATAGTTGAAATATTCTATGCATTATAGCCGCATAATTTTTTTGTACATTGGTAAAAACTATTAGAATCATAAGAAACCTATTCAAATAATACATTTTTTCTAATGTTAGTCTATTGTACATCAAATAGTCTAACTGATAGATAGTGATTCCCTAACCTCCAATGAATATTGTAGAACACTGAATCACATCATATCTAATCAAATTGATCACATATTTGTGGAATACTGTATCTATTCGTAAATATCATCGAATTCAACTTCTTATAATAAACTAATTACTAAATATATATATATATATATATACTTTCATTGAAAATTACACTATAGCTCCCCACGATGACATACTAAGTTATATAATCCACAGATTATCTAATTCCTATTAATGATTTTTATGATCCTTGTGTTCTAGAGAATCCATTCTATATAAAGGAATTCAAACTGGTTCTTCCCCATGAAGAAAATATACTATTATCTAAATTTATATGTCATGATCCAGCCCTGATATTTCCTTGAGAAACACATCCTAGAACTGATCCACCAACACAGTAAAGATAATATTCTATAATCCTTCTTCATTAATCATAATATATGACACTTAGGTTATGATTCCACCAAAATGCAGACAAAATATCCATGAACGGCCTACCCGAACATCCCATTAAACAAAATGAACATATGTGTCTCCCTCTCGATACATGAACATTATCCTATGATTAAAATAGTTAATATGGGCATGGAACAACACAATAAAATAAATACCCACAATCATATCAAATACTAATATATCATGAAAAATCATGTACCAAAAAAATTATTTCCCACCAATCATGATTGAAAACCCAATAAATTTCTTATATATTCATCTTTCACTCATAATGGTCTATCTATCGTAATTACTCCACACATAGGTTCCACTTAAATAACAACAAGAACATAAAAATAAGTAGATTAAAATATGTGTGAGGTACCATTGTCTAATAAAGAGGTAGAAATAATGCAATCTAAATGATCTTACTTAAACGAGTCAACAGACTACACTCACCACCTCTATGTGTATACTAAACTACTTGAATCATGAATACCCCACTACCCTAGGCCCCAGTATTAAACCCCAGCACTACAATACCATTCTAGTATTTATTCCCTTAACTTGGAGTACCTCATCTTCCACAAATAATGATACAACCAATTGAACACCAACTATATACTTTTTATGGGGAATCTAAACCCATACATGTACTCTTCACTAGCCTAAGTCCTCCCTCATTACCCACTGGTCGAGGGATTATACATAACATCTGTACAAGACCCATTCATCCACACAATACAAACTAAAATAGTGGTTGGGGGAAATAACTATGCATGTGTCCCCTACATCAATGCATATAGTAGAAAAATCAATCAATATTATGAGAGACTAATTATCTCCTCTTACTACTCTATCACCCACTATGATGGTATAATTATCGAAAAGACACATCCTTTTGTTGGAATATGTTCCACTAAGTCACCCAATAGGACCTCTGTTTCCACCATTAGAATCCCGAAGACATTTCCTTCCTAAATAAGAGATATATCCAACACATATTTAATCCACATTATAAGGAATATATTCACTTGTGTTATAATCATGTGTCCTTGTCCCTCCCGGTGATGTATATCTATAGCCACGTCATCCCACACTATATTTGGAAATAAATATTTCATACTGGTAAAATTTCCTGAATAATCCATCACGGACATATCCCCATGGGTCAACATCCTAAACATTGCAAAAATTTCCTATCAAAATGTTTCCAAATTGAAATGTTTCTGAATAAATTCTTATAAATCTATCCATATCATACTTCCAGCTTGTTGGGACTCAATGAAAAAAACCCACATGTATTTTTACTTACCCCATAACATATAATCAACAAGCCTAATAGTATACTCTAACTGAGTCTCAAAAAATTTGTGAATTTTCTAAATGGACTCTACCAAGAAGCCTTCTATATCTAGTCCACCCTCCCTAGAAAAAGTCGAATGGTATATCAGCTGAAAATCCCAATTCATCATAAACATTTTTGTTGCAAAAAACCATGTGTATGGTTCTATGATCTCTATAAAAAAAATTCTAACTGAATTGATCCCCTCCCATATTGAAATGTATCACAAGGTTCCCCTACTCATTATTAGGATAATTATTGGAGACATCCTCTTTTTACCCAACTAGTACTTCATATTAAGATGGGAAATTCCTAAAATGCTATAGAGACCCTAACCCAAAGCTGAAAAATGCATCTTTAACAATTATATTGTCATGATTACAAATAATCATTCAATGATGTAGCGATAAGTCTGATATTCTTTGTAAACCAGATAAAAAAAAATTGTCTTTTATTAAAATTCTTACATGAATTAAAACAGAAATCATTTTATTCATTATAAAATCTAAATAAATATCATTGATGGAGACTATAAGTAATTTTTTAAATCAATGCATATATATCATATTTTGGTTCAAGGATACATGGTGAAAGACACATATCAAGGGTTGGATCACATGATTAGTTAAGGTTAGGAAAATGGATGTAATAAGGAATCAATGAGAATAAATTAACAAGTAAATGTAAATAAATAAAATCACATGTCCTTAAAGTAACATGAAAAGGAAAAATAAGTATGGGAAGGTATGATACTAAAACACATTTCATATAATTAACTGAAAATGAAATGTATATATAGATATGTCATCTAAAAATATCATGGATGAATAATAACTAAATAATTAAAATGAAATACCTCCACGATATATAATTAGAAAATAAAATTGATGAATTATATTTAAATATAAACAAGGTAAATATATTGTTATTGGATACCATGTTTCTAAGGTAAACGATGCATTTACCATCATGAACATTCATTATATAGTTTCCAAAATGTTTGGTAAAAACACATCTAATGTAGATATCCAAATGACTGATCCCACGAGACTACTGATCCCTCAAGGGGATATATATAACCAAGCACCACTCTTGTCATAGCATTCCAAAAAGATCCTCATATATCAATAAAATTATTTAATAATGTTACTTTTTTAAAATAAATCTCAATTGAATAGAAGATTCATATTAATCAATAACTCCTTGTTTTTACAACAAACAATCAATGTGAACACTGCTTGTTAAATGATATATGGTTTATGAAATAATAATATTTATTGTGGGAGAATATGGACATTCAAGGTAATTTAAAATGAAAAAATTTTATAATAAAGTTAATTTTCTTATCTGAAAATTAAAAATCAAAAAAGGAAGTGAGATTTCAAAGATAATCATTAAGAACACTTTTTGTGGAAAATATGACTTCAACAATCCAAATTGTACCATACAACATTGAAACATTTTTAATCATAATACTCATGATGGAATAAAATTAAATAAATGTTATAATATTATAAGATTTAGGATATTCATGATATATCATTTAAATGATTAGTACATACAAAAAAAATTAAATTGTTGAATAATAACAAATAATTTAAAATGTAATTTAAATTGATGGAAAATCGTTTATATTTTATTTACTTTTGTGTGAAAATCCGTTAAAATCATATGTAATAAAAATATGACAATTCTATAATTTCTTGAGAATATTTATCATGTTTATAATTATATAAATTTTTCATATTTGTATATTGTATTGAAATACTAAAAAATTATGTGTGTATAATTTTTTTGACCATATTCTGATTATGTTTTGAAGAAAACAATTATAGAGAAACTATTGTCAAAGGGGTCAATATATAACCTCTTAAAAATAATAATAATTAAATAATTATCTTCTTTAAACATCAATAATAATTTTAAAACCACCCATTAAATATGTTTATTAAAAATGTATTAATGTTACAATCCTAGAGACGGTATTTCTTAGTTACGCATGAGTAAAATTCTTATTTTTCAATGATCTTTATGGAATAGTTAATTATAAGTATATATTTCAATAAATATCATAATTTCAGGAATACCATTTTTTCCATATATAATTATTTATAAAATTAAAATTTTGTAATGGAATCACAATGTGTTGAGGAAGTGGTAGTCCACATGTCCTAGACCACCATTGTTACGTTTTTTGTGTGAGAAAGGGTAATAAAGTTAATATATATATATATATATATATATTTCAGGAAGGTAATTATATCAAGAATATAATTCAATATTTATGTATATATCATATGATCAATTTTAATAATCCTTTATATATTCAATCGATCGAGTGAATGAATCATATTGATTTCAGGGGTGGTAGTGTACATTTCCCCAAATGATGTGATCGTATTAATGCAAAAGAAAATGTATAAATTAATGTGTTTTTAATGATTTAAAATAATCATAATGGAATTAAAATTATCATATATAATATATATAAACATTGATACCATGATAATGGCCATATATGAGTGATGGAAATGGCAAAATGTATAATTATCTTTTCAAGAGGCACTAGTTATCTATACATATTAACAGTATGTTTGTTACCCATTATATGGAAGTTAGTGTATGTTTAGTTATAACCATTTATATAGAAAATTCATAGTATATTTATTCAAATTATTTATATATATTTATGAAAAAAAAGAGATTTTAGTGTGTGTAGAATAAAAATGAAACTAGAGATCTTGAGAGAAGTTGTTACAACTTAATTTTCTAACTTATTTTTATTTGTACCAAAAGGATACCATAGGGGGATTAATTACAAAATAAAGGATTATAGGTCAAGGGGGGATAATTTGATATGACATGGTCATATTTAGGATGATCCAATTACTATTGAGAGGTTTGAGGAATGGGGAGAGGTGGTGTCCTTTTATAAGGAAGGAAAAGGGATCACATGGAATTTTTGAAACAAGTTAGGTGTAGACATGTTATTAAAAAAAAAAATTCATACCAAAAAACCAAAATAAAATCAATTATTGAAGGTAAAAAGCCTAATTACGGACATAAGTTTTTTTACTATTTTATAGGTCAATTGTTTTCTTAAATATATAGATTAGTCTATTTTAAGCCTAATCAGACATTAATCAATTTAATATATTTTAATCACTTTCACTAATAATTTCCGTGAAAAATTATGTTGTTGTTATTTAACTAAAAATACAATACTTATTCAATTGGTGCATTTTTATTTTATTAAATTTTAATCTCTGAAGTGGTAAAATTAAATTTAACACTTATCATATAGACAAACAGTTCAACTTGTTTTTGTAGGAAAATGTTCATAATTTCGTTGAATTTTTATAATCTATTTCAATTATAAATACATTATAATAAATTCAATTGTATTATTATATTTATTATTGATATAATTGTAATTTATATTATATTTATAAAATAATTCAACTTTATTAATTATTTAAATGCAAAGGCGGTTTTTAATTATAATGTTGTTTTGTTTCACCAATAATAAATAAATGATGTTTCATAGAAAAATAACCTAATCTTCATCCTAGGATAATATTAACATTATAAATTCCATAAATATATTTATTTTATAAAATTTAATTTTTAATAGTTTCAAAATTATGACTTAGAATTGGTTGTCCATAAAAAGGCGATAAATGTACCTTAATAAAAATAGGGGTTTTTATATATTAAATAGGGTTTATTCATATCATATACATATGAAAATTAATGGATAAATATAAAAAATATTTTATTAAATATAAAAAATAGTTCCTTCAATAAAATAAATATCTAATTGTGATTAGTTATGTTTATTATGTTAAAACTCATTTGGAAGCATAATAATAATAATATTTCTTTTTATATCTATTCGATTATTATTTTTATTTTTCATTAATTATAAATTAATGATTTCATTTTATGTATTTTTAAAAGATAATATTCATATTGTAGATATTTCTATTCAAAATAACTACTTTTATGTATAGTTTATATCATATTATATAAAATATTAAAATTTTAATTATACAATGTTATTTTGGGAAATTGGATCTTGTGTGCAATGATTGATATTAGGGAAGGTTGCTCATGAATGAAACAAAAGATATCATGGATGTTCACTCTTGTGTGTAAAAAAATTTATCTTTGTGTTATGTTCATTAAATGAAATTTCATGTGTTTAACTTTTTTATAATATTAAATATATAGTAGAGTCGCGGGATATTACATTCACATAGGCATTTTTTGTTGCGTTTCAAACACACTAATATATTAAAAGATGTACATTTAAATTTCGTGGTGTCACATTCTCCGTATAATATATTAATTTTACCATTGAAATTTAATCTCAATCATTTTGATATATTTCTTAATACATCATATGTTTGAAATAAAAAATCATTAAATTGGATTTTAAGACAGCCTCTAGAAAAGAGATAATGTGATGTACAAGTGTCACATAGACTACCATGTCACTTGTTCTATAAGTTGGAGAACATTATTGGATAATAAAAATAATATTTTAGAGGAAAAGAATAAATATTTATAGGGAGTTAATGAGTTCTTCCATGAAAAACATGTGAATGGTCAATATAATGTTTAGTGCCTCAAATACATAATAATGAGATGATATAGAAGACCATTGTTTCAAAATAGATTCCATAATTAGGATAAAATATTTTCAATGTTATTCTAATAATTTTGTGCAATTATCATACTAACCAAAAATATGAATAAATACTCTTAATTTATTTGTTTTAATTTCATATGAAAAATAAAATGATTTTTTGTGCTTCTATCATGTTCAAATTTCATTCATTAACTAATATAAATTAATTACAAATAATTTATTTTTATTCCAAAAAACTATAAGAAACCTTAAAATTTTCACAAGGATTATAAAAGAGTTACCAAAAATAACAATTTTTTCTTTATCCATATTTCAAATACATTTTATAAATAGATTAATCTATAATCCATAAAAGTGATACTACTTGATCACCAATAACATATACTCATCTAAGTATATACCTAAAAACAATGAAAAATTATCCAAGACATTGCATAGGTCATTCGTCGGAGTGAAACAATTATCTTCCTTTGATCATTCTTTTATCATTCATGTACATGGTGGATTTGATTGGTTTTCAATCAAAATAATGTTTTCCCTTTTCAAAAACAAGTTTAATATATTTTAAAATATATATTTGATGAGCTTTATCATAAACTAATAATTATATTGACTATTAACTATGGTTTCATATTCATATTCAATACATAATTTCATGATCAAAATATTTTCACATATATAATTTCATGGAATAGAGTTATCCTCCAGATGAGGGAATTGACTTGGGTAAGGTCTTGGTTAACCAAACATAAGACAAATTACTCTAAAGGATTATGAGAATGAAATTTATTTACTTCCATCATACTCTTCTCTTTTCCTTGAAAATCTTTTGCTTTAGGTCCTTCATTCCCACACAAATATCACTTACATGTTCCATTGAGACTTTTCCTTGGGTGTCTTTTTCTACACTTCTCAAATTTTGATAATTGATCCTTCTTTTCTACATGGTCTCCACCACTCGTGCTATAATCATACTCAATCCTTCTCTTATTTAGTGCTTTCAGACGAGGGAAAAGGTATATATTATTATTCATATTTCATGAAAACAGATTTGGTATAATCATAATATCTTCACCCCTATCGAATAATAATTTATTTTCTAATATAAACTAATTTTTTTCATGATTTATGAAAACCATAATCCTTATGGTTATATACATTGACTAAAACAATTAATAATAGTGTGAGAAACAATAGTTCTATTCAGAAAAGATTAAAATTATTTATAATAGTTTTAAATCCTGAAACCTCATATTTAAATTTAAAAACAATTATATTTGAACATGATTATATGTTTTAGTTTTCAATTCAAATTCATTAAAATTGATTGTATTAAAAAATTTAATATTCATAAGAATATCCCTTGGCAGTGTCAAAACTGCTTCACATTAAGGCCCATATTCGGGTACCAAGTTACCACAAGTCAGGCCTAGAACACTATCATATTTGTTACTCTTAGGTACATCTATGATAGAACTAATATAATTATAAAATCTAAAGATAGAGTTATTTATTATAATACAAACATAATATATATGTTTCCAAAACACTACAGTGTTCTTATATATATATCATGATATTCATCCTTAGGGTAATATTTTCATTCAATTTTTTTTCATAAATCTACTTCCAAGAATGAATGTAATTCTATTATGGTAATAACTAGAGTGAACCAACACATAATTTCAGAGTTAGTGTCTTCTATCAATTAAATTTTCACGATTACATTGAATCAATCCCTAATTGACCAATCATTATATTTGTCTTGGAAAACCAGATACATAAATGTGTCTTCTAATAAAAATAACTACACTAATTACAACATATTTTTTCTAATTTAAGAATTCTAAATAAATAACATGGATGGTTATTATAATACAGATATTTAATCCATTCATATAATTCATAGTATCATTCTTGTAATAATGGGTAATGAAATATAATAATGATGACCACAAAGGCCAAATAAGGTTATGTAAAATGAAATCAATAATGAATCAATGAGAATACAATAACATGGAATAGTAAATAATTGATAACCGATGATATTTCAATAAATAGATAAGGAAAAATAAACAATCCATGTAAAAAAACTGAATCAAATTCTATATAAATAAAAAAAATGAAATATGTCCACAGATATATCGACACAAAATCACATCGATGAATAATAACATAAGAGAGAAAATGGAATAAATCCATATATATGTTAAAAAAAATATCATGGATGAATAATAAATGAATATAAATGTGGAAAATACATTTTTATTGGATTACATAGTTTTCATGTAGATGATACCCTTACCGTCAAGACCATTCAGAAGACGGTTTACAAAATGTTGTGTAAAAATCCAAACAAGGAGGCTAGCCAAATGATATGTCCCATGAGACTACTTATGCATTTTGGGGATATCTATAATTTGGACCCACCACTATCATAAAAGTAAAAGACATTCAACATATAAAAAATAAATTATTTAACAATGTTGTTATTAAAAATGTTTCTATATTGAATAGAATATATAGAATTGTCAATAATTATTTTGTTAATAAAATAACTATTAATGTGAAAAACATATGTAAAATGATAAATGGTTTATGAAATAATAATTTCCATTGTGTGGGAATATTTAAGTTCAAGTAAATTTAAAATGAAAATCTATTAAAATAAATTTATTATTTCTAACTGATTGTTACCAATCACAAAATAAAGTGACATTTCATATATAATCATTCATAACATTTTTTAAGGAATTTACTCTTTAAACATTCCAGTGTGTCCTATAGAAAATTGAATCATTTTAAATAAAAAAAATCATGACTGAATAAAATTAAATGAATGTTAAAATATCACGAGATTAATTATAATCATGATGTATCATGTAAATGGTTAATTAATACACTAAATAAAAGGGAATTTTTGTATAACAGAAAATAATTCTCAAAGGAATGTAATTTTTGATGAAATCACATACCTGGAGTTTCCTTTAGGTTGAACAACCATTAACATATTATATAATAAACATTTCATAATTTAATAATTTCATGAGAATCATTTTCATGTTTATCTTTATTTTCATTTCACATATTAATATATTGTATACAACTATATAAACAATTATGTTTACATTGGGTGTTTTGATATTTTTTTGATTATGTGTCAAAAACCACATTGGTAGGTTAAATATGATAAATGGTGTCAACATATAACATCTCCATAATAATAATAGTCAATTAATATTCATATTTATACATTTTCATTCTTCTAAAATCAATAATAATATGTGGTTATGAAAAATGAACTACTATTACAGTCATAGAGATAGTACACTGTTTGTACACATGATTAATGTTCCATTTCTCAATAGTCATTATGGAAATAAGGTATATATAATTATATCATTCCAAAATGATAATAATATCATGAATATAATATTATTTTGTCATAAATAGTAATGAATTGAATTCTCATGACATAAAAGTAATAACATTATCTCGAGGATGTAGTAGTCCACACCTCCACTACTGTCATTATCTCATTTTATTTTGTTAAATGATCATAAAGGGGATGATAGAAAAAAATATATCCAAAATTTTAGTTCTATAATTAATATAATATAGATATTTTTTATGATACTTATGTTCAATTATAATTATCTCATATACATTCAATGCACCTGGTTAATCAATCACATCGCTTTGAGGGGGTGGTAGTCCACACTTCCTCAAAGGTTGTTACTGTATTAATGAAAAATGGAATGTATAAAATTATGTGTTGTAATAGAAATAAACTATATTAAATAAATAATAAATATAATATATAATATAAATAAATAAAATATGCATTATACCGGCCAACCAATAATGTTGAAAATGGAAAAATGAAGAATCATCATTTCACGTGGAAGGGGTTCACCATGCATAGAAACACAATGGTCATTACCTATTAAATAGAGGTGTTTTTATTTTCATATAATAACCTAGCCATAAACATTACATAACATAGTAACAATGATGGATCTAGGTTCTAGAGATTTGGATACATACATTAAAATCTATCAATGTTGCAACAAAATTAAACAAAAAAAATCCAAAATTCATATATGTGCTCATAAAAATGATGGCATCCAATATTGGACTTCCATGCAACCTAAAAAGAATAATTTTAAAACAAGGAGTGGGAATTGGATATTCCCAGTAAGGGGTTTCAGAACCAAAACATAAAGAAATAGTTTTTCATTTAAAACATTTCATAACAATACACGCTTTAAATTATGAAATTAATATTTCCCATAACATGTCATAACCATTTTAATGATAGATTTTAAAATATCTTTTAGATTAATATAATGAACAATTTTGATAAACATATTTATGATTTACATATATAATGAGTTAAAAATATGAACATACTTGAACAAAAATGCAAGAAACACCATTTATAAGTCAGACTATCACCACACATAAATATCCTTCTTATACTAGGTGTGAAGATATAAATTTACTCAAGATGTATTTTTTACTCATAATTATACAAAAAAATTTAATTTATCATTATTTTTTGGAAACTAAATATTAATCCTTCTTTAAAAATGATGTTATTTACATGAATATGTTTAAATATAAAATATTTTCCCATGTGAACTATGAAATAAAATACATTCAATAAAATTTTATAAGAGTGTGGTCATTATCCATAGATATTTTACTAGTTGAATAATTACATGTACATTCAATTACTATAATCATTATGAGGGAATGCATAATTCCAGGAATAATAAACATTTTGTCATGGCCTCATGCCAAGACTATACAAAAACATTTTTTCAAGGCCCCATTCTTAGATCTAGATTATCTCATGAGACATATCGATACATCGAGAGGGAATAATGGGGCTCAGTCATCACATAAGAATTCCTATGAATTCCTCAAATGCGTAATTTAATTATTTCATGAAATCAATGTTTGTCATAAAACATTTATTTATTTAACTCTTAATCAGAGATGAATATAAATTCATCAAAAAATTGTTGAGGAATATATTCATTAAAAAATCCAAAGTGTCTCATAATAGATAAAAAAGTTTAATTCTAAATATATATAATATTATACAAATATTAATACCATTCATGAAATAATTGTCTTTATTCTAAATCACTCAGTAATATCAGTAATTATATAAATTCACAATTAATCAAAAATGAATATAATATTTTTTCCTCTCAAAATAATCTTTTACCACAAATAAGTATATATCTTCAAAATAAATTTAAATAAAACATTTCAATTGTTGAATAAATCCATGTGCTTGATAATCTCAGAAAAATTATTTTGAAACCATGATTTTAATATCAACAAATTATTTTTTGATGTTACATTTAACACATGGCCATGACTATATGTGGTTGCGAGATCCTTAATATTTAAAATAACATGAATAATGGTTTTGCTCATTTTTTGTAAATATTATGTTAAGTATTATAAAATTTCAATAAAAATTATATTATATATATATATATTCCAATATATTTATATATATATATACCCTAATATGATGTTATAAATTAAAATAACAAAATGTTACACATAAAAAAATATATATATTTATATAAAGAAACATTAATCGACCATGCACTTATATTTATTACTTAAGACTTTGTTAAAACATTCATGGAAGTAAACTTATTAGACTTTCACAACCAAATATTCTGATACATGAACAATGTAGAATTACCTGAAATATCAATTATCAACCATGTACTTAAACACTTCTTCCATAATCATCCTTTTTATGGTCATTACGATATATGTAAAATAAATACGATTATTATTCATATAAAATAAATAAATAAACCTCTTAATTAAATCATTTAAAAAATGTGATAATTCATCAATATATATATATATATATATATTTATTTAAATGAATGGCAACCCTCAAATATATATAATATATGGGGTTTATGTGATACCAATAAGGATGTATAATTTTATAATAATGAAATATTCCTTCATAACTAATTCCTAATTTTTCAATTTGAATAAAAAATAAAATTGTATCTCAAATAAAATTATACAAAAATTGACATAATGATTATGGAAATATATTTAATAAACATAGTATTTTTAAATTAAATTTAGTCCTTTTTCATAAAAATGGTTTAAATAAGAAACACACTACTTTTATTAAAGATATATAAAATAATCATACCATGAAAATATATTTTTATTAAAATTAAACAACAAACATCATTGAAATTTAATTCTAGAATTATTAGATGAATATATAATCATTCTCTTGCATATGAAATGAAATTAAAACACATTTTTATTTACACATTCCCCCTGTGGAAAAATTACAAAACATAAATAAAATCCTTTAAAGCTAAAAATATTATTATCCTTTTGTAATAAAAAATTATAATAATATTATAGTTAATTTGATAATAGATGATCATAATTAAAAAACAAACATAATATAATATTTAGAGATGATTTTCAAAACACATAGAAAAAAACATAAAAAAATTATCCTTTATGCAAACATAATGTAATACTAGAAAATTAATCATTATAATTGAAATATGAACTAGAAATATATCGTCTCCCTTACTAAAAACATATGCATAATACACTAATGATTTCATAATTATTGAATAGAGTATAAAAGAACCTTGATTATGTGTGAATGACTTTAACAAGGTGAATAATAAAGAGGTATTGTGCTTAAATAACAAATCAGAACCAATATGGGTTGTGTAACATCATAAAAAAACAAACTATACACAATGAAAAGCCATCCCCTGCTTTTAATGTCTAATCATCATTATAGAGTTGTAATATTTTTGGCAGTGATCAATATCTAGTTGTATCGATCAGTAAATTTTGAAAAAAATTATAGGAAAAAATTGACACCATTGTTAATTAGTGTATAAGTGAAATGAATTGTACATGATTGAGACAATATGAAAATAAATTAAGCTTCATATGAAAGATAGAGATCATAACATCATCACAACACAAAAAATAAAAAAATCAATTTATATTTCAACATTAGTACAAATTTTGACAATCAGACCAAAAATAAAATGATTCTAATCAGAAAGAATATTTAATGAGTCCCACCAATAAAAAAATGATTTCGAATACCTAGGAACGATAGTTTAAATGAGGAATACAATAACTCTAAAATGATCAGACACCTACATTATATGATAAAAAAAATACTAACCTATGATGAAGAAAACTGAAAACAAAAACATGAAAGGCTCAAATCAACATTTTCAATGATCTAGAGACAACTAACAGTGGTTTTCCCCATCTGTGGTCATGAAAAATCACAAAGACGTTGCCACCTAGGGATCCCACAATCGTTCTTGGCCTCATCTCGAAGGTGTTCAGACATTGTAGCTTGAACTCCTCTAGTGAAACGACACCAGAATCACAGTTAGAACTGACACCATCCAGATCATCCCACAATTCCACCAACATCTCTATGTCTAGCTCCCCATTATCCCAATATAGACATGTTCTCCTCGACTCAAACCCACTGTAAAACTCTCTTAACCATTCTTTTTAAACAATATAATTTTGACTTTAAAAAAAATAATTTATCACATATATTAATAATAGTATAGGTATAATTGAAAAAAGTTATAATACACAATAATATTGTTATGTAATAATATTTTTCAACCATATATTTCAAAACATTCATTTTATATACATATATATATTGTATTAAATTTTCAAAAAATTTAATTAATTTTTTTTTAAATAATTATAATTTTATGATCATAATTCATATTACATTTATATAACAACATAAATATCTTTATTTTAATAATTCAAATTGAAAGTAATAATAATTTAATAATATAATGTCTAAAATATTTATATAATTTCAACTTTTTGTCTATAAAATTTTCCATAAAAATATCTTACATAAAAATATATTTTATTTAATATAACATGTATTTCATTATTATAATATTATAATAAATATAAAAAAGTTAATACATTCAGTAAATCAAATAAATCTATAATAAAATATAATTTTTTACAAAATAAGTCCTCATTTTATAAAATATCAAATTAGTATTAAGTTTTATTTTGATTAAACAAAATATAGTATAATTTTTTTTACAACCATTATTAGTTAATTATAATCAAAATATTATTTAAAATTACATGTCATATTTCATGTGATATTACATTATTTCCTCTCACCCCACCAAAAATAATTTGGCCCTTGCAATTCATTCATCAGAATCTATAAAATACATAATTTCTATTGTCAAAAAACAATTGGATTTCTAAACATCTAGACACGATAACATTGAAGTGATCATCTATCCTCCAAAATTTTCTAGAGAGTTCCTTTGATACCAATTATAACGTTTCAACATTAAAAATTAAATAATATAGGACATGTGACCAGTCTATGTTCTAGAGATTTAAATACAAAATATTCTATATTAGAGTATCATTAAAATTAAAGAAACAATAGACAAACTTCACTTCCACATGCGTCAAAATTTTGGTGTCTAACTATGTAATTCCATGTAACTAGTGAAAAATTATAGTAAAATAAGAATTGAGTATTAGATATGCCCAGTAAGGTGTTTAAAAACAAAACCAATTTTTTTTAATCATTATGTTAATATACATTCCTTAAATAATGAAATTAACATTTCCCGTAACACCTCTTCACCATTTTCTTGAGAGATTCTGAAACAAGTTTTAGGATAAACACACACTAAATGTAGCTAAACTTATTTAAGAGTTAAAAATAAAATGCATTATAAAATTTTCATGTACATGAACAAAAATACATGAAACAAAATATATAAGTACGACTATGGACACACATACTTATCTATTTAATACTATGTGTGTGGATAAAATTTTACACATGAAGTATTATTTATTCCTAATGTCACAAAAAATATCATTTGCCATTATGGTTTTGAAACTAAATATTAATCCTTCATTAAAAAATTATTTTCTATACATTTATATATTTAAATATAAAATGTTAACCCATGATTACATGGAAATATAAAAACATATTTGTAATGGTCCATAAGAGTATGATCTTTACCCATGTACATTTTAATAATTGGATAATCACAAGAACTTTCAATTACTAGAATCATTATAAGAGAATGCATAATGAAAGAAAAAATAAATATTCTGTCAAGGCCACCTACCATGACCATACACAACAATTCTGTCAAGGCCTCGTGCCAATATCATGTATTTCAAATCAGATCTATCGATTTATCGAGAGGCTATTGTAGGCCTCACCGTTCACATAAGAAGTCATATTCATTCCTTATTTGTATAATAAATAAATACCTTTAAATCAATGTTTCCCATAACACATTTATTTAGTCAAATCATAATCCTATATGAAAATAAATTAATTGATAAATTATTCAAGTACACATTTTTAAACAATAAAATGTGTCCCATACATCTTGGAAATCTTTAATTCATTTTTAATATAATATTATAAATAGATTAATCCCATAAATGAAATAATTGAATTTAATTGTAAGCTATCAATAAAATGAGTAATGAATTAAATTCACATTCAATAAAAAATGCATATATATTTTATTCCTCTCAAAATAAACATATACAGTAAATAAACTTGTTTCGTACAAAAAAAATTATAAATACAACATTTCAATTCATGGAGAAATCCATATCCCTAATAATGTTGAATTTTTTTTATTGAAACCACGAGGTTATTATGAATGAAAGATTCATCAATGTTATGCTTGATGCAAGACCATAACTGTATGAATCTAGAAATCCTTACGTCTTAAAGGAACACAATGACATGCTTTGTTCATTTTTTATTATATGAAATTAAGTATTATAACATTTCAATAAAAATTATATCTTACACACACACATATATATACCATGATTTTAACGAATAATATTAATGAACATAATCTTTCCCATATATATATATATAAATTAATCCTCCATTAACTTATATTTATTTATAAATGTGTTAGTATAAACATTCATGGAAACAAATTAATTTGACTTGAACAACCAAATAACATGATACATTCACATTGTATAATTACATGAAGGATCAATTTTCAATTGTGCACTTAATCAGCTATTCGATTAACATCTATTTTGGGGTTGTTCCGATAAATTAAAAATTAATATGATGCTTATGCATTAGAAATTTAAAAATAAACATATTAATTAAATTATTTCAATTATGTTCTTATTCATCTCAAATGTAAACATTAAAATTTAATTTGAAATCATGATTATGAATGCAAGGTATTTCATTTTGCATAATCGCATGGCCATGATTATATGCAGATGCAATGTTTGTGGTATTATTACACATTGATAACAAGATATGTGCAATTTTTTAGAATCATGGATATGCAATTATAATCATAAAAATAAACATTTTACACAAAAACAAACAAACATATATATATATATATATATATATATATTTCTATGTGTGTGTAAGTATATCAATGTATGTGAACCCTCATATATTGAAGATATGGGGTTTAAGTGATATCCCTCGTGATGTATAATTTTATAAAAAGAAAATATACATGCATAAATGATTTTTTTATATATTAAATAAAAAATAAAATCATATCTCACATAAATGTATTTAAACATCATCATATAGATCATGGACATAAATTAAATAATAAAAATATTTTTAAATAAAATGATGTCCCATAGCATAAACATGGTTTAAAGAAGACCCATTCTCTTGTTTCTATAAGATAAACAAAACAATCTTAACTTCAAAATATTGTAATATTAAAATCAAACAAATCTCTTAATTGAACAATAACTTATGAATTATGAGATGTATGTATAATCATACTCCTGCATATGCATTTAAAATCAATCACAATATTAATTATACATGCCACCTATGGAAAAATTAAAAAACATAAATACAATTACTTAATTATTATAATCATTATTATACATTTATAATAATTAATTATAAAAATATTATTGTTAATTTCAATATTGATGAACATAATTCTAAAATTAATTTAATATAACACATAGAGTAGATTTTCAAAACACCTAAAATTAATCATATAAGTGAAATAATCCCTTAAAAAAACTTAAATTAAAACCATAAAATAGTATATGATAATTAAAATATTAACACTAAATATATAATCTCCATTTGCAAAAAAATATTTAGATTACACTGATGATGGCCCCATGGTTTACTAGAGTATACACTACCCTTGATAGTGTGAGCACGATATCAACCAAGTGATGAACAGAGAGGAAGTGTTCTTAAATATGAAAGCATAAGCATTGTGGGGTGTGAAGCATCGTTAAAAATTAATCCATAGATAGTGAAAAGCCAAAACCTCTATTTAATAACTCAACATTAGTAAAGAGAAATAATATTATCAGTAGTGATCGATATCATGATATAGTGATACGTTAATTTTGGAAAGTAGTAGAGGATGAAATTGACACCATTATAAATTTTCATTGAATTATAATGATGTGTACATTATTAAGACTGTATAAACTGAATATCAGGCTTCATAAGAATTCTTTAGATCATAAGAGCATCACAAATCAAAAAATTAAACCTTCAATTTATATTTCAAAGTAGAACAGTTGTTGAAAATCAGACCAAAAATCCACAGATTCAATTCACAATGTATCTTTAATGAGTAAAAAAACAAAAAAAAATAATGCAAATATCAAGGATAACTAAAATTAAAATAGTAATGGGCTCAGATCTACATTTTCTATATTTTATCGACAACCACCGATAGTTTTCCCCATAAGTGTCAGTGAAAACTCACTCAGATGTTGGAGCTTAGGTTTCCAACAATCATTCATGGAATTTTCTCAAGGGCACTATGATAGTTTAGCTTGAACTCCTCATGTGAATCGTTTCTAGTATAGCGCCTAGAACATATACCTCCTAGATTCTCCCACAAATCTATCTACCTATCGAAGCTCGACGCGTAATTAACCCTATACAGACCTATTCCCCTCAACTCAGACCACCTGTAAAAATTCATTTTCTTATCTTTTTAAGAAAATCATTTTTTTATTTCATTTAATTCAAATACAGTTATAACATATTCTAATATTAGTATATGTGTAATTGAAAATAGTTATAATGTGTAATAATGTTTTTATGGAAAAATAATTTTCAAATTATATTTGAATACATACATTAAATATATATATATATTGTAATAAATTTTGAAAAACTATAGCTATCCAATTTTTAAATAATGATAATTCTATGATCATAATTCTAATAATTTTTTTATTACATAATAATACAGTTTATTTTCATAATTTCAATTAAAAGAAACAATAATTCAATAAAAAATTGATTGAAAATATACTATAATTTCAAATTATCATCTATAAAAATTAACAAACACTCTTCTTATAACATTTATTTTATTACATATAACATGTATTTAAATATAATAATTTTATAAAAATATTGAAAAATATATTCCATTATGTAAATGTAAAAAATCAATAATCAAATAACAATTTTTAATGAATAATACAATGTTTTATAAAATATTAAATAAATATTAAATTTTATTTTGATTATAAAAAAATATCTTATAAAATGTTTTGATTATAAATATTATTAATTTATTATAATCAAATGATTATTTAAAATTTCAAGTAACATTTCATCGGATGATATAGAGTAGGTCAAAATATTTATAGAAAAACAAAATATTAATATGAGGATATTGGTGTTTTTACATATGTGAAAAAAAGTGATTTTATAGGATGGAGAATAGAAATAAAGCTAGATAACATGAGAGAAGCTATGACCACGTAGTTGGGTAACTTCTTTTGGTTTGTTCCAAAAGGAATTCATAAGTGGCTTAAATACCTAAGGGTAGCTTCTAGGTAGAGTGTAACTATTTTGGGAGACTACAAGGTAAATGGTTTGATGAGCCAATGTGGCT
Organism: Viscum album; assembly: GCA_963277665.1. NCBI lineage: Eukaryota > Viridiplantae > Streptophyta > Magnoliopsida > Santalales > Viscaceae > Viscum > Viscum album. The sequence continues at coordinate 1,175,082,684 of OY728152.1, read as the reverse complement.
TGATTGGTGTGAGGATAAGGGATCTGTGGTTGCCTTTTATAGAGAACCGAGGGGACTCACTTGGAATATTTGGAAACATGTTAGGTGTGTAAATTTTACTATTAAAAATTTAATAAAAATAAAAAAAAATTAATAAAATAAGGGTAATAGACAAATTATGTGTAAAAAATACGTTTCAGACAGGTTCCTCAGTTATTTACGTCGGATTACACTTTATTCATTGTAATTAATTTTACTAACTTTCAATAATAATATTTATTAAAAATACTTTTGATATTATTTGACTAAAAATATACTCTATATCCCAATGTTTTATTTATTTTATTAAATTATAATTCAATATAATGAATAATGAAGTTTAATTCCAATCTTGATGACACACTGTTTAACTAGTCTTAGTAAACAAATGTTAATAATATTATTGAGTTTTAATATTCAATTTCAAGGTGAAATTATTTATAATAATATTAATTTTACTAATAGATGTGTTATTGATATAATTTCATTATATAATAAAATTAAAATATAAGATATTATTAATAATGTTTTAAATGAGATTGCAGGTTTTAACTAAAATGCGGTATTTTTCAATATTAATCAAAAAATGTTGTTTCCCAAAAAAATTCCATAAATTATTTCTATGATATTTTTTACAATATCAATTAAATAATGAATTATATTTTATCATGTTAATTTTCTAATACTGTCTAAATTAATATTTTAAGCAGGTACTCCATTAAAAGGTTGTAAAAATATCTTTATAAATATATAGAGTTTTATGTGTGATATATGGGATGTTCTTTTATTATATACATTAAACATAGTGAATAAATATCAAAATTATTTGATTGAATATATATAATATATTTTTCATTGAAATAATTCATCAATTTTAATTATTAATGGTTATAAAGGCAATATGCATTTAGAAGCATAATAATAATTGATATATTTTTATATCCAATTGGTTCTTATTTTCATTTCTCATTAATTATTAATGAATAAATTCATTTTATATTCTTATAAACAAAAAAAATAGTTCGTTATTATTATTCACAAAAACTGTTTTAACATCTAGTTTATATCATATTATAATAGATAATAATAATTTAATAATGCATTATTATTTCGTAAAACTTGTTCCAACATGAAACAGTAAAAATCTAGGAAGGTATCATTTTACTGTGAGAAAAACTATTGAGGAATGTCACTCATGCGTGTAACATAAGATATATTAGTGTTGTGTGCATTACATGATATTTCATGTGATGAATTTTTTTAAAATATTAAATATATTATAGTGCCTCGATATATTATATTCCCTTATGATTTTTTTGTTGCATGGATCACATGGTATTGAATATAATGTTTTAATTAATAATTTCAAGTATGTTAAAAACGAAATGAACACATCTCATGACACAAAGAAAAAAATATCAAAATTTTTACAAAATATCTCTCCACTATCCATAAATGACTTATTTCGCATGAACTATCCCACCAGACCATGTCACATTTAGAACACTAACATATTTGTTTCTTACCATGGGTTATGGATAACATTATGTAGCCCGCATACAGAGTAAAAAATATTTAATTAGACACATTTTTAAAAGAAATCATAGTTGAAAAATAATTCTTTCTCCATAGGCTAATTACCCATTTCCAAATAGTATTCATCCAATATTTTCACTCATTTAGAAAACATCATTAATGAAAATTTCATTAACCATTATTTCATAATATTTTCATACACCCAATTCTGTTATCTTTATTAAAAAACATCCATCCTTCTTTCAAGGAAGTTAAATTCGTTTTACCTTAAAAACTGACACACCAATCCCATGTGTGCTTGTTATGATGTATGAATGAACAATATCACTCCATTTTAGCCATGATTAAAAATCAATAAAATTGTCACATAAAATCATATTTGTATAAATTAACGGTGAAATTTCATTTAACTCTAACAACACAGATTAAGACCAACAATTCCCACCTTGGACATATGAGTTTTTCCTCATACATAATTTAGCGAATACCATATATTATCTCATTACGAAGGTCTATGCCAACATAATAAGAATTTTACTATCCTAGGTAACAATAACATAGATAATAACCTACATTGATAAAACTTTATTATTCACCCAACCATGAACCCTCTTATTAGTGCCCTATATTGGGTACCACATGATCTCAATCACACGTCTCCTTATGCGAGAGGTTTATGACTAGTATATAGGGTTTAACAAGTCACATGGGGAGACATTACCTCATTTACCGAAGTAATCCAAAAATAGATTAATGGTTAAATAAAATAATTACACTACAGTAATCCAAAATCATGCATTACAAACCATTTCGAAAAATCTAGTAGAAGACACAACCAAATGATAAATATTCCATGTCAACATAATAGTTCCAAAAGTGTATAAAACCAAAAATACGATAAATAGATGATTCCCCAAATCATGTCTAGACTCCAGTTCAAGAACCACATGAATTCACATATCAATCCTGATCCAACTCTCAGGAATATGTTCTTTCCCCTTATCTTATCCTTCAACCATGAAATCTTCTAAGGGTACCCAATTGCAGCCCGATCAGGGTATGAGCACAGCTATGTTTGTAAGATTTAATTAGGTCTCAAAAATATATTCTCTAAAAAGATAGTGAATTAAAAAGAGAAATAAATGATATGGTAAACCAAAATAATACTATAGTGTTGTTATAAAAAAATATTTACTATAACCATTTCCACATTTATTTTATTTTTCATCACTTTCACTATCTTCATTACCAAATTCATTTTCATAAAATTTTCCATGTGTAAGGAATTTACACCATTTACACAATAGCCTTAGATTGTAAATTATTATTAATAAGGGAATTAATAAGATACCCTATCAAAATAGGTGTAAAATTTATAAAAATATTAAAAACACACTATACTTGGAGCCTAACTTTTTATAGTCTCATCTAATGAAATCGTTAGCGGCCTAGAGCCTCAGTCTGAATCCCAAAATCTATTATTTTTGGGTAAACCCAACATGTTTTAAGATCCTATGTAAATCACTCACTCCATAAATCCATTTAAACATTATTATATATATTTACCAAATATAACATATCACAAACCATTTAAAATCAATACTCATTACATTTATTATTCTTCTTCCGTCAATATATGAATCATCATCAACCATTAACCTATCAATGAATTTAACAATTAGAGAGCCTAACTTATTTATCCCATTTCTCTTTCCATTATTTAACCCATTTTACTTATACATAAATTACCTTACATTAACACATTTCAAATAATTCATCAATTTACAAGATTAAGTACATTGTTACAATTCAATTACATCTCATAAGTCATTTAACACATTAGCATAGTACCATTTAACCCATTTTCACAATATTCCAATATATTATTTTATGAAATTTACAATAAATAAACAATTATAAAATTATTTCCTCACCATTTTTACAACTAACATTTAAACACATTTATCATGGGTTATATTTCTGAACAAGTGGAAATTAAGATTTTCATTACAATTTTCCACGTTTGGGAATAGTAGTGCATCCTATTAAATTAAATGTAATAATAAATATACATTCATCCCATGGGAATCAGGAGGGTTAAAAATAATCAATTATGCAACATTTGTCAAAAATCATATTAATTGAAGGAATAGTACATCAATAGTGAATCTATATAATAACCTCACATGTACAATTTATTAGTAAAGTATGGGAGATGACTACTAGACCACCTAAATCGTATCCAAAGATTGAAAAAACAATATCATTAGCCTTAGATCCATATTAAAGAACACTTTGAAACTAAAACCTATAATATACCATGAAAAGAGTTCTCACGACCTGTCCTCGGGGCCCGTGCCGTGACTAACCCCAAGCCTGCCTTCCAAAGGCCAGGGGCTGGTGACTAGCACCAAAGGAGTAAATCCCTATGCTGGGAAGGCATTTCTTTTATAAAAGTAAACAGACACAACAGAGTACGCAACAGGAAGTAAACACTATTTAATACAATATACAAATGTATGTGATGAATGGAACGGTTCCATAAATAAAGTCCAATACTAAGTACAGTACAACTAAAAAGCTAGTACAATTGCAGTAAGTAAAACAGCAACTATTGAATCGTCCTCCAGGAATCCCACCTGAAAGGTGGGTACAGATCGCCTCCTCATCACCTTGGTTTCATCTGTCTGCTCCACGTACGTCTCGCCATGTGGTCCACCTCTTGGTACCATCCATCTCTACATGTCTCTACCTCGATAAGTTCTCTCCACCGTCTGCATCCAACACAACGTAGTGTGGGCATATCCCATGCAGGGGTGAGTATTCGATACACAGTAGAGATCCTGAGACCACGATGGTCTCCTAGAATCCACAAAGGATAAAACACAGAAGAAAGACACTATCATGAAGTATCAACCAACTCTACTTAGGTATATGCCCATACATATACCTAAGTTATCAATCTCAGTTCGGCTCCAACTCTCATGCACAAGCACAACCTAGTCCACATAGGAAAGTAAGCCAATCACATCGTGTATAATGATTGAAAGTCAAGACTCGGCTCACACATGTATACATCTTTCGTATAACAATATAGATGATCAGATGTTGTCACCGATTCATCTAACCAGTCGGACCCACAAATGATACAAGACCAGCTAAGCTGCCGGACCAACACAGAAAACAAGACCATCTACTCTATCAGACCCACACAGGATACAAGTAAAGAGGTCAAACTGCAGGACCCACATATGATACAAGAACGGTAGTCATCACTGTAAGTTTTTGGACCCAAATAGGATAAAATAACATTATTTATCACTATCTAACCCATGGAGGAATCCAGTACAGTAGTCATCGTAGTTGCAGCCAGCTCTAATGTTCCCGCACAAAACACGCGCTATTCTGGGAGGGTCCGCTCTTATAGAAAAGGGGTTTGATACATAAGTTATCAATAATTATATAGTTTATGTATCCCAATGTTCCTCCTCATCAAAAGAAATCCAATGTGACAGAAAACGCGTCAATCAGACGCCCGGTCTGAGAGTTATTGGCTTTTCCGTTCTAAGAACGTTGTTGAAATTATGCTCTTTCAAAACACGACCATTTTCCAATGTTTTCCAAAACTCACTTAGAGTATCACAAAAGGTCCGTCTCATCGTAAGGATCCTAGTGCCTCAGATGGCATGTCGATCAAACGCACTTTCATGATGTTATTCACATTTAAGCGTAATGGGCCTGGCCCATCATGCCCGATGGGCTGGCGGGTCGGCCCTTCCTTGCTCGTCAGGTCCAACCTGGATGAGGGGTAGGCCCAGTCCGGCAGGGCGCGTCCCAGGCCGCGGCTCATCTAGATGGCCAAGCGCTGCGGGGGGGGGGGGGGGCAGTATCAAGAAACGACGGTGTCGAGCGGCTCCACCCCACCTGATCGGCCGACCAAAGAAGGCCGGTTTTTCTGGCTCGAGCGGCCCGCAGTTGCGGGCTGAGGATCATCCACATGCTGGACGATAGGCATTGAGGTTCCTCCTGCCCGACCAACTGGTGAGTCAGCCAGTTCATCTACCGATGTGGCCCGCCTGGCACTGGACGTGGTTCTCCGCAGCGCGGCACCAAGTGGGCACCGCGGTTCTCCAGCCCGGCCGGCTAAAGCCCGCCGGTTTTTCTTCAGCGCGAGCTGACCGGTTGCGGGCCACAGTCTCCTTTGCCCGCGCGGCACACGGTGCAACGGTCCTCTAATAGGCCGGCGTTCGGCCGCCATTTCCACCAACTCTTTCAGTCATCGTCACCTCTTCCATCACAACCTCCATCACAAATAAAAAAAAGGATCAAGGGAGGGTCGTCAGACCGTGTTCGTTTATCTCACACCCTCCGTGTTAGGTGATAGAAGTTGTCCGAAGAAAACCAATAAAATCAATGAACAACGAAGTACAATTTGATCACTTAAAATACTACAAACACCCTACCTTGAATCAATGTTCGTTCGTTGAAGTCATGGAATACGATGTCGCTCTGTCTACATCGGAGGAAGAGTTGTTGTTGTTGGAGACATTCCTCATGGGAGATTTCTTCTCCTTGACTCAGAGGAATAATAAGGTAGGAGAATTTGTTTCATGTCCTTCGAGTCATGGACAATTCTTCGCTGAGAGAGTATGACGTTCTTCATCGGAGAAATCTCCGTTTCTAATTGTCCCAAAGCTCTCCCCACACAACAAGTGCAAACCAAAATAATAGCTTAGGCTATTATTTTATTCTCACATGATTTTAAAAATTCAAATACATTTTTAATTAATTAATTGTGGAGTTCAATTAATTAATTAATGGTGTTGTCATTAAAATGACCACAAGTGGGAGGGGGAGAGTTCAACATTAAAAGAGGTCAGTTGTCAACAATTATTTAAGGGGGGTTAATGGAAAGTTGGCACATAAATGGGAAGCCCAAAGGTTTAAGGGGATAAAGTGGGTTAGGTGCTCGTGTGGGCCCCACCACACATTATCCTCCAATGGGAGCTTATGTGGGGTGCTGGCCCCACATCCAAAAACCTTTTGGTGGATTTCACAACCACCTTTAAAAAATTTATATAACACATATTTTTTTTTAGTTTAATAAAAATTCCCAAAACTAACTTTCAACCTGCACAAAATGAAACTGTGGCAATGGTCCCTTTAAGTGAATACCGGCGCTGTGAGTTTATCCGTATCCTCAGATTTCAATTCTGCGGAACAGTTCAAATGATAGAAAATCCCACATGTGTGTTTACTAAAAGTACCCAAAAAACATCATAAATTGATTCTGGGCACACCGGGCCTCGGAATCAGGTGCCGTCAGAAACAGTGGACTCGTAAAATTCAAAAGAATTTATGAAAAAAATTCCTTGAAATTTCCAGGTCATCAAATTACCCCCACCTTAGGGATGTACATCCCTGTAAAGCTACAACACGCACTAGGGAAACAAATTGGGGTATTTAGAGCACATCTGAGCCTCCCAATCCCATGTGCTCTCCTGGAGGTTCCCGTGCTGCCAGCGAATGCGCACCAGAGGAATCGACCATCAAAATAGGACCCAGTCCTTTCAATCCTTGATCTCCACCGGGACCTCCATGAATGTCTCCTCGTAATCGATGTCCATCTCCCTGTGGTCGATGATGTGTGATGGGTCGTGCACATATCCTCTCAGCTGAGATATATGGAAGATGCCATGCACCCGGTGCAACTGAGGTTGAAGGACCAGGCGGTAAGACACCACACATACTCTGCTGAGAACATTGAAATGTATGATGAAGCACATAGATAACATTCTGCCCCGGCCAAATCCTTGTACACCTCATCGAGGTGAGACCCGTATGAAATGGCGGTCGCCATCTTCGAACTCCAGCCGTCTCCGTATCCTATCAGCATAGTACTTCTGGCTGCCCTGTGTAGTCTTCATATACTCCTAGATGATCTATACATTCTCCATAATAGCCTGCACCATCTATGGTCTTTCATGTGCTAACTCCCTTGGGTCTGTCCAGCACATAGGTGATCTATAAGGTCGGCGTAATGTGCATCGTAAGGTGCCATCCCGATGGTGGAGTGACATATTATATTGTACGCAAACTCCACCAAGGGTAAGTGATCATCCCAACTATGACCAAAGTCGAGGACACATGCACATAGCATGTTCTCAGGAGTCTGAATGGTCCTCTCTGTCTGACCATCCGTCTGAGGATGGAAAGCGGTTCTCAATCAATGCAGTGCCCCAAAAGCCTCTTGCAATCACTTCAATTTCCAGGAGGTGAAACGAGCATCTCGATCGGAGATGATAGTCAAAGGCACACCATGAAGCCATACGATCTCTGTAATGTAGAGGTGTCCAAATCTCTCTACTAAGCCCTGCTCTCTGATTTGTAGGATGTTGGCCGACCTGGTGATTCGGTCTACGATCACCCAGATAGAGTCGTGTTCTATGGATGTACATGGAAGCCCTGTTACGAAATCCATAGATATCTCGTCCCACACCCACTCTCGAATCTCTATGGGTTGTACCAAGCCTACTGGTAACTAGTGCTCTGCCTTCACTTGCGGACAAATGAGGCATCGTGAAACAAACTCTACTATATCCTTCTTCATACCATACCACCAGTGTTGTCATCTGAGGTCCTGATACATATTCACCACTCCTGGATGTACTGCTATAGGGAATGTGTAAAACTCCCTCAACACATCCTCCTGTAGTGAAACTACTACCACGGTACGTCCCCTATTGAGGATTATGTGCTCCCCTACTTATGAAAATGTATTAGTCACCTTCCCTATAGATATCTGAGCATGTCGCATCTCAATTTCAACATCCCCATGTTGTTCCTCTCCGAGTCAATGAAGAAGTGGAGCAGTGACTGTGGGAGACTGAAGAAAGGCTGCTCCATCTCTATCCATAAAGGATATCAGCAACATGGCCTGCTTGTCTATCGTCTCTCCTAGCATATGAATTCCCGATCTCCTACTGAGAGCATAAGCTACAACGTTCCCCTTCCCAGGAGTATAGAATATCTCAATGTCATAGTCCTGTAGGAATTAGTGCCAACGTCACTGTCTCATGATCTGGTCCTTCAGCAAGAAGATGTACCTCAGACTCTGGTGGTCAGAGTATACTATAAGGCGCTCGCATATCATATAGTTTTGACACATCTTCTAGGCGAATACCACTGCTACTAACTCTAGGTCAGGGGTAGTGTAGTTCTGATCGTGTTGTCTCAACTGACGTGAACCATACGCGATCACTGCTCGCTCCTGTATATGGAGAGACTCAATTCTGGTCCGTGATGTGTCGTAGTAAACTACGTACCCAATTACCTTCTCTGATAGCCTCAAGAAGGGCGCACTAGTCATTCTCTACCTCAAATCATGAAATATCTACTGGAACCTATCTGATCACATGAAGGGTCTTCCCTTCTTCATCAAAGACGAAAGCGGTGCTGCAACTCTGGATAAGTCTGTCAAAAATCTCTGATAGTACCCAGCCAGACCCAGGAAACTCCTCACCTTCGTCAAACTCCTAGGTTTCTCCCAAGCATGTACTTCCTCGATCTTCACAAGATCCACTGCAACTCCATCCTTCGAGATGACATGTCCCAAGAATTGAACCTCTCGAATCCAGAACTGGCAGTTAGAGATCTTACCATTAAGTGAGTGCTCTCAGAGTGTATCCAGTACAACCCGAAAGTTGTAGGCGTCCTCCTCCTCAGTATTCGAGTAAATTAGTATGTCGTCGATGAAGAAGACGTCAAATCGATCGAGGTAAGGCTGAAAGATCCTTTTCATGAGACTCATGAACACTTCTTGAGTGTTGGTTACGCCGAAGGGCATAACCATGAACTCTTAGTGGCCATATGGACACCTAATGGCCATCTTCTGCATATCCTCATCTCGAACTCTGAGCTGGTGATAGCCTGGCCTGAGGTTTATCTTCAAGAACCATCGTGATCCATTGATCCGATCAAAGAGGTCGTCAAACCTCGGGAGTGGGTACTTGTTCTTCACGGCTACCTGATTCAGGAGACAATAGTTGACGCACAGTCACAAGTTCTCATCCACCTTCTTGGTGAAAAAAAGCATAGAATCCTAGGGTGAAACACTAGGTCGGATGAATCCCTTCCCTACAAGTCCTACAACAGTACCCACAGCTCATGATCCATGGAGGGAGCCATACGATATGCTGGAGTAGATATCAGTGTTTTCATGGGGTACATATCAATAGATAAGTCTACATCTCTGCACGGTGGTAGTCCTGGAACGTCATCAGGAAAAACATCCGCATACTGATCCACCACGACAGGAAAACTCATACTATTCACATCAACCACTCTGAGGATGAGACTAGCTAACTGATGTTTGATCGGCTTCCTTCTCCTCTGCATAAGTCCATCATGCGCTACAAAGGATCCCTTCTCACCGGTGAAGGTGAACCTAGTACCATCCGTGCGGACACACCACACATTGTGCCTAATATAGTCAATCTGAGCATGAACTGTGGATGACTAGTCCATACGCATGATGATGTCGTAGGGCCTCGACACTTCTAAAAAAAGATCCCAGTCGAAGCTCTCGCCTCCTAGAGTAAGCTCACACTACCAGCACTAGTGTGTAATCATCTAGTATGCTCCCGTAGGAGTCTCTAGCCATAAGGATCGACCCAACGGCTTCATCAGAATCTCTGAGATCCAAATAAGGACAGCGTCAATAAAAGAATGAATCGAACCTATGTCTATAATTACTGCAACAAGGGTGGAGTAGACACGGATAGTACCTCGAATCATCTCAGGTGCGCCGTGGTCATAGGCCTCAACTACCTGGAGCTGAGCCTGCCTCTGTCCGCCAGATCTCTATAGTCGGGGTGGACCTCTTGGTGGGGGTGGTGGTAGAGCCTCGTAATGTTGTCCACCACCCGCTGATCGGCCAACTCCTATACCTCGTCTTCCTGCTCTAGGAAAAAAAACCACAGTCAAACCACTGACTATGCCTGTGAGGTCCCTCTCCTGTCTACTACTATTCTGCATGGCGGGTCGGCCAGTCACGAGCCATGTGGCCCTACCCGCTGCATGCATAGCACATCCTGCTCCTCGTAAGGTTGGCTCTGTTTCGTGTGCCCCACACAACTGAACCTGAATCTTGAGATCGCCCACATGATGGCCCGGTCTGCTTAGTCCTCTACGTCAATTGTCTACTGCCGGATGCAGATGACTCCTCTACATGTCGTCCTGCAGTGGGTCTCGCTGCTAGTGACTGCTCAGTGAGAAAACTATCCACCATAAGGACTTGCTTATGCACCCCATCCATCATCGAGATGTTGAGGGGAATTGTTGAAACCATTATCACAAGCCTGTGTCCCTACTAAGCTACTATCATGTTGCCATCCTACAGATGAAGTAACTTCTGAATTTTCACTGCACGAAGGGTGGCTAGAACAAACTACGAGCGGAAGAGATTCTCGAAGTCCGTCCAGTGTAATGATGCCTCTTCAGACACATGAAGTATCAGGATCCACCATATACTTATTGCTGCGTGTAGTAGACTCAGATAAAGGATCACCATAATGTCGGCTGGTGTCCCGACCAATCTGAAAACTCTGACGACAGCCTCCAGCCAGTCCTCAGTAGCCAGTGGGTCCGTCTCTCCGTAGAACCTGGGTGGCCATTGTTTCTAGAACTCATGCAACCCACTTAGGAGGCGTGCACACTCTTCTGGTAGTGATGGAGGTATCAGTGGTCCCGCAGGAAGAGGTGCAGCTGGTACCTCTGGTGTGATGGGGCCCTGCACCGATGCCTCATCGCTCGGTGGGATACCATCTCATACGTTACTCGGAACCCTAGCTAGCTATCTTCGTGGGGCCATAATGAAAATAAATAGGTGTGCCATGGTCAAAATAGTATACCTGGTGAGCTAACTCATTATAATCACAAAGAAAAAATTTGAAACACACAGGCAATCAGTGTTTTCATGCACTGAGTTGGAAATCTGAGGTCAGGATCCTAGTGAATATATACATCATCCACCCCACCAACACAGGACTCCCTAGACTGAAAAACACTCTTAATACTCTTAACACTATTTCTTCACAAAAAGTAATGATCAGATTTCTGAGTTTTATGGTAGAACGGACTCCCTTTGATTCCAATTTGTCACGACTCATCATCGGTGCTCGTACCATTACTAACCCCAACCCCTCAATCCATATGCTAGGGGCAGGCAACTGCCACCAAAGGAATAAATCACTATGCTGGCAAGGCATTGACTTTATAAAAGTAAAAAAACACAACCGAGTACGCAACATGAAGTAAACACTATGTAATATTGTATAAAAAAGTATATCCTGAAATGAAATGGGCCAGAAATACAAGCTCAATAGTATTTACAATACAACTGAAAAGCCAGTAAAACTGCAGTAAGTAAAAAAAGAAACACTGAATCATCCTCCAGGAATCCCACCTGAAGGGTGGGTCCAAATGGCCTCCTCAGCACCTCAGTTCCGTCTGTACTCTCCATGTACTTCTCTCTAAGTGGTCCACCTCTGGGTACCGTCTAGCTCTACGAGTCTCTACCTCGACAAGTGTTGTCCATAATCTGCCTCTAACACAACGTTGTAAGGGAATACACCATACTTGGTTGAGTATACGATGCTTAGTAGGGATTTTGAGACCCTGAATGTCTCTCCGAATCCACTAAGGATAAACCATAGAAGAAAGACATGATCATGAAGTATCAACCAACTCTAATTAGGTATATTACCATACATATACCTAAGATATCAATCTCAGTTCGGCTCAAGCTCTCGAGCCCTAGCACAACCCAGTCCATACAAGAATGTAATCCATTCACAAAGATGATAATGTTTTAAAGTCAAGACACAGCTCACACAGGTATACATCTTTTGTATAGCAATAGAGATGATCATGTGTATTCACTGATTCATCTAAGCTGTCAGACCCACATAGGTTACAAGACCAGCTAAGCTGTCAGACCCACACATGATACAAGACCAGATACTCTATCGGACCCACATAGGATACAAGTACAGAGGTCAAACTTCCAGACCCACACATGATACAAGAACAATAGTCATTGATATAAACTGCCAGACACACACAAGATACAAGAACAATTGTCATCGCTATCGAACCCATAGAGGATTCCTGTACAATAGTCGTCGCAGTCGCAGCAAGCTCTAGGGTTCCCGCACACAGCACGGTCGATTTTGAGATGGTCAGCTCCTCAAGAAAAGGGGTTCGATACATCAAATATCATTAAGTCTCGAGTTGATGTATCTCGATGTTCCGTATCATCAAAAGAAACCAAACATGATAGATGGAGCGTTAATCGAACGTCTGGTCTGAGAGTTATTGGCTTTTCCGTTCCAGGGGCCATGTTTGAATTATGCTCATTCCAAACCCGTATGTTTTCTAAATTTGTCCAAAACTTACTTAGAGTATCTCAAATGGACTTCCTCATCGTTAGGGTCCCATTTCTGTAGACGGCGCATCGATCAAATGCACGGTCATGAAGTTATTAGCATTTAAGCGAAATGGGCTCAGCTCGTCTTGGCTCGGCATGTCCGACCTGACTGAGGGGTCGGCCCAGCATGGTGGGGCGTGGCCCGGCCCGTCGAGGTGCGGCCCAGCCCGCACCTGGTCGCGGGTCGCCTAGCTAGTTGAGCGGTGCAGGGGGCGTGGCCCCCCTGTTTCGTGAAATGGCTGTGCCGAGCGGCGCCACCCTTCATGCCCGGTCAGCCAAAGCCATACAGAATTTCTGGCATGAGCGGCCCGCGTTTGGGGGGTCACGAATTCTCCACACGCGGTGCCCATTTGCACCGCAGTTCCTTCCGCCCGGCCGACTGGCGAGACAGCCAGTTCATCCGCCGAAGCGGCCCGCCCAACGCAGGTCACGGTTCTCTAGCCCGGTGGGCTAAAGCAGGCCGGTTCTTCATTGCCATAAGTGGCCCGGTTGCGGGATGAAGTCTCCTCCACTTGCGCGACACCCAGTGTTGCGGCCCTCTAACTGGCCGGCGCGTGGAAGATGTTTCCGCCACTGCTTTCGGTTGACGATGCCTCTTCCATCACCACATCCATCGTGAATAAAAAACAAAGATCAACAGAGGGTCGTCGGACCGTATTTGCTCGGCCCGCGCCCTCCACATAAGGAAATACCAGATGGATGAAGACAAACCAAGGAAATAAATGAATAACAAGGTACAATTTAATCACTTAAAATAATACAAACCCCCCACTCGAATCAAGGTTCATTCGTCGATGTCGCAGAAAACAGTGTCGCTCCATCAACGTTGGAGGAAGAGTCGTTGTCGTTGGCGACGTTCCTTGTGAGCGATGTCTTCTCCATTTAGGTGGAGAATGAAGAAGGTTGGACAAGTTGCATCACATCCTTCGTGTCATGGAGCGTTCTTCACTGAGAGATTGTGATGTTCTTCATGGAAGAACTCTCCCTTTCTAATTCACCCAAAGATCTCTCAACCCAACAAGTGCAAACCAAAATAATAGATTTGGATATTATTTTATTCTCACATTATTTTAAAAATTCATACACATAATTAATTAATTAATTATAGAGTTCAATTAATTAATTAATCATGTTTTCATAATAATGACATCAAGTGGGAGGTGGAGAGTTCAACATTAAAATAGGGGAGTTGTCAAAAATAAATATAGGGGAGCTAATGGAATGTTGGCACATTAATGGGAAGACCAAAGGTTTAAGGGGTTAATGGGGGGTTAGATACTCGTGTGGGCCCCACCACACATTATCCTTCCATGGGAGGTTGTGTGGATTGTGGGCCCCACCTCCAAAAACCCTTTGTTGGATTTAACCACCACCTTTATAAAATTTATATAACACATAAATTTTATTTAGTTTAATAAAAATTCCCAAAATTAACTTTCAAACATTAAAAAATGAAACTTTTGTAATGATACCCTTAAGAGAATACCAGCGCTGCGAGTTCATCGGTGTCCTCAGATTTCAATTCCGAGCACTGGTTCCAAATATAGAAAATCCCACACGTGCATTTACTGAGCGTACTTGAACAAAAAATATTAAATTTATTCAGGGCACACCAGGCCTCAGAATCAGGCGCCATCAGAAACTGCGGACTAATAAAATTTCGCACAATTTATGAAAAAAATTTCGTTAAAATTTCTTGCACATTACAAGAGTGATTTAGGGACTCAAATAGAAAATAAAAAAATTTATATCCCTAATCATAAAAAATAACCAAGAGAAAAATTATACATGCTTGGAGAATTGAACTACAACCATCGACACTTCAAATGGCATAATATCGATGATAATCAACCCTTGTGAATATCGGGGGAGTTTGGCACCACACTAGGGTCGTAGATTGAATTAATGTGTAGAAAATAGGGGGAGGAACATAATTTTCTAACGCGACAGTTTGTGAATTTTCCACTATTCAATGAGAGTCATATTTTTTCCACATGGTTTGGAAATCTATGCACCATCTGAGGGTCTACCTCTATCCAAGATGGGCCCATGTCACAGGGTTACCTAAGGATTCCACACAACATTACAAAACATGTAGTATTCATCTAACCATGGTGGAATGGTTTGACATTCCCAGTTACAATATTAAATTTAACCATGCTCCAACTGTCCAACCAACACTGGATTGATCGGGACCACTATTGTTCTTATCATGAACCACTTGAACACACTCGAGCTTCCACGTACAACTGGTAAACATTCTAGCAACAAAAATTCGTGTATTGATCCAATATATTAATAATGAAATACCTCCATGATGTTTAGGGTCATAAAACATAAAATAGTTTATATTATTGTGCTAAAAAAATGTTACCCAATGAAATAAGATTTATAGATTAAGATAGATAAAAACAAAACAAATTTTCATAGGATTAATGACTCCATACAGGGTAGATCAGATGAGAAATAATTATTGAGGTAGTTATGGGTAATCAATGTTTAAATTTTAAAAATAGACTCTGTAGAGAATTAATGACTATATATTTCATACGAATGATCAAAAAAAATCACAATTATATTAGTTTTTTATTAGAGTTCATGAATGAAATACATTTATCTATTTCCACTAAAAAAACCTATTTTGACATCATTTTCAGAAAATATATTCATTTATGAAATTTGGTGGGATGATGACATTAAATTTAAAATTATTGTTTGTAAATACAGTGTTAATGTTTTTTAAAAAAGGTTTATAATTACTGATTTTTTAATGACAATATAAAATATAAATTGATTTGAATATAAAAATGATCATTTTCCATAGAAACATGATAAAATTAAATTTTACATGCTCTTGAAAATTATGTTATATAGAGGTATATGATAAAAGAAGGAAAAAATTGATATGTTGTTGCTAGTGAATTGGATGAAAATGTTGATAAATGTAATATTCATATATACATGTTAAGATTAATGTATAATAGTAATTTGAATATCATAGAGATGGGTTGTGTCATGTTCAACAATAAATATTATGGAAATTCAAATAAAGTATCATTTATTATATTGCATATATTACAGTTAAAATACATTAATTTCAGGTATACATATTTAAATTTTAAAAAAATTAGATATTTTAGTTTCATTTTCATTATTATAAGTAATAATATGACATATAATTTAAATTATTTGTTATTATTTTTTTCTTGTTTAGTTTTTTGATTAACCTTTTATAATATATTTATTTGATGATTATTTGATATGTAATTTTTTATATATTATAAGTAATATAAATGAAGATATATAAAAGATTATATTAAAATATTATCAGTTTTGGTGTAAAAATAATTTAATAGGTTGGATTATTTTTACTTTTCAGACAAATTTTTTGAATTTTTTCACACTTTTCTTTCTTTTAATATCTAATTAATATTGTAACATTTTAGGTAACTACTATAAAAAATATTTAGAAAAATGTGTTATGTTTAGCTTATATTTTGTTCAATCATTTTTAATATATTCAAATAATATTATTTTGGATGTAATAAATAATTTAATATGATGGAGAATATTTACTATTCACATTAAATTTTTATATATTTATTTCATTAATTTAGTTCATTTAATCTCTCATTAATGTTGTTATAATTTTATTAAAAAATAAAAAATATGAATAAAAATGTGCCCATATTAGATTTTTTAAAATATTCCAATTTTTTACATTTCCATTTAATAAAAATATTTATATATGTAGAACCCTAATGACTTATATATAAACTTAATATAGAATTTAATTCATGAATGCGGTGTCGCTAAAAAGGCATTATTACTAAAATTATTTATACAACATAATTATAAACTAGTTGTTAAAAATTTTAATATCAAGAGAAATAACTACTATTAAATTATATTTATAATGATTTCAAATAAATAAACCAAATTTATAAAAAAATATATGATTTTTATAAAATAAAAACTAATTTTCATTAATAAATTACATTTGAATATTCAATATTTTTCATATAGTTTTCATATTTAGACAAATACTAATAATTCTACATTTAACTAAAAAATGTGTTTTTTATTTAAATAATAATTATAAATTAAACAGATCATGAATGTCAGAATATATCTATTATAAATAATATAATAAAATGTCAATCATTAGAATAAATTTTATACTGAACTTAGATATAAAGTCTTATTGATCATTTGAATGTTTTTTTTTTCTGACCATCTCACCAAACTTGGGGGATTAACATTAAAACCTATTTTTTCCACTTAAATAAATTTAATATCTAAATTAATTCATACACAATTGTGATTCATAATATATTTTTAATATAATGGGATAAAATTAATTTTTTAGTTAATAGTAACATGGACCATTGGAATAGTATTTTTCCCCTTTGAATTGTATTCTGACCAAATGAATATTAACCTCATCCATGAATGTATAATTAATATTTTTTAATATTATAAGTGTAGGTATCATATAATTTTTTATAGTATATGTATGTGAAGATTTTAAATATGAATAATTAAGTGTTTTTTATTTTTAATAGTAAAAAAATTTAATTACAATTTTATAATGATTTAAATAATATTTATTTTCATAAATGTATTCATATATAAATATTTATTTGTCATACTATAATAAGATAATTTAGGTAGATGTTATTAAATTTTTGATTGTGTCTTAAAAATAGTTATTATATTAGAATTGTTAAATATGGAAGAAATGTTGATTTTTTTTAGAATTAAAATTTTAATATTTGGAAAATTATTTTTAATGATTGACTTCATTTGGAAATTCAACATGATGAAATATGGTAAGTGTTATTTTTGGGATTTATCTAAAATACATGGAATTTTTTTTAATATAAAAAAACTAAAATTTACTATTAATATACATTATATTTTATGTATGTTATTCCTTGAGTAATTAATTACGTAAACTCCAAAATCAATAACTTAACATAATTAAATTTTTAAATATTATGATAATAAAAAAAATTATTCATAGTCCAGAGCCAAATAATGGTAAAATGAATAAAATATTCAAATAAGAACAATATTTTCCACTATAAATAATACCCCTCACCACCCATTCTCCACATACCTTAAATTATATGATCCATGAATAAATGTTACCCAATAATGTTCACATGAACCTCCCTAATTTTCAGGAACTGTTATTATCATCATAATTCAAAAATAATTCTTTTTTAGGATATTCACATAGATGATATTTCAAGATGTAAAAAATATTCTTTGATTACTTTAGTTTTCAATTTCTTTTTGTTATTATCCTTCCATCCCCTCCCATATCCAAATATTTATAATAACTACAAAAATATATATATATACTTTTATTATATAATTTTAATTAATGACTCATCAAAAAATTATTCCCCCTCTATATATTTTTCATTAAACTAATACATTAACTGTGATGTGTAAAACTATTGATATAATGGACAATGAACTATCATTTTACATTAGGAGAATAATTGTGGGTCATGAAACCATTTTAAGGGTTATTTCATATTATAATATATTTATTACATTGTTTTTACAATTATGGAAAACTAATATTTTCATGATGTTAATTAATAATACAATTCTAGTTTGTGGTAATAAAAAACCGCCAAAAAAATCTAAATGATTATCAATAATCATTCATCCTCACCCAAAATATAAAAATTAATTAAATAAAAATATTGTATTATGTATGTTCATTAAGGACATAAGAAATAAATTCAAGATATAATTATCTATTTTAAATTAATTTCCATAGTGATATACCAGTAAATAGATCATGAATCCCAAAGAAACGAACAATCATGTACGATAAAATTGTGGGTTATAGATTGTTAAAAAAAATGAACTAAATACAAATAAAATAAATCTAATATATGTAAAAAATAATTCTAATTAATTTATTCAAGAATTTAATTTTATTATCAAGGAAATTATGGAGGAGCACAAAACGATTTCAGTCTTAATGCAAGGGGTTTCACATCTGACACTTTTTCCCCAATGATTTAACTTATTCACCAATTATTTCTTGTATGTGGTGTTTTTATACTACCATTTGATATATGATATCATAAATGTTATTATATTCTTTCTATTAAATGAAAAATATTATAGTTATTAATTTTTGGTCATATAATTGTATTTATTAAAAAAATTTAAGGGAATCTATCCTGAATATCCATTTCCTAAGAGGTAATTTTTTCTCCAACATTACACTTATATAGTTATTCAGTACATGTATATACATATTCTAAATTTTATTTAAATTTTCCAAAATTAGGTAACCATATAATTATATATTTATTTTATTTCCATTTCCTTGTTTTATAATGCTCCCATCTAAATTATTCTTGATACCCATTCCCGATTAAAGGGAACTTTCCGGTTTCATACCTATTTTCATTTAACATAAACTTTCTGTTTTAAGAATAAAATTATTATTAATTCAATATATTTGTCATGAAAAACGTTATTTTTTAATTTATGGTTTTATATAAACAATTATGAATAATTTAAATGGTTTTACCAAAAGAATTCAACTTTGAAAAGTAAATGCGGTATTACTCTCCCAAAATTCATAATTATTTTATTAGACTAATTTCAATTATTTAAACATCTATAATATACATGATGATTTATTGATATTGAAGTATCATTTTTATCATCAAATGTATTTTATTAATTTTTTTGGAATAGTTAGAATATTGATGTTCTTTCATTATTCCATTTACCATGCTTCTTAGAATTTATGGTGATTATGATTACAGATTGGCGGATTTTATTTACATTTCATATATATATGTTTTTATATTTATCCACATTCAATTTAATAATGAGTTTTACTTTTTAAAATATCAGTGGGGACCTCTATATCCCATCGATGCATCGATAGGTTTTCAGAGACAAACTATATATGGTTTTGGATTAGGCCATACCAATTTATTAGATTATTATAATGAATCCATGAATATAATAGATTATAGTCTTAAATCATTGAAGGATTTTTTTGATTTCCATATTTAGGAATTTCCCCCAATATGAAATTGGTAAATTACATTCCATGTTAATATTAAACTAGTATAATAACCATGATTATATTTTTATGGAATTATTCAATTAGTGTTTATTCATTCAATTTTATGCTCTTGATTATTTATTAATGGATTTTATTTTTAGTTAATCATCATACCACATTGTTTTTGATTTTTTATGGGATATTTTATTATATTAATTACACTTATAGAGAATATAATATCACCCATTTCTTAGGTTTTATTTTTTACAAACATACGAAGATGTATGTTGTGATGAATTTATTAGGATAATCTTGTAGTTCATTGGTGTTTCTAATGGATTTATTATGTTGGGTTTCATTATAAGTTGTGATGTAATGTAAATTTTTGTAATATGATTCCAAAAAAACTAAAATCATTTTTCCTTAGTATATTATTATTTTATCTATACCAATATATTGATGCAATAAACATACTATGATCTACTATGGTTGTGTCCTTTACATATATTTGTGTACTAATTTTGTTACATTGAGTTGTAGGATAATGACATATCAAACATCTAATACTACAAACAAATCTTGAGAGGATCGTACACATAATTATGGGGTCAGACATACACATTCACCAATTAATGGTCCTCCCCATCTATCTTTTCAATAAACATCTACTCTTATGAGAGTAGAAAATATTTTTCGGTCAATATACATGGACTCAAAAAGTATCCAAAATTTCAATTTTCCTATATCTAGGAAAAGAGTACCCTTGTAGATTTTTATGATAATGAAAATCCTATATTTAAAACTTAAAAATTATTCCAGAAATTTATTGAATTGTATGTGAAAATAAAATATATTTTTTGTGGGTGTTATAAAAAGTGTTTACAAAACTATAATATCAAAATCCTAGGAGACTATATTGGTATGGTCATTTTTTATGAATTAACATATCATGAAAGTAACATAGTAATAAATATTTTCCCCAATCTTATACGATATAATATGATAAAACTAATACTGAATGAATTAGGTGGAAATGTTTAACATTCACAATAGGGATATGGATGAATTTTTTATAAACCTCATCCCAAAATTATATTTTTTGTAATAGAAAATATGATAACCCTGAGATATATTTCCATTTATAAATTAAGATAAATTGATGAAATTTTGAAAAGTATAAGATGATAGCTATCTTTGGGAAGCTAAAATTTAAATTTTATATGTTTCATTATATTTATAATAATTATAATTATTTCCCTCTTATTAACTTACAAAAAAAAGGAACTCATATATAGAGATCCAATGTAAAAATCAATATTCTCATTAATTATATTCGTGAGGTTATATGTAATTATAATAAAAAAACATAACAAAATATTATCAATATTTTAGTGGTATGTCTTCAGGCTCTATAGAATTATATCCCCTCTACTAGACATAAATAAGTGAAGAGGGACCAAATTATGAAATGGAAGATATCTTATGGAAGTGTGAAGGGTTTCATATGAGAAGATTGTAAGATGTTCACATAATTTTTATTTATGTTAAATTATAAAAATTATATACTGAAATTCATTTTGGATATTATCAAATATTTTTTATTGGAATCTATTAAGGAGAAAACCAGAGATGTTGTATTCATAGCTATGGATAGGAATGATATTTTAGGGATAACAATTATAAATCCCAAACTCACTGGACATGTATGATGATACATGATATGTGTGTCAGTATAAAAGTGTTTCCGGGTTATAAGGATTACGTAATGGAATATTTTAATTAAAAAAATACAAACATTGGATGATGTAGTTCATGATATTAATATGACGATCTAGTAAAAGATCAGAAACATGGTACAATTTTAATTTATTTACATGCAATGATAGTTTTAAGCTAATGATCACACTCCTCCAACTCCACATAAAAATACCAACACTCTACATCCCCTATAGATCCCACTCCGCCAAATTATACTAGACCACATCTTCCTACGATCCCCACTCCTCATTCTTATCCTAATCATACACCCCTCTTATATAGATTCCCAATTTTTATTAGTTTTATGTTTATAATCCACAACATCATATTGATTCATAATTGATGATATATATTATTGGAAATTTCATTCATCATCAATGGATAAATATATTCAATCATTGGGTCACTATATCAATAAATATTGATAGATTATTAAGAGTTAAGTTACATATAGATGGGGACAGTATAGTCAGGAAAATGTTTTCCATTTTTTAGTTTGTAAATAAATACATGTTTGAAATTTTATTCCAGAGATATGTGTATATTATATCCATTATTTCATTTTCATATATTATACATAATTTTATTATGGTAAAAAATTTGGAATATTTTTATTTGATTACATTATATTTATTGAGATCAAATATTGAAAACAAAAAATAAAATGATTTATAACTGCATATAAATTTTTTCATGTACATATTTATTGTCAATATATTAAACTTTATTCATGGATGTTTATGAGATCCAAATGTGAGAAAAAAATCATTGGCGTATAATATTATGAAACATTTTAGAATATATTTCACGGATATTGTAACTTTAGATATGTTGAGAATCAAAATAATGAAGGATTTTTTAATGTAATTTGATTTGCACAATTTTCTCTTTTATTTTAGTTTTTATAAAATTTATTAATTTCTTTTTCATTGTATATGTTATATTTATACAATTTGGTCTATGATTGAAATAAAATCATTTTTTGGATTAATGTAATCCTAACATATATATCTTATTATGAAGACAATTTCAAGTGTAGACAATAGATAATATTTTGGAATGAAATCATAAGAATGAAATTATTCCATGATGGATTCTCACATATATTCAAGAGTATGAAGAATATATTTCATAAATTGTCATCTATAAATTAAATTAATAACCACACTATATAAAGTTAATTATTTTTCATTATCTAATGTGTTACTATGTTTTTTTCAGTGGGAAAATATATTATATTTGATGTGCACTACAAAATGTAAGATGAGATAAAATTTTATAACTATATTGAACTTATATATATATATGAATATTTTAATACTTATTTATATTATAATTAAATATTAATATTTCTTAATTATACAATTTCAAAATAGGGATTGTGAATTATTTAGAGAGTAAACAATAAATAAGGGTTCCATGATGAGATCTACAAAAGAAAATATGACCTTTTATTTATATTTACTACATTTTGGATTTAGTCTCTAAAAATTCTATATTAAATGGAAAAATTAATTTGAATAGTTGTGCCATAAACTTAAATGAGTAATGTGATGTGTATTAAATGGTTTTTTCTTATGTTTTTAATAATTTAAACATGATCAATTTTGATGTTATAGGATGATTTATTTTAGTAATCCTTTATGTTAAGGTTTCATATATTTTATTCTGAATATATGTTAAATGTTTTATTATTTTTTAGGTTTTTTATTACCCAATTACATATATAAGAATATATATTAAAATATTATATACTTAATTTTTATTTAATTATATATTTTTTATCCGATATTAGTTTATTTTTAAATCACATAGTAATATTGTTAGTTGAAATCATATTTATTTTGTGTCGGTTCTTTGTCTATACCCTAGATTTTTCTCTAATCTTATGTTTTATATGGAGGAATATTTTTGTAATGAGAGGAAATTTTTTAAATACCTTTTAATAACATTATTTTTAAATCATTTATAAAATAAGTGACCTGAAAAATTGAAAAACAACATTTTACAAATCATATAATCATAAAATGACAAGGTAAACTTTTTTTGTTTTAGTAATGAGATACAATATGTGAATAAAATTCACCAATATGAATTTTTTATGTAAACTTTTGTTATAATATAACGAAAAAATAATTACAATGTATCTAACAATAATTTGTCATACATATAGATGTGAATGACAAAAAAATGAAAGTGAAAAATCCCCTTTTACAGTACTGAATGAATATTTGTAATAATTAATCATCGGAAATCTTTTACAATGATGTCCAAATGTTGATACCATTGTAGGGAAATTGTGATTATGTATAATATAGAATTGCAATATGGATGTTTTTAGTGAATATTTAGTTTGATGGTAGAGTGATAATGTACCCATAATACTTCGTAGAAACATATTCTTAAAATATATTAATACCTGATGTTTTATTTGGAAATATATTATAAAAAAATTAGGATATAAGTTATAAATTAGGAATTTTTTTTATCATTAATCATGGAAAACAATTATATAAGTTGAAAGATTGTTTCTAGTGTTTGCATCAAATTTTTTCTGAAAATTGATCTTCAAGGTATCTATATCGGTAGATTATCAAAATATGATTGATATGAAAAACAATTTGAAATATGTAATAAATATATTTTGGGTATTATTGAAAAAACACAGTAAAATTATTGAATACAATTACTTTTTTATAGATTTATAAAATGTAAATTTGTTTTTGATATTTATAGGTCTAAACGTATCATGAAATAAATTTGGTGTTTAGATTATTTATTTTTAAATTTATATTGAGGTGAAGTATTAATGAATTTTTTTGTTAAATTTATAACACAATTTATGACATTAAAAATGGATATGTATATTTTCAATTGGATCTATATTTATTTAAAATTATATTGAATTACATTGAATATATAATGAATTATTCTTCTATTATTGGTGTTTGATAAAATAGAATCGTTATTTTTTGTATGAATAAAATAATTATCCAATTCATATCAGAATTGTGATTTCCATAAGTTATTTGACTCATCATGTATGATTTTTCTGGTTTTTGTATGAGAAAAAAACTACATATCAGAGAAATTTCTAAATGAAATATATTTTTTATATTCAAAATTTTAATACTATAATGTAAAATGTTTTCTTGCATAAGCTATCCAGCCTCTAATATGTTATATTGAGATTATGTATGATATTTTATAACATGGAATTTTTTGTAATATAAATGTAATTATTATAATGAAAAATATTTTTGGATTAGCATAAGTTATTTATGATTTCACATGTGAAAATCATGGTTGTATATAACACATTCCATTATTTATTGAATTGTTTAAAATCATGTTTGAATTTTAAAATTAATTTGTTAAAAAAAAATCATTGTTGAAAATGAATTTTGTATAATTATGATATTCTGATATTTGCATTATTTTTATCCATGGATTTTTTTTCATGAATTAAATCATTAAATAATAAATGTTATTCAAATCATTAATAAAAAATATACTTATATTAATATTGAAAAATATAAAATAAATGCAAAAGTTGTTCTGTTATATTTATTATGTATGAAAATTCATTATTTCCAAATTTGAAAAATTATATTGAAAATTGTGTCTACTGATAATGGTATTAATTTTCAATGATATAAATCTCAAATGGATGTTTTGATTTAAGGTGTTTAATTTAGAATGTTGAGAAGAATTGGTAATTAGATCTATAAGTATCATTATTTATGTAAATTAAACAATTTTTATTTATAATGATTGAAAAATATCAAACATTAATGAATGATGGAATTACATTTGACAATTTCAGACACTAAATTATTATTTCAAAAAATGATAATACATTGTGATTAACGGTGATATATGATGAATTAGTTGGGAATATTCTTTTATTAAGTTAAATTAATGACATGATTCTATATTGTAATCAATCATTCACTGTTACCTAGAAGAATAGATAATTTCATAATCCTTTTTAGTGTGTGAATTTATTTATCAACCTGAAATTTGTTTTCTAAAAATTTCACGGAATATTTTAATATTAAGAATTTTATAAACATAATCCTACTACAAAAATAAAAAAAAATATTTATTGGATGAGATAAATGAATATAGAAATTAGACTTTTAGAATAATATAGATGTTTAGGGTTTCCATGGTGATGATAAAAATTAGGAAAATACAACATCATGTGTTTTTTTAAATATATATAAGACATAAAAATAATGAAAAAGTAAAAGTAAAATAACATAATAACACACTCTTGTGGAAATTTTTTTGTAAGGAAATAGTTATCATTAGTTGATTTATCTTAGAATACAATGAAAAATATTTTGTTTATCACAAATGGGATTTCAAATACATTTTATGTTCCAAAAACAATTATGGTGATTTGTTTAAAAACAAAATTCAAGGAGTGAAAATTGTTTTATTATTCTAACACTATATGCGAAATAATTTTAATTTATATAATATTAAATAGTTCTATTAATAAAATATTAATGATGATCCGGTCTCATTATATATATTATAATATCATCATTGCATTGGAAATGGATGAATATAATGAATTTATCTATTATTTTGATATTTGATATTTGTGATTATATAATGTGAAGAATCAGAAATAATAGTTATTTACATACTGAACTGTTATGGAATTTAAGTTTATTTGTTTTGGGGATTTTAATAATTTAAAATATATATTGTTATAGAGCATCAAAATATCTGTGCGTGTTGGGAAATTCTAAACGAATAGTTTCTCTTAAATATCACTGAAGATGGGTTGAATGTAAATAAATAGATATTGGTATTATTAATTAATATATATTATCATTCAGTGAATATTTTATTGATCATATGCTGATATATTTTATAGATTTTATGTCATATCTTGGTTGATTAGTGATACATTTCAAGAATAAATATTAAAAATTATAGAAATGTTACAATGATATGAAACTTGTTTGAATCATTATATGAAAGAATACAATAGTTCCAAGATGTGATTTCTATGTAAAGATACATATTTTTATCCTCATTATATTCATGAAATTATATGCATTGCTGTATTTTATGCAATTATGGGAAATGTTAAATATAATAGTTTGTGTCTAAATAATATGGAATATTATAGAGTTTGTCAAAAAAGAAATCAGGGAATGAAGTATATATTTCAACTAAACCATTTATATAATCTATAAAATTATCATTTTAAATATATAAATTTAATGATTATTAATTTACAGGTTTAACAATAATTTTATTCAACCATCCTAAAATGAAATTTATATTGCTAACAAATAGAAAGATAAATTTCATAAAACTGTTATTAGTTGGTACAAACTAACTAATATATAAATCACCCCACATCTGAAGTGTGTGTAACATTCATTTGGTGGATTTCAATTTGTTTCAGATAATATTAAACATGAATTTGTATCTATGATTAATTTTAGTTGATATTCTTATTATATATGGGAAAAATTAATTTTTTAAATTCAATGGAGAACATCAAATAGAAAATTTACATTCCATTTTTTTCAAAACAAATATGAAATAAATATCCTATGAAATCATTAATATGAATAATAAAATATTTATATCTGTATTGGAGTATATCAATAATGTAATCGTACATAAAATTATGAAATTAGTAATAATGTGAGAAAATCTACTAAACTTTGAGATAATGATTTATTAGATAAACCGAACAAATTATTTGGAGTGTATAAACTATTAAATAATTGAATAAATAATCTATTTTATTTGAGAATATAAATTATAAGTTTATTTATAAGTATTATCTTGTATATTTGGTTTTCATCTACTATAGATATGAAATTAAATCACTGGTGGAGATAGATGTTGATTAAAAAAATGGAGTTCTATAAATAGGATGAAAAATGAAACAAACCCTTTGAAATGTTCCATGAAATAGGAAATAATGATTCACTTTAAAAGGATAACATTTCATATATGGACAAAATTTTAAAAAGAATACATTATGGGAATGTGGTGATTAGTAATATTTATTTATAATTATTCCATTAATTAGTAAATAATTATAATTCCACAATGATTATTCATGATACCTGGCATGATGAAAATGAAACACCAGTGAATGAAATTTATTGTTAAATATCTGTGATTAATATGATGAATGATGAAAAAATGTAGATACTTATATAAAAATGGTATAGAGGGATCTATTCAGTTTAGGATAATATATATTCAATAAAAATTATGTATTTATTTGTTAATGAAATTTTGAAAAATCAATTAACTATCAAACTCGTCTGCCCAAATATTTTATTCATGATTTGTGATTTTACATAAGTTTTATAGAAGTGTTTTACCAAAATTTTGATTCATATGAGTATAAATGACAACTTTAAAACAAATTATAATTCCTCTACCTCATTTTCATAAATATTGTTATCCCAATTCCATGATTACTCTATTTATAATAAAATTATTTATAAATATAGTTCTTTCCCAAATTCAATATCACAAAAACATGGTTGGAAAAATATATTTACTAACTTATTAAACACTAAATGGTGAATTTGAGTAAATTTTATATTATTATCCATATAAATGGATCATAAAATATTATAGTATTATCATCTAAACCCAACATTTAATTCTTAATAAAATTTTCCTAAAAGAATAAAAATGGATTGAGGGATACTGGTATTATTAATTAATTTTTTATCTTGTACATATTTGATTGATTATATAATAGGTAGATATATAAAATATAATTAATAATAGATAAAAAAGGGAATAAAATTTATGGTTAAGAAAATCCTTATTTGAGGAACATAGAATAAAAGGATAGAAGATGATATATATTATTATAATAGATTTAGTTCTCTGTATAAATTCATTAATTATTGAAACATATATTATCAAAAAAATTAATAATATTGGTATGTTCTACTATAGAATAATCTCTATATGAAAATGGTTTTCCTAAAATTTAATATGAAAAAAAATGTGTGAAAATGTCATAAATGGGCTTGATTAATAAAAATTGAAATAAATCAATTGAACCAATGAAGATTTTAAATGTTCATATAGTATATGTCAATATATCATACATTTACTATGGAATGAAATCCCATATAATGTTCAGCTTAATCATGTCTATGAAAATAATAAAATTTTGAAAAATAATATAGAATAAATAAATGAAATAATATAAATAAATGATTATAGTATTTGATAATATTTATTAATGGACGTAATGGATATTTTATATTACTATTGAGTAGTTGTTTGTTAAATGATGTCATATATATGTACAAAGGTTTAATATTAAGGTGACTTCGAAATCACGTGAACGACATGCCATCATGTAATAAATAAATAGGAATGAATGAAATAAATATCACATTTATATAATGTAAAAAAATCAATAAATAATAACTCAAAAAATAAAAATGATGAAATTCATCTATCGAATGTATATTTGATTTTGTGCAATGGTGATTCATAAAATGATAAACCATAGTATAAATTTATATACAAAATTGTTTCTCAAGTCTCTCACCTAAAGAATCCAATTTCAATTATTAAGAAAGAGTTTAGAGAAATGAATTCCAAAATAAAATATATGAAAAAAAGGAATATTTCTCTCATGAAATATATAATATATCATGCTATAAAAATATGACTAATTTCATTGTTATCCTATAACCATAAAATGTCATTATCCCAATGTGGGTCAACCAAATATACTACTAATTAACATTTATCATTTTTGTATAAAATTAAAATTTAAATAATTTACATTATAATATAGCTTATTGAAATATTTATTTATATGTAACATGTTAATTATAATGTATATACGTAAAATAATTCTAACACATTATTTAATTTCACATTTATTTGAAAATATAATTTTAAAGTAAATGATATATTATCTTTCTTCATGAAAACTCAAAAAATTAAAAAAATTAATAATTTAGATATACATTACATTAAAAAATAATATCCCCAAAGATTAATTAATATACAGAAATAAAAAAACTATCTATTTTAATTCATTAATACACTATTGTATATTGTGGTCAATATCCTTACATTATTTAAAATTTCAAATTCATAATTGAATTCCGTTTAACTAAGTACTATTCATGTATCACCAACATAATTATAATACAAATATTTATAGTTATATTATAAATAAAACGTCAATCCCATATTTCAAATATTCACATATTCAAATTATTCAATAATTGGTCAAATTGTTTGAAAATAATTACAACATCCAATATCTTGTGATTTCAACCATAATGAAAAAATACTATATAAAACTAATCATTTAATAGAAAATTATATGGAATTACCCTTTCCAAGTGATACTAGAATCCAATAATACCTATAAAATGATATCATCAATTGAATTTCCATTGGTGAAATATATTCCCCATTATGTAACATAATAAACACAATTTTAATTCCATTGTGTTTTATAATCATATCTAAATAAATCATTGGTAAATATTTATTAGAGTCTTGTATAAATCATATAAATTAATCTTGAAAAAAATTATAATTCTAATTTTTTTAAATAATATAGTTTATACAACATTAAAACATGATAAATAATATTTAACACAAATGTGGAAAATGTCAATTATTAACACATTCATATTTCAGTTCCCTACCAAAATGAAATCATTTGAAAATAATAAATATGTCCCAAAAAATACTAATAATATAAGAAGTTCTATTTTTAATGTCATGAAAAAATAAATTATTATGATACAATATTTACTATGAAATGAGGAGACTAGTTTTTTTATATTGGTTGAAATATGTTCGTAATGTTTACTTATATTACCCCCTGATGGTGGTAAATTTTCACACCTTATAAAAAAATATTTTATATTTTTATATTTTTAAATAGAATCTTATGGATGATTTAATGAAATAATTTATAGTGTACTTGATAATTATATCATTTACATATAAAATCTATATATAAAAATCTAATTTAAAAAATTAATATAATTTTTTATTGTACTAGGAAATGATTTTTTAAATCCCAAAAATAATTTTATTATATTAATATAATTGATTGATAAATATTTCCTCCTTATAATAAACAAAAACATCATCACCAATTTAGTTGTGGTTTTCACTAATGTTTCACATTAGTAGATATTAAAAAACATTATAAATATTATTGACTGAAAACTTGGGATTTTTCTACTATAGGATAATAAATATTCTATAATTTTATAGTCTATTTGGGTAGGTAAGTACTAATGATAACCACTTGAATTAATATATCATAATAAATTGAATGAGATGAAATTGATTATGTCTTTTATATACAATATGGTGTTACTTTTCATCATAATAATTAGATATATTATGTTTGTTATGGGGTTTTCATATAAATTTCATTAAATTTTTTAATATAAATGAAAATATATAATATAATAATCAAAATTCATTCCATTATCAATGTTTAATGAATAAATGTCAATATTTTAAATGTCTTTTTTTATTTCCTTGAGTGAAAATATATATTCAATAATTATTTCAAGTTCCTGAATAGTTTAAAAAGGTTTATTTCAAATAAAATTATGGAATAAATATAATCACATTGTATGTGATGTTATGTTACATTAATCATATATCATGATTCTATAATATATATTATTTTTCAATTTCAGAGTTTGTTTCATGAAGAAATAAATTCAACGATAAAATCATGCTTTGATTGGGAGAATCATATACATCTCTTTGGTTATATTCTATTCATTATTGATCTAATATTTATTTTAGTTCCACCAATGGTATATATACAATAGTCAATACATTAAGGTTACGAAATGAGGAAATAATAAAATAATAATATGAGCAAGATTCCATAACAATTTACAATAACATAAGGGAAATGAAAATTATAATACTCTTCATTCTATGTTTTTATTCTATTGATGGTTGTTAAAATAGATTATATAATCTTTCATCAATATCCAAAATTTTCTTACATTGATCCATTCCATAACATAATATATTCATTAATATGTATTTATATTTTTAGTGTAAATATATTTGTGCAGATTTACCAAAAACTTATGTTCATATGTATTAAATAACAAATATATTGAATATTAATTATCATTTCCCAAATTGATGAATAAAGATTAACATGATAAAATATAATGACATAGATTAATGAATCAAGTAGTATTATGTGTTTAAATTATTTATATATGTAATTATCATAGTTTCATTTATTAAAAATACACATTAATGTATTTTAAATTACATATATGTTTCTAATTACCAAATCTATAATATTATTCTATAACTTGAAATAGATAAGGAAGAATAATGAATGACTAAAAAATATCATTTTTAGTATACAAATAACATTTATAAAAATAGTTCAAATCCATCCATGTACTAAATTGAAAATACCCCAACACCATAATGAATAATTGAATCATTGAAATTAATTTTATGTCTATAAGTAATCTCAATAATATATAAACTCTATTGGAGAGTAAGGACCTTCGCATTTGGGTCGTCCATGTTGAGTACATCAAAATTACAGGCCATCATGTACAATTATAGGATAAAATAATACATACATATCATCATTTAGATTAATCCATGATTCACGATGCAATACTGTTTAATTATCTAATCGTATTGTTAATTACTATTTACCATTTGAATTACCCAATCAACCAAAATGTCAAACTACTCCTATATATCATTGACAAAAAATCACTCCTATAATATTTCCCTATTGCAATTAATTATTTTCTAAATGTAATAACATTACACAAAGTTATTTATACTTAGAATAATTACACACTATTCTCCTACTTGTTCATGATGTATTGGGCCATTATTAATTACCATAGATTTTTTGGGATATTGTTTCCATATGTTTCGGTAACTCGGAGTAGCCTTTCTGTCCATTATGCTTACATTTATTCCACCTAATGTTGCTCCTCAGTATATTATGCCATTAATTACCTTCTTAATCCCTGGGTAATATAGGTATTTTATTTACACTACATCTAGATTATCCATTAAAGCCATGCTATAAATCCAATTTTGAAAATCGGTCTAATAAAAACCAAGATTGATAGAGTGGTTTTTCTCTGGTTATGTGTTTTGGATTCCCATTCCCAATCAAGTCGCATCCTAATGTACTTTCACCAATTCTTCAACATCCAGTCCTTCAAAATAATTACTATCATTATTCTTTTAACTAACACTTCTTTACTTATACCTCCTTAATAAATTAACCAATCCCATAATTCCTCCATTGATTATCAAATCTATTTCATCAATGTCAGCATCCTCTTGAAATACCGCAAATTTATTTTCTCCATCTCTAGTGTCTATTACCATCACATTGGATTCCACTATATATTCATTAAAATTATCATATGTCTCCATTAAATACACCCTATCCAAATCACATTTTAATTTATATAAAAATCAACATCGTTTGGATCTGGGGATAACTGGTTTTCCTCCAAGATGGGTGTATCCATTACTACTCCATTTCCTAAACTAGGAGGAAATTATTTTTTTTACTCTTGAACCTCATGTATTTTATAAAAACCATCCTCTAAGATTATTATTTTATTAGTATAATTTTTGTTGAGAATTTTATTTATGGAGAACACCATAAAAACATCAAACAATTGAAACTTCTTATTAATCCCACCATTATATGTATGTAGATAACCACACCCTTTTTCCAATAGCAAGCCAGTGAGTGATCATTTAAATTGAAAAATGATTAGAAATATAACCACTATTAAAGAAAACATATTGTTTAATTAAATTTAGTTCCTAAAAAAATCTATGCATACTCAACTGAATTCCATGAAACATTAAATTCAACACATATTCATGAATAAATGGTATGAAAAATAAATATGTTCATACATTCCAAAATTAGTGACAAGAAAAAAAATTCCATATCATTTTAATAACTGATTTTTTTTCAACATGATAAAGAGTTATATATGAATAACCATAAATATTGTACTCGTGTTATCTCAATTTATATGAAATTCCAACACCCATCAAAATTTGAAATTCTACAGACCATTACCGCTATGGGGAGAACTAAACTAGGTGTCATCAAATTAAATATATGATGTTAAATGTAACATAATATGCCTATTATTAATGATGCCCAGTATCTCATTATCCATTAATCACCAAGACCAAAAATACCTATCAAGAGTGTCCACCGATAGATGACACAATTTGACCTACGAAATCATTGTCTGATTCATAAGATATGGATAATCTTTTAACTCCAAGGATCAGAGTTAATGTTTTGGGAAAACACTAAAAATGATTGTTTTTTGGGAATGACGATATTTGTTGGAAGGATGAAAGGATATAGGGATTTAAAAATGAAAAAATGAGCACTGTCGGGATCCCTCAATGAAAGGTGGTGGTCCATATTCTTCTGAGTGAGGAGGGAGTGACATATTTTCCATAAACATATAGTTAATTTGGAAGAAGATTTTATATTCTCGAGAGGCCATTCTCACATATCCCCATTTAGGAAGTATATAATATTATATAATACTAATAGTATTTCAATTATGTGTAATAACATAATTTTTATGTGTCATTTTATGTTATTTTTTAAACCCAAAAAAATATTTAAAATTTTTGTAATATATTTATATATAAATATATATTTGAGATATATTTAAATATGATAATTATGTAAATGTATTAATATTTAATTGTTTCAAAATTTTTTGTGTTTTATAAAGTGATCAGTAATATCATCTAATGATATATGGGATAAACCAAATACTATAATAAATAAAACAACTAATAAATTCAAATATATTTTCTATGAACTAAAAAATTAAGACTAAAGAATTCCTTCATCTTATGTATAGATGTATGAAATTTAAATTTAAAAATAAATTATAATTATTTTATAGGTAAGATATCTTTAATGATTGTATTTAATTATCTATATGAATTTATATAAATAAATAAATATTGGTTTTTCATCAAATAATTCATATATATAATTTATCAGGAGTTATATTTTAAGAAACATTTTTATCAAAATATTTGGTCGTGGTATACAGTTTATTAGGTTATATATTATTGGTTTGTTAATTATAGAATTCCCAAAACATCTATACATTGAAATATTATATTTGTTCATTAATGGATTCATTTTTCATTCCTTCCAATTTTTATTCATAATATACCCAAGACATAGAATCAAAAAAATTAATATCTCGACATAATTAATTACATATGTTGTTATGGAAAAATTATACGACATTATCTTATAGGGTGAAAGTATTATATATTTAAAAAAATTGAAAAAAACATGATTAAAATCTCATTTAAAATTAATAATTTTTACATATTTTTTTTATCTATTATTAATATATATCACATTACTATCCCATTTCCAAATAAAAATATTCTATCCAACATGTTTGTTGAAGAAGATCATATATATGTCTCCACATAATAAAATGTCCTCTTATTATAATCTTACATCTAAAACCAATCTCTTACTTAATCAGACCAACTATATTTAATACTTCCATCATAAATTACAATTTGAAAACATAAACTCATTTATAATAGAATCAATACATCATAAATCCCACACTATGATAAAAATTAAAATTGTATAAGAAAAAATTTGATATAAACAAACATTTTGAAATAATTCATAAAAAACAACTTATCAAAGAATGTGGATATTTGACACATAACAATGAATGGTTTTTATTGATATCATGTAATTAACTAAATTGTAATTAAATAAATTTATTTTTTTCAATGAAATAGAGATTTCGTTACACATAATTGAATCCCCCACCCTCTCATATAATATGATATCTTACAACAAAAATAAGAGAACATAGTGACCTAATAATACATTGAATAAAAAACCACTTTAAATGGTAGATTTTTATTGTTCCATAATATTTAATTTTGTTTATATTGCATATAAATTATTTAAAAAAAAGAGGATACCATATAAATCAAATGTGTTTTTCATTATTCAACATAGTTATGTGACATATAGAATATATGGAATGGTTGAAATAATATCTTCCAGTGTAGGATTTTGTGATTTGCGTCATATGAATATATCTAAATAGATGAACTGTTTTTGAAACATTATCATCTATAAAATGTTAATACAACTTTTCATAAAAACTTATTTTCCCTTTATGAGTAAATTAAATAATTCACCATTTTGGGATTACTCAAATAATTGAAAATTGACAACATAAGGGTAAATTACTTTTACAATAAATACAATCTATATTTACTTTTTTGTAATTTTAACTCCCAATCAATAAAGTGTTAATATAAATTTTCGATGAATACATATAGAGGGGGTTGACTCGGTGTTGGTTGACCTTTTATCCCTATAAATCATTAATATATTTTATTTATTTGACACTAATTGAGAGAATGATAATATTTTCTTCAAATTTTTTAATTTTAAATCATACAATGAAAGACAAAAAATTTGAATTTTTTTTGTAAATGAGGGGGGCTATAATGATAATTTATACAATCCTAGAGTATGGTTCTTATTGTCCCACTGGCAGA
The DNA here is from genome assembly GCA_963277665.1 of Viscum album. NCBI lineage: Eukaryota > Viridiplantae > Streptophyta > Magnoliopsida > Santalales > Viscaceae > Viscum > Viscum album. The sequence continues at coordinate 1,175,046,184 of OY728152.1, read as the reverse complement.
AAACATTCCTTTTTATTATCTTGAATATAATATTAATGGGAATTATTCTATGAAATTTATCATGGAACTGGAAGGTAAAATTCATGATTGTATACTGAAGGAAATTATTATTGAATACCATCATAGTACTTCTAAAAATATCAATATTTTTATAAAATTATTCTTCAATATAGTATATTAATTCCGATAAAATTCCCAAATATCAAAAACATTATGAGATACATTATATTTTGAAATCAATAGGATGAATCATACATTCCATAAAAAAGTATAAAACTAATTTTACTATATAGTAATAATAATATCAATCAATTGTGGTCTAGGTATATAAACAATTCCATTAAATAATAAATTATATGAAAAAACAGTTTTGTCTCAATTTCTTCTAAATTGTTTATCCCTCAATAAATAATATGGTATATTCTATTAATTTTTTAGATCCATAAAGGAATGTATCCTAATTCTGTTTTCTAACTATGATGTTATCATCATTGGAATGTTTCAAGGAATTATCATGATAATAAAAATTACAAGTGTTATAATTAATATTTTACTAACATTACATGGTTTTTTATTCTTACTTGCAAGAAACAAATTTCTTCACTCCATATCTCTTAAATATATCTTTATCTAATAATATTATTCATATCTTATATTTTATCAATATTGATTAGAAAATACAATTATATCATTCATTATTATATCCATTCGTCATACTTTATCTGACCACTTCATTTAAACTATATCCCAATAAATGAAGTTATAGTTATCCTTAGTATAGTGGCATACATGGGCCTATTTAATTTATAATCCTCTTTGAATAATTTAATATTTATGAGGAATGTTAGTTCATATAAACATAATTAATACTAATAGATGTATATTAATTTTAAAAAATATGATTCGAATCATGTGGAACTCTAATGTAATTCTATAAAAAGACAATATGTATCTTATTCTCCTAACCCTCATGTGTTGTTCTTAAAAAAGAAGTGTAATTGGATCATCTTTTCATTTATGATGGAACAACAGTTCTTCTTGATGTACTTGAGTGGCTACTAGATATTCCTAATTCTCATAAATATATGTTTAGATAATTGAAATTTTCTAAAAAGTAGATATCTCATAGATTAAACATGAATGCACAACCTCATCTCCACCCATAACCTCAATATTTATAAAAGGGTTCACTGACATTGATTTGTATTCCATTGACTGAAATTCTATATTCCATTTCTTGAATGATATTATTGGTGAGTCATGGATTATTCATTAATATCACATATTCTCTTGTTATTTTTATATCTTCAAGAACCTTATGTGACATCGTAAATGGAAACACCACTTATTTAATATGATCAAATTATTTTTTGATGATGATAAACCAACATGTATGTAAGCAGATCATATTCAACTACTTAGATCAGTTAGTAAACCTGACCATGTTTAATAATGTCGTCATAAATCAATATTTTCATTCATCATTATTATACCCCTAAAATAATAAAATTTATTTATAACCTCATATTCCAATTTTATAATATGTTATCATCATATGAAATATATCACATGCGATCATAATGAAAAGGGTTATCTCATAACACTATCAGTGTTCTCTACCCAGTGAATTGATTATGGAAAATTATACACATTAACATGAGGTGATAAATGATGAAATTGATGATGGAGTATAATCATGTTAGTAGAATTGTAATTATTAATAATATTTTTATATTTGTATAATAATTATAAATAGTTCCACAAGTGGATTTAATCAAAAATCAGATATCCATATAGATGAGATCCAATATATAGGAAAATTTTATTTTTTGGTTTATTTATTTGACAACAACAGTTATTTCTAAACACACAACCTCATAGATTCATCAAATTCCTTACAATAAAATGTTGCAATCCAAGAGGATCCATGAGTTGATTATATAGTTGTCTCTATGTGCACACCTATAAGATCTACTTATATTAACAATGCCCACTCTATTCATTCCTTCATATTAATGAGATATCTTGTTACTATATGGATACCAATTATAAAGTTGGCACTCTCACAAGAAATACTAGATCCAATATGTTGTTGAGATGGCTAACCATAACTATATTTTTTGGAAATTTTTATATTAAAGGAATATAAATTCAAATAGTAAAAAACAATGTATAATTTAGTGATGTGAAGCCCATGTAACATCCATAAATGTACCAAGAAATAAGATATAAATTTAAATATATTTCATGTGTTTCCACCTTCCTAATGCTTCAATATAAAGTATATTTATATAAATTCATATATTTATTTTTTGGATTTAGTTTTATGCTGTTGTAAATAATTGTGAGATAAATTATAACATATCCATTAAACAATGATTATTAATTCATCAATCAACACCCTATTTATATTCCCATCATCCAAAATACAATATATTTTCCTTGATCTTCTATTTATAAAAATATTAGAAAAAATATTCCTAAAATATCATGTAAAACCACAATATATTATTATTTTTCAATGCATATTGACATCAAGTTATTGAAGACATAAAAAAATTAACAAGAAATACAACCCAATTAATGTTGCATCCTCAATACCCCCCTTTTATTTTATATCCATACCAATAATGATATATTTATAACATTACGCTATTTTTTAATTAATATTTTATTTGCATTCATTCCTACTATCAATTTAAAATTCAGTGAATCTAAAAGAGTATTTCATAATATATATCATATAGAATGTTCAATGAATTATTTTACTATATACCTTCTTGGGTGAACCAACTGTGAAAAATGATATGGTCTAATATATATATCATTTCTTCCAATTATCTATTTATAATATGATACCAACTGATATAACAAAATATGATTCATTCCTTAACTAATTTTTTTTCATTATACAAGTTGTTAGTAATTAGTGGATACCAATTCATACAATACTCGTTGATGTTTACTAATATAATTTTTGAATAGTAACATATCATGATACTTTCAACTGTAAATTGATACTCTCATCTTTGTACATGATGTAAATACTATCTAATTTAATAGGAAAATAATTATTATGAAATAAAAATGTGACTTTTATAATATTTATTTTTTTCATTTAATTGATTTACATATGTTCTCCCACATAAGAATATACAGAAATTAATTTTTTCAACATATTTAAAGAACAATATTTTTACATACCTCATCATTGTGTTTCTAAATAGTTAATTTTATAGATATAGTTTTTCAATTAAATGTAATACAATAGGAACTTATATAGATACTCCGCTAATGTAATGATATCCAATATAGATTCCTTAATTTGGATCATATCCTTACATGATCATTTGAATTGTAACGAATTAGATTATTTTTTTGATCCCTCCCATGAAAGACACTTCAAATTTATTGATTATCTTATATTTATTAATAATCATGACCAATAATTATATTGTATGAACTGCAACATATAAAAATCATGATATTAATTTATAGTTTAAAATGAGTTGGTGACCTAGATAAATCAAAAATTAATATTACTTAATTCATATGTTTTTATATAACAAAAATAACTCAGTTTCCTCATATTAATGTACTTCACCATCAATTCTATGCATGTAATGAATAAGAAAAATGTATATGTGAATAAGGTGGATCATCATATTTTTTTAGAGAAAACAAATACTAGGAATAGTTTTTGAACCATGAAAATCCTTATTTTTTCAGTTCTTATTATAGTGAACACTTCATGTTGTCATTTCCAAATATATTATATTTTTTGGAATGAAAATATTGTTAATTTTTTTTTTGAAAAAATTGTGTGGAGTTAAATTTTTACTATGTTCATCAATAATATTTCCTATCTTCATTCATTTTGATTCTTATAATGTATTTCCTCATTATATGTTCCCATGTACATTTAATCAACTTATACATGTCCATGCATTTTTCACCTTCCACACTGTAATTTAGATATTCATTCATTATAAATTATTTATAACATATAATTATATATTTTTTCATGTCGCATATTTTTTATTTTAGAATTTTATTTCTTCATACATTATTTCATTTTTCCAGCATTTAAAGAGAAAATATTTTGATTTAATCTATATAATATTGAATATTCACAACATTCTTGGTTGTTCCACCCGACATCTATGGTATTATAGTAACAATTTAAGTCTATTTATTTTTTCTTTTAAACTAATATGCCCCTTTGTAAATGAAATACTCCTCCAAATACAATGATTTCCATGACCATCATAAGATGTCTGATTTTTTATAATATATTCTATAAAAAAATCATTTTATTTGATTTTTTTGGTACACATGTGGATATTATTTTATTTTTTATAACCCATCATCTAATATTCATCCAAGGTGGACATATCAATTATCTCTAGTGACATTATTATGATAATTATCATCATTTACAATCCTAGGGTTGAAATATCTCTATAATCTTGACTATCTAAAATTTTATACAATATTTTTCCATGATTTAATGATTTTAGAATTTATACCTCATCACTCTGACCACATACATTATATATACAACTTATGTTATTCAAAAATTCAATTATTTTTTTAAAATAATGCTTTATTAATTTAAAATATATTTTCCATTCACTTTTTTCTCCCCCTATATGATTTTGGAAATTGTTTTATTAATTACATATAATATAGAACCAATCATATTATCTATTACAAAATATTTCATGGAAGTAGAATTTTTAAAAATGTGATCATTTTCTTCTGATTAAACACATATAAGTATTATAATCCATGCTATATTTTTCACTACATTTTTATTTTTATATTTATATTTAGGGAAAAAATATTAACTTGACTTCCTTTTCCAAATAAGAACTGTTTTATATTCCTCTCATTTTATCTTCCACATTATCATATGATTTATGTTTTTACTAAGACAATGCATAGACCATGAATATGTAGAATAATTATTTATTGAGGTTTTTGGTGATCTTTTCATAGAGACTAATTCTGATTGATCATTAAATGTATTAAATTTATTCTTTCAACAAGATATAATAATTTTAGTATTACAGTGGTCTTTAATAGTTATTATTCTTGTATCTCGGGTTTTAATAAATCTTCATTCATATTTATTGAACTAAAATAATTAAAATTAACTATAGTTTCATGTTGGACTCCATCATTAGCAGTTTTAAAATTTAGAATATATTTCACATCATACATTGACTTCATATTATTTTTAAATACATTATTGATCAACATAACATCATCATCATGTATTTTATTTTCCTTGTATGGCATAGTTTCAAGCTTATTTAACATCATTTAATTTATTTCGATATGAACATATTATTAATTAATTATATTACTATATTTTTTATCTAATTCTTGGAAAATCACACAAATTCAATAAATTTATATAGCATTATTATATAATTTTTCAAAAAATCCTTCCTAATTTCAAAACAACATTCATCACACTATTAGATTTTTTAACCTTCTAAGATTAACTGTTTGGTAAGATCAAAAAAATTCAACATCATTCATTCTAATGAAATAACTCTCTCATATTATAATATTAATCAAGGTAATCAATATCATCTTGAAACATTATCCTAAATTACATACAATCACTATTTTATAAGGAATTAACATAAATTCTTCTTCTTGGATCTTTTGTTTTAAAATCCTCTAAATAAATTTTGTATATCTCTTTATTAAAAAATTTAGTATATCTATTTCCACACCCTCAATGTTTTTATAAAATATAATATCATTTAATCTAAGACAATATATATCTTTTTTATTAATTTGGCAATTATAAACTTATTGATCTTCCTTTTTATAGAATAGGTATGTCTTATTTTACATTCTCAACTCATTATTCATTATATTCTTTGAGGACTTGGACGATATAGGGTTTTATCCTTTATAGATACAAACTTATAATATCTAAATTATTTTCAGTATACATATGAAAATTAAAATTATAGATATACTTCAAAGCATATAATTTAGTCTGATGTGTAACCTTTCAAAATGAAACAATATGCCATGATCACAATTTGGATAACCACCTAGAGATGGGGGTCAATCATTGTGAGATGATTTAAAATAAATTTAAATAATTTCTTTAAATTGTCACATATTTAGTGAATAATTATCTTTTCTTATTAAAATTTAACCAGTAATAATTCATTGAAAATGTAATAGTATAGGGAAAAGTAGTTATCTTAATGAGGTTTGACTCCAGTGTTCATGAAAATATCTCAAGTAAATAATGGTATTTATACCCCATGCACACTACATTCCATTTATTTTCATCAAAAACACATGGAATGTTATGAACATGAACCTATTATCTAGGGACCAATGAATTAATAAAAATAATAAAATTCATTATCATTAGATTAAAACATATTATAATTACTCTTACTTTATGATAATATAATTAATTTGATTCCACATGAATAGAAATAAATAATTCTAATTTACATCCTTATATACCATAAATTGTAAGGAGTACCTATAACTAAGAAATAAATAGGTTGATGTTAGAATGCTTTTATATAGTATGATACCTATATTACATCTTCAGTAAGAATAATATGATTATATATTGGCATAGATATCTAACAATTTCACTGATCAAAATAAAAATAATTAAATATTATCTTAGTTGAAAATTATATTTCAACCCTTAATATTTGTAAAATAATAAGATATATACAAATATATTGTGGAATTATCAATTAAAAATATTTCAACATTTTTTATTTCATGTTATTTATTCTTTATAAAAATAAATGATGATATTATAATTCATACCATAACATATACCATATATTTTAATAATGATATTATGATCATTACTTGGGTTTCTATTCATATTTCAAAAAACTCAACAAAGTTATATTATTTTGAGTATATCAACTTATATATAGTAATATTATTAATATTTTAAAGAAAATTAATACTAAATTATTAATTTCACATACTCCATATGTGTCATATCGCTAAATCATGTTTTATCATTCCAAATCCTATAAACCAATGTCCAATATAATATTTATGTGTTTTACTTTTCTTGAATTTTTAAATTGTCTTCTTTTTTAAATATCTACCTAATGATTTCATATACATAATTACACTACCTTATTTATCACAAAATTATGTAAACATGCTATCTTTTAGGTAACTTAAACATGAACCACATTTAGTGTAACTATGAAATGATAATTTAACATGAATATATTGTTTTTTATAAAAAGCCATTAGTTTTGATCAAATGTGAATTTGTATACTTATCAACATATCACTAATGTAATTTAAAATCATATTCTACATGTATCCATGTGGTTCGATAATCTTTTTCATTATATCTATATATTGATTCACAACGATGCTCGTTTTTTCTCAAAAATAAAAGACTTATCAATGAATAAAAGATAATAGAATATCCTTTTTTCATCTTGGTAGTTCAATATTTTTAGATGCGGTTCACCTACTTTTATTTGAATTCTGCTAACTTAAATTCATAGTATAACATTTCCTGTGAAAATAGTTCCATGTCAATAAATATATTTTCAAATAACCAACTCCTTTGGTATTTTAAATGAATTAAATTAAATTATGTATCACAAAAAAATATTTTTGTTCCATATTATTAAATTTTAACATAAATTTTCAAGAAGAAAACACATGGGAAAATAGAATGATCACATATAAATCCATTACATGAACTTATTATGTATCTAGAAAATGATAATGATTTCCTATAGAATCATTTTAATTTTTCAATATCATGGCCTTCTAGTTTTTCCCATGTAATTTTCTGATCCCATTAATAATTATTTAATGTGATATTATCAAAATAACATATTTTATTGGGATTTTCATCATAATTTTGGTTCATAGGTTAATCATTTTATTCATAAACTTAAACAAATAACTAGTAATAACCCACGTTAACACATGGACGAAGCCGATGGCGTCGATTCACGAGGACCATTATATTGTCAGTGGTCAAAAGAATGGGATTTTTTCTATATGATATTATTATAAATGAACATTAATATGAAATACCTTCATCCAACATAATAAATCTTATCATATGTTATCATGTTTATAAGAAAGAATTTTATCACTGATATATTGAGTTGAAAATACATTTGGAACCCATATATTATATTCACACATTATTGTTATGGTCTAAACCATACCCTTACTTGGGAGACTATTATCCAAGGTGAGTACGATGTGAAAATTAATATGTATCCTCTAAATTGGTGATATTCTCTCTTAGTTCCTTCTTTCATAAGAAGACACAAAAATTATCCTTAGTGTATGCCCTTTCTTTTGATGGCATCCATGTGGTATAGAAAAACTACCATATATGGTTGATATGACCATCCTTATGTGGCTATGTATTTTTTTTTGAATTGTGGACCATTCAAACATTTACTAAAAGACCATATAAATAAAAATAATCCATGGATAATAACAATTAAAAACTAATTAAATCAATATAGCATCATCATATAAATTTTTTATGGTCTTAAATATTATTCAATATCAATTTATAGTAATATTAATATGAAATAGTCTATATATGACTTTTTATCATGTATAATGTTTATATAAAAAAGGTAAAGCACATTGGAACATGCACTTGAAATAATTATTATTGGTTCATCAACCTTGATGTTTACTAGATTAAAATTATCCAATACAAAATATATGACCTTTTATCTTCCATAGAAGTAACTCAATATTAAAAAAATTCTAGAGTATTGTAGTACATTTTCATGCTATAAATTATTTTCAATACATATTTTCATTAAGTGATTTATCACATACTATCAATTTTTCACAAAATAAAATAAAAATATAATTTATAATTACAATGATAGATATATAAGGGTAACTCTAGAGTAACATAACGGTACATTCATGTTGTCTAAATGAAACTCATTTTTATAATGAATGTTGTAAACGTAACCTAGATTTCTGTATGTAGAAGACACATGCAGAATGGTAAGGAAGATTAACCTATTAAAGTGAAAATTATTTTAATATGGTTAAAGCCTTATTAACGTTAATCATTTCTCATTTTGAGAAAATATAATTTTAAACCCATATTTTCATTTTTCATATTCTAAAATAGCTCTGTAGTGAATTATTTTGTTTTCAAATTCCTAAAATCATTTCAATTATTTTTTACCATATTTTAATTTCATAATTACTAAAATGTAATAATATATATACTTCATAATTAATAATTATTTCAGTGCTGAACTAATTTTCAGTTTGGAATTTATTGTTTTAAATACTTTGATTTCGAATGTTATCATTTTTTCTAAAAATATTTCATCTTCTTGTTCCCTTTAATTTGATATCGCTTTTTATATCATATAATTCAAAAAACGATTTAACCAAAATAATAAAATGTATTATTTAAACATTTTTAGTTCCACTTGTATCTTTAATGTGTTTCATAAATCTTTATCCCTCTATAATTATAAAGTGATAATTACTTATGTGATAATATCACATGGTAATTTATAAATTTTCTTTTTCTTAATTCATGATATTCTGTTAATTAAGAATTATAATGGTTTATAGAAAATTTTTAATGTATTCTAAAATTATAATAACAATTATTTAAGGATATTAATAAATTAATACCATTTTTTCAAAGATTTTTCTGAAATGAATAAATATCATTGCATGATAATTTCATATTTGTTCTTGAATAATGAAATTTTTACCATAATATATAGATAAAATACATTAATATTATAAAAATTATGGTGAACAAACAAAAAAATTAACAATTATGTTGATATAAATATCATTATGTACAATGTTTCTTACCATTTTTTTCCATTTACATAGATATATATTTGATATGATTCTTATGTTGAAAAAAAAATTTAAATTAATTTTAGTGATTGAATTAGTGTTCATGTTATCCCTTGAGACGTATATATGATGTTTGATTCCATGAGTTTTCATTTAGATCTTTTTATATAGGATTTATTTTAACTACATGTAATTTTATATTACTAATAGTTTACTTCATTTAATGTTATTTGTTACCCTATGTATACTATACCTTGTAACGTATGATGCGCTAAACCATACCACTAGGCATAAGATGTAAGGAATCATGACCTCACACACTCTCCCTATATGTATAATTTTTCGAACTAGCAACGAAGGCCAAATATCGTAATGGGAAAACTATGGACTCTATACGTGACCTGCATCAATGCATATAAAAGGAAATAACAAGGATCAAAAATTAACAATACATAAATATAATAATATATTTGATGAAATGGATATAAGTACAATCCCATGATTTATCCAATGGAATATAAGAAAAGTAAACAAAAACTTGAATAATATATGATCTCTTTTAGTGATAGACTAATGTAATATGTAATGAAACTAAACATAAATTTCATCATATGATCATACACATGTCCATCTAGAAATTTTCTCACTCTCTTATTAAACATGTTTAGCCATACATAATAATTACCTTCCAATCATCAAAATTATCGCAATGAAATTTAAAAATGCACCATAATTATTGAAAATGTTGGGATTAAATAATTCGGCAGCACACCAGTAATGACCCCAAAATTAATTTCATATGATATAAAGGGTAATATAAAAAATTAATCCCAAAAAAAATTTTTTAATGTATATCACACCAGATGAACTATATATGATAGGACCCCAAATATTGGACCTATCTTCTTTGACATAATGATGAATGGAATAAAAGATGTTTATCTAACACAAACAACTCATTAGGATAGTCCAATGAAATTTATGAAACATAACCATTTAGTGGATTTTCTATACACTTTTGGAAAAATTATTTAAATCACCCCTTGGTGGATAGCCTATAAGGATAAACCTACATAATAAACAGATGAGGATGATGAACATCACATGCATTTATGAAAATATAAATCATCAATCAATAATAAATTTAAATGAACAATGATACAAAACCACATTTTTACCCATTCAATAAAATATAATGTACAAGTATCATTAGGATAAACACACATAAAATCTATTACCAATAATCAAACAGAGGTATCAATTGGGCACACCCACAGGCCAAAAATCAATCCATGATACCACATATCCTGAGATAATATCAAGGACTCCCATCCATATGTGCAACATGTATTTAAGGATAAGGTTGATCATGAATATCAAATTTCATCATCAAATAATAGACACATTATCAATCAGTCAAAATTTTAATTATAGTGTTATGATAAATGAAAAAAAAATCAAACTATTTAACATGATCATACATAATAGGGAGGATCCACATTTAATAATAATCATTGTTCAAAAGTTATGTAGATGGTAATTCCATAAATCCATTTGATGATTCTACCTGTATTAATGAAATGAATTGTTAGAAAATTTCTAATCCCTCACACCTATATAATTTATCAATGATATTTTTGGAAAATATAATATAAAAGAAAAGATGATAAATTTAGATAAATATAGATCTTACTAGATTTGAATCATAGGATCAACCCAATTTTTGGGCATTGAAAATAGGATACTTATGGAAAGGTGAGAGTATAAGATTTATAGATGACACCTCATATGGTTTAGGGGAATTTTAGAGGAATGAGTGAATGATAAAAATAAAAAATGGTATAGTTTTTAAAAATTAAATTCAATATTAATAATCTCATTAGAAATAGAATGATTGCATCTGCTAGCCAATTCCCATCTTGAGCTAGCATGTGGTCTATAGGTAGACCGTTTTTTACATAGGCACTATGATAGTTACCAAGCAGTCACATGATAGAATATATTCTTCCTTGAAATTCACCAGGTTACTTGTGGGATCTAATGCCAATCTATATATCCAACAGAATCCACTAGCTAAATGATGGATCTATCTTATTAGATTGTGTAACTACTGTAACTTATATAAGATACATCATTCACCCTTTCTTATCTCCATTACTATTCTATCATCCCTAACATCTATAATTAACATCATAAATCAGTAAAAAATACAATTTTAATTTCCTTGATGGAATGAGAAATAATGTACATATACAAGGAATCAATTCTCTACTATATATGAATTCACATAATCAGGAAGTGTCTCTACTAATTATTTTCAAACAATATGGGACAAGATTCATTAATTAGAATCTCTCGCTACCATTTATCGTCCTAAATAAATTTTAGATACAGTCCAATAAAAAAATAAGTATAGTCATTCATCATTGTAAATTATCACTATTAATATAATAACACCAGTGTTGTGTTCTCCTTTACCATACATAGACCAATAATAAATAATTCTCGTGCCCTATATAATACTAGTAATGAATGATTGAGAAACCAATTTACATTATCTAAAAACTCTATATGAATCGTGGAATGGATGTTGTAATAGTATTATTAATGAAGGATAAGAATTTGATGATCCTAAGCCACGCAGAAATAAAAAACACAGAGTAATAACATTTATTATAATATGATCTCAACCTATATTAGTTTTAGGAAAACCTTTCATAATGTCCTAGGTCACATTATCCAATTTAAACAAAAGTACTAGGTAAACACAATATAGTGTAACCATAAATTCTCAACATAAAGGTGTCACAAACTCCCCACTATTCCATATTATTCTACAAGAATTTCTTTAGAAACATACAAAATTTTGGAATTCCAAGACTACATATCCTTTATGGAAAACATGAACACTAATCAAATTTCACAGACTACATATGCATGGTTATCTTGATTATGGTGGTCTATTATATTGATGTGATTTTGGATTATGTATATATCAAAAGTTTATCAAAAATATATTAAAATATATATATGTTATTGGTATGAAAATTTATGTCATATTAGGAACAATGTAAAATGATGTTGGTGGATTTTTCATTCTGACTTTTCGTATAAAAATTATAATTAATTAGATGTTTAAATTAATGGGACGTATATTTGGGATGTTATTAAAGTGATGATTATGTCATGGAAATTATTATAAGGTAGTGTGTGAGCTAAGATGGACATTATTATGGTTTTATCCATTGGGGTTATATTATTCTCATTGAAATATGATGAATAGTACATGGGGAGAGTGAGGGAATATCATGGAAGGTATTAGATATATTATTAGATAGACTGTATTTATGCATTAACCAGTCCCCTTAGTTATGGGTAACACTTTTCTAGTGGTATTTTCATAGAAGATAATGCTTAAAATGTATTTTTTAGTGATGTATGACTGTTGGAAAACCTATAGTTTGTCAACATATATAGTTATTGTGTTTCTATAATATTTTTGTCGTGATACCTCAAGCTATGTATCATATTTGATCTACTTTTTACAAATATTTTCATGTCTGATGGTTTTATTTGACGAAATTACATAATGTAATGACCATTTTTTGTTTGTGGTGTTCATATTTAATTTTTTGGATATATCCATTTATTATAATTACATGATACATTATGCAGGTGTGATTAATTATTCATTACCTTTTTTCCATATATATCATTGTATTAGTTGGTAAAAATACATTAAGGGGAAAATGGGAAAATAGTCAAACTGTGTGTCCCATAGTTATAAATTTTGTAATATTTGAAACCATATGATGGTCATTCTTAATATGTAAATTTTTACAGAAAATGATTAGTTCCTTTTGATTATTTTTAATGAAAAATAATCATCTTGGATGAATTTTTTTAAAAAATATAATTTTTTGAAATATTCCTAATGCATACATAGTTCAATGATACCCCTATGTTGTGAATTAAAATAATGAAATACATATGAATTAATTTATTTAAAACTAGAATAAATTGTTTCATTCATAAAATAAATTAAATGGACTCATGTTGCTATCCTAAAACCCTTGGGAAACACCCAACATACTCCAATTGGTGGGTACGTAGTCTTCATGTTTAATGCATGTTTCTTAAGGTCTCAATATTCATGTGGGATTTTTTCCATCATCTAATGGATTTGTGTTGTGGGTAGACATTTAGTGGTGAATTTTCAATCACATGGAGGTAGTGATCATTCCATCAATTTTGGGGAGTTAAATGTATTGAGTGTAATTTCGGGCTCTTTGGTCTTATATTTTGTTTCTATAATATTATATTATATTTTTTGTAGCTCTTTTTAGTTTTTTTCACATGAGTATTGTAATCATTTTTCATTTCATTTTTATGTTTATTATATTATTTTTTGAAAATTAACTTTTTATTCATGATGGTGAAACCACCTGAAACTTTTATATAATATATATTTTATGCATTTCAATATCCTAAAATGATATGGGATACTTTTTAGGTATGTAGAAGACTATTTTGGGAGACAATTAAAAAGGAATTTTATATTGGTTTTAAATGGATTCAATAATTTGTTTGAAAAACTATTAATAAACATATGGTGATATTATCATTCGAGTAGATAATTTCTCTTTAATATCAACAAGATTCACCTTGAGCTTCTTCATGTTAGATATTTCAATATAATATAACATAACGAATTAAGATCATTCATCATGAACTAAATCTATTTAAAACACAATTACCATTAATATAATTAATCTATAGGGATTCTTTAAACTAAATATGGATAATCATATATCATGTGATTAATGGTGTATAGAGTCACCATAAAATCCACTATAAGGATCAAACTAGCCACTAATTCTGAAAGTAATTCTCCTTGAAAAATATTATTTTCCGCATTACATTATATGATGTCTTATCCACTAGTTAATACAATATTCTCCACTATAGGAGAAAAAAAAGATAATTGTCTATATTAATAATTTATTTGTGAACTCCAGTTGGTCATTAAGTCCATGAATAAGATCACAACAAGGTCGTAAATCTATATAATTTTGCACCTCCACCGATGCGGAACGAAAGAACCCATCATTAGATATTTTCGTCAAATATAATTATCCTCCACATCTATTTTAGTTTTTGTATTTATGTATAATATCTCATAGGTGTACTTTAGTTGTATGTATGTCCCATAAAATTTAGTTTATATGAATGATTATAATGTCATAATATAAAAAATGAAATAATAAAATATAATAAATCATGATATATATTGAACAATATATTTTTCCTCTCCGCCATCTGGTATATATTGATCATCTACATAATCACTACAAATAAAATATCATGGATTCCATATTGTATCTTGTTTCTCTTAATTTATTGACACTTACAGAGTATGCATCAAATAAAATTTTACTATAAAAATTCCAAAAACAATCACAATTTTTTGAAATAATGAAGCATTTAAAGAGAATAATTTCATAATAATAGTACTTCCGCGTCATATATGGATCATCAGTAAGATAATATAATTAATAAATAATTAAAAATTTCCCTACTATTATTGAAACTAGTAGATTCATACCCTATAACGGGCATTGAAGAACCTCTCCTCTACTCTCAATATCGACTGTCACCCAAGAATCTATTCTATGTCATTCACTTCAATATATCATAATAAAAAATGTGGTTACATAAGGTAGTGATACGATTAGTCCCGAAGAATTATAATATTTAATGTATAATATTTTTCATCAATGACCATATCGATAATTAGTTCCCTAGGAAGAACTACAGAATTGTTCATTGGATAAAATTTCTAGATTGGCTATTTCATATATTTTTTGACACTGATATGACACATGTTTTCCATTCTGCCCAATGTTCCATTCTAGAGGAGAAGAAATGATAATTAACTTAGTGAAGTTCATGTAATAACGGGGCAATATTATTGTACCTAGTTGGAGTTCTCTGAGTTATTATCTATATATAATCCTTAGTGAATCATGATAGTACACCTAAATGAAGTGGTCCATAATGATCACCCATATAATCCCTTTATGTATACCAGTCTATAGAATGATATCCCATAATCATAATGTTTGACCATGATGAATAAAGGTAACAAGAAAAACATTATCCGTTGGCACCTACACTATTTTTAAAATACAAAATGTTATCTGTATAAAGTCCATCATATCATGGGGGCTTAAGAAGATCAATACAGAAAGGGGGATAATGGATATAGATGACATGAATGTGGAGACCCCAAAACTGACGTACTTTGAAATTACATTATTTTTGTAGAATACTTAATACATAACAATAACCAACACTCCAGGATCATAATAGTTTAGTGTCTTTGGAAACTCAGAATATAATCTTCTAATCATGGTGAAAGATCTTCAATATCTCCCATAAAGACCTTACCCTTTTGTTTTCTTACCAAAATCCTTTTTATATCCTGGGGAAAAGAAAACATATAATGGGTGAGCTCAATTGCTCAGTAAGGGTAAGCATGGATAAAATAAAACATACCATATACATTTTAACTTAAAAATGACTATAATGTTTAAATTCAAAATCTTGAGCAATGACATAAAACATGGGAGTACATTAGGAAGAGATCATAATGGAACATCAATCATAATAAAATATCATTGGAATAAATCATGTAATTGTGGAAAACCACTAATCACATTATATGATTTCCATAGTGGCCAATGAATTGCTGCAAAGACCAACTTAGTGGGCAAAGTCCATGTCGGAATCGAGTTCACTCCTTGTTCCAGTCATGTAACACTGAACCAGATTAATATACCATTCCATCCATGCCTATCTCATGAGATATAAATAATAATCCAATGCATTGGAGGGAGATATAGGTCCCACCCATCTCAAAATGAAATCTTTCTTACTTCATCCACATCATGAACATAAATCATTCATCATTACCCAATGAATAAAATGTGTTTCATAAACATTATCCTATCATAACATAATCCATAAAAAAATGGATATCATTTTATCACAATAAAAGTGAAATCATGTAAATCATAGAGACATTATACTTGAAACATACACATATGAAATAATTCCATCTTATATGGAAAATGGTTTTGATAAAACAATTGAAATTAATTCTTGAGGAAAATATCATTTATTCTTCAAAATCATGTTCTTTTCACAAAATGCCATGAAATTTTTAAAGAAAATTATTTTTTTGAAAATATTCATAAAATCTTGTAGATTAATACTCATGAAAATAAGGCGTTATGAATTTGTAAAAATATGTTCAAGCCTTATGAGTTAAAAAAAATTCTGATACTTTTAAAGGAAAAGATAAAAAGTACCACGTATTGTAAACAAAAGAAAGATTCCCTCTATAACAAAAAGTAAAAGTCAAAGAGAGGTAAACATGACATTAAAAATATATGGAAGAATATAAAACACATTATGAATTAAATTTTATGGGCATGGATGAAAAATGTAACCCCAGTAAATACTTATGTATAAACAATCTCAGATAAAAATGAGATTGCAAAATTATCCATTAACTTATGCCCAATTTCTTCTATATGTGTCCGAGACTCATGTATAGTGGGTTTAAACATATTAATAACTTTTAAAAGAACCATAATAATATTTATGATATCATTTATGATTCACTTACGCCATTATATTATCCTTTCATTTTCCAATTCCATGTTAAAGCAGCGTTTTGGGTAAAATCTTTTCATTTATAGTCCGTGTTTTGGCTTGTAATTTTTAATATGATTAATTAGATCATGATTAATTAATTAAATAATATATAACATGATTTATATATAATATATATTCATAATATACATATATATAATAGATCGCAAAATGGAAGTAAATACATAGTTCATGGAGACGGTATGACCTACGTACGCATGAACGCTGTTTTCGTTTCCTTACTGAATTGAATGTCATTAAGTAGATGACATACATATATATATATACATAAATACCATATCATTATTATTTAATATATTTCTTGATTACTTATTATATATGCTTTATAATCATTCTTGAATTGTTAACAAGGAAAATGAATCTCATCGCGTTGTGGAGACGATAATCCGTATGTATGCACGAGCGATGATATCGTTCCCATATTTAGTGAATGGAATTTTAGTGGATGATATAATATCCTAAGATCAGTATTATGTTATAATAATCATATATAGTTATTCTATACACCATTATACCCATCCATTTATGGTGGGGTTGGATAACAGATTACCCCAAAATGTGGGGACGGTATTCCATACGTATGCAAGCGCGGTGATTTCATTTTCTGTAGGAAATATAGAAAGTGAAATGGGGATGTTTCATTTATATAAAAAAATTCCATTATATTAGTGATACTGATATTTTTAATTTATTATGAAACTAAAAAATAATAAAAAGTAGAGAAAAAATAAAATGGAAAAAATCGGTAAAGGATATTACCTCTTCTTTGACGAGCCTCTTCTTAACCTCTTCTTAGGGAACTAATGTTGTCCTTTTAAGAAGACCAAGACCTCTAGTATGTTTATAGAGAATTGTATAATATAAATAGGATTTTTTTGGCCAATCATGAAGGATAATCGTTTTGTAAAGAGGAGAGGGAGGAGGTTCCCTTTTATAAGGGAGGAGAGGGGCACCATTGGAATTATAAGAAATATTAATTTATAATAAATTCCAACCCCACATAAAAACCCCCAAAAATTACTCAATTAGAATATGAGATGAGATAGTGTTGTAATATCATCTACCAATAAAATGTAGACATGTTGTGAATTTATTTTAAACCTTATCATATTGATTTATCCAAATTTAATCTATTTAATTTTATTTGTGGTAATAATATTATAAATATTAAATTGTTTAAAATAATTACTTATGTGTCGTGAATAATCCATAATTAGATAATTTATGACATTTTATACCATATAAATTTATATTTATAATTTATAAATATTTTTATGATTTTTAACCAATTTTATAATATGTTATTTTTATAAAATAACAATAATGTCAATTTTGACACAATTAATTTATTTGAATTTAAATAAAATTTAAATAGATGATATATTCGAACTTAAAGCTTTAATAGATTCATAACATGTCATATATATCGAGAAAATTAGTGGAGAACATAAAATAGTTCATATAATATTTATTTTAATATTTTTAAAACAATTTATTGGATATTTCAATCAATAAAATAATTTCAACATCACTATTGGGTCACCTTTATGATAATTATTTAATCCCTAAAAATTATAAATAAATTTAAAAGATGTATATATTATTATTATATATTTTAAAACTATTTATGTTCTAATTTTCATGAAGTTTATCAATAAATAAAAATTATTATACTTATAGGATTAAAGAGAGTGACATGTTGTCACTTTATTTGGTATTAATAATAATTAAATTATTTTAATGGTCAAAAGTCCATAAAATGAATTTATTCCAACCCTTATGAGAAAATGGTAGACTTTTAGTCATACAATAGAATATTGGTAGGTGTTAGGGTAATTTTACAATCTTATATTTACCCTTAAATACCCGATTTACCTTTAACTGCAGTAAATAAAAATTATCGTAGTTACTATTCATAATATCAAAAAAATACAAGTAACATAATAACATAATTTGGACCCACTGAATCCAAATACTGAATAAATTTTTAAAAATTCATCACATAGAAGTTTCATTTATTAATTTAAAAATAATCTCATTGTTAAGAAAACCAGTTTTAAAAATTAAATCATTGCCAAAGATTGAAATTTTTTTATATATGAATTCAATGTAAAATTAATTCGAATGACATACATTATATTAAATGGTAAAAATTTTTCTATTTAAACTTTAAAAACATTAAATAATATATTTTAACCATATAAATTATTTTTATGAAAAAAGTTTTTTTCAATTAAAATTTAGCGTACTTTTACTATTCATCAAAATAGAAAACTTTTCAGAAAAATATACAAAAATTTATCCAAAGTAAAATTTTATATCCTGATTTAAAAGAAGAATTTTGTTTTTTTAAATTGAACTTATAAACATGTAAAAAAAATAAATTTATAGAGGGTGTACCATCAAAAGGCAGCAAAATTGTATTTTTTGAAAAATACTTATTTTACCCAAAAAAATTATTTTGTTCTCATAAAATGTTCAATCAATTGTGTAAGATGAATTATAATGTCATAAAATTAAAAATATAGATACTACTATTCATAACGGCTAGTTCATAATTATATTTTAACAATATATCATCGTTTAGTGAAACCCAATATTTCGTACAAAACACGCTATCGAGGAAGGTTGTGATTGCGTGTAATGAAAGCCATGTTAGGGTTGCATGTGGTTCAAGACTCCTTTGTTGTTGCATTTAAAAAGTACAACCATATTTCATTTATACATTGAATATATATATATATATATACACTCAATGTTACGTAGAATAACTACTATCAAACAAACATGAAATTGTGTGTAACATGATCCAAGAATATAGTTGCGTATACAAAAAGCTAATACGGTGTTTCATATAGCGCATGATAATCTTGTTGTAGCATACAATAGAAGATATGAAATAAATGAAAAAAAATAATTTTTCTCATAAAATTTCACGGTGTTACATTCTACCCCCAATAAAATGAATTTCTCCCTCGAAATTCGTCGGGGTTATAAATGGTTTACTACATGAACGTTTCATTCATGAAACCCACATCGTAAAAAGGAATAATAAAACATAATTTCAATAAGTGGATTATGAAACATAATGGTTACCTAGATTAACTCATCACTGGGCTTCCACATAGGTGAACATAGTTGAAAATATAGATATCGAAGATAAATCTGTCCATCATGGTCTGATGGAGAGTGGTAGAGAACATGGATATGAAAAATCCAACAATCACAACACCATAAATTTTTGATGATCTAAGGTACCATCTGATTCATCGTACATAAGGACACGAGGACAACATTTTTGGTTTTCGAGATCATTTCCCTAAAGTTGAAGAATTTGAATTAGAATAAATACTTACTTTATTTCGGTACAATATCACTAGTGTTTGTTCCATGAACAATTTCTTCATCATGTCTTAATGAAATGAAGTTGAATTTATCATTCATGAAGTGTTAGCAGATCATGTGATAGAACGATGGGTCATTCCATCTATCTCAAACAAAAGGGTATAAAAAGTTATCAAATATACATAAGTCCATATATGGTGAGGTTAATCCTATATGATTCAAAAAATGGACTTATACTTCATCTATCATACCTATTGATAAAATAAAATTATATTCTACTAATCGAGGACTTCTAGTATTCCAGTGGTAAGCGATAAAGGCATGTCACACTTCGGTTGTGGGTTCGATTCCCACAGCCTTGTCTGACGCGACGGGTTGTCGCCCATCCTGCAGGTTGTCATTTTTTGTAAAACTACTTTATTATAACATCCCATTAATAATATCGAAAAAATATCTAGCCTTATACAATACTATCTTTTGTCCAATATAATTCATTCCAATATTTAGTCTTATCCAAAATACTTCTTTCCAAGCGCATAGTATAAAGAAAACAATTACTAGATATGTCATCTACCGAGCATGTGAATCCCATCACTTATCCCAGATATATTTTGATGATCGCATTCCAAACATGTGAATACCTTAATAATGTATTCTATTTAAACATAAACAACCATAGAATCATAGTGAAAACATGAATGCTATCAACATGTAACTCTTTCCACATTCCAAAATCCCATAATTTATATATACTCAAACCATGATATAACTTTGTCCTTATATCAGTCATGATCTTGTGAATACTATCATACATATTATTTTCACCTATTCCCTTCATTATGCATATTTCAACTACTTTCCAAAAATATTTCAATCACTTTTCATGGTTACTGCTACCATACAATTATTGAAAACCACAATGGACTAATACATAGATATTCTAATATACCATAAAAGTATCTCAACAACATTATTCTCTAATTCCAATAAATAATCCATTAAATCCATCATCTTCAATGATTAGCATTGAATAAGTCCTTCCTCAATTTATAATTAACCACTTAGTTCAGGGCATTGAGTTGGGTAATGCCCATGTTCTCCATAGATAAGACATTGGACTCAAAAATAGTTTGTCACTCTTTGACCCTTTTCCCCACATAGATAACATATTCACCTCCAATTTAGATATTCCTCAAGGTTCTTCTTCCCTTCTTTAGAAATATCAATCTTCCCTTATTTATGATCCTCACCACGAAAACTTCATAAAAGTCCATCTTCCTCTTATTTGATGAATTAGGAATACCACTAATGTTTACATTGTTAATCATATATCACTATGTCTAATTCGGCATAAACATATAATCACTCTCTCTTGGAATTATGCAATTTTTATTCTCATAGTTACCAATTTTTCCATTGGATTCAATGTTAACCCAATTCCTTATAGTTCCCCCCATTTACTAAAACCAGAAACCATTGTGTATGAAACTGTTTAAATAATGTGGAACCACATAATCATAAAAAGTCACTTAATGGATGTATAACTTATGAAACCTCCTTTAAACTATGACATCATAGGTTCACCCTAGGTTATTCATGGTCATCAACATAATTCTAGGACATTACCTATAGTTATACTTATCCTTAGGGACATCCCTAGACATACCTTATAAATATCTCTAGAAATATCACAAAATTTTTTCATCCTAGTTTCTAAAGGCTCACTAAACCTTTCTTCTGATACCAACTATAGAGACCCAAAACCGGAAGTACATGGAAATTACATTACTTTTTTAGAATACTTAATACATAAAAAAACCAACACTCATGGATCGTAATAGTTTAGTGTCTTTGGAAACTCGGAACATAATCTTCTAACCATGGTGAAAGATCTTCAACATCTCCCATAAAGATATTCCCCTTTCGTTTTCTTACCTAAAACATTTCTTTATATCCTGGGGAAAATAAACCATATAAAGGGTGAGTTAAAATTCTCAGTAATGGTAAGAATGTGGAAAATAAAACAAACCATATACATTTCAACTTAAAAACATGAACATAATGTCTAAATGTCAAAATATTGAGCAATGGAAGAAAACATGGCAGTACGTTAGGCATCGATCATAATGGAACAACAATCATCATTAAATAACATGGGAATAAATCATGTAATTGTGGAAAACCATTAAGAACATGAAATGATTTCCATATTATCCAAGGAATTGCTTCCTAGTCCATCTTAGTGGACAATGTCCCTATCTTAATCGAGTTCACACCTCGTTCCAGTTTTGTAACACTGAACCAGATTAACATACCGTTCCAGCCATGTCTATCTCATGAGATATAAATCTTTACCCAATTCATTGGAGGATTATATAGGTCCCCCATTCTAATAATGAAATCATTCTTACGTGTGACACAACATAAACATAAATCTTTCTTCCTAACCCAAAGAATAAAATGGGTTTCATAAACATCATCCAATCATAACAAAATCCATAAAAAATGGAAATCATTTCATCATAAAAAATGTGAAATCATGTAAATCAAGGAGACATTATACTTAAAACATACATATATGAAATAATTCCATCTTATATGGATAATGGTTTTTATAGAACACTATAAATTAATTTTTGAGGAAAATATCATTTCTTCGTCAAAATCATTTTCTATTCACAAAATGCCATGAAATTTTAAAGGAAAAGTATTTTGTTGAAAATAGTCATTAAATCCTGTAGAGTAAGCTAAATGAAAATATTCTGTTATGAAACCATAAAAATCCATTCATGACGTATATGTTAAAAAAACATTCTTCTCGTACTTTTAAAGGAAAAGTTAATAAGTACCACGTATGGAAAACAAAAGAATGATTACTTCCATAACACTAAGTAAAAGTCAACGAGTGGTAAAAATGACATTAAAAATACATGGAAGAATATCAAACACATTATGAAAAAAAATTTATTGGCATGGATGAAAAATATAACCCCAGTAAATACTTACGTATAAGTAATCTCGGATAAAAATGAGATTGCAAAATTATCACTTACCTTATGTCCAATTTCATACATATGTTTCCGAGACTCCTGTATAGTGGGTTTAAATATATTATTAACTTTTAAAAGAACCATTATAATATTTATGATAACATATATGATTCACTTACGACTTTATATTATCCGTTCATTTTTCAATTCAATGTTAAAGCAGTGTTTTGAGTAAAATAGTTTCATTTATCATCCGTGTTTTGACTTGTAATTATTAATATGATTACATAGATCTTGATTAATTAATTATATAATATAAAACATTATTTATATATAATATATATTCAGAATTTACATATATATATAATTGATTGATAAATGGCAAGAAATACACAATTCATGGAGACGGTAGGTCGTACGTACGCATGATCGTTGTTTTCATTTCCTTATATAATTGAATGGAATTATGTAGATGACATACATATATATATATACATATATTCAGTATCATTATTATGTCATATATTTTTTGATTACTTATTATATAAAATTTATAATCATTCTTGAATTTTTAACATGGAAAATGAATCCCATCGCGTCGTGGAGAAGGTAATCCGTTCGTACGCACGAGCGATAATATCATTCCCATATTTATTGAATGGAATTGGAGTGGATGATATAATATCCCATAATCAGTATGATGTTATAATAATCATTTATAATTATTCTTTACACCATTATACCCATCAATGTAATGTGGTGGTGGAAAACAGATTACACCTTATCGTGGAGACTGTATTCCGTACGTACGCATGCGTGGTGATTTCATTTTCCATTGGATGGATAGAAAGTGAAATTGGGTTGTTTAATATTTATAATAACATATCAGTATATTAGTTATACTGATGTTATTAATTTATGATGAAACAAATAATGAATAATAATTAGAAGAATAAATAAAATGGAACAAATCGGTAAAGGATATTACCTCCTCTTTGACGCCTCTCTTCTTAACCTCCTCTTAAGGCGCTAAAGTTGGTCTTTGAAGAATACCAGGACTTCTAGTATGTTCTAGGTAATTTTAGAAGAGAAATTGGTATGTTTTTTCTGAGCTTGAAGGCTCAATGTTGTGTAAAGAGGAGAGGGAGGAGGTGCCCTTTTATAAGGAAGGAGAGGGGCACCTCTGGAATTATAAGAAATATTAATTTATAATAAATTACAACCCCACATAAAAACCTCAAAAAATGACTCAATTCGAATATGCGATGAGATAGGGTTGTAATCTCATCAACTAATAAATTTTAAACATGTTTTGAATTTATTTTAAACCTTATCAAATTGATTTATCCTTATTTAATCTATTTAATTTTATTTGTGGTAATAATATTATGAATTTTAAAATGTTAAAAATAATTACTTATGTTCTATGAATAATCCATAATTAGATACTACATGACATTTTAGACCATAAAAATTTATATTTATAATTTTTAAATATTTTTATGATTTTTAATCAATTTTATAATATGTTATTTTTATAAAATTACAATAGTGTCAATTTTGACACAATTCATTTATTTGAATTTAAATAAAATCAACATAGAGGATATATTCTAAATAAAAGCTTTAATAGATTCAAAACATGTCATATTTATATATTTAATTAGTGGAGAACATTAAATATTTCATATAATATTTATTTTAATATTTTTAAAACCATTTATTTGATATTTCAATCAATAAAATAATTTAAACATCACTATTGTATCAGATATAATGATAAATATATAATCCCTATAAATTAAAAATTAATTCACATGATGTATATAATTTTATTATCTTTCTAGAGACTATTCATGTTTGAAGATTCATGATGTTTATCAATAAATTAAAATTATTATACTTATAGGATTTAAGAGAGTGACATGTTGTCACTTTCTTTGGTTTTAATATTAATTAAATTTTTTTTGTAACATCCCAAGTATGTAATGAATAATAGATATTTTTATCTATGTCTATTAATGAATTAGATAGTGTTTTAGAGGCTTAAAATGAAAATAAATCCAATCTTAAGCATGGAATACACTAATATTTTTTAAGGGATTGTTTTAATGCCTTTTGATGGAAAACCATTTTTAAATATATCTTTTGACAATTTTATAAGCTATGTTTGTCAAAATAAACTTATTTTTTATGATTGGGACATCAAAATTTACCTTGGGTGAATTTTTGGTATTTTTCTAACAATGTTCATTTTTAATGAATTTTGAAAAATGTTGTATTTTATTTCAAAAACACTTTTTAATCTAATTTATTTATATGATTAGATTATCTTTTGAATTGGTTTTAAAGTGAAATTACAATATATTTTTACCATTTAATCCAATGGTGGTCATTGGAATCAATTTCACATTGAAATTGGACTTAAACTAGTGTCAATCTTTTCATAGATATTGTTTCAAAAAAACCCGCTATTTGTCATGACATCGGGAATTAATTATTAAATTAATTAATTTAAATTAAATGATTTTAATTTTGTAAAATAGACATCATTTTTGAATTCATAATATCAAATATATCTTAGGGTGAATTTTTGGTAATTTTCTGAAAAACTTCAATTTTTGAAGAATAGTGAAACCACTAAGTGGTACTTATAAAAACTGATTTTTCGTTTAAATGAAATTTTTTCCATTTTGTGTTTTGAATTTAAAAAATCGAACATACATGGTTGTAATTAATAAGTAAAATGTGGTTCAATGAGATTAAAATAACTTTTTGGTGAATAGTAACTCTTAAGTTCATAATCGTGATTAGTGGTAATGAGTGTAGTTTAAGTTAAAATAATGTTTTAATAGTATGAGATAAGCTTGAAACATGTTCTCCCCTCATTGGATGTGTCATGGCCGACCAAGACAATACATGGGTAAACTTGGGGACCCCATGGAGCCACTTTGGTTGGGAAATGTCATAAATAACTTTTTATTTAATGTTAAAGTAAAAATGACAAAAACATGAGTTATGTTACTAAAACAATTTTTATATGGGGTTATACAAGTCATATTTTTGAATATAAATATTCATTAGAAATATAAAACGATTTCCTACATCATAGTAGTTTTTTTATAATTTTTAGACATTAAATAAACTAAATTATTTATGACATCATGATGATGCAGCGATGACCTCATTATTTAACGATTTAAATAAAATGGAAAGATAATGTAAAATCTAAAAC
This sequence comes from Viscum album, assembly GCA_963277665.1. Taxonomy (NCBI): domain Eukaryota; kingdom Viridiplantae; phylum Streptophyta; class Magnoliopsida; order Santalales; family Viscaceae; genus Viscum; species Viscum album. The sequence goes on along the minus strand of OY728152.1, from coordinate 1,175,019,007 downwards.
CAACACATGTCCAAAACCAATAGGATGAGTGAATTTATAACCCTTATCACCTTATCATTTAATTATATTAATTTGGGACCTTTTGAATCCGAAACTCATTTTAAAATAAAGTTACTTATCTTTACTTTCCAAGAGTGCCCCTCCTCTCCACTAATAAAAGGCCCCCACCTCTACCTCCTTACCCACACTACAAAAACCTTTGGCTTGGCCAAACACTGCCCATTTTGTCTCTCCACTTCCCTCTATTACTCCTTGAAGCCTCACTTTGGGAAGAAGTCTTCCCAAGGAATCCTTTGAGCTCAAACCAAAGGGAGTTACCCGATTTTAAGGTAATGTCTTATTTTGAGTCCTTTTGTTTTATTTTGCTTCTCCAACCACCTAAAATCTTATTATTCTTTTCTTTTGTGACAAATCCAGTATCCTAAATATACTAGGATGTTTTTATAATATGTATTCGAGCTACACTTACACACACCTACATCTAATGGTTAACAAACATATTGTTTTCGTGGATGGTGAATTTATGCCTCCCGAAACGATGATTGTTCAACATTCATTTAACACCTTCAAGGGTGGCCATTAAGATGTCACTATATTTATATATGATATATAATATGTTTATGTTTTCCTTAAGATTCTGTATTTTTCTTTTTGTTCATACATTTATGGTTTCCATTATGGGTAAACGTGATATCTTCATTTAAGGAAGTGCGGACTACCGCCCCCTCAAAGTGATTTGATTAGTTAAATACCATATGTGGGATTTAAAAAGGATGGAACTATGATATTATATATGATATTATACTGGAATTATAATATACTTTTATATCATTATTATTAAATTCTATAAAATATGAAATAAAAATGAAAGTAGCGTTCATGCGTACATACAGCATACCGTCTCCATGAACGGTGCATTTCATTTCTTACCTCTAACTGATTATGTAATATTATAAATGCATGCATCTACTGGATATATATGAAATATATGATATCTACATCATGAATACCATTCTTTATATAATGGATACATGAACAACTTGTAATTATAAAGGGTTTATTTTTTACCCAAGTACCAATGATCGTTAAAATGACCATTATTAACTTAAATAATTACATAGTGTTCATGACATGGTAATAAGTGATATAAAATGAATAATGAAATTGAGAAATGTTCTTAAGCAAGTAGAAATTAAATCAAGTTTATTATTCAGGACATTAAAGAACGATTGTGTCACGACCCGCCCTCGGGGTCCGAGCCGTGACTACCCCAAGCCCGCCTTCCATAGGCCAGGGGCTGGCGACTAGCACCAAGGCGTAAATCCCGGTAAAAAGGGAAGGCATTGCCTTTGAAAAGTAAACACACACCACAGAGTAAACAAGCGGAAGTAAACACTAAACAAGCAGAGTACAACTGAAAGTGCGGAAAAGTAAATGGGCCAGAATACAAACCCAAACTGAAAGTAAAGTACAACTCAAAAAGGGGAAAAACAGCAACTGAAAAGTAAAAGCCGCTACTCCGAGCTGTCCACTGGAAACCCCACCTGAAGGGTGGGTACAGATAGCTCCTCTGCTCCACGGGTCCCACCGTCCGCTCCGTGCTCGTCCCGCCCAGTGGTCCACCTCCTGGTACCGTCCCGCTCCGCAAACCTCAGCTAAGGTCAACGCTGTCCGTCGTCTGCAACCAACACAACGTAGTGCGGGCGAAGCCCGTGCAGGGGTGAGTATAAGCTACTCAATAGGGACCCCGAGACCCCTGAAGGTCTCTCAAAATCCACAAAGGATAAACCACGAAGCAAAGTACAATCACGAAGTAACAACCAACACTGCTTAGGTATATGCCCATACATATACCTAAGTCATCAATTCAAATACGCTCCAACCTCCGAGCCCAAGTATAACTCAGTCCACGCAGGAAAGTATACGTATTCCACAAAGGAAAGTAACAGGATTCAGCTCACACAGGTATACTTCTTTAAGGACGATAAAGATGATCACTGATCCATCTAAGTCGTCGGACCCACGAAGGATCGATAGGTAACTAACCCCCGCAAGACCCACACAGGATCGGGCTCACACAGAACCTGTAGGCGCTGGCTCACACAGAACCGCTGAGCGCAAGGACCCACATAGGATCGGGCTCACACAGAACCTGTAGCACTGATCCACGTAGGATCGCTGAGTGTTGTAGTCGTCGTCGTCGAATCCACACAGGATCTCTGTACTGTCGTCGTCGAATCCACACAGGATCTCTGTACTGTCGTCGTCGCAGTCACAGTAGCAGTCGTAGTAGTAGAACAGTCGCAGCCAGCACTAGGGTTCCCGCACACAGCAAGCTCGTACGGAGGGTCCGCTCCACGAGCCGAGAGGCTGATACATCAACTGTCACGAAGACCGAAGTTGATGTATCCAAAAGTTCCGTATCGTCAAAAGGAACTCAACGCAACAGACGACGCGTCGATCGGACGCCCGGTCTGAGAGTTATTGGCATTTTCGTCTCCGGGGCCCGGTTGGTTTTTAAGGCAAAACCAACCCGACCGTACTCCACCTGCGTCCAAACCTCGGGCGGAGTATGCCAAAAGATCCGTCTCACTAAGAGGAACACTACGCGACTGACGGCAGGTCAATCGGACGTCCGTAGCTCAAGATATCAGCGTTTCCGCTCCGAAGGCCCGGTTGGTTTCGTGAACGAACCAACCCGGCCGAACTCAAAGTAAACCGAAACCTTGAGTGCGATATACCGAAACGACCGTTTCGATCCAAGGATCGCGTTTCCGCAGACGGTTCGTCATTCGGAGGTCCGAGGCTCATGTTATGAGCCAAAAACCAAATCAGGTTCGAAACGGGGGGGTCCGGGTCCGGGCCGACCCGGCCCGACCCCCCCCCCCCCCCCCCTGGGCGGCGCGGAGGCCGGCGGCGGCGCGCGGCGGCGGCGCGGCGGGCCGCGGCGGCGGCGGCGGCGGGCCGCGCTGGCGGCGGCGGCGGGCCGCGCTGGCGGCGGCAGCGGGCCGCGCTGGCGGCGGGGCGCGCCGCACGGGCTGGCAGCACGCGGGGCTCAGCCCCGCGGTTCCATCACAAAAAAAAACGGCGCGGCCTTTGTGCCGCGCCAGCTCCATTAAAACCGCCCCCCCCCCCCCTCACGTGGGGGGGGGGGGCCTGCTGGCGCCGAACCAAGGGGGCAGGATGCCCCCTTCCCTCAAGAACCACCCCCTCTCTTAAAGAGGGGGTTTTAATGGACCGGCCGGGGAATTTAATTCCCCGGTTTTGTGACATCCGGCCGGCCCGCTGGCCGGCCGGTTTTTACCAACGGGACCGGAAATTCCGGTCCCGCCCTCGACTTCCGACGCCGGCGGCCCGGCCGCCGGTCTTTCCTTCCGCCACGGCCCGGAACCGGCCGCGGTCTCCTCGTCCCGCCGCGGCCCGGAACCGGCCGCGGTCTTCTCGTCCCGCCGCGGCCCGGAACCGGCCGCGGTCTTCTCGTCCCGCCGCGGCCCGGAACAGGCCGCGGTGTTCGTCGTCCGGCGCGGTGCGACGGCACCGCGCCCCATTCGCCGTGCCATGAATCCTTCCAACGCGGCGCGACGGAGTCGCGTTCTTGAAGACTCTCTTCGGCGTAGCGCGACGGCAATGCGCAAAATAAAGGAACGATCATCCGCGTGGTGCGACGGCACCACGCTACTTGCTTCCACCCGCATAAACAAACATGAACTAAGGAGGGGGGGGTTCGGCCGTGTTCATGCGGTCCGACCCCCCTCACGTTAAAATAATAACATATCTAAAGAAAATCCCAAAGCCTCACGTTTAGTCATGCTAAAATCCATGATTCAAGAATGGAATAAAATAATCAATAAAAAAACATCACCTACCTCAGGTTTGAGATTCAAAGAATCTTCTACGTTCCGCGGAAGACGGCGTCGCGGAAGTCGGGCGTCGCGGTCGTCGTTCGTCAAATCCGTTGACGAAGAGTTACGTCCGATGCGACACGTTGTTGGCGGATCTTCGTTTGCCGACGAAGAAGGCCCGAGGAGGATGCGGCGTTCCCTCTTGTTGACACCGAGGACGAAGAAGAGAGGCGTCGTTCTTCGTCGGAGTTTGAGCGTTCTTCGTCAAGATGAACGTTCTTCGTCAAGATGAAGAAGATGGAGGAGGAGCTCTCAAATGAAATCCACACAAGTTGGCTAACAAAATAAAATAAGGTCTCTCCTTATTTTATTTACCAAGCCTAGGAATTCAAAACTTCAAAATTCAAACATAACACTTAATTAATTAACATGTCATGTGTAATTAATTTGATGTTAAGTTTACAAACAATTAAGAGGGAGAGAGGGGAGTTTAAGGGGGAAGTTGAGAGGTTTAGGTTCGTGTGGGTCCCACCACACTTAATCCTCTCAAAGTAGGTTAAGTGGGTGTTGGTCCCACCCCCAACTCCTTTTGAGAGGAGTTAACCTACAAAAGTGAAATAAAAAGAATCCACTTTTTTTATTCAACATTTTATAATTCTCCCAAAAACTAACTTTCGTCCCGCAACAAACGCAACTCCCGAAAGGGTCTCTTTAAGCGAATATCGGCGCTGCGAGTTCATCGGTGCCCTCGGATTTCAATTCCGAGCACCGGATCAAAAGTTAGAAATTCCCGCTCGTTCGTTCACTGAACGTACCCGAGCCCAAACTTCGGAAATTAATTCCGGGCACTCCGGGCCTCGGAATCAGGTGCCGTCTGAAACCGCGCTCTTGTAAAATTCTAAAGAAAATTAAGAAAAAATTTTCCTTGAATTTTACGGGTCTTTACATTACTCCCACCTCAGGGCTTTACGTCCCCGTAAAGCTACATCAAAAACTAGGGAAACCAAAAGAGAGTACTGAGCACGCATCTGAGCCTCCCGCTCCCATGTGCTCTCCTGGAGATTCCCGTGCCGCCATCTGTTGCGCACAAGAGGAATCGATCGCCCATGTAGGACCCGCTCCTGGATGACATGGACCTCCTCTGACGTGGCCCGGACCATCTCTGGTCCCACCAGAGCTGCAAGATTTCTCTTTTGCCGAAAAGAGAAATCTGGTCTCATCCCCTGGATGAACCACATTCTTTGCCTAAAACAGTCAATCCTAACATGGATGATACTAATCCATACTAAGGATGACGTCGTAAGGCCTCGACGCTACTACTAAGAGATTCAACCGTTACTCTCGCCTCCAAGGGTTGAGTACACTGTCGGCATCAGTGTGTGGTAACTGGGTCTCCTCCAGTAGATGTCTCACAAGTGAGGGTCAAGTCAACAGCCAAAACTGGAACCTCTTAGTAACATTACGATAGAGGACATGAACGAAAACATCACAAGGTATGCGTCTTTTATTATTGCAGCTCGTATTACAAGACGCTACACAAAAGCAACAAGGAACCAGAAGTACAAAGGATGTAACCACTAGTTCTGCTCCTGTCCATCGGCTCCCAGAGTTCCATGATCGAAGGCCTCGGCTGCCTGAAGCTGAGCTCTCCCCTGCGGTCGGGGTGGACCTCCTGGTGGTGGTGGTGGTGGTAGAGCCTCAAAGCGTCGTCCACCACCTGCTGCTCGTCCAGCTCCTCTGCCTCGTCCGCCTCCTCCCTGCGGACTGCCACGGTCGAACCTCTGCCTCTGCCTAGGTGGTTCCTCAACCGTCTGCTGCTCCTCCGCATGGCGGGTCGGGCAGTCACGAGCCATGTGGCCTCGCCCGCCGCATGCATAGCACTGTCTTCCACTCGAAAGACTGGCTCCGCGTTGTGTGCCCTGCACTGCTGAGCCAGTGCCCTGAGGTCTGGTCTGTCTGGACCCCTGAGTCATTCGCCAACTGCCAGCTGCAGATGACTCTGCAACGTGCCGCCCTGCGGTGGGTCGATGTGCTGGTGTAGACTCAGCAAGGAAGCTCTCGATCAGAAGTGCCCGCTCCAGTACTCCTGTCTGAGTCGGTATGCTGAGGGAGATCAGCGATGCCCTGATCTCGTGTCTCAAACCCTGCTCGAAGGTCCGGGCCCGGAAGAATGGTTCTCGTACCATGTCGGTCGAGTAGCGCGAGAGATCGGTAAATCTCGCCGAGTACTGAGCGACCGTCATGCTGCCCTGCCGCAGCTGTAGAAGCTCCTGGATACGCACCGCACGAAGGGTGGCTGGGACGAACTCCGAGCAGAAGATGCTCTCAAAGTCCGTCCAAAGAAGAGATGCCTCATCGTGCACCTGGAGCATCAAGCTCCACCATCGTCCTGCTGCTGCGTGTAGTAGGCTCGCAGCGAGGATCACCATGAGGTCTGCTGGTGTCCTCACTAGCCTAAACACTCGAACCACTGCCTCCAGCCAGTCCTCTGCTGCCTGGGGATCCGTCTCCCCGCGAAACCTGGGCGGTCGCTGGCGCTGAAACTCATGCAGTGCGCTGAGGCGACGTGCATCGTCAGCGGCTGCTGCTGGAAGCATCGGGGGATCGGCGGGTAAAGCTACTGCCGGTGCCACTGCTGACAAAGGGCCCTGCACCGAAGCCTCGTCGCTCGGTGGGCTGTCGTCTTGCTCGACTCTCGGAACCCTAACTGGCTGCCGTTGTGGGGCCATCCTGAAAGAAACAACGTAACACGATCAAACGATTATACCTGGTGAGCTGGCACAAGTAATCACAAGGAAAACTTGAGACTTTCATAAAGCAGATCAGTATACCCGGTGAGCTGACACAAGTAATCACAAAGAAAACTTGAAACACACACGCAATCAATGTTTTCGTGCATTAAGTCGGAAATCAGAAGTCAGGGTCCTGGTGTACGGATACGTCGGCCGCCGCACCAACACTGGACTCCCTGGACTGATAACCACACTCAATACGCTAAACATTATTGCTTCACATAGAAAAGATCAGAGTTCGCGGTAGAACCGAACCCCTTTGATACCAATTTGTCACGACCCGCCCTCGGGGTCCGAGCCGTGACTACCCCAAGCCCGCCTTCCATAGGCCAGGGGCTGGCGACTAGCACCAAGGCGTAAATCCCGGTAAAAAGGGAAGGCATTGCCTTTGAAAAGTAAACACACACCACAGAGTAAACAAGCGGAAGTAAACACTAAACAAGCAGAGTACAACTGAAAGTGCGGAAAAGTAAATGGGCCAGAATACAAACCCAAACTGAAAGTAAAGTACAACTCAAAAAGGGGAAAAACAACAACTGAAAAGTAAAAGCCGCTACTCCGAGCTGTCCACTGGAAACCCCACCTGAAGGGTGGGTACAGATAGCTCCTCTGCTCCACGGGTCCCACCGTCCGCTCCGTGCTCGTCCCGCCCAGTGGTCCACCTCCGGGTACCGTCCCGCTCCGCAAACCTCAGCTAAGGTCAACGCTGTCCGTCGTCTGCAACCAACACAACGTAGTGCGGGCGAAGCCCGTGCAGGGGTGAGTATAAGCTACTCAATAGGGACCCCGAGACCCCTGAAGGTCTCTCAAAATCCACAAAGGATAAACCACGAAGCAAAGTACAATCACGAAGTAACAACCAACACTGCTTAGGTATATGCCCATACATATACCTAAGTCATCAATTCAAATACGCTCCAACCTCCGAGCCCAAGTATAACTCAGTCCACGCAGGAAAGTATACGTATTCCACAAAGGAAAGTAACAGGATTCAGCTCACACAGGTATACTTCTTTAAGGACGATAAAGATGATCACTGATCCATCTAAGTCGTCGGACCCACGAAGGATCGATAGGTAACTAACCCCCGCAAGACCCACACAGGATCGGGCTCACACAGAACCTGTAGGCGCTGGCTCACACAGAACCGCTGAGCGCAAGGACCCACACAGGATGGGGCTCACACAGAACCTGTAGCACTGATCCACGTAGGATCGCTGCGTGATGTAGTCGTCGTCGTCGAATCCACACAGGATCTCTGTACTGTCGTCGTCGAATCCACACAGGATCTCTGTACTGTCGTCGTCGCAGTCACAGTAGCAGTCGTAGTAGTAGAACAGTCGCAGCCAGCACTAGGGTTCCCGCACACAGCAAGCTCGTACGGAGGGTCCGCTCCACGAGCCGAGAGGCTGATACATCAACTGTCACGAAGACCGAAGTTGATGTATCCAAAAGTTCCATATCGTCAAAAGGAACTCAACGCAACAGACGACGCGTCGATCGGACGCCCGGTCTGAGAGTTATTGGCATTTTCGTCTCCGGGGCCCGGTTGGTTTTTAAGGAAAAACCAACCCGACCGTACTCCACCTGCGTCCAAACCTCGGGCGGAGTATGCCAAAAGATCCGTCTCACTAAGAGGAACACTACGCGACTGACGGCACGTCAATCGGACGTCCGTAGCTCAAGATATGAGCGTTTCCGCTCCGAAGGCCCGGCTGGTTTCGTGAACGAACCAACCCGGCCGAACTCAAAGTAAACCGAAACCTTGAGTGCGATATACCGAAACGACCGTCTCGATCCAAGGATCGCGTTGCCGCAGACGGTTCGTCATTCGGAGGTCCGAGGCTCATGTTATGAGCCAAAAACCAAATCAGGTTCGAAACGGGGGGGTCCGGGTCCGGGCCGACCCGGCCCGACCCCCCCCCCCCCCCCCTGGGCGGGGCGGGGGCCGGCGGCGGCGGCGGGCGGCGGCGCGGCGGGCCCCGGCGGCGGCGGCGGCGGGCCGCGCTGGCGGCGGCGGAGGGCCGCGCTGGCGGCGGGGGGCGCCGCACGGGCTGGCAGCACGCGGGGCTCAGCCCCGCGGTTCCTTCACAAAAAAAAACGGCGCGGCCTTTGTGCCGCGCCAGCTCCTTTAAAACCGCCCCCCCCCCCCCCCCCCCTCACGTGGGGGGGCCTGCTGGCGCCGAACCAAGGGGGCAGGATGCCCCCTTCCCTCAAGAACCACCCCCTCTCTTAAAGAGGGGGTTTTAATGGACCGGCCGGGGAATTTAATTCCCCGGTTTTGTGACATCCGGCCGGCCCGCTGGCTGGCCGGTTTTTACCAATGGGACCGGAAATTCCGGTCCCGCCCTCGACTTCCGACGCCGGCGGCCCGGCCGCCGGTCTTTCCTTCCGCCGCGGCCCGGAACCGGCCGCGGTCTCCTCGTCCCGCCGCGGCCCGGAAACGGCCGCGGTCTTCTCGTCCCGCCGCGGCCCGGAACCGGCCGCGGTCTTCTCGTCCCGCCGCGGCCCGGAACCGGCCGCGGTGTTCGTCGTCCGGCGCGGTGCGACGGCACCGCGCCCCATTCGCCGTGCCATGAATCCTTCCAACGCGGCGCGCTCTTCGGCGTAGCGCGACGGCGATGCGCAAAATAAAGGAACGATCATCCGCGTGGTGCGACGGCACCACGCTACTTGCTTCCACCCGCATAAACAAACATGAACTAAGGAGGGGGGGTTCGGCCGTGTTCATGCGGTCCGACCCCCCTCACGTTAAAATAATAACATATCTAAAGAAAATCCCAAAGCCTCACGTTTAGTCATGCTAAAATCCATGATTCAAGAATGGAATAAAATAATCAATAAAAAAACATCCCCTACCTCAGGTTTGAGATTCAAAGAATCTTCTACGTTCCGCGGAAGACGGCGTCGCGGAAGTCGGGCGTCGCGGTCGTCGTTCGTCAAATCCGTTGACGAAGAGTTACGTCCGATGCGACACGTTGTTGGCGGATCTTCGTTTGCCGACGAAGAAGGCCCGAGGAGGATGCGGCGTTCCCTCTTGTTGACACCGAGGACGAAGAAGAGAGGCGTCGTTCTTCGTCGGAGTTTGAGCGTTCTTCGTCAAGATGAACGTTCTTCGTCAAGATGAAGAAGATGGAGGAGGAGCTCTCAAATGAAATCCACACAAGTTGGCTAACAAAATAAAATAAGGTCTCTCCTTATTTTATTTACCAATCCTAGGAATTCAAAACTTCAAAATTCAAACATAACACTTAATTAATTAACATGTCATGTGTAATTAATTTGATGTTAAGTTTACAAACAATTAAGAGGGAGAGAGGGGAGTTTAAGGGGGAAGTTGAGAGGTTTAGGTTCGTGTGGGTCCCACCACACTTAATCCTCTCAAAGTAGGTTAAGTGGGTGTGGGTCCCACCCCCAACTCCTTTTGAGAGGAGTTAACCTACAAAAGTGAAATAAAAAGAATCCACTTTTTTTATTCAACATTTTATAATTCTCCCAAAAACTAACTTTCGTACCGCAACAAACGCAACTCCCGAAAGGGTCTCTTTAAGCGAATATCGGCGCTGCGAGTTCATCGGTGCCCTCGGATTTCAATTCCGAGCAACGGATCAAAAGTTAGAAATTCCCGCTCGTTCGTTCACTGAACGTACCCGAGCCCAAACTTCGGAAATTAATTCTGGGCACTCCGGGCCTCGGAATCAGGTGCCGTCTGAAACCGCGCTCTTGTAAAATTCTAAAGAAAATTAAGAAAAAAATTTCCTTGAATTTTACGGGTCTTTACAGATTGAGTCAAGTCGGACCTGAGGTATGGGACTTCGTCTCAATCTCCTTTAATTGAGGCATATTTTGTTTTATACACAACCTTCTTTTATACGGTGTATAAACCCCTTTGACATTTACGTTTATTCAAAAGGAATCTTTTTTTTTATATGAAGCGTTTACTAAACTACAAAAGGGAATGTTTTTGTCATACGTAAGTGGCGACAATGACTTCTCCACCGCCGTGTCCATTATTTGAGTTTCGTCTTCCTCTAAAATCCATACCCTTTATTTTAAAGAATAATAAATACCATGTTTTACTTTTCTTTTATTTTGGTATTGGAAATGGTTTTCATAATGTTTTTGTATCAATGTTTTGTATTTATATCTTGTGATTGAATGGTGGAAATGTTATGTTTCCTTTATTCATGTTTTATGTGATACAATTATGTTGAGGTTCCTGGGCATTATTATGAAGACGGGTGGTTCTGTGATAAACTAAGGGCGGGTGAGCCCGATATATCTCTCCAATGCATTGGGTAACGCGAAGGAGTGAAACTTTAAGGTTTCTCCGAAGAGATTTACGGAATATACTGTGATGGGAATTCCAAACGTAACCAAGAGGGTTATTCCCTACGTAAGGATGTTATGAATTCCACATGTTACCTTTATTTCTTATGATTTCTATGATTTATTCATGATTTGATGAGGTATGTTAAAGTGCATATGTTTTATGGGTAAAGTATGATTTCATTCTTATGTATATATGTACCCATGTTTCCTTTCCATATTTTTATATCCCTTACTAAGCGTTTTATGCTCATCCCAAGTTTGTTTGAAATGTTTTTCATAGGTCAAGGGAAAGGTACATGATATGATGATAGTGTCAAGGAAGTGTCAAGAAATAATCCATGTTTTATTTTAAATATGTTTCCATTGATGGGAATGAAGAATACTATCTTTATGTAACGACATTGTTTATATGTGGAATGTAATGCAAGTTTTATGATCTTATTCTCTAAAACTCTAAACCCGAAAAGATCCTCAATGTGTAATGTTGTAATAAATCAAGATTAAGTAAGGTTTAAGGCTGGGGCCTTATAGTTGGTATCATAGTTCGGTTTAGATAACTTTAGGAGTTAGAATTCTTTTAACTGATTATCCAAAAATATTTTTTATGGTCAAATTGAAGTGATATAGCATTTGAAGATTACCATGTTGCTTCATCTAAGAAATATTTGTTCAGAATGGTTTTCCGTAGAGGAAATAGGGAAGCAGTGCTAGGAAGGCATACAAAAGGAAATAACAATCCGAATCAACATCCTGAGATGGTCGAAATTGGAACTAAACAGTTTGTTGTAGTAATTGCGCAGTTGAATAAAGCGATAAATGGCGGTGGTATCCATACACGAGATGAGCCAGATCAACCGCATAGGAACATGTCAGTTGTGGAACATTTCATGAGGAAACATCGCCCATCATTTAGAGGATCATCTGACTTAGTGCTAGCTGAAGGGTGGATTAAAGCACTGGAGAAAATTTTTGATGTCATGGGGTGTTCAGAAAATCAAAAGGTTAGTCTTGCTATTTACCGTTTGGAGGGTGAGGCAGATCAGTGGTGGTCTATGGTTAAAAATATCAGGGACGCTGATGAGATTGATGCTCTTGACTGGGATGAATTCAAAGGTATGTTTCTTGAGAAGTATTTCCCTAAGGCTGTTCGACATAGGATGGAAAAGCAATTATTGGAATTGAGGCAAGAGGAAGACTCAGCGGCTACCTATGAAGAATGGTTCACTCGATTGGAAAGGTATTCTCCAAATTTTATCTGAGACCTTGATAGTAAAATCAATCGTTTTTACTCAAGATTAAAGCCAAAATATCGAAGGGAAATAGCTTCTCGTGAGTTTAAAAGTTATGAAAAGCTTGTTCGATGTGCTGAGAAGGTGTAAACAGAGTTTGCCGATGATCAAGTGTTATATAACAACCAACAGAAGAAGAGACTGAGGTGGCATGAGAAAGGTATGAATTCTTAAAAAAATTATGATGGTAAGAAAACTAAGTTTCCAGTTTGTGATAAATGTGGAAAAAGGCATGCAGGGGAATTTCTTCTGAATTCTGGAAAGTGCTACCGATGTGGTAAGATGGGACATAAGGCTCGTTATTGCACTGAAAAGGATCAAGGTGAAGGTATGACAAAATTTGATTTATAGTTAGTGAAATGTTATAAGTGCAATGAGATGGGTCACTATTCAAACTAGTGTCCGACAAAGAGCTTGAGTGATGGGAAGAAGTTAGACTACAAGAAGAAATGGGTGGTGAAATCCTTTTCAACTACTTCAGCAGATGTAGGGCCATCAAATGAAGTTGTATCGGGTACTTTGTTTGTTTTTTCAGATTATGCAAGTGTGTTGTTTAATTCAGGGTCTACACATTCTTTCATCTCTAAAACCATTTCTAGTAAAATGGGAATAACATCTCAAGAAATGACTCCTGAACTTTTGGTAAAAACACCTGGGGGGAATGTTGAGGCAAAAAGAATTTATAAGAATCTTCCTATCCTTATCTGTGGAAAGAACCTACTTGCAAACCTTATTGTTCTACCTCTAGTAGAGTTTGATTTATCCTGGGTATGGATTGGCTCTCTATTTACCATGCTATGATTGACTGTAGAGCTAAAGAAGTTTCTTTTCAGAAATACTTTCAGTTTGTGTTCAAGAATGAACCCTTACTGTTGATAACTTATCAAGAGGCCGAGAAACTTGTAAAAGATGGAAATGAATGTTACCTTGCACACATCGTTGAAAATAAAGGAACTGTTCAGATTAATGATGTGCCAGTGGTAAATGAGTATCCTGATGTTTTTCCTGATGAGTTGCCTTGAATAATACCATATCGATAAGTTGAATTTACTATTGACTTAGTTCCTGATGCAAAGCCAATATCGAAACCCCTTATCGAATGGCTCAAATTGAACTTTTAGAGTTGAAGGAGAAATTACAAGATTTATTAGAGAAAGGTTTCATTTGACCTAGAACATCACCATGGGTGCTCCTGTTTTATTTGTTAAAAAGAAAGATGGTTCAATAAGACTTTTCATTGATTATAGATCCTTGAATAATATCACTGTTAAAAACAAATATCCTTTGCCTCATATCGACGATTTGTTTGATCAGCTCTAGGGAGCTCAGTTTTTTTCAATGATTGACTTGAGATCGGGGTACCATCAGCTGAAGTTAAAGGAAGTAGAAGTTCTGAAGACCGTGTTCCGTACAAGATATGGCCACTATGAATTTGTAGTAATGCCTTTTGGGCTAACCAATGCACCTGCTATATTCGTGGACTTAATGAAAAGAATTTTCCATGAGCTCATGGATAAGTTTGTGGTGGTTTTTATTCATGAAATTTTGTTGTTTTCGAAAAGTAAAGATGATCATGAAAGAAAATTAAGGGTTATCTTGCAAACCATAAAAAAAAAATTTATGGGAAATTCAGCAAGTGTGAGTTTGGGTTGCAACAAATTTCTTTCCTTGGTCACATTGTTTCTAAAGATGGGATAACTGTTGATCCTGCAAAAACAAAAGTTGTGGAAGACTGGCCAAGACCCACAAATGTAACTGAGATTCGTAGCTTCCTTGGTTTGGCAGGCTATTACCGATGGTTTGTTAGAAATTTTTCATGGTTATCTAGTCCAATGACTAAGCTAACTCGGAAGGGTGTTAAGTTTATATGGACAAATGAATGTGATGATTGTTTTCAGGAATTGAAAAGAAGATTGGCGAATGCTCCAGTTTTGGCACTACCTTCCAGGAATGGTGAGTTTGTTATATACAATGATGCTTCATTGAATGGACTTGGTTGCGTCCTAATGTAGAATGATCAGGTAATTTCTTATGCTTTATGACAGTTGAAAACTCATGAGTTATATTACCCTACACATGATTTGGAATTAGCTGTTGTTGTTTTTGCTTTAAAAATTTGGAGGCATCATTTGTATGGAGTAAAGTGTGAAATATATACCGATCACAAAAGTTTAACGTATATATTCACTCAGAAAGAATTGAACATGAGACAAAGGAGATGGCTAGAATTAATCAAGGATTATGATTTTACAATTAATTACCATCCGGGAAAAGAAAATAAAGTGGATGATGCTTTGAGTCAAAAAATTAATGCTACATTAGCAATGTTGCCTTTGGAACGTGATCCTTTGGTTAAGGATTTGATGAACTTTGGTATAGAAGTTGTTGGTGTAGGAAGTTCATTTGTTTTGTTTCAGGTATCAGTGAGATCATCTCTATCAGATAGAATCAAGCAAGAACAGAAGCAAGACAGTGAGTTGCAGAAAAAGGTAGAGCTGGTTCAGAAAGGTAAGTTTCCTAAATTCAACATTGATAATGATTGTGTTTTGAGATTTGGGAAGAGATTGTATGTGCCTTGTGATTCACAGTTGAAGAGAGAGTTGTTATGTGAAGCTCATAGTTCTCCGTTTTCAGTTCATCCTGGAAGTACAAAGATATACATAGATCTGCTGGAGTATTAATGGTGGGATGGAATGAAAAGAGATATTGCTGATTTTACGGTGAAGTGTTTGACTTGTCAGCAGGTTAAAGAAAAGTGGCAGTTTCCGAAAGGGATGCATCAGCCTTTACCAGTGCCAAAGTGGAAATGGGAGAATATATCCATAGACTTTGTTGTAGTATTACCGAAGACATCTCGAGGTAATAATGTAATCTGGGTTATTTTTTATCGCTTGAACAAATCTGCTCATTTCCTTGCTATACGAGATACTTTTTCCCTAGATCAACTTTCCTGTTTGTATCTTAAAGAGATAGTCAGGTTACATAGAGTTCCTCTCTCCATTGTGTCTGATCGTGATCCCAGGTTTACTTCTAACTTTTGGAAAGGCCTTCAGAAGTCGTTGGGTACTGAATTAAATTTTAGTACAACTTTTCATCCTCAATCAGATGGGCAGTCAGAACGAACAATTCAGACTTTGGAGGATATTCTACGTTCTTGCTCTATGGATTATCAGGGAAGTTGGGACCAACATCATTCTTTTGTTGAATTTTCATATAATAACAGTTTTCATTCAAGTATACAGATGGCACCATTTCAGGCATTATATGGGAAGCGATGTCGAACTCCAGCTTTATGGGATGAAGTGGGTGAAAGGAAGTTGATGGGACCAGAATTGGTAGAAGAGATGGCAGAAAAATTTCAGCTGATTCATAAGCACATGAGAACTGCTCAGAGCAGGCAGAAGAGTTATGTGGATAACCGGAGGAAAGATCTATCTTTCGAGGTAGGTGATCATGTTATTCTCAAGGTTTCTCCTTGGAAAAGTGTGATGAGATTTGGTAAGAAAGGAAAGATGAGTCCAAGGTTTGTTGGACCATATGAAATTCTGGAGAGAGTTGGATCAGTTGTATACCAGGTGGCTTTACCTCCGAGTTTATCTCAGGTACACAATGTTTTTCACGTTTCGATGTTGAGAAAGTATATGCCAGATCCATCTCATGTTTTGAGTCCAGAGGTAGTTCAGCTGGAAGAGAACCTATCTTATGAGGAACAACCAATCCAGATTCTTGACCACATGGAGAAAGTGTAACGGAATAAGGTGATTAAGCAGGTAAAGGTTTTGTGGAAAAACCACATGATGGAAGAGGCAACATGGGAATCTGAAAATGCAATGAGGGATAAGTAACCCCATTTATTTGATAAGTAAATAAATTGCAGGGATGCAATTTTCTGAAGTGGGTAAGGATGTAACATCCCAAGTAATTAATGAATAATAGATATTTTTATCTATGTCAATTAATGAATTAGATAGTGTTTTAGAAGCTTAAAATGAAAATAAATCCAATCTTAAGCATGGAATACACTAATATTTTTTAAAGGATTGTTTTACTGCCTTTTGATGGAAAACCATTATTAAATATATCTTTTGACAATTTTATAAGCAATTTTTGTCAAAATAAACTTATTAATTATGATTGGGACTTCAAAATTTACTTTGTGTGAATTTTTGCTATTTTTCTGACAATGTTCATTTTTTAATGAATATTGTAAAATGTTGTATTTTAATTCAAAAACTCTTTTTAATCTATTTTATTTATATGATTATATTATATTTTGAATTGGTTTTAAAGTGAAATTACAATATATTTTTACCATTTAATCCAATGGTGGTCATTGGAATCAATTTCACTTTGAAATTAGACTTAAACTACTGTCAATCTTTTTATAGATATTGTTTCAAAAAAACCAGCTATTTGTCATGACAGCGGGAATTAATTATTAAATTAATTAATTTAACATATATGATTTGAATTTTGTAAAATAGGCATCATTTTTGAATTCGGAATATCAAATATATCTTAGGGTGAATTTTTGGTAATTTTCTGAAAAACATCAATTTTTGATGAATAGTGAAACCACTAAGTGGTACTTATAAAAACCGATTTTTCATTTAAATGAAATTTTTCCATCTTTGTGTTTTGAATTTAAAAAATCCGACATACATGGTTCTCCTTAAGAAGTAAAATGTGGTTGAATGAGATTAAAATAGTTTTTTGGTGAATAGTAACTCTTAAGTTCTTAATCGCGATTAGTGGTAATTAGTGTAGTTTAAGGTAAAAACAATGTTTTAATAGTATGAGATGATCTTGACACATGTCCTACCCTCATTGTATGTGTCATGTACGACCAAGACAAGCCATGGGTCAACTTGGGCACCCCATGGAGCCACTTTGGTTGGGAAATGACATAAATAACTTTTTATTTATTGTTAAAGTAAAAATGACACAAACATGAGTTATGTTACTAAAACAATTTTTATATGGTGTTATAGAAGTCCGTTTTTTGACTATAAATATTCATTAGAAAGAAAAAAAAATTCCTATATCATATTATTTTTTTTATAATTTTTATACATTAAATAAATTAAATTATTTATGACATCATGATGATGCAGCGATGACCTCATTATTTATCGATTTAAATAAAATGGAAATATAATGTAAATTCTAAAACCGACACATGGCCAAAACCAATTGGATGAGTGGATTTCGAACCCTTATCACCTTATCCTATAATTATATCAATGTGGGACCTTTTAAATCCGAAACTCATTTTAAAATAATGTAACTTATATTTACTTTCCAAGAGTGCCCCTCCTCTCCACTTATAAAAGGCCCCCAACTCTACCACTTTACCCACACTCCCAAAGCCTTTGGCTCGGCCAAAACCTACCAATTTTGACTCTCAACTTCTCTATCTTACTAATTGAAGCCTCAATTTTGGCAAAAGTCTTCCCAAGGAACCCTTTGAGCTCAAACCAAAGGGAGTTACCCGATTTTAAGGTAAAGTCTTCTTTTGAGTCCTTTTGTTTTATTTTGCTTCTCCAACCCCCTAAACTCTTTTTATTCTTTTATTTTGTAACAACTCCAGTATCCTCAATATACTAGGATGTTGTTATAATATTGATTCGAGCTACACTTACACACACCTACATCTAATGGTTAACGAACATACTGTTTCCGTGGATGGTGAATTTATGTCTCCCGAAACGATGATTGTTCAACATTCATTTAACACATTCAAGGGTGGCCATTAAGATGTCACTATATTTATATATGATATATAATATGTTTATGTTTTCCTTAAGCTTATGTATTTTTCTTTTTGGTCGTACCTTTATGGTTTCCATTATGGGTAAACACAATATCTTCATTTAAGGAAGTGCGGACTACCGTCCAGTCAAAGTGATTTTATTCGTTAAATACCGTATGTGGGATGTATAAACGATGGAACTATGATATTATATATGATATTATACTATAATTATAATATAACTTTATATCATTATGATTACATTCTATAAAATATGAAATAGAAATGAATGTAGCGTTCATGCGTACGTATGGCTTACGGTCTCCATGAACGGTGCATTTCATTTCATACCTCTAAATGATTATGTAATATTATAAATGCATCCATGTACTGGATATATATGACATATATGATATCAACATAATGAATACCATTCTTGATATAATGGATACATGAACAATTTGTAATTATAAAGTGTTTATTTTTTACTCAAGTAGCAATGATCGTTAAAATGACTGTTATTAACTTAAATAATTACATAGTGTTCATGACATGGTAATAAGTGATATAAAAGGAATAATGAACTTGAAAAAGGTTCTTATGCAAGTAGAAATTAACTCCAGTTTAATATTCAGGACATTAATGAATGATCGAGTCATGTCGGACCCGAGGTATGGGACTTCGTCTCAATCTCCTTTCATTGAGGCATATTTTGTTTGATACACATCCATCTTTTATACGGCATATAAAACCCTTTGACTTTTACGTTTATTCAAAAGGGATATTTTTTTTATATGAACCATTTACTAAATGACAAAAAGGAATTTTCTTGTCATACGTATGTGTCGACAATGACTTCTCCTCCGCCGTGACCATTATTTGAGTTTCGGCTTCCTCTACAAGCCATACCTTTTATTTTAAAGAAAAATAAATACCATGTTTTACTTTTCTTTTATTTTGGTATTGGAAATGGTTTTCATAATGTTTTTATATCAATGTTTTGTATTGATATCTTGTGATTGAAATGTGGAAATGTTATGTTTCCTTTATTCATGTTTTATGTGATACGATTATGTTGAGGTTCTTGGGCATTATTATGAGGACGAGTGGTTCTGTGATAAACTAAGGGTAGGTGAGCCCGATATAGCTCTCCAATGCATTGGGTAACGCGAAGGAGTGAAACATTAAGGTTTCTCTGAAGAGATTTATGGAATATACTGTGATGGTTATTCCAAACGTAACCAAGAGGGTTACTCCCTACGTTAGGATGTTATGAATGCCTCAAGTTACCTTTATGTCTTATGATTTCTATGATTTATTCATGATTTGATGAGGTTTGTTAAAGTGCATATGTTTTATGGGTAAATAATGATTTCATTCTTATGTATATATGTACCCATGTTTCCTTTCCATATTTTTATATCCCTTACTGAGCTTTTTATGCTCATCCCATGTTTTTTTGAAATGTTTTTCACGGGTCAAGGGAAAGGTACATGATATGATGATAGTGTCAAGGAAGTGTCAAGAAATAATCCATGTTTTATTTTAAATATGTTTCCATTGATGGGAATGAAGAATAATATCTTTATGTAATGACTTTGTTTATATGTGGAATGTAATGCAAGTTTTATGATCTAATTCTCTAAAACTCTAAACCCGAAAAGATCCTCAATGTGTAATCTTGTAATAACTCAAGATTAAGTAAGGTTTAAGGCTGGGACATTATAATTTTAATGGTCAAATGTCCATAAAATGAATTTATTCTGACTCTTAAAAGGGTCTACATTTAGTCATCCAATAGAATTTTGTCAGGTGTTAGGCTAATTTTATAATCTTATATTTAACCATAATTACCGGATTTACCTTTACCTACAGTAAATAAAAATTACTGTAGTTACTATTCATAATATCAAAAAAAATAAAATTAACCTATTAAAATAATTTGGACCCACTGAATCCAAATATGGTATGAAATTTTCAAAATTCAACAGACAGAAGTTGCAGTAATTAATTTAAAATAAATCTCGTTGTTAAGAAAACGAGTTTTAAAAGTTAAAACATTCCCAAAGATTGAAATGTTTTTAACTTTGAATTCAATGTAAAATTAACCATAATTACATACATTATATTAAATGGTAAAAATATATTCTATTTATACTTTAAAACCATTAAATAATATATTTTAATAATATAAAATATTTTTATGAAAAACGCTTTTTCCAATTAAAATTTAGCATATTTTTACTATTTATCAAAATAGGAAACTTATTAGAAAAAAATCAAAAATTTATCCAAAGTAAATTTTTATATCATGATTCAAAAGAAGAATTTCATTTTTTCAATTTGAACTAATAAACATTTCAAAAAATAAATTTAATGTTGGAGTGCCATCAAAAGCCGTCAAAACTGTATTTTTTTAAAAATACTTATTTTACACAAAAATATTATTTTGTTCTCATACCATGTTTTATAAAACGTGTTAGATTAATTATAATGTCATAAAATTAAAAATTTAGATACTAGTATTCATAATAGTTAGTTCATAATAATATATTAACAATATATCGTCGTTTAGTGAAACTCATTAATGCCTACAACACACGCTATCGAGAAAGGTCGCGATTGCATGTAATGAAAGCCAAGTCAGGGTTGCGTGTAGTGCAAGACTCCTTTGTTATTTCGTATAAAAAAATCCACACGTATTGTATTTATACATGGAATATATATATATATACACTCAATGTTTCATAGAATAACTACTATTAAACAGACTTGAAATTGTGTGTAACATGATCCAAAAATAGAGTTGCGTAAACTACAAGCTAATACAATGCTGCATATAGCACAAGATAATCTTGGTGTAGCATACAACAGAAGATAAGAAAGAAATTAAACATAATAAATTTTCTCATAAAATCTCGGGGAGTTACAATGAATGTAATCAAACATCATCAAGACACCCCTCTATTATCCTCTAACATAATAAATATCTAGAATACATATCTTCTCATGGACCATATCTATATATTTATTCACATGAGCTTCCAATGAAACCTGAATAGTAGAATCCTGAAAAATAAAATATGTTGAATCAACATTTATAAGATATATATGATGTGTAATTTCAAAAAAAATATTGATCAATCGATATATAATGATTCTAGATTAAATAATAATTTCATTGATAGATCACATGCACATTAAATTTTTCATAACATGGTGAAACCTAGGCATACACCAACACAAATTATCCATTACCCTCTAAGGCCTACACAAGATTGAAGAGAAGCCTTATATACCTGAACATTTTTCATAAACAAATACTTACACTAAGATAATGAATACTTGGGAACATATAAATGTTTGATAGAAATAATTTAAAAAAGGATTATATGAATTCAAAAAATGAATTTATTTATTGGGCCTTTGTATAATTTATGCAATTGGAAAATATCATGTCATCGTTCTTTTAGAAACATGATTATTTAATCAGAACCATATAAAATAAATATATATTCTAAAAATATATAAATCACCCAATGCTAAATTAAATTAAATGAAACATCATATTTCAAGGGAATAAATTCCCACTTTATTGAAATTCATATGTCCTCTATACAATACAAGACTAGTATAATCACAATTCCCCTACCTGGTTCATAATTATCGAATCTCAAATATTACATATCCAAAACCTTGTAAAAAAGGGAAGAAACATGTTAGTAATCCTAGTTCACTAATATAACTATGTATCATGTAGAATTCATCTAAAACATTCAACATGGAATGATACATGGCATCATTTTGGAATCTAAATATTATGAAAAATTGATTATAATTTAAGTATATGAGGAATAACATGGAAAAATTATTCACCATATAATAGTAAGAAATCATAATACATACGATGTGATAAACAATTCAAAAAATAATAAATTAATTAATAATATATAATAGTATCATAAATTGAACTAATTTCGAAGCACAATGTTATCATTTTGTCATGTTAGTCGCATAATCCAAAACAAAAAATTTAATGGATCCACATAGGTCGTTGATTTAATTATGAATTAATGTCGGTTATAAATTCAATCATATGAAAATACCATCATCAATCTACAAATAAAAGTATCATCCTAGTAATCCTACTCAACCATACTTGAAAGTTCCTTGTCCATTCATTGAATATATTGAAATGAAATTTAAGAGTTCACCAAAATTCCCAAACGATATGTTAGTGTAATACTCAGTAGGACACCGCCAACATCCCTTAACATTGTAGCATAATAAATAATGCTTCATAACCTGAAATAAAAAATGAAAAAAGGTAAAAAAATTATATCACATGAGTAAAAAAAATATATATTTTGATTCATCTAATATCATTTATACCTACATAAACTCTATTCAATAATTAACATTAATCAATATCCAAACACATACCCCTATATTAGATTTTTCAACCCGTTTCTACAAAATCCAAAATTAAAAGATTACATATCTACATTTGGACCTACTGTAAAACACACTCTAGTTGCATTACAGACAATATTGGTTAACATGACCACTTATCATAAAACAAAAATGAACAATAGATTAAATACATGATACAAATTAAAGAACCAATCTAATATAATATAAATCATCTTTCCTAAAAATAAAAAATATATATGTGACAACACAACATGATCAAACATCAGAAGGGTTCATTATACACACACCATGTTCTTAAGAATCAAATATATGATATATAGGGCTATATAAAAATTCCAATAGTAATATAATAATACCATATAACCTATTCAAACGCCAAGGACTTGAAATCATTTGTAAAATAATGATTTTAAGAAAATGGATAGCCCTTAAATCCAAATGTATCACTAATTATGATATCTATTCATAATACATGAAAATTCAAATTAATGTATAAGTATGAAGGATATAAAAAAATCAAAAGGATGAAACAGATCATAAATTGTATAAAGGATCCACTAATGAAAATTGTCAAGTATAATATTCTATGAAGATGTTGTACTCAATAATTTGTGTTTTCATTGAAATAAATGAGCAAAAACTAAATTTTTTCCATTAAAACCTATTAGATTTATTAAATAAATCAGTGTTAAACTTTTTTATCAATGATATGAGAAGATTTTCATTCCATACCAAGGGAGAACAAAAGTGATTCTAATCACAATAATGAGTCAATGTTTTTGTATCAAATGGAGGAAATGGATGGGAGGAGAAGAGTTCAAAAAATCTATATGGAATATGATTGGGTCTTATTGGTTGATAGAGTACTAGATAAATGTTAATTAGCGAGATAGGTAATGTTTTAAAAAACCCATAACCTTGGTGACCAATTTTTGGTATAAAAGACGCAACATCTATGATAATATCCATTATTGGTGGATATATAGCCACTAATAAGAATATTTATACACATGATCCTAAACTGAGATCTAATTTTCCATCCCATATTGACGGTGGTCACTAGGAATAATATGTTGTTTTAGGAAGTCCACAGGTCGACTGATGTCTTCCAACCAACCATCCATTTGAATCTGATGTCTTCATAGAGATCATACCAACTATGTTATCCATAAATTGGATATGATTGCTATATTAGTACATATGATTAATCTTCTTCATGAAACTTCATTAATATTATCCAAACCACAATAAATTTATGGAATTAATTTGTTACATGTAACAATTCAACAATAGTGACATGGTAATTATGTGGAGAGTTTGTTCACATGTCATGGAATGAGGATGATGATGGACCAAAATACATGGTAGGGATATAATGATTGTGGGAGAAGATAGATGCCAATAAAATAGGTCTTACTATACCTAGTGGATTAAGACATGGTGTATATTATATATTAGGATCTTCAAGACTGTACTATGATGTAGGTATTATGAGGAAAAACGATAGCTCAATCTGATTTGACTACTTGTGACTAAATATAGATATGGTCAGCCAAAATATTTCTATAATATAGTAAATTATGTCATATTTATTTTTATCCTTCTAGTATAGAGTTATATTTGGTATGGTTGGGGATTTTTATGGCTTCGTTTGCAGGAAATAGAATTATATCAAAAAATTTATGAATGATTGTAAAATAATTATACAATGGAATTAAACATTTATGTTTTTATAAATGTGTTTTAGGAGGAATCAGTGTTCTCTAAATGGTGTTCCTTAACACACCTTGGATGACCATAAACATCCATGGGTAAAAAAAATTTATTTTACAAATCGGTTATTTGAAGTAACCCATAGTTGATAGAAAATATGTGTATCATGTAGTTGTTATCGAGACATTCATAGATTTTAAAGGATTTAGGCATTGTTCCCGTTATTATTGTAAATTTAATCACTATAATATTTCCATAATTTCATTTGGAACATGACATATTTATATATTTGAACATGTTAACATTTTTTTATAAAACTATATTTAATATAATTACACATGTTTTTTTAATTTTTATATAAAATTTATGATTATATGTATTTTTTAAAAAATTAATAGTATTGTCTACCCATTGTTGGGGATCATTACCATGGTACTTGGAATAAGACTCTTTTATATGTGACGGTGCACCAGAGGTATTTATTATCTCATTATCTGAACTAATGTTTAGAGTAGATGAATTAAAACATGTATTACTTATAATTTTACCTTCAAAGTGATTGGTTGTTTGGAACCCTGGGTATAGAGTTCCTATATACCATTTCATCACATGTGTATCATACCTCAATGTAACTAATGATAGAATTAATTTTACAGTTTTATTGTATTTTATTTATTATGAATCATTATTATGAATTTAAGATTATATTCCAAATATATATATATATGATATGATACCTAAATAGTACTTATTGAATGCATTACATTGATTTGTTCTAAAGATTTCTAATAGAATTATATTATATGTTTAGTCATATATAAGTATTCATTTCAATGTTGATATATCTATTTAGTAATAAATTATATGTTCATGATCAGGTCATTATGTTGTACACAAATATATATTATTCTCTAGAACATGATTTTATGGAGATCCAAATGTAGTTCTTATGGGTATATAGCATGGGTTATGTGTTTCCTCTTTTGGGAACCTTTTTTATCACATAAAGAGGTCATTATTTTTTTGACCTAAAATATTCAGATATAATATATTTTAATAGATTTTTTATAAAATTACATCTTAGAGATGACTAAATAATCCTACATTGGATGACATGCTAATATTGGGTTCTATGCAGAAATAAAGATTATTTTTATAGTATGTACATCACATAATTATTCATAAATAATATGTAGTATATTATTAAAATTTTAAAAGAATTAGTTTCTATTAAAATAGCATATTACATAGATAAATAAATATTTTTGAACCAAAATCTATTGATATTGATATGTAATAAATACTCACTTAATGTGACAATAGAGAATTAAAACAACATCTAATTCCACATTAATTGATGGTATAATGGAATAGATCTTGATTAACCATCATTAATAATTATGATCCATGTAAAGAATATGTCAACTAGTGATCCGTATAAGCACAACAATCCTTGAATTACTCAATTGAGTCATTATGTGCTGAATGACTTATCCCTATCAATGGAATTGTTCATTGTTTATAATATATGAATTATCCTTGAGGGAGGATAAACTCATTATGATATCTAATTTTCTTTAGTGATCATGTGTGGATGGAAATATATATTATTTTTTCTCTTATTCAATGACTTTGTAAAGAAGAACTCTCCAAATAAACAAAATTTACATGGATTTAAAAAGAAAATTGCATTCCAATCATAGGTCTTAACATATTAATATCCTACTTGGGAGAAAATTGATAAATCTTTTATCACATTATTAACATATTTAAAAATCACCAATGACACACCCAATGTAACATACCACTCTATGAACATATAACAACATGGTTATCTTCATTACCTCAGTGTAAATGTTTCAAGGTATAAATAATTGATAATATTAATATCCAAGTATAAATAAACAAATTTATAGATTGGAACATCACATGACACATTGAAATTTTTATTTCAAATTAATTGGTATTCTATCAGATCTTCTTATCACAAATATTACCAAAGGAAAAAACCATGAGAATGTGTCTGAATATCTAATAACCTTCTATTGTGTGATAGGATGTACATTCTTTATCCAATCAGACAATATAATCTAACCAAAAAACATAGTTCCTGAATATTGTCAAGTAATCTATAGGATCACATCATATGCGGAATATCATTACCTTTTAATGTGACATATATTCTAATGAAATTACCACATATAAATATTATATAGATTACCATTATTGATGTGACAAAAAAATCTATAATATGAAAAAAATTGTAAGGAAGCACTAAAAATATTTGTTCTAAGGAATCAACTCTAATAGACTCACAATTCAAATATATCCACATTAAATCAGAATTCCATTTCAATCAATCACATGATAATCATGAATCTAACGAGATGAATCTATTAGTAAAGGTTCCTTTGTGTTTTACTATTTATAATATATTTTCACCGCAACATCACATAATTGAGAAAATTATATCATGATATGAGACATATAATGTATATACTTTTTCACTTGGTTTATCATTTTTACATGGAGAGTTACACAAAAATATTGTTATCATAAAAAAATTGGATTACGATCGGTCAACTAGAGACCATATCATGCTTTTGGTAATTGTTTTGAATCCAAACATCATCCATGGATGCTTATAGGGAGAAAAAATACATGGAATATATTGTTGAAATGGCTCTTTTTAGACAATATACATAACCATAATGTGACATCTGATCATTATGATCAATCAATAAAATTCCACATGTTTAACCTCTGACGAAAAAATCATCATCAACTTCGTACACATGGATCATATCATTAGTACTCATCAGATACTTATGTATATCCATAATAGTAGTCCAATTTTGGCCATATACTTCTAAATGATATATTCATTCCATTTTAAAATCATATGAAACATCAAGAATCCAATACTACATTGAATACATGATATATAATATAGCATAATTGTTTGTGATTTTACTCATTCATTATCCTTATTCATGTGTATGGGGAATCATTTTCTTGGAAAGATGAACACTATTTGACTTTGATGCCAACCATCTATTGTTTTGTTATATACAACAATATATAATTACCGGGTGAATATATTTATGTTGACATAGTCCATGATGCATATTCGACCTATAAACCTTGATATTGACCCCTAAAATGTTGGGTGCTTTAATAAAATATTTCATGGTGATGCAATTTCTAAACCATTCCTGAACCACTAGTATGGATCATATATCTTTTCAAATTATTCTTATGTCATCAAAATAATAATAATAATAAATAAATGCACTCCAAGTAAACTATTTGGAAACTAATGGGTCACCTTCATTCTTAAGGAAACTGTATTCGTTGATGGCTTCATCAAATCACATGTTCCTTGACATGGATGCTAAATTTTATCTTTAATTGATCTATTTAACCAACATATCAATATTGAATTTAACATAGTAAAAACAATATCTAGTTGGGTCATATAATAAGCAACATGATATTTCATATTGGGTAATATAGTTTTTAAAATCCGTTTTCATGATCACATTAACATGGTCAAATTCTATGGAATGAAAATCTATGACGCATAAAAATAGGGATACTAGGTAAATTCATTTTTATAGTCAATATGATGACATGATATAAATGAGGTATCCACTTCCCATGATTTATAGGTATCTAAAATACATTGTATGTCAAATATTCTCTTGAATACCAACCTACAACCAGTGGTTTCTGCATCTATTGGAAAATACATCTGCACCAAATTATGGGTTTTTAAATGGATTCCATCTTTGAATTAATGGATTACTTCTAATCTGTAGCTTTTTAGAATTATATTGCCTCCATATAAGAGTGTATGTTATAATTCTCAACCATTATTTTTTGACTATCAACGGGGACTTGAAATTTATATCTCCTTAGTTCTCTTATCAAATTATTGATATTAAATAGTAATATTTTTTCACGAACAAGATCTTCCTGGAGGATCATTGAAATATGTTTCAATCCAAACTCATCCTTAATGTGAGAATTGATATTATTTAATTTAATATTTCTCTCATAGACATCATTAATTATGTTCTCCCTATCGAGAACGATGTCATATCTAGTGATAGTTACTTTCGTCATTTATGTGTTTTATCAAATGTGTCCCATTATATACATATAAAATCAAATAATGGTACAAGATTTCCACTTGGTGTCTGTGTTTGGCTTCATTAATCCTTAATAAATTATTTGAAACCCCATGAATTAATAAGTAAAAAAGTATGTTCGTGTCTACACAATAACTATAACATAATGTTGTTTACCTTTCTTGTTGGAACTCAATTTAGTATGTATAATGTTCTCTGTAATCCATATCTACGAATGGATACTCAATTACTTTTTTTACTCAACATTGATTTTACCATGTCGAACAATGTATGTTTCATCCAATAACATCCAACATCCAAAAATTGTGGATATGGTGGAGTGACTTGAGATAAATTTTCATACACCCAAGGGCTATTTATGTTGTATTTAAAAAGATATAATCCACTTAAATCCATTTTGAGATTCGTTATCATCACATCAAGATGATTTTAAACCTCATTCTTCATCATTTTAATTTTTTACATAATTCATACTTCTAACTCATAATATAGATATAATCATACGTACTCATTTCATTAGTAAATGTAATAAATTATGATATTCCAATGATATGTTATACACGAAAAGGGCCAATAACATCACTATGTATCAATTCTAGAATCATTATATCATTTACACCTTGAACACAAAATATTAGATTGGTTATCTTTCATTGTAAGAGGGAATGAAATAATATATGTGGATTTATCTCAAAAGTATCTAAATAAAGATTCTAAAAATTGTTTAATATGTTCATTTTATTTAAATTAAGAAAGTTGATGATTCCACAACAAGGTGTCATATGAGTTTTCCATTTTAGATTATATATGAATTTACAATATTTGGTTCTAGAAATTTAATAAATTCATACCATTATTTCCCTATTTCATATAATAACATATGTTATATTTATAAAAGACACTTTTTTACAAATCGAAATATTATTCTATCCATTTCTAATTAATAAACGAAAATAAGTGTATTTATTACACTAGGATATTAATAAAATATATTTGAAACCAACATCAAACGTGTCATCAATATGGGATGGTAGAATCTAATTGTTAGAGAAGCTAGTATCACTTCATTTGTTGTATGTGGACCTAACTCATCTTAAGTAATATTAACAAATTTATATGGTTCAGGTATTTAGATAGAAATTTGGGAAACAAAAAAAGTATTTAATAACAATCTGGTTGATATGGAATTATTTCACTCAACAATGAATGCAATTGAAACATACACATAATTATTTGGATGGTTCCAATTCCACCTATAGTGTCCCTTTTTCCACCTAAAAAGAAGCCCAAATTTCATTCCTTTTATTACCTCTATATCATCTTATTCATTGGAGGATGGTTCTCTCAATTCATTGATATAGAATGATCCTTGGTCCCTAAAACATATTCCATCGATATTTATTCACTATAAGGATAGTGGGTTATTTCATTCAACATTTCATTATAAACATGGATAATATGTGTAAGATGTTCTAAAAGTGTATTTGCACTATTTATCTTCATATAATTCACAATAAAACAAGATATGTTTTAACGTAATGGGTGAAAAATGATTCCATTTATCATATTAAAATGGATAAAAAATAAATATGTCGTGTTTCTCAATATAACCATTAATATTTACTAAATATATCACGACCCATCTGTGGGGCCCTTGTCGTGACTACCCCAAGCCCACATTCCATAGGCCAGGGGCTAGCGACTAGCACCAAAGGCGTAAATCCCGAATCTGGGACGACATTTACTTTATAAAATAAAAAAACATGATAGAGTATACAACTTGAAGTAAACAACTAAGTAGAAACTGTTAACATGAGAAGTGCAGAAAAGTAAAAGGGGCCGGAATTACAAGTCCAACAGTAAGGTACAACTGAAAAGGGACAAATAGGTGAAAGTAAAGAGAAGATCATGGATCATCCTCCGGGGTTCCTACCTGATGGGGAGGTACAGACGGTCACCTCAGCAATCCACATATGTTATACTCCTCTGTGTGTCGACTCGTCAAAAAGTCCACCTCTAGGTACAGTCCCGTCATGGCAACTTTGGCCTCCGTCAGCGCTGTCCATTGTCTGTTTCCAACACAATGAGGTGCTGGCATAGCCTGTACATGGGTGTGTATAACGATACATAGTAGGGGACCCCGAGACCCCCGATGGTCTCCCAAAATCCTCAAATCATAAACCACAGTAGAATAATACAATCCAGATGTATCAAACAACCCTACTTAGGTATATGCCCATACATGTACCTAAGTTATCAATCTCAGTCTGGCTCAAACTCTCAAGCCCAAGACCAAACAATTCCACAAAAGAAGTAAAGTCAAACACCACGATGATAATTGTTGAATGAAATGACTCATCTCACACATGTATACAACTTTTGCAGAGAGACAAAGATGATCAAATGTAGTTACTGATTAATCTAAGTCGTCAGACCCACACAGGATACAAGACCAGCTAAGCTGTCGGGCCCACACATGCTAGAAGACCAGCTAACTTATATAAGCTGTCTGACCCACAAATTATACAAGACCAGATATTTCATCTAAGATTTCAGACCCACACAGGATATAAGAACAACTAAGCTATCAGACCCACTCAGGATATAGGAACAGCTATTCTGTTGGACCCACATAGGATCCAGGAACAGAAGCTAGAACTGTCGAACCTCCGGAGGATCCCAATATATTAGTCATAATTGTTGAACCCATGGAGGATTCTGGTATAGTAGTCATCGCAGCCAACCCTAGGGTTCCCACACACAACACGCTCGATTCAGGGTGGGTCCGCTCCTTGAGCCAAGTGTGGATACATCAACTACCACAATGTCCTGAGTTGATGTATCCTGTTTTCCCGTCTCATTATAAGGATCCCAACGCGACAGATGGGGCGCATATCAGATGCCCGATATAATATTTATTGGCATTTCCGTTCCAGGGGCCCGTTTAGATTTACGCTCGATCCACATGCATACTTTTTCCAAAATTTTCCCCAAATCTATTATATTATCCCAAAACAAACACCTCGTTGCAAGGGTCCCAGTGCCGTAGACGACGCGCCATTCAAACATGTGGTGTAGGAGTTATTCATATATAAGAGAATATGGTCCCGACCCATCAAGCCCAGTGGCCTGGTGGGTCGGCCTGAACCTGCTTGGTGGGTCTGACCTGGTTGGGGGTCGGCCTGGCCGGGTGGGGTGCGGCCCACCTGCCGACCTGGCTCAGTGCCGTGGGCCGGTCCGATTCTCCCAGCGGCGCTTAGCGGCGCCGCCCCCTCCTCTGCCCAGCCCGGTGTTATGTTGTTAACATTCAACATCAAGATCACAACACATGATGAGGAAAGGAGAGTATAACTCGTACAAAAAAATAATCCAATTTCCCATTTCCTCGTATTTGTTGTTGTACATTGACGAGTCGCAGAAGTTGGATGTTGCGAATCACGGACGTTGTTCCATCAACGTCGGAGGTGGTTGAGCTCAGTGAAGACGTGTCGAGACGACGCCCTCGGTGTACTTCATGGGCGGTGGTTCTTCCCTTCCATGCTTCAGTTGAAGAAGTTAGAAGATTAATCTTTACGATATTTATAGGTGAGGAGCATTCTTTGTTGGAATGGGTCCTTCTTCAATGAGTTATCCCAAGCTCCACCAATGAATAATCATCAAGAAAAAATAAAATATATGCCCCCCTATTATTTTAATGCATCCATGCATTTAAAAAATAATTCAAAGGAATTCAAATCACTAAAAATTAATTAATTAAGGCATTAATTAATCCTTGTTTTTGCACCATTATAAGGGAATTTGGAAAGGCTCCACCATAAATTGGGAGTTCAAGAGTTAAATGAGGGTTCATGGGGAGTTGTGGGGTTTGATGTTCATGTGGGCCCCAACTTATAACATCCTCCCAAGGAAGGTTTTGTGCGGGTGGCCCCACCACCAACCTCCCTTTGGAGGTTTTATCTTCCATTCAAATAAAAATGCGTTACACGCATTTTTATTTAATTTAAATTAGAAACCCCAAGAAATTAACTCCCAATCATGATAAAACACAACTATGGTAAATGACTCCTTAAGAAAATATTGGTGCTTTGAGTTTAACGATGCCCTCCGATTTCAATTCCGAGCACCACTTCAAAAGATATAAAACCTTGGTCGTACGTTTTCTGAACATACCCGAACAAAATTTCAGAAATTTATTCCAGGCACACCGAGCCTCAGAATCAAGTTCCGTCAGAAACTGTGGACTCATAAAATTCCCGTGTATTTAAGAAAAACATTCCATTTAATTTCTATGTTTTAAATTCTCCTCACCTCCGGGATTTATGTCCCCATAAGCTACAACACACACTAAGGGAACAAATGGGGGTACTGAGTATCGAATGCGCACCAGAGGAATCAACCATCCACATAGGACCCACTCCTATCAATCCTCAATCTCCACTGGAACCTCCCTGAATGTTGCCCCGTCATCGATGTCCAGCAACTCATGGTTGATAATGTGGGACGGGTCATGCACGTATCTCCTCAGTTGAGATACATGGAAGACGTCGTGCCCATGGTTCAACTAAGGTGGAAGAGACAAGAGGTAATCCACCTCAACTACCCTATTGAGGACCTGAAAAGGTCTGATGAATCGCCGAGATAACATTCCGCCTCGTCCAAATCTTCGTAGACCTCGTTGAGGTGAGACCCATAGGAAGAGGTGGTATCCATCCTCTAACTCCAGTTGTCTCCGTCTCCTATCATCAAAGGACTTATATCTGCTTTGTGCAGTCTTATCCACTCCTGGATGATCTGCACCTTCTCCGTCGTAGCCTGTACTATCTCCAGTCCTACAAGTTCTGACTCCCCTGGGTTAGTCCATAATAGGGGCGATCTATAAGGTTGGCCGTACAATGCCTCTTAAGGTTCCATCCCGAAGGTAGAGTGGTATTTGTTGTTATCCGAAAACTCTACCAAGGGAAAGTGATCCTCCAAGCTACGACAAAAGTCAAGGACAAATGCAAGAAGCATGTCCTAATGAATCTGAATGGTCCTCTCAGTCTGGCCATCCGTTTGAGGAAGGATGGTGGTGCTCAAGTGAAGTTGTGTCTTGAAAGCCTCTGGAAACCCCACTGTAGATGGGAAGTGTAACGAGAATCTCGATCGGATACGATTGACGATGGAACACCATGAAGTCGTACGATCTACTGAACATAGAGGCGTCCCAAGTTATATACTGGGCCCTACTCCCTGATCGGTAGAAGTGGGGCGACTTGGTGAGTCTATCTACGATCACCCAAATAGAGTCGTGACCCCTGGATGTACATGGTATCCCCGTCACAAAATCCATGAATATCCCATCCCACTTCCACTTTTGGGACCTCTAAGGGTTGAACCATGCCTGCTTGGACCTGGTACTCTGCCTTCACTTGCTGACAAGTGAGGCATCGTGAGAAAAACTCTCCTACTTCTTTCTTCATACCTGGCCACCAGTACTTCCATCGGAGGTCCTGATACATCTTCACTACTCATTGATGTACTGCCAGAGGGGAAGTGTAAAACTCACTTAACACCTCCTCTTGTAGTGAAACTTGTACCATGGTACGTCCTCTAAAGAGGATGACGTGCACCCCACCTTCAGAAACCCCATCATGTGTATGCCCTGAGGATATCTGTGCACAGCGCGTCTCACAGTCATGGTCCATAGGCTATGCACCCCCTGACTCGTTGAAGAAGTGTTGGAGAGACTGTGAGAGACTATAGAACTGCTGCTCCATCTCTATCCAGAAAGGATATCTGCAACGCGGCTAGCTACTCTATCATCTCCCCTTTTAGCAGAATTCCTGATCTCCTGCTGAGAGAATCTTCTACAACGTTCCCCTATCCTGGAGTATAGACTATGTCAAAGACATAGTCTTTTAGGATATCAATCCTTTCCCAATGTCTCAGTTTCAGTTCTTTCTGATAAAAAGTTGTACCTAAGACTTTGGTGGTCAGAGTAGACTGTATAATGCCCAACTATCAGATAGTGTCGCCCCATCTTCAAGACGAAGACCACTATTTCTAACACCAGGTCATTGGTAGTGTAGTTCTACCTGTGTTGTCTCAACTACCATGAAACATATGCGATTACTGATAGCTCCTACATCAGGACACACCCTAGTCTGATCCCAGATGCATCACATAAA
Organism: Viscum album; assembly: GCA_963277665.1. Lineage (NCBI taxonomy): Eukaryota > Viridiplantae > Streptophyta > Magnoliopsida > Santalales > Viscaceae > Viscum > Viscum album. The sequence goes on along the minus strand of OY728152.1, from coordinate 1,174,984,532 downwards.
ACTACATACCTAACTCCCTCCTCTTGTAGCTTCAAGATGGATGCACTAGTCAACCTCTACCTTAGCTCCTGAAAGATCTGCTGGCGTATGTCTAGCCACACGATTGGTTTCCCCTTCTTCGTCAATGCTGAAAGCGGTGCTGCAACTCTAGATATGTCTGGCACAAATCTTTGATAGTGCTCAGCCAGTACCAAGAAACTCTGCACCTCCGCCACACTCCTGGGTGGCTCCCAAGAAAGTATTACCTCGAACTTCCTTGGATCCACTCTATCTCCAACCTCTGAGATGACGTGTCCCACGAAATGATCCTCTTGAATCTAGAACTAGAACTTGGAGAGCTTACAATATAGCTGGTGCTCTCGGGGTGTGTCCAGTATTACCCGAAACTGGTAGTCATGATCCTCCTCAGTAGTCGAGTAGATCAGTATATTGTCGATGAAAACTACGACAATGAAATCGAGGTAAGGATGGAGGATCCTATTCGTGAGATTCATGAACACTGCTAGATAAATTTTTATGCCAAAGGGCATAACCAAGATCTCGTAGTGGACATACCGATGCATGATGGTCATCTTATGCACATCCTCGTCGCAAACTCTGAGTTGGTGATAGCCTGACCTGAGGTCTATCTTCGAGAACCATTGTGCTCCCTTGAACTGATCAGAGAGGCCATAAATACATGAGAGTGGGTACTTTTTCTTCATGGTATCCTGATTCCAGCGACAGTAGTGAACACACAGTCACAAGCTCCCGTCCTCCATCATGGCAAAAAAAATTACAGGTGCCCAGGGTGAAACACTGGGTCTGATAAATCCCTTCCCCTTCATGTCCTCCAGCTGTACCCGCAGTTCACGAAGCTTTGTGGGAACCATCTGATATGCTGCAGTAGATATCAGTGTCGTCCAAGTGTGCAGGTCAATGTATAAGTCTAACTCTCATTGGGGAGGTAGTCCTGGAACATCGTTAGGGAAAACATCGGCGTACTGATCCACCATAACAGGAAAACTCGGACTCCACACATCAACCAATCTGAGGATGAGACTGTCCAACTGATGTCTGATCAGCTGCCCCCTCCACTGTGTAAGTTCATCCTATGATTCAAAGGCTCCCTTCTTTCCAGTAACGGTTAACCTGGTCGCATCCTCAAGGATACACTGTACTTTGTTCCTAATACATTCCATATGAGCATGAAATGTGGATATCCAGTCCAAACCCAAGATAATTCCATAAGGCCATGATGTTTATATGTGGAGATCATAGTCGAAGCTCTACCCTACTATAGTAATCTCACACTACCAGTACTATTGCATAATCATCGAGTATTCTCCCATAGAAGTATCTAGCCGTAAGGATCGATCCAAGGGCTCCATAGGAATCTACACGCTCGGAACAAGGGTAGCGTCAATAAAAGAATGACTCACATCTATTTCTATGATTACTAAAGCAAGGTTGGAGTAGACATTGATAGTACCTCGAATAATCTTCAGTGCGCCGTGGTCGTAGGCACCGACTACATGGAGCTGATCATGCCTCTGTCCGCCAACACCCTGTGGTCGGGGTGGACCTCCTAGTGGTGGTGGTGGCGGAAACTCGAGACGTCGTCCACCACCCACTACTCAGACAAAACCTCTACCACATCTGCCCAATCCTAGAGGACCACCACGTACGAACCTCTACCTCTGCCTGAAAGGTACTTCTAATAATTTATGCTCATCTGCATGGCGAGTCAGGCAGTCTCATGCCATGTGGCCCTACTCACCGTAAGAATAGCACTCCTTGCTCCTCGTATAGCTATCTCAGTCTCATGTGACCCGTATAGTTGAACATGTATCCTGGGGTCCCCCAACTGATGTCTTGGTCCTCATGGACCTCTTCGAAATCTTTCTACTGTCGGATGCAGAAATCTCTGCTACGTGTCGCCCTGTGGTGGGTATCGCTGATGGTGACTGCTCTTTGAGAAAACTCTTCACTAGAAAGGCTCGCTCCAGCACCCCTGCCTGCATCGGGATGGTGAAGGGAATCATAGAATCCATGATCTCATTCCTGAGTCCCTGGTCGAAGGTATGGGCCCGAAAGAATGGGTCACATACCCTATCCGTGGAGTAGCGCAAGAGGTCGCCGAACCTCGCTGAGTACTGTGCTACTATCATGCTACCTTGCTGCAGATGAATTAACTCCTGAATCCACACCAAAAGAAGTTTGGCTGGAATAAAATATGAGAAGAAGAGACTCTCGAAGTCTCTCTAGAGTGATGATGCCTCATCATGCACCTGGAGCATCCGGCTCCACCATCTACCTGCTGCCGAAGTCAGGATATTCTTGGTAAGGATCACCATGAGGAAAACTGGTGTCCCTTCGAATATGAAAACTCTCACAATAGCCTCCACCCAATCCATAGCTACCTAATGGGCCATCTCTCCCCGGATCTTGGCCAGCCTCTCGTGCTGGAACTCGTGCAACGCACTCAGGCGGCGTGCACTCTCTGCGACAGGAGCTGGTAGTATCGGTGGCCCATTGGGTAGTGGTACTGCAGTTACCTCCGCTGTGATTGGGGCATGCACAGAGGCCTCATCGCTCAGTTGACTACCATCTCATACGTAACTCAGAACCCTACCTGGCTGCCATCATGGTACCATCCTGAAAAGAAACAGGTGCGTCACGGTTAAAATGGTATACCTGGTGAGCTAACCCAAATTAATCACAAATAAATATTTTTTTAAAGGAAACACACATGAAATCATGGTTTTCATGCACTTAGTCATAAATCTCATATCAGAGTCCTAGTGTATGGATACATCGTCCACCACACTAACACCGGTTTCCCTAAACTGATAACCAAACCCAAAACACTTAACTCTGGTCACGACCAGTTTTCAAGGCATGTTTCATGACTACCCCAGGCCTTCCTTTCATAAGACAAGGGTTGGAAACTAGCACCAAAGAAGTAAATCCCAAAGCATGGAAGGAATTTCCTTTATAAAAGAAAATAAACAAAATAGAGTATGAAACTGGAAGTAAAACACTCAGTAGAAGCAATATACAGGAGAAGTACTGAAAAGTAAAAGGGGCCAAAAATACAAGTCCAGTAGTAAGGTACAACTGAGAAGGGACAAACAGCTGAAAGTAAAGAGTGGATCCTGGATTGTTTTCTGGGGTTCCTACCTGAAGGGTTGGTGTAGACAGTTACCTCATCACTCTACATCCACCAGACACCTCTGTGTGCCGACTCATCGAAAGTTCCACCTTCGGGTCCCGTCCAGTCCTTGTGCCTTCATCATCCATCAACGCTGCCATCATTTTAAGCCAACACAATGAGGTGCGGGCATAGCCCGTGCATGGTTGAGTATAACGATACTCAGTAGGGGACCCCGTGTCCCCCAAAAGTCTCCCAGAATCCACAAAGGATAAACCACAGTAGAAATATACAATCACGAAGTATCAACCAAACCTACTTAGGTATAGGCCTATACATATACCTATGTTATAAATCTCAATCTGGCTCCAACCCTTGAGCCCAAGCACTATCCATTCCATAAAAGAAGTACAGTCAATCACAACGATGATAATGGTTGAAAGACTTGACTCAGATCACATAGGAATAAATCTTTTGTAGAGAGATATAGATGATCTGATGTAGTTACTGATTAATATAATTTGTTGGAACCACACAGGATACAGGACCAGCTAAGCTATTGGACCCACACAGGATAAATGACCAGCTATCTCATCTAAGTTTTCGGACCCACACATGATACAGGACCAGCTATGCTGTCAGACCCACTCCGAATACAGGACCAGCTATTTGGTCTTCCCCACACATGATCCAACAACAGAAGTCAGAAAAGTCGGACCAACAAAGGATCCTGGTAAAATAGTCATCATTTTCGAACCCATGAATTATTCTTGTACAGTAGTCATCACTAGCAGCCATAGGGTTCCCGCATATAGCACACTCGATTCCGAGAGGGTCCAAACCTCGAGCAAAGTGTCAATACATGAACATCCACGAATTCTTGATTTGATGTATCCTGTTGATCCATCTCATTATAAGGAACCCAATGTGATAGATAGAACTTTAATCATACATACGGTCTGAGAGTTATTGGCATTTCCGTTCTAGGGGCACCGTTGAATTTACGCTCGATCCAAACCCGACAATTTTACAAAATTGTCCAAAACTCACTTAGATTATCTGAATAGGACTGCCTCATCACGAGGTTCCTAGTGCCGCATACTGCGCATCATTCAGATGCACAGTCTATGAGTTACTTGTATTTAAGGGAAGAAGAGCCCGACCCGTCAATCCCAGTGGCCTGGCGTGTTGGCCCGACCCAACTCAGCGGGTCCGACCCAGCTGGGGGTTGGCCTGGCCTGGTGGGGCACAACCCACCTACAGACCCAGCTCGGTGCTGCAGTCCGGTTCGGTTTTCTCGGGGGCGCCAAGTAACAACACCTCCTCCTCTGCCCGGCCCACCAAAGCCAGCTTGTTCGACCAGGAGCGCGTGGCCCCCGGACATGAGCCATAGTTTTCCTCATGCAGTGCTTGCGGGTTCCACGGTTCTTCGACACATATTGCACACGGCTGGCCGGTTTTCCCAGCCGAGCAGCCCATGGGCACATGCTGCGTCCTCCTCCATACGACACCTTGTGCGCCGCATTCTTCCAGTGGGCCGACCGGATGGTCTGGATGGTCGTCTCGTGGACCGAGCAGCCCGAGCGGCCAACGGTCCCTCCACACGGCTGGGGCACGGGTGCCGATACCCCTCCACCTTCGGTTGCTAGCGTCTCTGCCTCTTCCTTCTGTCCTGGCCCGCATGGTCACAACCCCCTTCCTCTGGCGCGGTGCGACCGCACCACGGCGTACTGGCTCCGCCTTTATCCTCAACACAATGATAAAAAAACAACGGGGGGGGGGGGGGGGGGTTCAGACCATGTTCGTGCTGTCAGAAACCTTCCTCGTTATGTTTTTAAGATTCGACATCAAGATCACAACACATAATGATGAAATGAGTGTATAACTCGTATATAAAAATAATCCATTTTCCCCTACCTCGTATTTTTCATTGTACATTGACGAGCCGCGAAAGACGGACATTGTAGAAGATGGACGTCATTACGTCAACATCGGAGGAGGTATATATCGGTGAAGAAGAGTCAAGATGACGCCTTCGGTGTACTTATTGGGCAGTGGTGCTTCCCTTCCTTGCTATGGTTGAAGAAGGTAGAAGATTAAGCTTCAAAATATTTTGAGAGGAGTGTTCTTCATTGGAATATTTCGTTCTTCCAAGAGCACTCCCAAGCTCCACCAAAGAATAATCTCCAAGACAAAATAAAATCATCCCTTTTATTTTAATGTTGACATGAATTTCAAAATAATTCAATAGAATTCAAATCACTACAATTTAATTAATTAAGGCTTTAATTAATCCTTGTGTTGGTACCATTATGAGAGAATGTAGAAATGCTCCACCATAATTTGGGAGTTCATGAGATAATGGGGGGTTCAAGGGGAGTTGAGGGGTTTGATGTTCGTGTGGGACCCACCTTATAACATCCTCCCAAGGGAGGTTATGTTTGGGTGGCCCCACCACCAATATCCCATTGTAGGTTTTAACATCCATTCAAATAAAAAAGTGTTACACCCATTTTTATTTAATTTAAATTAGTAACCCCAAGAAATTTACTCCCAATCATGATAAAATGCAATTGCAGTAAAGGTCTCCTTAATAAAATATCGGCGATGTGAGTTCAATGGTGCTCTCGGATTTCAATTTCTGAGCACCTCTTCAAAATATATAATATCCTGCCTGTATGTTTACTGAATGCACCCGAACAAAACATCAGAAATTGATTTCGAGCACCCCAGGCCTCAGAATCAAGTGGAGTTAGAAACTGTGGACATGTAAAATTACCGTGTATTTAAAAAAAAATCCAATGAATTTCTGGGTCTTTACAAAATATTGCCCAACTACAGTAAACTAACCATTTTTTCAAGTGAATATATCATTGGATATTTCATATCTCTCTCAACTCAAATTATATTTTCAAATATAATTATAGAAATAATTGATTTTATACACAAAAATATCCTCATATTGATTTATAATTTAATTTTTCATAGAGAATGTCATGAACATTTCAACATTGTTCTCTTTATTCACATACTATAAATATAAAGATATGTATCCATCACTAACCTCATTGTTAGGAATCTTGGGAAGTATGATTTATAGGACATGCAATTTCCAATAATGTAGTTGTATAATGAAAAACAAATATGCCATGTTTCAAATCTCATGAATCTGAGAATATAATAATTATTAATTATGGATCACATTTTCCTTGTCTAAGACAAATGATATTCTATTTTCTAAAAATTAATGGTAGATATTTAGTTCTACATTTGATTAAAAACATTGAATAACAAATTTAAATTTAATTAAATTATATAAATCAAAAAATATTTTTTTAATGACTAATATCTATCATAATAAATTTACTATGGTCTTATTTCATTTATAATCTAGTGGAAATGATCCATATTCCCCTTATCAGAACACATACATTGACCTCAAATTATATTTGAATTGTTTTATGAGGGAGTATATGTCCAACTGTATTAACTCATACTTCCATGATCTACTGAGTCGACTCCCCAATACTAAAATCAATTTCTAATTTATTTCTACATTTTTGGACACTTATTTATTCCATGTCCTTTTAATGAGATCAAGTCTGATGGAAATTATGTTATGTAAATCCAAAATGTTTATATAAAATTACTATAATAATTAAATACACCCCAACTCAGGTTAGTCAAGGGATTTAAACTATGAGGCATATTAAAACAAAATATGAGGAAGGATAATACTATATAATATTTTTGTTTGAGTGAATTTTGTCCTTCTATGTAAGTACCTTTTTTCCATATGACTTAATATTATTATGTGGATTTTACTGAAGTGATTAATGATGTTTGTCAAAACATTTCTGCACAATACTATTATATAATTTCTATATTTCATTCCTATTTAATCATTTTTTATATTATCACATAGAATTTACAATAATAAATACTTAACCAAAATATATTGAGAAATAATAATTTAGTGGCATGATCATAACATTTTTAGTTGTCAGTTTACCTAGTTGATGAAAACCTAATCCCTGTACAAAGAGAGAATCACCCCGAATCATATTTTTTGTTTTAATATTCCACCATGTACCTTATATATCATATCAATTTCATTCATTTAAACTCCTTTATATATACCATCTTCATTCACATGGTATCTTCGAATATACATTACCTTTTACTAACACACATCTGAGGGGTTCAAATTGAATGGATAAATGCAACTTACATAAAATAAAATTGGATTTTCTGGTAACATAAATTATATGTTTAAGGGTATAAATTACAGGACATCATTAATGTTATAAAAAAATAATAATCAAATCATTCATATAGGATGTTAAAATCCCATGGTCATCAACACATTATACAATTAGCGTATATTTTTAATTTTTCTATAATTTAAATATATAATTTATCAAAATTAGATAATTTTACATTAACTAATCCAACTAATTTATTGTATATTAATTCCATTGAAAAAAAATTAAATACCATCATCTATACATTTAAATAAATGTACGTTCATTTTAAATCAATGTCAAACAAAGATGTAAAATGATGCAGCTTCATGTATTATTTGAAAATTATATCATGGAAATTAATTGAAAATATAATTCTTAAAACTATTAAATGTAATATACATTCATATTAATGGCATATGAAACATATAAGAAATATATTTTAGTCATAAAATTAGTTATTCCTCACGTAAAATGTTATGAACACTTCCAATAATAGACTAGATGAAATTTAAAAAATTAAATGGATTTAGGCCATGATTTTCATGGCATATAAATACGATTGACATATATTTGATACAAGGAATGCCTATAAATGATCATTTACTCATTCATGGGATAATAGGGGTACATGTACTAAAAATTTATTATATTACATGTATTTGGTCACGTTGCGCATTTGATGATCTGAATCTACATACATATTTTATCTCATTCGATCATATATTTTATTTCTTCATCATTGATAAAAAACTTGTAATGATGTGGGTGTGAAAAAATAATAATATGGAAGGTACATAAAATAATATTACATGTATTTTTTTTAAGAAGAACTTGTACTAACTACAAATGTATTTTTTCAGAAACAAATTAATTTTTAAATCAAAACCTTCTAATGGTTAAGTTATAGAGAACATTGAAAGAGAAGTGATAATGAGGGCGTATATAAATGCAAAAATATTTATTAAATTTTGGTTAGAGGACATTTATTTCTTCATGATGTGTTCTAGCATATTTATATCTTCTCTATTGTCAAATATTAGATGTTATTATTCCATTATTTATCCCAATGAGAATCATATGGATGTGAAAAAAATAACATCTAATGCATATAAAATTAAATTTCATGTTATTTATTTCATTCTCAAAGATCCAATAGATCTTATATAAGATAAGATTCAAATACATGTTAATTTATAAATCATAAAATGTACATTTTAATTTATTGAGAATAGAAAATAAGAAAATATCACAATGTAATATATTAAAATTAATATTTTGAAGTAAAATTAAACCAAAAATAATTAAATCAATCATAAAATAATATAGAATTTTTCATTAAACATTTCACTAATCTATAAACACATTTAGGTTTTAGAAAAAATGGATGTTTCAGTTATAGATGTTACCATCTATGATTTTGGTGGTAAATCATCTGTAATAATTTTATTACAATATGATCCTTTCAAATATAATTAATTTCTAGATTACCCAAATAAATTTAATTTTTTACCCAAAAAAATATCTTCAAAACCTATAACATGTATTTAATACATGAGATAAGATATAATTACGTCAATATGTAATTCTTCGTTCAATTATGGTATAATAGAAGAGGTGTTTTCTCTCTATCACTGTGTTGTATAATCCAACTGATGAATACCTCTATAAATGATCATCGGATACAACTCATTTTGTGAACGACATAATACAATTATCAGGTTCTATCATGGTTAATCCTGATCACATGTGTTGTTCATGGTTGATCTTAATATAATTCATCTCGAAAGAGAAATAACTCTTGATGATATCTCATTGGATTGATATTGGAGGTGAAAATATTAATCTAGATCTCTAATATCTATCTATGGGTTTTAAATATATGATTTAATATATAATATGGTTGGTTTAAGTTTGGAAAATTTCAAACTAACCTCTTACAAATTCCATAATTCCTAAATTAACACATTTTGAATTAAAATAATATAAATTATATTAATAAAGTATTTTCATGTGAAATATATAATGAATATATATATATATATATATATAATTTATACAACATCCAATTAGACTGTTAAATCTGTAAACATACACTAAATGATGTTCATTGATTCTAATAAAAAGACAATTTACTAAATAAATTCATTTTCATTACTAATTGATAAATATAATATATATTATATTAGACTATCTTTAAAATATAATTATTGTTATTTAAATCAATTATTCATTAAAACAACTTTTGATAAATTTTTGGAAATTTACCACATCATAATAATTATTCATTTTTCAATATAGAAAATTTCAATATTGTGATTTAATTGATATTACTGATTCACCCATTGGCTAGCCCTCTAGTTAGATTACATTGCAGAATTAGGAAGAATCACCTTATTTCCATAAATATAATTTTGACACATGATAAACAATCAATAATTATAATGTGAACTCTACAATGGAGACCATACTTCTATGAACATTGACGAGGTAATATAATTTCATAACAACAATAACTCTAATCAATAAGGTCACATGTTGGTGCCATCAACCTATATTCTTGATATCTCTTTCATTAAAAATAATGAAATTAATTTCCCAATGAACACCAAGGCCATGGATTTATGCAGGTACCTTCAATCCCTTTAGAGGTACATATAATTGAATATTCATGCAGTGAAAGAAGGGATAAATACTTTCTCACAACATCCATTAATAAAATATCACTAATTATCCACACAAAATATCTTAAAAAAACACTTTTTAAATATATTTTTAAACAATACATAAAACAATTTGAGTCATTAAATCCTTTATTGATAAATTTTATGTCTATGGATCAATACATCTGTCCACAGAAGAAAACACACACGTACATATTGAATTATGGATTTCCTATTTATGAATCAATTCTCATAATAACATATCACAAAAATTACAAAGGGAAACACCATAAAAATTTTTATCAATTTATTATGATCCACATTCCACTAATATACAATTTTTTCTATCTCATATTTTAAAATTCCATTTTACCCAAGAACAATGTTCATGAAGAATTTTTTGGATCATCTAGTTTCTCATCATATTAGAGAACTATTTCAAAAATTAATCAATAAATATAAAATAATATAATTACCACCTAAATATTATAATGAGTAATAATTATAATGTGTTAAATGAACTTTTAATAATAAAATATAATATAAAAATACAAAAGAACTATGATTTTGGGATCCAAATCCAACACAAATTCTAACATAGGTTATACTGGGGGATGCATATGAGCATGCTCCTACACCTTCTCATGTGGTTCAGGCGTTGGATCCACTATATTATAGAGAATTTTTTATTTCAAATCAATTAATATATGATTATAGAGGGAAAATGTATAATACATCAATGAAATCTTACTCTAGATTTATCAATCCATTATGGGAATAATATGCCCATATGATTTCTATTATTTGTTATTAATCATTATGGGTAAACTCTTACTGGAAAAGAAAATAGGGGAATGATATGTCAAATAAGAGACATTTATTATCTAGGGACCCTCTAGGATAATATTTAGTATCATTTTAAAGATGTATAACATGAGCTTCTCATATGGGAGTCTATAAAGAACATTTATTGAACTAATTTTTCTCCAACACATTGATATTGGTCAATTCCCTAACATTAAAGGAGAATAATTATTGATCCATTAATTTATCTACATATTACAATAATTTCATATTTCCAAATCATTTTCAACATTATTTAATTTAAAGGTAAAAATCTATGATGATTGAGATTAGTATTCCCCAGATATCAAAAAACATATGCAGATTTTCTACCAAACATCATACTCTTGTGTTCGATATAAGGCCTTCACAATCGCAAAGATAATAATGTATGATCGATAATAATTTCATCTTCCATACAATAATAATCATGTATTTAAAAAACCTAATATTTGGAGAGTGCCACTCCATATAGTGGGAAGATATTTAAAAGCAGCGGTGGTTGGTATGTTGATTATAACATATCTTAAATTTCTCCCTTAGAATAAGTTCCACAGTGCTTCAACTATGTGATGGTAATCCATTATTGCATATTTAACATATTCACACATATAATGTTTTAAAAGTGTCAATAATGGAGTTTCATCATTGGATAAATTATAGAAAATTGATATTTGGATTCCAAAAGGGTGTAGGGATGATGTTATCTATATCTAATGGATCCAACTAGGTTCCTCTATATAAGGTTCTTATGATGATGACTCAAGAAATACATGAACTACTGTGACATATTCATGGATATGAAACAAGTTGTGTGTATTTTGTGGATAATTATCTTTCCTATTGTGGTGAGGGACCGTTAATTGTTTGAGGTAATATTATAGTCACTAATTATGTCACAATTTTTTTTAGAAAGTTGTAATTAACAATCCATTTTATTTTCACATTTTATTTATATAGTTCATTTACATTCCATGCAATATTCGGATTATATATCCCTTGATAGATTATTGGCCATGAATTTAGACAATAATCTATTATGTGAGTTGTTTTTTAATGACATTTGCAAGTACGGAGAAGTTTCCAATATCGTCATTCCAGATATGATAGGATTTATGAGTTCCATAGAATGGATTGGATAATATGTTAAATATCCCTTGTTTATTTCATTCATAGATGGGTATCGTTTTTGATAAATTAGCTTTCAAGGGATGATTATATTGCATATCTCTGGATTGGCATTTTCTACATCATCAATGTTGGAGCCATTTTCTTTTCCACCATTTCTAGATCTATATTTAGAAGAATTTATGTCTTAATTCACATGTATCACCAAAATAGTGGTGATTTTTTTTATATATAGCTCATTAAATATGAATAGAAAATTTTATTATGACCTAATAATATAGATTTGACTAATATGAAAGAGCTCAATTATTCACATAAAGACACAGAATAAGAGGGTTTAATCAGGATGAGTACATAAACATTTCATAAAACTATTTTTTAAACTAAAAATAATATGTGATAATTCAACTCCTCAAATAATTAATGATGAAAATTCACATGACCATGATTAATATTAATCATTTCCTAAGGAAGGACGATCTATATTTTTTTTAGATCCATATTGTTTTATAATTTTGATATGTAATCTTGTTATTCCAATTTCATGTCCAAGAAGAAAAAAATAAAAAGATAGAATTAATGAGGGGGTCTAACCTATAATAGTACATAGTAATGCTATATAAATTGATGTATTAATATATAGTGTTCATTCGTCTCATGAAAATAGTATTTCTCAAATACATTTACACAGTCATAATATTTTTTATGATAGGTTTTCTTACTCACCAACCAAAGATAATCATTCTATACATCTCGATATTGTACATTGTAAACATTTATTGTGTTATTATTATACAAACATATAAAATTATACAATTTTTAATCAGATATGAAATTACCAGGGCATGTGGTTTTTTGAGTTTTATGTATAATTTGACCAAAAAAACACACCAGTTGTGATGTTTGGGAAACAACCCTTGAATGTGTTTGATATTAGGGTATTTATGGGTTTTGTTTGGTATTATTAGTATATAATCTAAATATTATTCCATTTATATCAATCCAATACATACTTTTGATGATATGGGTAATGTTTCAATGGAAATACTTGTGGAGATTCATATCTTAAACTAATGAGGATGTTAACTATATCTCCGTTGTTTATTCAATCTGATCCTATGACTTTTAATTTTTTAGATTTTTCAATGAATCATGAATTTTTTGTGCTAATTTTTATGTATAATTATTAGGTATCATCATATAGGTCATGTTATAAGTGACCATATGAGTTCAATACATGACAAAAGTCTGGTCATTAATATCAATGGTACAATATTCTAATTGTTGGAGAAATAATATCATAATGGGATGTTTTTTATATACATGAGAAAAAATTGAATTTTCATTATCTTCTAATAGTGAGATTTGAATTTGTGGAAAATGAGTTTGGTATTGATCAAATAAGGGTTTGAATTGAGTTTCACTATTTACTAGGTAAGGTAATTTGCCTCCAAACTATTATGGTCATATGAAGCAAGTTACTGAGGATCAACATTAACAATGTTGGATGAATATTTGGGAATTATGACCTTGTTGTGAAACTATAAGAAGGATACTATTGATGATTAGGGATAAATGGAAGTTACCAAATTAGTTATCTAAAATTAATTAGAATCCAAATTTAATGATAATTAGGAATCCAAAAAAGTCTAATACAAAATAGGTGAATCTAAAAGTTGGTTACCCGATATATGGGAGGTTATTGGAAAATGAATATGTGATCCCAGAGCACTGTATACTTGTAGTCCCTTCTTCAATTAGGTTATTTATAATGAAATATATCGATATTTCTATGTGGGAGATGGATCCTAAAAAAATTCAATGAATTTCAGGGGGATTTCTGTTGGCCAAGGATCAATATTGAAATTTCCTAATACATTTCCAAATGTTATAACATCTGGAGGATAATGGTTGGGAACCCTTATCCTAGTGGTTTACTCCAAGTACATCATGTTTGCATGGGAGTGTGGGAATATATCATGACATAATTATTGATCAGATTACCATGTTCGAAAAGAATCTAGGATGCTATTTAGGTGATTGTGGATTTATTCACTATGTTGTCCCTGTACATAAAAAGTATATAGATTAATTTTATGACATTGGAATAATGTACGCATATAATATTTTACATGTTTATTATTGTACCATGATAATTGAATCTACTTAAATTTACATTATACATATATTTCTTATGTACTATCATAAGGTCTTGTGGATTCAAAAAAAAAATTGTCACATTCAATCTTCTAAGATTGATGGAAAAATGATAGAACAAATTTTTTAATAGAAGATATTTATTGTGACTAATTTTCTGATTTAAAAGGATCTTGATATGATCATCTGGCCATTCTCGAGTTCATATAAAATAATATTGATCATTGCAAGACCAGCCATCGAGACATGTGCTGTGACTACCCCAAGCCCGCCTTCCATAGGCCAGAGGCTGGCGACTAACACCAAAGGCATAAATACCTAAACTGGGAATGAATGGACTTTATAAAAAGAAATCACACAAAATCAGAGTACACAAATAGAAGAAAAACACAAAGTAAAACAGAATTCAAAGGTAGTGCATAATGAAAATGGTCTATTATACAAACCCAACTGAACCACAAGAACAAGTACAAGTAAAAATGGGAAACACCTCCTGATTGTCAACCGGGGAATCCTACATGATGGGTTGGTATAGAACTTGTAAAACTCGTCCCAGAGGTACGTCGCATCTATTCCAACTCCGAGAAGCCTCTCGTCCGTGACCCTAATCCTCAATCACTGCTGACAGTCGTCTGCACAGAACACCAATAGGTGCGGGTGAAGACCGTGCAGGGGTGAGTATAACAATACTCAGTAGGGCACCCCAAGACCCCCGAAGGTCTCCCAGAATCCAATATGGATTAACGAAATTAGTAAGATACAATCAAGAAGTACCAAACAACCTTACTTTGGTATATTCCCATACATATACCTATGTTACCAAACACAGTTCGTCTCCAAATCTCGAGCCTATTCACAACCCATTCCATAAAGGTTGAAAATTAAATAACCTCTAAGATAATGATTGAAAGTCAGGACTCATCTTTCTCATATATACAACACATGAACAGTGGTAGAGATGATTATATGTATCCTCTAAATCATCTCCTATGTCGAACCCACATAGGATCCTAGAATAGTATCAGCGATATCGAACCCACGTCGGATTCTGGTACACAAGTCATCACTTTCGAACACAGGAAGGATCCTGGTGCAGAAGTCACTGCTGTCGAACCCATGGAAGATCTCGTCAGAGAAGTCATCACTGTCGAACCCACGTAGTATCCCAGTACAGCAGTCAAAACTGTCAAACCCACGTACGATCCTAGTATATAATTCATCACTATCGAACCCACATTGGATCCTAGTACAGAAGTCACTAATTTCGAACCCACAGATGATTACGGTACATAAGTCATCGTTGTCGAACCCACGGAGGATCCTGGTTTAATATCATCACTGTTGAACCCACAGAGGATCATGTCATCTCAGTCACAACCATCCCTAGGGTTCTCTCACAAGTCACGCTCGATTCTGTGAGGGTCCTCTCCTCGAGCCTTGTGTCGATACATCAACAACCATGATGTCTCGAGTTGATGTATCTCGTAGTTCCGTCTCATCATAAGGAACCCAATGTGACAGAAGACACATATATCAGACGCCCAGTCTGAGAGTTATTGGCATTTCCGTTCCAGGGGCCCGATTGGATTTATGATTGATTCAAATCCGGCTATTTTCCATAGTTTTCCATAACTCAATTAGAGTATCCAAAAAGGAACGCCTCATCCCGAGGGTCCTATTGCAATAGACGGTTCGTCAATCAGAGGCGCAGTCAAAGAGTTATTCGCATTTAAGGGAAGACGGTCCTGACCCGCCAAACCCAGTGGGATGGGGGGCGGCCTGACCCGGATGGGGGTCGGCCCTGCCAGGTGGGGCATGGCCCATGTTGCATGCTGGTTCGGTTCGCCCAGCGGTGCCACGCGTTACCTCCTCCTCCTCTTACCCAGTCATTCGTAGTAGGCCAGTTCGGCTTAAGCGCACGTGGTCCATGCTGCAGGCTGCGGTTCCCCCCATATGGCACCTGCGAGCACCGCGGTTCTCCAGCTCGGCTGGCACGCGGCCTTTTCACCCAGACAAGCAGCCCACGGACATGGGTCGTGTCCTCCTCCATGCGGTGCCTGCAGGTTCCGCGGATCTCCAGCGGGCTGGGTGGATTGGTCGGTCGGTCGTCCCACGCAACGGGTGACCTGACCGGCCGCATGTCCCTCCACTCAGTCGGCGCAGGCCCACTGCCGCCGAGGGTCCTCCCGGGATACCACCGTCAGTTCTAGACCCTCCGGATTTTGTCGCTGTCACTTTGGCCCATCACCCACGAAGAACACAACAAGGTGAAGAACATCACAAGATCTGCGGAAGGAATCAGGTCGTGGTGCAATTGGACCGCACCCTACATGTTAGAAGATCATAACAGGGTTTAATAAAAATCGTCAATAAGACCGATCCATCCCAGATATAAAACTCACATGAAATTCTTCCGTTACCCGCAAGAAAGATCGAACCACAGATCATCATGTTCGTTGGTTGGTCCACGTTCATTATTTAGAAATAAAAATGGAGAACATCCATCACATGAATGGTAAATCCTCCTACCTCAGTTCATTGTTCATTTAAGATTACGTGGGAAGAAGATTGTGTTGACATCAATCGTTGAGTCTGCCTCGCACTTTAGATCTGAGCTCGAGCATCGGAAACTGGTCGGGATCTGTTCTCAGTTGAAGGATTTTTCTTCGTCGATGATCTGGGGAGATCTGTCATTGGAGAACCGTTCTTTATCAACAAGCCTTTCATAGAAATCTCTCTTTTCCAATGAATGGTCTTCCCCAAATACAACTCAAAACATAATTATCACCTTAAGTTGAGTTGTACATTTAACATAATTAATTTGTTCATTATTGGGGTGGTTAATGCTCTAGTTAAACCACACTCTTAATGCTCATCATTAAATGTAGAGTTTCAATTGTCTAGTGGTTCCCAGACCAATGTAGTTTCAAAATTCAAAATTCAAATAAAAAAATGAAAGGTTTTATTATATTTTTATCCCACGAAACCTCAGAAAATCAACTTTCCCCTCCACATGACTGCGATCGAGGAGAAGATCTCCTTAAGAGAATAACGACACTATGAGTTCAGCAGTGTCCTCATATTTCAGTTCTGAGCACTGGTTCAAATGATATATTTCTCTCGCTCGCACATTTACTAAACATACCAGAAAAAAAACATCAGAAATGGATTCCGGGCAAACCGGGACTCGTAATCAAGCACCGTCAGAAAGTGGGGATCGTAAAATTCCAATGTATTTAATAAAGAAATTTCAACGGGATTTCCGAGTGTTTATATTCTCCACACCTCAGGTATTTTCATCCCCGTACGCTACAACACACACTAGGGAAACAAATGGGGGGTACTGAGCACGCGTCTGAGCCTCCCGCTCCCATGTGCTCTTCGAGAGGTTCCTATGATGCCGGTGAACACACACCAGAGAAATCGACCATCCACGCAAGAACCGCTCCACTGAATATTCAATATCCACTAGAACCTCTGATAATGTCATATCTTCATTGATGTCCTGCACTCTGTTGTTGATGATGTAGGATGGGTCATGCACGTATCTCCTCAGCTAAGATACGTGGAAGACATCGTGCACCCGGTGCAACTGAGGTAGAAGAGACAAGTGGTAAGCCACTTCACCTACCCTAATGAGGACCTAAAAAGGTATGATGAATGGCGGATATATCATGTCGCCTCGGCCAAATATTCATATACCTCGTCGAGGTGAGTCCTGTATGAAGACGTGGTCGCCATCCTCAAACTCCAGTGGTCTTCATCTGCTATCAGCATATGACTTTTGTCTTCTCCGTTCAGTCTTCATTAGCTCCTGGATGATCTGCACCTTTTCCGTCGTATCCTACACTATCTATGGTCCCATAACTGCTAACTCCCCTTGGTCAGTCCAGCCCAGAGGTGATCTGCAAGGTCGGCCGTACACTTCCTTGTATGGTGCCACCCCGATGGTGGAGTGGTAGCTGTTGTTATACGCAAACTCTACCAACTGTAAGTGATCCTACCTACTGCGATCAAGGTCGAGGACACATGCACAGAGCATGTCCTCGAGGGTCTGAATGGTTCTCTCAGTCTGGCCATCCGTTTGAGGATGGAAGGCAGTGCTGAAGTGAATTTGCATCCCAAAAGTCTCCTGCAACACCTTCCATAGCTAGGAAGTGAAACAAGAATCTCTATTAGAGATGATATCGAAGGCACACCATGAAGCAGTACGATCCCCCGTACATAGATGTTCCCCAGGCTCTCTACTGAACCCTGCTCTCTTATCATTTGGAAGTGGGCAGAATTTGTGAATCGGTAGTCAATCTCCCAGATAGAGTCATGTCCTACATATGTATTTGGATGTCCTGCCATAAAATATAGGGATATCCCATCCCACTTCAACTCTGGCACCTCTAAGGGTTGAACCATGCCTTCTGGAACCTAGGGCACCGACTTCACTTGATGAAATGTGAGGCATCATGGGACAAACTCTTCTACTGCCTTCATCACCTACTTCCTATAATAGTTTCTATGATTTATCCTTTTTACAAAAAGAGAAAAATAGTCTCATCCCCTGAATAAACCATTTAATTTTCCAAATATAGTCAATCCTGACATGAACGGTACTTATTCATTCCATGGACGACGTCGTAAGGCCTCGATGATATTACCATGATATCCATCCATTACTCTCGCCTCCAAGGGTTGATTCACACTATCAGCATCAGTGTGTAGTCACTAGGTCTCCTCTAGTAGGAATATCGAATGTGAGGGTAAAGTCAACAGTTTTTACCGGAACCTCTCGTTATCAACCACACAAAAAGGTAGGAAAGATAACATCACAAGGATAGGTGTCTTTTATTACTACAGCTCTAAGTACAATGTCAGAAATAAATTACAATCAACAACATCAACGGAGCTATATGCATCATAAAAAATGCCTCTATTCCTGGAACTAGTCCCACTTCTAACCACATTCTCCCGATGCTCGAGGTGGACCATATACGGGTGGTGGTAGTGGTAGGACCTCGAAACGTCATTCACTACCTTCCGGTCAACCAGCTCCTCTGCCACATCCACCTACTCCCAGCGAACCACCATAGTCAAACCTCTACCTCTTCCTGGGATGTTCTTCAACTATCTTCTGATACTCTGTACAGCTGTTCGGACTGTCACGTTCCATGGGACCCTGCCCACTGAACGCATATCACTGTCTTCTCCTCATATGGATGGCCTTGTATCTTGTGCCTCATACATCCGAACCTGTATCTCGGGGTCAGCCAAATGATTGCCTATTCCGCATGTACCTCTGCGACATCTATCTTCTACCACCTGTAGAAGTCTCCACTACATTTTGCCATGTGGTGGGTCTCGCTGCTGGTGTCTGCTCACCTAGATAACTCTCTATAAGAAGGGCATGCTCTAGAACCACCACCTGTGTCAGGATGTTGAGGGAGAACATCAATCTCTGATCTCATTCTTGAGTCCCTGCTCGTTGGTCTGGGCCCTGGAGAATGGGTCTCATATCATATCATTGGAGTAGCGATAAATTTCAGTGAACCTCACTGAGTACTGATCTACTGTTATGCTACCCTGCTATAGATGTAGTAACTTGTGTATCCTCCCCGTACAATGGGCTGTTTGAACTAAATATTACCTGATGTGACTCTCAAAGTATACCTAGAGTAGTGATGCCTCATCATGCACTAGGTGCATCAGGCACCACCATCTACCTACTACTGCAAGCAAGAGACTCGCAGCAAGGATCTCCATGAGGTCTGCTAGGGTCCCTACGAATCTGAAAACTCTCACGGCACCCTCCGGCCAATCCTTAGCTACATGTGGGTCTGTATCTCCCTGGAACATTAGCTTCCTTTGGTTTTGGAACTCATTCAACACACTTAGGGGGTGTGTACTCTCTACTGTTGGAGCCAGTGGTATCGATGGACCAGCGGGTTGTGGTACCGCTGGTACATCCGCTGTGATGGGGCCTTGCACTGAGGCCTCATCGCTTAGTGGGATACCATCTTGTACAAAACTCGAAACCCTAGTTGGCTTCCTTCGTGGGTCCACCCTAAAAAGAAATAGGTGTTCCGTGGTTAAAATAGTATACCTGATGAGCTGACACAATGTAATCAAGATGAAAAAATTTTCAAAGGAAAAACACAGGCATTCAGTGTTTTCATGCAATTAGTCGGAGATCAGAAGTCAGAGTCCTAGTGTATGGATATGTCGACCGCCACACCAACACAAGTTTCTCTAAACTGATAACCTCGCCCAAATCAATTAACAATATTTCCATGTAAATGAATCAGGTCCTATGTTATGTGGTAGAACCAACTCATCTGATTCCAATTTTTCATGACCCACCCTCGGGACCCGTGCTGTGACTACCCCAAACCCGCCTTCCATAGGCTAGTGGATGGAGACCATCACCAAAGGCGTATATCCCTATGTCGTGAAGGAATGGCCTTAATAATTAGAAATCACACACAATCAATGTACTCAACAGGAAGAAAAACACTAAGTAAAACTGAAAAAAAGGTAATGATGAAAGGAAAATGGGCCAGTATAAAAACCCAACTGAACCACAAGAACAAGTACAAGTATAAAGGGAAAACATCTCCTGAATCGTCCACAGGGGAATCCTACCTAAAGGGTAGGTAAAAAACTTGAAAAAATCATCCTTGAGGTACATCCCATCATATTCAGCTCCGAGCAGCCTCTCGTCCGTTGGATGGTCAGCGTTTGTCATTTAGAAATAAGAATAGAGAATGTCAAACCCAAGAAAGGTAAATCCCCTACATCAGTTCGTTGTTCGTTGAAGACTTCATGGGAAGACGATGGAGTTGTCCTCGACCATCATGTATACCTCGCAGTTCAGATCCGAGCTCGAGAGTCATAGAATCGTCAAGATCTGATATCCGTTGAAGGATTGTACTTCATTGAAGATCATTGGAGATCCGTCGTTGTAGAACCATTCTTCGTCAACAATCCTTTCACAAAACTATCCCTTTTCAATCGAATGATCTTCCCCCACACAACTCAAAAAAATTTATCAACTTAAGATGAGTTGTGCGAATAACAGAATGAATTAGTTCATTAATTGTGAGGTAACACCTATAGTGTAACCACACTCTTAATTCTCCTTATTAAATTAAAATATTCAATTGTCTGGTAGTCCCCACACCAAAGGAGATTCAAAATTCAAAATTAAAATATAAATAAAATAAAAATATTATTTTATTTTTCTCCCATGAAACCTCATAATAGCAACTTTTACACTGACTCGACTGCTATCGAGATGATGGTATCCATAAGTGAATACTGGTTCTACGTGTTCAATGGTGTCCTCATATTTATATTCCGAGCACCGATTCAAAATATAGATTTTTCTCGCTCACACGTTTACTGAATGTCCACGAACAAAACATCAAAAATTTATTCCGAGCACACTGGCCCTCGAAATCAAGTGTCGTTAAAAACTATGGACTCGTAAAATTACAATGTATTTATGAAATAAAATTTCCATTGGATTTCTAGGTCTTTACATATCAGATTTATTTTCAGAGGATATTTATATGATCAACTAGGTATTCCTATGTTTATATAAAACAATATTTATCATAATTTTATCCTGATGAAAACATTTTTGGTTCTATGTTTTCAACCATGATATTCACAATTATACTATATGAGGTGAGTGAGGGAGATATTATCCGACCTATCCTGGTAAATGAAACTTCATATAGAGTATAATTGATTATGAAGTGTTTGTTCATTTATTAATATGACATAGATAATATGGTGCTCGTATGAGGAGCCCCATATATTTCTATGTGTGTCTCCAAACATTTATATGAGTAACACATCCATTAAGGAATTAATATTTACAAATATAAAGGGATGATATCACTATGATATAATGGACCATTCTAGATCACTATGTAGATTGGAAGAGTTTCATACCATCTAGACCTTCTTAATTGGTACTAAGATATGCCCAAATTGTTTTAAATGTCTATGTTCTAGAGGTAGATGATTTATTTAATACATGAAACTAATTTTGAGGTTATTGAACTAGTTAATAGTTTATCATAATTTTAATTTTTTGATAGGATTATATATTAGAGAGATAATGTGTTGTGGTAGAATATTGGTCCCAATGTTTGGATTTTGTTGCATACTAAGTAGATCTAAGACAACACTAGGGAGTGAGAGGTGATCATTTGTGCTAAATAGACTAAGATGACTGAGTAGTATCTCTATTGATGATTCTTGAGGATGAGAAATCATTTGAGGGGAATAGATGAAATTTTCTCATCTTATAAATTTCGATTAATCCCCAATTTTGTTAAAATATGTAATTCCTAATTGAAAATTTTATAAATTTTAGCCTTATTTTCCCATCAAATATGAAATAGGTTGTAGGTAAAGGTATATACGTTTAATCATATAATAATTTAATTTATTTTGTGACTTTCATGAGGGTGAAATAATTTTTTCAATGATTATGTTAAGGTGAATCTTGCACTATGTCATTATTTTGGAGTTGAGTCAAGGAAAAAATAGTTTTATAAAGGATATAATAGATTAACGAAGAACTTTATATGGGTATTAGACATGCATAAGTGTAAAAATATATACAAATATATTATATAAATAAGATAAATATGTTTAATAACATCTTACCCACATGTAACCGAATTCTTGGAAAAATATTAACTTAAACCATTTTGTTTATTCATTATATTCCAAAACATCACTATAATGAGTTTTAATTTTTTAAGAATAATAAAATCATGTGAATAAAAAAAATTTACTAGTTTAATGAGAATATATCTTAATTATAATGAATTTCAAAACTGATATATTAAGAATCATATAGGGGATGAATGAAATAGTTGTAATTAATTTGTGGTATTCTGTTCTATGAAACAGAATGTCAGAGTGTTCTCTAAAAAATATTTTTACTTCGTATAACCATCAATTTTTTATCTGAATTTTTGTCTTGGAAGTCTAGGAACCATATATCCAAACTATAAAATGTAAAATATAAAAAATATTATTTCATCTAAAAGAATAGAAACATATTCTGTATTACAAAATCTTATGGTGAATGAAATTTATATCTCATGATATTTCTTAAATCGATATTTTAGAAAACAACCAAGGAATTCAAAAAATTATCACATGTGGTATTTATATTTAATATGAAAATAAAATAACAAGAATATATTCTTGGAATACATGGAAATAAGATTTAATTATTCAATATATTTATGTGTTTTAGATGATGAACCACAAGATAGACTCTGATGTTTAATTCCAAAAACATGATTTAAGAAATTACATACCTTTTGGTGCCCTTGAGTAAATTTTTTCTTCGAAATAATTCTAGAGTTGGAACGAAATTTATGTCCAAGATTGATAGTGATTACATGAATGTCTGTGAGTTTCATGTGACAGAAATATATGCTTCTTTATTATATTATTAGGGCTTTCTTTATTTTATTTAGATTTTAGTATAAACACATGTACATGAATGTTTCGATTGATTCTCATGTTTTCTTATTCTGTTCCTACATTGTATGATATACCCAAATTTATGTTATTACCATGATATTGGAAACATTTTTTGGATACTCATATCAGGTGGACCATCATAACTTGGTGTACATTTATAGGGGGAATGATTAGAACATGTCATGTTGGTGAAGATGGAACCAAATAGTAGGTAGGGAGGGATTAACAAGAGGCCTTAAACTTGACATTTAAATCAACTGTATGATGACCCTATGGCCTATCCCAAGGAAAATAATCAATATGATATCCCTCAGGAACAACCTTTGGAGAAAGAGAAAATTGACTATCCTATTACCAATTCTATCTAGTTTCCTTAATATTAATGAGGGATATTATCGACATCCTTATTTATAACTCTTAGAAAAATTATATATCCTTAAGATTATCCTTTATAACTTGATGTTGAGGTAGGTATGGTCAGTTTTTTGGTGGATTAGTTATCACAGGGGTTATCAGTTTGAGATTAAGAAAACATTTTTTAAAAGTTATTTTACCATACACATCATATATATATATATGAACATGAGTTTAGATAACATTGGTTGTTTGATAATATGATTATCACTATCAACCTATATGATCTTCTTGATCCCTATATAGACATCATGAATAAGAAACTAGGAATGTAATATTACTGTGAAGCCCAGATCTAATATATGCTGAATGTAGTTGGTAACAGGAACATAATAGACTATAGAGGATGTCAAATAGTATTTTTTCTATTCTTCATTTCACGCTCATTACTCTCGTTTTCCCATCCACATTGGGGGCCATGAATATTTTTATCTTTGACATCTGTGAAATTTATTTATTATATATGTTTACTCTAAATATATTTAATATTAAAAATAAAATATTTTACTTATTTGTATTGTATATGGATTTGATTTCATAGGGTGTTGTATCCAAGCTAACAGCACAATGAATGTCGCCACTAGATTGAAAACTCATTCTTATAGGATGGGGTACATGAGATCCTATGGATATTAGGCTAATTTTTTTTATAGTTCATGTAATTATAATTGATAAAAAATAAATGGTTATTTTACCCCATTATTCATTTAATGTTTTCTCCATGTATTGGGTTGTTTTAATAATTAAATTTTATCTATATTTGAATATAATGATTTTTAATAATACAATACATTTGTGCATAAATAATTTTCTCTCTAATAATCATAATGATTATATTAATTGAAAAAATGTAAATTACCATTTTATTTGGAACATTATTTTAAATTTGAATAAAAATGTGGAAAAATATAATGGAAAATATATATTTTAGGAAAGATGTAATTTTACATATATATTAGAATTTCACATTTATTTATTTATTTATTTATCATATTTCTTTATGTAATTTATAATAATGTTATATAATCTAAAAACCAATACCTGGAATTTTTTTGACTCATTCATTTGAAATATTCTACCTAAACTATTATAACAAAAAATCATATAGAATTATGATTTCACAGTATTTGTGGGATTAACACGAGACCTCTAATAATAAACATCAACTCTATTAGTATAATAATAATAAAATATATTTATTATTGTATATTATTGTTTCATAAAAATAAATCAAAATATATGTGTTTTTAAAACTGAGTCATTAAAAATATTAACATTAAAATATCTCATCCTCTCCCCCAACATGGTTGAAAAATGTTTAATAATTTTTTTTATAAAAAATGATTATTTATCTTCACTACCGCACATTCCACTATTAATATAATATTAAATAAATTTCATTCAGTTAAACTAGGAGTTACTATATTCTAACTACAATTTTCAATTCAATTAATATTTTATAGATGAATAAAACATAAAAAATGGTGTATAGTATATATGAAATATGAAACATGCATATGATAATATCAATAAAAATTTATTATATTACCTGATCCCAAATTTATTTATATAAAAGTATATTTTTACTAATATTTCACATAAAAATTTTATTTTTTAATTCAAACAATAATTTTATCATTTAGTTGCATCTAATATATCAATATAATTATCCTCCCCCAAATATTATACATTTATCAATAATTTATCTCCGATAAATTCACTACAGAAAATTAATCATCCTGAAGTGTAAATATTCAATGTTTGGGAAATGACAACAAATCACTCATATACCTCCGGAGTTAATATTTATATATGTATGTATTTTCCATATCTGAAAATATTTTAATGATTAATTTTTTCATCCCATTATATTTTTAAAATAATATAAATTTATTATTAAATAATAGGTGTATTTTTCACATCAATCAAAATATACACTAGATAAATTTTATAGACCCCTCAATCAAAACAAAGTTCATATACATCAATCACAATAGGATAACCTTAAATATTTTTATAATATAATTTAAAGCACTTTTTTGTTTTCAATTACTAATATTTCACAGGAACATTATAGAATAATTTTTTAAATTTATTAATGATTCCTTTTATTGATAAATTTTAAAACCACAATGATGACCAATAATTAAAATATTATCGATTATGGGTATGAAAATGTTTTATTATATTCATATAAAATTATGATAAATGGATTCATATATTATTTATTAATTATAATAAAATCATCATATATTGTAATTATAAGATTAGTAGACTAACGGTAGATTAAAAAAATTAATTTATGAAAGTTTTTAAATATTGGTGACCTATTATTTCTGAGATATTGTGAAAATTAATGTGGTAATTTCTAATTGGTAAATAAAATTTTAAGGAATGTATAAGAAAAATATTTATATGAGAAAAATTAAAATTAAAATAATAAAAATATATTATGTATACCAATTTTAATATCATTTTATATATTGAATTATACACTTATATAAAATTATTTAAAAACAGTATTAATATATAATATTAGAAAACTATAAAACTCATTTTATTTATTTGTTAGAGTTTATATAATTATCCCACTCCCCCACCATCATCCCAATATATTCACAAGTTATTCAGAAACATTTTTTGTTCTACTCTAATGGAAATTAATTAAATTTATAATGATGTGTTTTTTTTACTCAAGATAATATATTTGGTTACTCACTGATTTTACATTTTTCATTAAATTTAATTTTCATTTTCTTGAGATAGATGATGTGGATTTCATGGATTTATAGTTATATTCCATTTTATGTAACCAGTGACATATAAGTGTTTTCTCAAATTTTTCTTACATCAACTAATCCTGTTACGGTTAGTGACCTTGATTTTAACAAAATATTTATTACATTAGTTTTCGTAAATGGTTTAGTTAAATATATATATATATCCTAATATAAATGGGTTTGTAGAATCTTTTTAATACCCAATAGTTATAAATTATATCAAAGTGAATTTCTTTGAGCATCATTTCATTATTTTGTTTTGGTTGGCTATTAAAATTTGAAAAACCCAAATTAGTTGTACAATGATTTGATTAGAAGTTATATTATTATAATTAAATATATTTTTCAACATTTTTTGTCACGTGATATATTTACTTTCCATGAAATGGTTTTATGAACTAAATTATATTAAATTTACTTATTTAATATTTTAAATATTTTTTACTTCTAATTGATTTAATTGATTTACTATATGGTGTTAATTAGTTCATTACATAAGCATATAATATTTTTTCAATTTAAATGTTTTATATTCCATAAAATAATTTTATTATTATATATATTTACATTTAATAATAATTACATTTTATTTAATTAAATTATAAAATTTCTTCATAAAATAGAATAATGATTATAATATTTTTTTGATACTGTAATATGAATAGGTTATATTAATTTTTTACAAGAAGGCGTTTTGAATGCCTTCTGATATTGTTTATGATTTTCTAAAAAAAGATCCATGTGGAAACATTGGATTTGAGTGATTTTAAGTGTTATGAAATTCATTTTCATTTTATATAGTTGAAATTAGTTTTTATTTATTATCATACATTAAGAATCGATCCTGTATAAATTATTTTTATTTTCTATCGGTATATCCCAAGAGGTATGACTATAGTTGTTATCATATATTAGATTTAGAGATAATTTCATATATTAATAATAATAATGGGTGTTAAAGGGATCATTGATTTATAGATTTTTTGAATCTATTCATTTGTTATAATTCTAAAATAATATTAGTAGACTTCATTGTATAGAATTGGGATTAGCACCAACCATATACTAATCTAAAAAAAATCTGTTGTAATTAATAATTTTAATTTTGTACATATCATAGTAAACCACACATATTTTTAGTTTTTATCTTGATATTATGATATGTGTTGATATGATTTTTTTATTGATTTATATAAAATATATTATTTTTTATTAATAAAAACTAGTTATACTGGTTGATTATGAATAAACATATTTAGATACTAGTAAATGAATTACTATATTACTTGATTTTGAATTTATAGCCATTGAAAAAAGAAATTATTTAAAAATAATAGCTATCAGTTTTTCACTATTTTTCAGCTTGAGATTTTAAAATATATCCATATTTGAAAATGTACATTATAAGAGACATACATCATAAATGAATAAAAAGTATTATTATATAAATATGTTCATTATTAACAAGGTGTTAAATTGGATGGTTTAAATAGGATTAAAAGAATTATCAAAAATAATATTACTTTTTTAATAAATATAAATTTATTTGAAACAAGGTTTTTTAAATATGAATTTATTTTTTATTAAATCCATTTTATTCATCAACAACGTATGTTTTCTTCATAAATATAGTTTTTTTGTTGAAAAAATATGTATAATTGATTTCCTAAAAATAAATAAATGTTTTTTATATAATATTTTTATATTTTTATACAAAATATCAAAATTATATTTCATTATTTTTTAATTTTCCAAAATAGATATTTTTAAGATAGTAGTTAATAATATTGATTTTTGTAAAACTATAATTTAAATTTCATAAATAATTATTCATTATTATTTTAATTTTATAGAAACGTTATTGAATGATTTTTAAATAGATTTAATATAATTAAAATAATTTAAACCATCATTATTCTTATGTTTTTTATAAGTTCATTTTCAAGAAAAAAACTAAATTTTCCCATTAAATGATTTTTTAATTTATGCATATTTATTAAACGTAATTCCTACTATTTCTAGAAATTGAATAAATTAAATTTTATCCATAATTTAAATCTCGTGTTCTAAATTGTGTTAATATTTCCCTTCTATTGACATTATGAATAGTAACATGAATAATTTTTTTACAATGGTAATATAAAATTCAAATAAATAATGATAAAAATTAAATGATATTAACAAATTAATGATCATAGAACTTGTCTAAATTTTTAGTCATTAGAATATATCTTGCATAAATATAGATAAGTCTAATATAAAGTTTTAAATTATAATTGGATGTGATATTGACTATTATAATACTTGAGAGGTTAAAAATCAAAAAATGTCACACTCCCTGTTTTAATAACTATTATATATTTAATAGAATGATAAAAAGATTATATATTATCATATGAAAAAAGGTTTTAAAAATATCTGAATTTTCATGATGTTAATTTATATTATATTATTTCAAAAAAATTAATCTCTCATAATCTTACGAAATGCTAACATAATAATTATTCAATTAACAAAAACATAAAAAAATTAGAAAATATTAAAATTATTATTATTTAAATGAATCATTGTATTAAATAATTTTTTTATATAAAAATTACATATTAGTTATCGTTTTACAAAATTTATTCCAATTTTATGTTTTTCTTGTATTTGTCAAAGTACAATTTTTTTAGTAGTTCCAAATTTGAGATAAATGTTATTATGTAATAAATCATATTTTTTTAAATGATTTTAAATAACCAAAAAAATTTCTCAATGTTTTTTAAAAGGATATTATATATTAATAAAATACATGGTGTATTTATAGTTCTTTTTTAAATTTATATTAATTATATTATCACCTTAACTGTAAAAAATCGTTGATATAAATATAATTATATAAATGAATGAAGAACGGTTATGAAAAATTATAAGGGTAAAAATGAAATCCAAATTTGTTAAATTATTAATGGATTCTAGTATTTAAAATTTTAAAAATCCTATATTTTAATATTATGAATTTTGATCCATGTTTTGATGAAAATTAAATTAAATTTATTAAAAATTTGATGAAATTAAAAAAGTTCCCTACCCCTCAATTGTAACTTTTATGCATGTCATTATCTTCTTCAAAAGAGATTGAGACTAATTTCCAGACAAATCCACAAAAAATTATTTTTAAAAAAATCCTTATTCATATTCTACTTGTTATCTTTATTTTAGAAGACAAACCATAGTATACTCAATATGAGATCTTAATGAGTTCTTCTAATGAAGATGTAATTGTGTTAACTAGTCAATTATATTTTAAATATTAAATTACCTCTTATATATTAATTATATTAATTAAATATTCATAAATTAATTATCCTATATATTCTGAAATGTTATTAGGAATGTAAATCTTCTTTTATTCAATATATCTCAACAAAATGTGTAGTGAATGTGTCGTGTATTAGTACGTACGACTTACCCTCTCCACATAACAATACAATTATATTCACTTCAGGATTATTTGGGGGAAAGTAATTTTATTGGATTAAGTTTTATATTTAGGAAAAATCAATATTTATACATGTGGGATGAAAATATCATATTTTTTTTTCTTACCTTACAAACTGTCTGAAAATAATAACGTACAACATTCATACGTGTGGACTACAACTTCTATGAAGTTATGTTATTCATTTTTCATTTCAATTTTTCATGTATTTAATTAAAGGTAGATTTTATTTTTATAAATAATATATAATTTCTATTAATTATTTTTGAAATAATAATTTTTATATACATTTATTTTGATACAAATGATTAAAAATGAAAATAACATTCATGTGTATATTCGACTTACTCTCTCCATTAATGGTGAAAATTATTTATATATATATAATTTAATGAATGTATTAAAATATTTATATTTTTAATATATACTAAATTTCCAAAATTATAAAATTTATTTATATATTAGAACTATGATATTGGTATAATGACCAAAATTACCATATATATATAAATATATATAATAAAGTAGACATCATAAGGAACATTTATTTTAATCATGAATTGATAACAAACATGTGATAAATAGTTACAAGTATATAGTATATTGTACGGTATATATGCTTATATAACATTAATAAATTAATTATAAATATTCATTTATTATATAATATGTTCTAATGTGTATGCAGGTAGTCATATTGTAGGTTAGGGGTTTTTGGTCTCACTTTAAATTTTATGAGACAAAATATATATTGATTTATTGTTTCGTTTATAGGGAATAATTAAATTCCATGAGAAAATATTATTATTACATAAACTATTATAATGGGTTCTAAAATTAAACATTTGGTTTTAATTTAATAGGGATTATTATTCAAATGTTACAAAATTGGTGATAGTTTTATATCACATTATTATTGTTCATTGGGATTTTTTATGTTATAATGTTGAAATATTTTTATATAACTCTAATAAAAATATTAAATCTCAATCTACTTTAGTTATTTGTTTCGAAAATAATTTTTCTTTCGATTTTTCCCAATTTATATAATACAGAGACTAAGAATATGTTTTTAGTAAAACTAGACCTTATTTCTCCCATTAGTCGAAGAGCCTTTTTAGATACCCATATTTTTCAAAAAAATTGTTTATTTTATTTATTATTATAATATTATTAATTAAATACATTTTAACACATTTAATATTTTATATATTTTTTTAAAATAGAATAATCATGTCTCTTTCAAAATAAATGACATTCTCACGTTTTCTAAAATATTGAGAATGAAATGTATTATTTTAAAATATATAGACTAAATTGAACATAAAATATCTTGGATGATCCATCGTTTGAATCATGATATACCTTTTTTCATCTATTAGTTTATAAAAAATAATTTTAAGAAATTTTTTTAAATTATTTTTAAATATTGATTTTCAAGGTGTCAATATTATTCTTCTAAATTAATATTTCAATTATCATTTAAAATAATTTCATATATGATGTCATAATGAGAGGTTAATAATGTCTTGGGTACAATATTACCAAATTATTACATACTTACTCTTTCCATAGATGGTTAGTGTTTATTTTAAATTATTTAATACAAAACTTGTTAATTCGCCATGGGTTATTCTATAATGAATTGATGAAATATATATGGAACATGTTTTACTTACACAACATTGGATGTGATGATACGAACAATGTTTTATAATATTTTCTTGAAAATATTTATAGATTTAAATACATAATTATTGTTTACAATATAAACAAAGGAAGTTTTTTATCTTATATATAATTTTGGTATTTACATTTTAATCAAGTATATTTGTCATGATCTATCCAATTATAGGTGGCTGTGAAATTATATATATCAATAATGCATTAAGTAATTATTGATACCTTACGATATAAATAGGACCTTAATAGAAAATAAAAACATTACACTATGATAGTCTTCGAATAGATCCAAGGGATTTAAGGGTGTGATTTTATCTTCATTTTTTGATTGCCAAAATTCCATGTCATATGACAATATTATTCCCATATTTATCGTTTTCTTTAATTAATTTATGATTATGTTCTTAGGAACATCCATTCATTACTCGATGAACATATATTATGATATAATTTATGAATTGTATGGGCTTAGTTTATACAAATTCATATTCTATTACCCATATGATAATTTTTTCATTATTTAATCATGAATGCCTCCCTTCTTACCCTCATTGAGAATCAGAGACAACATTTTCATGTCATTACATTACCAATGTTATGGAAAAAAATTAATATTTATTTTTCTAAGAATATTTATTGTTATGTGGAACATAAAAGGAGACACTTTTGAACCATTTTTTATGTTTCCATGATTCAAAAGTAACTAAAACATTATAATTTTAACACGGGTAATCATGTAATGTAATGTATGCCTGAATAAAAAGATGAAATATTTATATATGAATATTATGGGTCTCTATTGTTGGAATCAATAAAAGTATTAGTTGACCATTTAGAACTAGGATAAGACAAATTTATTTAGAACCCTAGGTATAATACAATGCATATGATAACATCTTAATGCTTTAGTTAAAATCATAGAAATCCAAATTTTAACCTAAATAATCATATAATGAAATGTAGATTCAATGATTTAGTTAGCCTATAAATGTTTTTCATTATTCCTCAATATAACTATTGTTTCATACACTAATTTTTATATATTATCAATAATTTGAAAATGGATGATTTATGTTTTCATTAACAGAAAATGGTCTGAATTCACCCATGAGAAAACTAGTGAAATGGTATTGGGATTGAAGCATATTTAGTTGTTCATATTTATTTTCAGAACATATTATTAATTATACATAACATATGAAAATCTAAAAATAACATAATAAGAGATATATAGAGATGTCTACGTGGTTGGGTGTTGGAGACAATGAAATAATGAAGATTCAGCTTCTGATATATATAGAATATAGAAAGAATCACATAAGTGATTTTTTTATTAGAACATGAAGATGTGTTATATGTAAAAATAATGTGAATATAAAATGTAATTTCATAGGATCAAGGAAGAGTGTGATTGAGTAAAATCGTGGGCATCCCAATTTGTTAAACATATATTAAGGACTTATGAGTGGGGAGTATGGTAATTATCCATGTAAAAAAATAATAAAAGCTTTAGCACCTAGTTTATGGAATTTCCTATAATGTGAAATGATTTATGTAGAAGAGTCATTAATTTCCCTTTGTATGTTTCATATGAATAATATTTTGGATATATGGCCTTTGATACATATATGGATAGTTCCACATATTAATTTCTAAATAAATGATTCTATGGGGTAAAGAGATTACTGAAATTTTTTATTTGATATTTGTGATGTCCAAATTTTTTTCATAAGGAAAAATTTATATATATATTCTTTTATAATGTTATTTTTATTTTGGATTTATTGAATATATTGATTTTTTTTGTGAAATTATTTTATTAATAAGGATAATGTTATGTTTTCATATAATATATCATTTATTTATCCTTATCTAATATTTTATGTATATTATAATGTGTTTTTATGTGTAAGGTTTGTCATTTTTTTCATTGTAATAAACAACAACTTTGGAATGGTTTAAGTGATGGTATTTTGAATTGAGTTGACTATTTTATTGGGTTTTTGGGCGAATAATATTGAGGGGTTTAATTAACCCTTTAGTGTTGGTATATGATGTTATGTTATGTTAATTATATTCTATTATATTATGGGATATATACAATCATGATTTCTAAATAGAGGTTAATTGAAAATTAGTTAAATTTGGAAATATTTACGGTCATCTAAATAGTTAACAAAATAATTAGTATGAAAGTTTTATACCTTATATATTAGTGATGTTCACTTTATTAAATTATTATATTGTTATTTTCCTTGGTGATAAATTATATTTGGGATATGATTCATTAGGTATTGGTATAAATATACATTTTTTATTACATGCGATTTTACGTGAAATTTTAATTTGGAAGAATATATATAAATGTACAGTGATATATGTGGAATGGTATGAGAACATCATTTTGGTAAAATAATTATTCACTTTTTTGTTTAATAAGGATATTTGTGATGCATGGTTATTCATTAAATGATAAAAATTTAACCTTTTTAGTCATTTATGAATAATTTTGCTGGTAAATGTATTATTTCAGGGATATTCCACTTCAGGATATATCATTCATTATTATAGAATTTTTGTCTTTTGGTTAAGGCCTAATGACGTAACTAATTTCTTTATTTTATTTTTTGATCTATTAGATGATGAATTTCTTTCTTTATGATTGAAAAATTCATCCCAAATACTCATAAATTGGATAATTGACTATATTTTGGTGGGAATTAATTATTTGATGATATTCCTCCTTTTAGTTAATTATTTTATAGTGTTTAATTTTTAAATGATAATGGAAGGCATAAAATCAAAGAAATGGATTTGAAGAAAAATATTTATTCCTATAACATTTCATTTTATTAAATTAATTATCTTTCAAGTATTCAATTATTAATGGTTTTGTTGTTGTTATATTTCTATTAAAAAAATGGCTATCAATTTATTTTAATACATAGGTATCCGTTTTATCATTCAAGCCCATATATTCCCTTCGAATTTATGGTATCCTTTTTCAAAAAATGGTTTTGTGAGGTCCTTCTAATTTTCCATTTCCCCTTTTAAATTAGATGATTTATTAATCCTTTACTACATGTGGATTATAATAAATTTCATTTATGAAGATCGAAACTGGTATTATTAAGTAAAAGATAAAATTTACGGAATTATATTTATTAGATAGTGTGAATATTACACCATGATATTTAAATAGGTTACTTTGTAGAGTACATTAAACGATACAAAACAGCAAGCCTATAAATTCCTTGTAATATTATTTTTTAAAAATGGCCAGTATAACAAAAAATTTAAATCAGTGTTTATGATTATGATTAAAAACTGTATTAAATATATTTAAAGTTACTAATAAATATAAATTTATTGATTAACACATATGAAATAATTTTTCATTATTTATTAAATCCATATTATTCTTAAATAAACATGTTTTCCTATGAAAAATGGGTTTATATTATTATTAGTGAGAAAATAATAAATATTAATGAATTTAAAAAACACATACTGTAGTTGATATTAATTATATAATTACTTAAGTCATATTATGAATATTATCATGGGGTGAAATGTCTGTATTATTTTTATATATTAATTTTAATTAGTAAATAATGGGAAATAAACATTTTCATAAAACGAACTTTTTATTTTCAGTGAAGATTCTCATTGTTAATTTAATTTGAAATAATATTTATATAACTATTACTTAAATATATATAATTTATTATACATAATTTCAATCATCCTGATACGTTTCTTTTGAATAGTTATATTTTTAGGACAAATGTTTTACCGCAAAAATTGTTTTTCATTAGAATCTATACATTTTCGTTAAAATTAAACCCAACCGCATACAAAAATAAAATATTATAAATGGTATATAATATTTTTAATTAGAGAAAAATATTTTGTATATAGGAATCTTTTATTTTTTTGGACATTATTAATAGTATCATTTCTAAAAAGAATTAATGATAAAGGTTAAATTGTGTAATTAATTTTTAAAGTTAAATTATATATAAACAATGGCCCTAACAAATGAAAATTTATAATTGGATGATTATATTTTATCCATTCCAATAAAATTTTGATTATATGGTCTTTTATTTAAATATGTAAATGATGTTGACCATTATAATATTTACTGAATATAAATCCAAAAAATGAAGTATATGTGCTCATAATAACTATAATATCATTAAGGTTGGGATAATTTGATGATAAATTTTTTTATTAATAATTATTTAAACTACAAATTTATTTTTTTATATGTTTAATTATATTTCTATTTTTTAGTATTAAAATAACTACCATAATAGATTACTCAACCCAGATGCAGTAATTAATCAACTAACAAATTATTAAAATATGTGATATTTTAAAAAATTGAATATAATATTTTGTTATTTAATAATTTTTTTCAATTAGATTTATAGAGATAAATTAAATATATTTATGTTAATTTGTACTTTCATATAATTTCAAAATATCCTTTTAGTTTTTTATGGTGTGATTAAATGAATTGTTCAAAAATTGACATCGATGCTTTTTAATAATAATTAATATTTTATGAAATGATTTAAAATTAATAAAAATATTATAATAAATAAATTTAATAGTAAATGGGTTATAGAATAATCCTTATTCTCATTATAAGGGTCTTTTCATTTTATTCTATCTATATTTTCCCTTTAAGGGAAAACACATCTGTATAAATTTAATGTTCAAACATATTTGCAATGGATTTAAAAATTATATGGGTAAAACATGAACCAAAAGGGTGAAAATATTATAGTATGAATGTATTTAAACTCCTTATCATGTTATATTCTAATATTATCAATAAATTTTGTTTTGGACATCAAAATTAATCAATATTAATCATATACATTAATAATTTGAAAAAAATTCCTTCCCCAAAATTAGAAAATGACAACCCCACATTCTCTACCCTACATTACATTAATAATTGAATCTTGAAAAACCATACAAATATATCATTTAATCATAATTATTCAAATTTTACAGTAGATGTTCTACTCGAAAGAACATCCTTAGGATCATCAAGATGTGATATAAATTAGTTTTTTTAATGAATAGATAATTTGATTAACCAAACAATTTCATTTTTATTTTTTTACATCATATAAACCTATTAAATTCAACATAAAATAAATAATTCATTTTCAAAAATATAATTATATTTTATCTTGATCATAAAAACATGTTCATTCTTTCACATTAAATCAAATGTGATGAGAATGTATCCCTTGGGTGAGTGTAAGACATATCATCTTCATGTAGTGATACATTTAATTTCTCATTTCAATATTTTATGGTAGGGTATTTTGATGTGTTTATTTATTATATATATATATATATTAATTTATTGTACATTTTTTAAGATAATATAATACATACATTTTTACCTTGATAACCATTATAAAATGATAACATCCCTCATGCGAATGAGTTTACTATCACCTCCATGAAGTATTGTAATTAATTATTAATTAATTCATTACATAAAATGCAATAAGGATTTTTTTAATTAAATTTAATATATATATATAAACAAGTAATCATTCTATAAATGTGAATTATTATTTACATTTTACATTACATTGAAAAATGATAATAGTGTCCATGCGTATGTACGACCTACCATCATCATGAGTGGTTGATTTAATTATTCTATATATAGATATATTAATAACTATAAACATGTAAATAATGAAAATATATTATATTTATTTAAATATTAAATTCCTTAATATGATGTGACTATGAATATTTACATGGACCAAAACTACTGATCTAAATCAAATATAATAAAAAAAACATATTTTTACAATTTTTATTCTTTAATCTGGTGTATATTATTAACATGTGATTAATTTATGAATAATGTTATGAAAAATATGGGGATTTTAAAATATGTATAATTTTATTTTTTCATGGGTATTATTATTAAAATGATACCAATCATCCATGGATTGTATGTCATAATATCTTCCATTTTCTGGATTTTTTTGGTATGTTTTTTGTGATCAGATATTTTGATATGCCTCTCAATTATATGAATAAATTCAATAAACATTTTCTATTTCTTGAGATTTCATATTTTGATTTAATATTTCACATTTTGTGTACTCTAGAGACCATCAATATTTATCTAATGAAAATAAAAATTAATTCTCTCTTCGGTAGTAAATTTTTTTTAATCCACATATATTTATTTTAGAAAATGATTTATAAAAAGGTTTTACCATTATCATGTTATTTATTAATTTAATAATTACACATGTGTTACATTATACATTATGGTTACAATGGAATCTACTTTTTGGATTTGTAATAATGTTCTTTTTGACCTTTATAAAAAATTGTTAATTAAATGTTTCATATTAATGTATAATGCCTATAGAGAAGTTATTTCTATCCCATTATGTAAATTTTTTCAATATTTTTATAATTATTTTTATGAATATTTTTATTGAATTATTTTTCCATAATAATGTATAAAAAGTCTTATATAAAAAGTTATTTTAAAATATAAATGTGTTTTTTCTCAAAAAAGTTTTCTATGATTTTTAATAAACGTTTCATATATTTTGACATCATTTAATTCTAATTATGATTTACTTGGAATATGATCAAATAATAGAAATATTTTATTTCAATTGATGGATAATTTTTATGTTTATGAGACATTCAGGAAACCCATTTATTTTCAAGGTGTTATGCTAGTATGATTTGAGGAAGGTTCATGAATCCCATTTTCAATACACGTGATATGATAAGATAATATGATAAATGTTTTATAATCTTATAGAACTAATATGATTATTAATCACTATATTATAGGTATTTAATATATAAAATATGGAAATTGGTAATGTTATAACCCCAGATTTTGGTCATATTATTACTAAATATGATTGGGACCAAAATTATATAGTGTTCCAATACATTGGCTAAAAATGTGGTCTTATTAAGAAACAATGACTGGAATATTGAGTAAACCCAGATCATTTATACATATTTTCTAATATTATTTTCATAGATGTATTCCTGGAAATATACTATTGTTTGGGGTGTGATATCTAACAAAAATGATATACTAAGAAATAATTATATACTAAAATGAATAAGATTTTATATTCTTATCTAAATTCCACATGTTCTAATATTGTAAAAATGTCATACTATCGTAGATCATATTATTTGGTTATGTTATAAATCATGTATAATTAAACTTGATGATTTATTTCATGACTCATGTTTTTGAATGATGATATGGAGGTAGTGGATTATAAATATTAAAACCATTATCTCATTCCTTTATAGAATTTAAATTCTTATGTGATCATTGTCATATGCAATGTCAACCCTTATTTAGTATCTATGATCACACATTCTTACATTTCATCACCACATGTTGTGAATAATTTTTTAGGAATTACATTCATAAGTAGGTTATTATGTATTATACGAACAATGGGGTGATAAAATGAAAATATTGGTTATGAGTCCAAATTTACAAAGGCACAAGACTGATATGAATCTGGATTGGTTAATTATGTTCTTTAATTAATATTAATAAAAATATGAAACAAACATTAATAAAATTTATGTTTCATTTTTTTTCATTTGTATAGAT
This sequence comes from Viscum album, assembly GCA_963277665.1. Classification (NCBI taxonomy): domain Eukaryota; kingdom Viridiplantae; phylum Streptophyta; class Magnoliopsida; order Santalales; family Viscaceae; genus Viscum; species Viscum album. The sequence continues at coordinate 1,174,944,830 of OY728152.1, read as the reverse complement.
ATATGGATAATTTAATTTAATAAAAATGTATATGAACCATTACATGTTATATAATGGGGAACTATCATGTCAGTTAAATATATATAATGTTTTCAACGTGTTGTATCATTGAATCATTCTATATTCCTTGGTTTTTATAATTTATTGTATTTTTGTCATAGAAATATTCATACAAAAGTTTCACCGTATATACTTTAGATAACCTTATCAATATGTGAACTATTAATTTTATAGGATGATAATATAATATAACATTGTTAATTATTTTACTTCTGTTAGTTTACATATTTTTTGAGTGATTAATAAAAATGTAATTATTAACATTGTTGCATTGTTTATTACCATAATTTATTTTAAATATATATTTTAATTATTATTTACTATAGATATTTATGATTTTGAAATTATTATTCCTTATTGGGGGATCTTTTTATAAACATTGATATTGTGAATGTACTAATTATATATGTGTATTTAAAAACATCATTTTATCATATCAGTAGAATATGAGGTAGTTAATATTTATGTTTAATTGTGGATATAGTGAATTATTTTAACAAAAAAAAGTTATTTAGGGTATTTTTAATATATTTGAGAGTCTAAAATGGGGTTTGAATATAAATTTATATTAGAATACATAAGAAAATGAGTTTCATCACTATGATAGGGTCCTCATTATGGTTTTTTGATAAATTAATCCATAAGAATCCACTTGACATCTTATATGCTGGATAATGATATTGTATCACCTCCAATTCCATCTAAATCTAGGTTGAATGTTTGTGATATCCTAATGTTCTGACATGAAGTCACATTGATCATTAAAACTACCAAATATCCATGTTATAGATTTTTTAATAAGGGGAGGAATGGTTATTCAAATCACTCTTAATGGAATATATATTTGGTATTTCTTTCCCTATCATATATTTAATAAAGGGGATTATCATCTTCTGTCTTCAACTATCACGTTATTCAATATATTTAGTAGTGAACTATAAGTTCTTTTTTCATCTACTGATTTTGGTTCCACCTTAATTTTATGAACATTTATATTTTATTATAACTAATTAAATAACTTTGATTACTCTATAGGGATTTAATATTGATTCTATACAATCACATATGAATATCATTATTTTTATATTGTTTAATTTTATGATGTTAGGGAAGGCCCAATATTATTGATTTGATGCAATAGTTAATTTTTTATCCGAGGATAAATATTCAATGAATTTACATATATATTCCCATAAAATCGTAATGAATTTGATGAAATTTTTATTAATTATATGATTAAATTTTATAATGTATGATATAAAAAATAGATTTTCCTGATTAAACCATATTGTGAAGGATTTCATAATCATTAAACACCTCAAGGGGATATTCCTCAACTCTTCCCATAGGATTACATTTGTGTTAATCATGTTAATAAATTTTAATAGTTTTTAATTATATAATGTTGTTATATATTTTTTTGAATGTATTTCAGGAAATGTTGTGTTTCGTTTATTCATTAGAAATGATAGAATGTGTTGGCATCACATTTATCAATGGAATAACATTATATTCTCGTAACAGGTCTAAAATAATAGAAAATTTAATAGCGATTTCTACGATTTTTTGATATTGAGGCTAGGTTATGTGAGTTTATTAACATGATTGAGATCCATGAAGTCAACTATTATTTTGTCGGATGTATAATCATCGATAAAAATCATAAATGTTATCCCAAAAAAAATTATTAGGTAATATATTGACATATAATTTTTTGGGGGTATTGATCATGTATTATATAATATAGTAACCATGATGGGGTTTCTAATATTTAGTAATGACTTATCAAACTAAGAATGAGCACATATTAGATGATGTGGTGAAATTTTGAGATTACTCACATACGTTTTATAAATACAATTGTTTTTATCGAAAAATATTCTGTGATCTTACTAAATTGAATACTGTATTAAAAATAAATTGATATCAGAAAGGTGAATTTTATAATAGTTAGGAAGATTAGTTTATAACATGTGACTATTTAACCATTATATTAAAATATTTTTTTACATTTTTTTCAAAAAAAACACAATCATTGAGGATTGAATTATAATTATAAATGTTGTAAATAATATAGAAAAGTTATGGTATATAGTAATTATTGACCTTAACCAACCATGATAAATAGATTTATTTAATTTTAATCTTCATAGAAATTATCATTTATCTTGCATTGGCTATCCCGAGTGATATACACATGTATTAGTAATATTAATCTAGAATTAATTTATTTCAATGTATTTTCAAACTATGAGAAACTAGATATGACTCAATGATGAATATGGAACTCATATATATTTTAACCATTCCACATCTAGGAAAAGATTCTGTTCTATAACAACTAAATTTAATGTAATTTTCAATCCTATTGATGGAGTTTAACAATTATTTGTTATGGGGATGCTGGTGGATGTTAATAAAATTGAGATATGCCACATGTAAATGGGGTTGTAAATTTGAGAAACATGAAATTGTACTATTTAGGGTATTTGATGTTTTACTACTATATTTTAGATATCTAAGCTGGAGATAGACCATTATGACTAATTTATTTATTAGGATATGGTATTAAATGAAACAAAAATTCATCAAGGGGAATTGATGTGGAACTAGAAACTTTTCATGTACAATAAATTTCAGTATTTTTTGATTTCACACTATTAATATTATCTGAATTTTACTTATAGTTTTTACAATATTAATATTAATTATATTCATGGATTTATGTTATAATTCATCCCAATTGTGTATATATAAATCTATATTTTCAAATTTTTCTTAAATAGATATTTGAAAGATATATTTTATTGATATAATAATGTTATTTTATAATGAAAATTATAATTTCATTCAGGATTTTTTTTGAAATATATGTTTATTCTATAAATATCTAATATATTATGTTTTATACATCAATTCTTCATAATAATACTAAATAATTAATTAATGTGTTAATTTTTAGGGCATAATGTTAATCACATATTATAGTTTTACTAGTGTTGTGTATGAATTTTTTTTAATAATAATTTACTATGTATATTCACGCACATTTATTCTAGTAAAAATATGATCCTTTTCATAAAATTATAGTTTATTAAATACGGTGATGCGATCCAATGGTATTTATATATTTTTTATTTTATTAATTCAGTGTTTGAACAAGTTTATGGATTATACATTCATAATAAAATGTGTTTTAATTTAAACTATATGAATGTGGATTTGTTGAGGAAAAAAATTATTGAATATGTTTTGAATTATTCCATTAAAACTATCTCCAAATAATAATTATTATGGATACACATTTGATGATATATTTTAATTACAATCATAGATCAGTATATTTCTGAGAGGTTTGAAAATGTTATTAGATTAATTATTAGAAATTTATGTAATTATTTTGAGTAATATCTTAGTGTGGATACAACAGTTGTAAACTATAAATTCTCATAACAATAATACATATATTTGGACACATGTTAATATCTATTAATTAAAGTTATTTGTCTTCATATCAAAAATAGGTTAATAATTTACCTAATAATTTTTCATTATATATTTATATACCTTAAAATTAATAATGTTTTAACTATGAATTTATAAAAAAAACATATAAAAGATTCATGAGTAAATATTTTTTGAAATATACAGTTTTGAATTTTATCATTAAAAAAATAATTATGTATTTTAAAATAAAATAAAAATATTTTAAATGATAATAATAAATATTTTAATTACAATGTAAATATTAAAAATTATATTCTGTTTAAACAAGTAAATAATAATAGATTTTATTATTTCTAATCAATAAAAATATTTAACACCAACAGATAAAATGATTAAAATATTACATCATCTGGGAATTATATATTGTGTATTTCCCTTTCACCTCATGTAATACTTTATGTTATGTTGATGAAAAAAATTGAGATGAATTTTTATTATTTAACCATTAAAAATTAAAAATTGGAAACCAGTACTATAAAATTCATGAATCATATTTAAAAAGTAAAAAATAATTACATGGAATGCAATCTCCTAGTTTCTATCATTTTGCATCCAAATACCTATAGAATATGTCTAATCAAAATCAAACCACATCGATCATTAGAAACATGACATAGATTGGTCCACATGGATCTATACCCTTATATTAGATACATCCCAAAACAATCTAATCTTAAAGAATCAAAACCATCCGAGAGAGAGAAACAATTGTGTAATATGAAAAACCACCCTTCTAGATATAATTCAATGATATATTCATCCGATGATCTTAACCACGTCCTCAGTGGAACAATGATAAAATTATGAAACAATTAAGACTGCCTCATTACCACTCCCCCATGAGATATATCTATGAAACATGAGTAAAGACCCAAAAATTGACAAGAGAAAAACGTCTCAAAATTAGAATGTTCCGCATGTGAAAAATAATAGTGATAGAAGAGAAGAAATAAAAAATAAATCTCATTGTACTGATCAATAATATATGACTCACATACCCATTTAATCTCCTCCCCACCATCATGACACCATAAGAAACAAACCAATGGAATAACACACCTAGAAAACACCTTCTCTTGGTGGTAGTAGATCCAAAATGGCTACTTCTCAATGGTCATTCCATTATCAATATAAATCTCTCCCTAATTGATGACACGAGTTTCAACATGAAGATTATTATAGTGATGAAACAAATTAAAAAAATTCCTAAATCAATCGCATTTATAAGATAAGAACTATCTGATATTCCCTGACTCCAATATGAGCCATCACCACAAATTTACAAACAACCTGGGAGAAATTGTACACCCAGAACGAAACCATTTCTACCTATGACATTGTAATCAACATCAATAACATGTGATCTCCCATGTTGAACTCCAAATGTCTTCTCATATTCCCATCATTGGATTTGGGATGATTATTCAATACATTCATCCTATCAAAAGTTACATAATCCCACATGGTTATATACAATGTGGTGTTCTATCAAATGATTTATTCTTATTACTTCAAACATCCTGATACAACATTTCACTATATATGTAAGGGGATTATTTTCATGTCCTCACTCATGAATATTATTAATGTACATGTAAATTGGGTAATGGTTACATTATTAATGAAATCACATGATAGGGTATTATTGATAACTATAATGATAAATGTTTTATAAACTAATGAAAACCATGCAATGATTGTATGGATTCTATGAGAATATGGGTATTGACTCTAGAAATTGATTTAAGAATATTGAGAGTGTTTTCTAGTAATTATAGAATAGTTTTTATATATATAATTTTCTTATTAGGGTTAATGAAATTTAATTGTATAACTCTATATAATTATTAGATAAAAATTATTGAGAAATTTTTTTGGTGATTAATTGAGTTAATTGAAATTTAATAAATTAATATTTTTAAATGATTTAATACTCCTATATTTAAGGTTATTAGATGTTTTTAATAGATATAAATATAGTTCTCGTCTATTTCTAGGTACATTATCAAAATGTGGATAAAAATAATAAAAATAATTTATTATTATTTCATTTGCTTAACCGACCATGTACATATCGAAGTGACAACCATATGTTTGGATGGAGTGTTTTGACAACAATCAAGTATGGATATGGGAAAAAAGTCTAACTTCTCACAATTAAATACTTTTACATTATATTTAGTGTAAAATATGGGAACCAAAGGCCATATCAGAATAATGAATTGGCTTTGGACTCAAATTTGGATTGATATATAAATGTTTTCTATAAATTTATGTATCAATTATAATAATAAATAATCATTGAGTTAACATGTATTAGTTCATGGGTTTTTTAGATTCACATAGGTGTATATTCTTAGGTTTGGATAGAATGAGGTATAACTCACGATAAAAATGTTTTACTGTATTTTGAACCATAAAATCATTACACATGAGAAGTTGATTATGTGGTCTTGATCTTATTTATGGGTTATTTAATGAAATTGATTTGATTTATATATTTATAAAGACATTATTTATCAGAGGAATGAACAGAATACATAATCAATTTTGGAATGAGGGTTCCACAATGGTGAACATGTCGGTGTAAGCCATCATCATTTATTTATATGTATTAAGATGATTATTCATACATGTCTTCAATAAATTATGAGTAATATATGATGAGGATGTGGTATTATTTAATAATAATATTTAACATGATGGATTGATTTCTTATTCAATGTTATTTGATATGATATTATTAAATTTTTTGTAATTTGTTTTGTTGATCTTCTTATTGAGCATATTTTTAAGCTCACTCTAGGGTTGTATAACCATTTTATCAACACCAAAAAACTCGTTTTATTTTTTCAGTAAAAAATTTGTATCTTAAAGTGTTCTTCATGGATCATTCAGTGTTCATGGACACCAACTTCGATTACATTTGTATTATTCTGTATTATGTTTGGTTATACATTACATTACAATCAATTAAAGTGATCCCTTATAAATTTATCAATTATTGTGATTAATGATATGTCTTCTTATATTTTACACCAAAAACATACTAAAATTGATTTTGATACCATTATTTATTATATTCCATAAACTAATGATTCCACGGCCATGTAATTTGGTTGTGCATTTCAGATTTCATCTTAATTCACCTCTTTGTCAGTATAAGAGGATTAAACATGAAGCATTGGTTATAATTAAATGGGTAAAATGTAAATGCAAAATTACACACTATAACCTATTTTTTGGAAAATCTCATTGATACCGCATCCATGGTTTTCCGATTTCAGAAAGGGTATATTTCCAAATAATGTATATATCATTGTCTAACAGGGTCAAAACCTTTCTAAAATATAGTCCATTCACTTATTCATTTACAATTTCCAATTTACAATTCCCACCATCACCACTATAATCAACACCATCCAATATCCAATATCTATTCCAATATATATATATATATATATATATATATAATTGAAATACAATAAATTTATTTCCAATTAGATATAAACAATGTTTTCTTCATGGGAATTAATCTTCAACTTACTGAACTATTTTATTCAAAATTATTTAATATTTTATTACAATAGTGTCTTGATATGCTGAATATATTTCCAAAAAAAAAGTAATGAAAAAAGTGGAAAAATTATCAGAAATACTGAAATACTAGACGAATTATTATATCATTACATAATTTAAGGAAAATGATTTCATTACGTGTTAAACTCTATGATAAAAATGAAATTTTCTAATATATAATATTCTCTTAAAATAATTAAATTCAATCCCTTTAACAAAAAATTTCAAGGGAACCTCATGACATCTATATCCATTGAAATTAAAAACCAATATATATTATATTCCTTAAAAATATTACACAATCCATATAATTTTAAAAACCTTATCCCATTAATGAAACCATATAAATCGACATTGAAATAAATAAAATTAATTCGAATATTATAAAATAATATAATAATTTGTCATCTATTTTTTTAAATTGCAATAAAACCAATGTATATAGTATAATAAATATTCATATTATAAATATTCATATAATTTTTTGATAGAATTGTTTTCATCAGGTTCTTATATTTTTTTGGTAATTTACATATTAATAATGAAATAATTAAGTATTTGAAGACTAATTATAAGAATATGAAAATATGTATTCATAAACAAATCACAATTTATGCAAGATATGTTTCATTATGGATACAAATTTCACATATTATATAAGTACTATTTCTTTAATATACTTTAACAAATTCCATGGATTCACATATAAAAAAATCCCACAGAAGTAATAATATGATTTTGATTTTGATTTTTTATATTATGAAATATACTTCTGAAATGATTTATAATGTTATCCAAACCATATTCAAAAACTCAAAAATATAAATATATATATATATAATGAAACACAATTCAAGAAACCAAATATTAATTCATAGAAAATATGGTTTTCTATTTTTGATGATGTTATATAAAAACAGTACACCAAATACATTATGATTCCTTGAGTAAAAGAGATTTAAATTAAAATGATTTTATTTTATAATTTCTTTCATTAGAAATATTTTAATATATATAATTTAGGATAAATTATAAAAATAGATAAAAAAATTGATGGGTAGATGGGTTAAAAAATGATAAAATCAGTTTGATGAACATAGGTCTTTATAATTTAAATAATTCATATTCTTAATATAAAATGATATTATTTTTATTTATGATAATAAATCATTTTGAGGTGTGGTTTTTATTTTACTAATATTATAAATTTTACTATAATTAACAACTCTCCAACCATGATAAGTACTTTTTTATCTATTGAGGATATTCTTCTGTTAGTAAAGTTTAATGTGAATTGATTTTAGTATGACTCAATGTAATCTAAATCATTGGGAACAAAATTGCATAATAACAATATTTAATTAAAATTAAAATCAAATATCACAATTTATAATTTGAAATTATTAACATTTTTAAAAAAATATGATAAATATATAGTTTTATTTCAATCCACGTGTAGATTAAAATACATTAAAAAATAAAAAATATCTATACATTACAAAAATACAACTAATATATAAAGAATTAACACACTCTAATGAAGAAATTTTTATAAAAATTATTTTATTGAAATAAAATCCAAATAATTTTAATCATGAAAAAAATTAATCATTTTATGAGATTATGAGCTTATTTTTTAAAATTAATATAAAAAAATTGTTGTAGTGACCAAATAATCTCTGAATATTATGTCTACCTAAGATAATAATTTTTCTTTTTTGCATTGATAAATCATATATAATTTTAAATGAAACCCCTCATATATAGGGAACATAAAATCGTCAATATTGTTGTTTGGTATTATATACATAGAATACATTTTCTCCCATCCAGTAATTTGTGTATGTTCTAACACTTCCTTTATAAAATTTATCATAGGATACGGAAATATTTAATCTATCCGTTATACTATCATTACATATTATCCAAATATAATTTTTTTAATTATATTCTATATGTAATTATTTTACTATAAAATAATAATACTAAAATTGAAATAATAATATGATAGAGGAAACCAAATATCATGATTTTATTATTAATTTTATAATATTATATTTAATGAAAATAATCAAATTAGTCAAAAATTATAATGAATCCAATAGAATAATTAATGAAGTTGTTCACAATATTTGAAATGTATGAAAAATTTAAAATAATATCATAGATGACATTACATATTGACAAAATGACTACTGGTTTATATATTAACCAAAATTGTCCAAATTAATGATCAATATTATCCATATAGTTTGACGACATGAAATTTAATGGTCTATTATGGTATATTAATGTCTTTGAAATAATCAATTTGAAATCATGGTAATAAACCATGTATTTTTTACAAAATAAAGTAATATATTTATATGTATTAATTTCAAAATCAATATCTATCCTCCTTGAAATTAAAAAAAATATTTTCTTTCAAATAATTTTTTAAATTCATTTCCCAAAAATTGAAAAAAAAATTTTAAATAATTACCATAATATTAAATTACAAATTAAATAAATTCATTGATAGAATTAAAAATATATAAAATATGAAATATTAATATTTTAATTTATAATAATTATATATTTCCTAAAAAATATTAGAATATAAATAATTCTTTATAAATCCATCACGATTTAATAAATAGAGTTTTAATGACATCATGTTTTTATGATATATATAAAATATTTTTTTTCAACATTACTTCCATAAATAATTTTTTTAGGAAAAATATTTTACTTATTGGAAACAAATAAATTACTTCAAATGTCAAGTAGAGTATTCAATAGATGATTAAAAAATTAAATAATTTTCTTGTGAAGGAAAATTATTATAAATGATTCTTATCAATATTTACCCCTAGAAAAGGGGGATTTCATTTATTGTTATGATATATAGTTATAAGCCATTGGAAATTAAAAATTTTGTATTATTAGACTATATCATTTAAAAATAAAAACATTAGATTAGCATTGTTTCATAAATTCATAATTAATTGGAATGTTATATTAATTTTTTAAATATTTTATATCTTATATATAATTTTTTTAAAGATAATAGAAAATAAATTATTAGGAATTCATTATTTTTTCCACATTAATTGGAAAATAATAATTCATTTCTATTATTTATGATTTCTTAAAATTAAAAAACACAATAATTTCTAAAAATTTATTTTTAAATATAAATAAAAAAAAGTTATTACAACATATAAATTCTTCAAAAATTGATATAAAAAATTGTTATATAATTTTTTTATACTAGTAATGTTGTATGATTATATTGTAATAATGGTAGATAACTATATGATAAATTTTCAGTCCTTCAATCTATTAAATTATACAAATAGTATTTTAATTTTATATTCCTATATAAAATCATTGTATCTCTAAAGCATGTGACTTCAATGAAATAAAAAAAATCAATTAAAATAAAAATAGAACTTAAACATATAAACTCATGTGAGAATATTTTTATGTAGTACATACAAATTTTTAATTTGTTGTAAAAAAATTGAATTTATTTATGTATGATAAATAAAATTATCCTCAATACAAGATGATATATTTTTGACCATTTCCTATGTATTATGATATATTGTTAAAAAAATGTTGTTTATAAAAAAGAAAAATATTTAGCTACTAATTGTTTAGACAAAACAAATGAAATCAATTAATTGGATATCAAACTACGGTGATTTTTATTAATTATTTAAATCTATATAAAAACTTTTATATAATGAATTATGCTACATATAATAATATTTATTATAAAATATCTCTAATAATTAGTTATTATCCTATCAAATTATTTCTTTATATATTATAAAATAAAAATATTTTTATTAACCTGGAATAAATTATTAAAGGGATAAAATTGTTCTAAATTTCTTCTCTAATATCATTTATAGGCCATAAAATAATTGGAAATTTTAATTTTCACGTATCATGTGTTTATGTTAAAGTCTTATAATTTGATTTATTTAATATTTTCGATACATTTCGTGAGTAGTCTCTTGATGATGATCATTATTTTCATATTTATGTTGTCTCTATTCATTATAAGAATCATTATAATATTTTTTAATGAGAACATACTATTTTATGTTTAAAAAATATATATCTTGAATTCTGGAAAAAAATACATTATTTTATGTGTATTTACAAATAAATATGACTATATTGGAGGTTTTCATTACATGAAGCCCCCTATTAAAAATAAATGATATATGTTATAGAAATATTATTCATTAATTTGATATTTATTTCCTTATTGTAGAAATGGTCGGTAAAAATACATATTACTTAATTTTGAAAAAAAAATATAATTTAAAACACATTTATATACTAAATTAAAAGTTTATCAAATGTATAGTTCTCAAAATAAATGACTATAAAGGAAAAGGTTGTTTTTCCTGAGAAACGGTATTTATATTCACTTATTATAAAAGGAGTTTCAATAAAATTCCAAAAATTTATTCAATATATTTATCCATAATTATTAGTGAAATTATAATAAAATTAGATTACTATGAAATCTGTATGTTTTTAGGAAAAAAATTATTTTTTTGTAATTAGTGAAAAATACCTTTTTTTAAAGTAATCTTTTCTATTAATATAAAAATTAATGTTATTATATTAATTCCATATAAAATTAACATATAAACTATTTAATTTCAAATAATATAAATAAATATATTTTATATATATTTATTAATTTTTTTTGTAAATTATATGTTTTTGTTTTGAAAGTAAATTTGAAAATATTTTTGTTTTTGTGTATTATGTTTTTATATTGAAGTTAATCTCTACTAATTATAGTAATTGAAAATTGAAAAAATAATTTGATATTTTAAATTTAGTGGGTAAAATATTATTATCATGACTATTAATTTTTTACATCATTATTGGTAATCATGAAATATATTATCCACCATGGTAAGGGTAAAATGAGAAAAACATTATAACAAACGTAGAAAAAAGAATTAAATTTCAACTATATTTTTTCCCATTTTTTTTTCTTTTGTTAAACCATTAGCATCCATGTTTAAAAAATTTATCCACTTGTTCTAGTTAGTTTATTTAATGACATTGAGAATATTTGAAGAAAATAATATATACTGAATTTCATAGTTTGGATGTTAATGTGTGTAATATATTTTTCAAAATGATTACAATAGTTTTTCATTAGTTAATTATTTCTCAAAAATATTAATTATTATTTTTTTATAAATTTAAATTTTTACTTTTTGACGATTTAAGAATCATCATAAATTTACACACAATAGCAACAGATGATTTATTTAATTAATAGATAATTTAAAAAAAAAATTAAAATTTATAAAATATGTGAATATGGGGGATTTATTATGTTCAATTAATTTTTTTGATAATGATAAAAACCTGATATAATTAAAATATTTATATTAAAAATACTTTTCTCTCATGTGGATATTAATGTAAAATTATTTGAATATTTCTGTAAATGAAATTATCGGTATCTTGTAATAATAAATGAATTATTACATTATTTAAACTCATAAAACACCTCTAATAGACAATTATAATTTGATATATTTTAAAAAATAATCCAGTTTTTATAGGCCACATATCTTTTTATTATAACATTCATGATAGTTAATCATTAAAATAACTTGATATTGTTGAAATTGTCCAAATGGTTCACAAGGGTTAAAAACAAATATATATTGGTGAAAAATTAAAATATAATTTTCAAAAATATAATTTTTGAGATTATTTTGACACATCTTCATCCTATATTCAATATATAAATATTTTTTCCACTATCATAGAAAGTATATTTTATACTAATTTTATAAATTATGTAGTTATATGTGTGTTACTCCATTCAATTATAAAAAGTATCCTTTTCTTATCTATTACATAAAACATATGAGATATATATTTTATTAATGGCCTACTATAATTAAATATTAAAAACTGAACACATTTGAATGACCTTAAATTCATTCCCAAATGCCTTCCGCTCGAGGCATAATATGTAAAAAAATGTTTCTCAATAAAGGAGAAGAAGTGTTAACATTATAAATTATTTTTTTTGTTTCTGATAACTCCATATTATTATTCTTGAATTAAAATTTGTAATATTATTTTTTATAATCTAATTATTTTTATTAAGATTTTGTGAAAATAATTGTATTTATACTTTAAATATTATTGGAAATAAAGACATCTCTTGTGCATATTTGATTACTACCACCGTGAAGAAGTGATGTGTTTTATTTAACATCACACATTCACTTTGATGAATATAATGATAGAAATTAAAAATTAAAAATTATTTATTTGATATTATTATTATTCTTGAATGTTTATTATTCATTAACCATCATATTTTACCGTGCATCCAAAAATAAGAACATCAATTATATGTTGTTTAGTACAATTATGTCCATAGAGATAAGTAATTACATCATCACCACTAATTTCTGAAATAGTGGAATAAGTTTAATTTATTATTAAAAATGATTTTATATACATAATTTTTATTCTAGATAATTTGGAATAAGGATCAATATACCAGTTCTGGTAACACTAAATAGAAGCGTGCATGAAAAGAGATGATGTTATAACCCATTAAAAATATTTATACAAATTATTGTTAATAAGCATGAGATGATATTTTATAATTAATTTATATAACAAATGATATACATGCATTTGAATCTAGATTAGATTTTAAGTAATTCTATATATATTATAATGGATGTCCAATGGCATATAAATGAACATGATTAATTAGAATAGTGATTTACATCATAATCAAATTCCATTTATGAATCATAATGATTTAGTTACCAATCTAAAAGGTATAAAATATTACAGGATTCTCTTTACTCAACGGATCACTTTGTCACTCATGTTTACAGAGAGGTAAATGCGTTGGCAGATGGGCTTTCAAATAAGGAAGTGAATGGTAATGATTATCTTTTGATGGATCGTGTGCCATATGATCTCCTTCCTCTATATAGGAAGGATCTTTGTAAATCTTCTTAATTTAGACTTGTGTAAGTTATCCTTTCTACTAATATAGGGGTCTTGATTTTCTTAGAAGGATCTCAGTTTTTTAAAAAAATTACTCAATATAATGAAACAATTATTTTTAGAAAAACTGACATTGTTTTACTATTTGATTCTGAATATTTTTCTTCTATGTATATGTTTTAATTAAAAAAATATCCATGAGTGTGTTTTAATAAAATAATATGATTGATAAAATTCATTTTTACACATATATTTTTACATAAAATGATTCAAGTTAATCATTCTATCATTTTATGAATATTGTAAATTTATCAAATTATTGGATGTAATTATTTTGTAATATACAAGACATTAAGAAATATATAATCATCATTACTGAGGAAATGGTTTGAATATTACATTACACGATTCCATGGAATTATTCTATGAAATATGTATCAATAATATTTTATATATAATTTATTTTTAAATAATTGATTTCAATATTCATAGGATATTTACACGATGCAAATTTTATATTCTGTATTAATAGATATTTTATATATGATAACATATGATTAAGATAATTCTGAATTACACTGTATATGATCAAATTATTCCATACTTATTATATATATTTATCATTTATTTTTATTAAGATTATATTTTATAAATCTTCTTTAATTTTCATCAGTTATGTTATGAAGAATATTATTTAAAACTCATTTTCATTCTACATTTTATGATATAAGGATATGTTGACTATTTTATGATCTTTTCTATAATATAAATAATGTTAACATTATATAATTTGTTATAACATGATTATATATGAATCTAATGTAGTAAATAAATTGTTATATATCATGATACAATTATAAAGAATGAGTTCAAGTGTTTGATAAATTTTCAGAAAAATGTATGGTCTCTTAATCCAGTATGAGATATAGATTTTGATTCCAGATGAATTATGACATATAATATAAGTGTGTATTCCACATCCATAATTATATTATTTATTAATTAGTTAAAAAATAAATATGAAATGTTCTCTATAACTCTAACTATGACACATTATTATGAATTTTTTTAGTCTGATTTAAACTAAGGTTTATTGAATAATTAATGATGATCTACCACTCATATGATTCATTTCTTTAAAAATAAAATTTTTTTATGCCATGAAATATTATTATTATCCATGATAAATTGGATGTTATCATTTTGGTTTATAATATTGATATTGAAGAATTATTATTTTTTTTACATGGATTTGAGCATCGATTTATATCACCCTTTTTTACCCTTACTATGAATCTAATCTTTTTGATTTTTATTTTTTCATTACCTAGGATAAGAATAATGTTTTTATGTTTTTTATGTCATTATATGAAAAAAGGATAAAAAACAATTCAAAATGATGAAGAGGGTAACTAAATACAATTTTTATGTATATATTCTCCAAATACATCAAACCATTATAGTCATTTCATGGATTATAATGTTACATAATGAATAATTATCTAAAATGATGAAAAATATATTTGGGAAATTATTATGACAACATAGTAGTATTTAGTGTGGGTTTTAGTGTTTCTTGGTAGATTTGGATTAGTTGAATTTGGTGAAAATCTATGTTATAATACTAATTTTATGTTAACATATTAATATATTTTTAAAATTGATGATAAGTAGTTTCATTATCAACACATTTCAATCAATATATTTAAAGTGGACTTGATTTTTTCATAGATTTTATAGGGTTAAAAAAACTAAAATTAGGTTCATGAGTATATCTCAATCATAATTCTAGTTCCTATATAATGTTCCCTTATTGGGTACCGTGTTTTACCATATTAGTGCGTATGAATCAATTAACATAAAATTTCTTTACAGTATATTATGAAGGGTGCGAATTCATATTGAACACGGATATACTAAATTAAACTTAACGATACATAAATTGAAAAGAATAGGTCATGAATAATATATAACATACATGATATTTTATTTAATTTTTAGTTTCACACAATGATAATGGTTTTTTCACACAATTATTTTGGAATATTTTCAGTGGATGTTAAATGAATGAACATTGTTACTGATAAATTTGATGGAAAATGATATTTTAGACTTCCAGGGAAACAAATTCAATGATAAATGGAATGAAATTATTTCTTATATGATTATAAATCATCTTAAACAATTAATAATGTGGTACTTTGATGTTTGATCAAGAGGGAGTGACATATTGTTCTGTCTTTCATGATGTAACATCTACCTTATTATTGTGGGTATTCTTATAGACTAGTGGATTTTTTATGGATCATTACCAATACCAAAATATTTTATATTCTATAGTACTATGAAAATGAAAATCATGTCCATGTCTTTATTTGTAGTGAATGTGCAACAAAAAAATGGTGGAATCATATTACGAATACAAGGATTTAGGGTGAAAGTAACTATTTATCATCAGAGGAGATTAGCATGATATATTTTAGTATGTAATTACTTATATTCCTATATAATAAAATAGAAATCGAATTCCCTGAGCTTAAGAAGATGGTTTATTAATGAATTATTATTTAATCGGAAACTTTTACAAGATTTCTATTGTATACTTTTTGTTTAATAAATACTCTTAAAAAATGGATCAACTGTTTAGTTTTTTTAACCATTCCAATAAAAATAGTTAGAAAAAAATAGTATATATATATAAATAATTCAACAATAACTCAAGTAATAAACCTTAGTGAGAGATTCTAACTATTCGTAGTGTTAGATAAGAAAATAAATATAGTGCCTTATGAAAATTTAAATAAATAACATTTTAAAAGGAATATATAGCCATATACATGTGACATATGTGGGATGAAAAATCAATAAAATTTATCCAATAATCATGTATAATGTCACGACCCGTCCTCGGGGCCCATGCCGTGACTACCCCAAGCCCGCCTTCTATAGGCCAGGGGCTGGCGACTAGCACCAAGGCGTAATTATCGGTAAAAAGGGAAGGCATTACCTTTTTAAAGTAAACAAACACCACAGAGCAAGTAAGAATAAGTAAACACTAAGTAAAAAACAGGGTACAATAGTAAGTGTGGAAAAGTAAGTGGGCCAGAATACAAACGCAAACTAAAAGTAAAGTACAACTGAAAAGGGGAGTACAACAACTGAAAAGTAAAGCCACAACATCGAGTCGTCCACTAGAAGTCCCACCTGAAGGGTGGGTATATATATCCTCCATAGCTCCTCGGGTCCAGTCGTCCGCTCCGAGTACGCCCCGCCCTGGGGTCAACCTCATGGTACCGACTTCTCCGCAAGCCTCATCCACGATCATCGCTGTCCATCGTCTGCAACCAACACAACGTAGTGCGGGCATAGCCCATGCAGGGGTGAGTATAAGCTATTCAGTAGGGACCCCAAGACCCTGAAGGTCTCCCAGAATCCACAAAGGATAATCCACAAAGGAAAGATACAAACACAAAGAAACATCCGACACTTCTTAGGTATATCCCTATACATATACATTAGTCATCAATTCTCGTTTGGCTCCAACATCAGAGCCCAAGTATAACCCAGTCCACACAAGAAAACACAACCCATTCCACACAGGAAAGCAAAATGTAATCCACACAGGATATCAGGTCAAACTTATCGAAGATAAGGATTGAAAGTCAAGATTCAGCTCTCACAGATATACTTCATCATATGACGATAGAGACGGTCAGATATAGCCACTGATTCATCTAAGCTGTCAGACCCACACAGGATCGTTAGGTACTAACCCCCGTAATGACCCACAATGTATCGATATGTAATAACCCCCGCAATGTCTCACACAGGATCTGGCCCACACATGATCGATAGGTAACTAACACCCGCAATGACCCACACAGGATCAGACCCACACAGGATCTGTAGGCGCTGGCCCACATAGGATCGCTGAGCGCTGACCCCCACAGGATCGGTAGCACTGATCAACATAGGATCGCTGAGTGCTGTAGTCGTCGCTGTCGAATCCACGGATTATTTCTATACAGTCATCATCGACGTCGCTGTCGCAGCCAGCTCTAGTGTTCCCGCACACAGCAAGATCGTTTGGGAGGGTCCGCTCCACTATCCGAGGGGCTGATACATCAACCGACACATAGTCCGGTGTTGATGTCTCCAAAATTTCAGTATCGTCAACAGGAACTCAATCTCACAGACGGCATGTCAATCGGACACCCGGTCTGAGAGTTATTGGCTTATCCATCCTAGGGGCCCGGTTGGTTTTTAAGTCAAAACCAACCCAACCATACTCCAACTGTGTCCAAACCTTGATTGGAGTAAGGAAAAATGTCCGTCTCACTTAGAGGAATCCAAAACAGTCGACGGCACGTCAATAAGACGTTCGGAGCTCACGTTATAAGTGTTTCTGCTCTGAGAGCCCGGTTAGTTTCGTGTACGAACCAAACCGACCGAACACAAGGTACTCTGAAACCTTGAGTGTGATATACCGAAATGACCGTCTCGATCTAAATATCGCATCGCAGCTGATGGTGCATCAATCGGACGTCTGTATCCCATGTTATGGGTAACAGACTAAAAAAGTCCGGTAATACGGGGTTCGGGCCCGGTCCGACCCGACCTGGTACCACCTGGGTCAGCCCAACCCGGGTCGACCCGACCAGGGTCGGGGTCCGGCCCACTCGGGCGTGGCCCGGTCCGGCTGGCGTGGCCCGGCCTGGCGGTCCGGTCGGGCAGATCGTCCTGGGCAACCGGCCCGGTGCGCTGGTGCTCTGGTTCCAGCCAGGTGGCTCGGCCGTTCGGATGAGCGGATGGGGGGGGGGGGGGGGGTGTTCCCCCATGTGTGTAACCACGGAACCCATGATGGGGGGCCGCTCAAGCTGGCCAGTGGGGGTTGTAACCCCTGGAACTTCGTCTTACCAGCCGCCCCTCTCCGGCCGGCCAGCCGCTGCCGCCACGGGACCGGCAAGGGTCGGTCCCCCTACTTCGACGTCGGTGGTCTAGAACCGGCCGCCAGTTCCCCTAATCCACCACAGCTTCAGACGTAGCCTTGGAGTGACCGGCGCAGCGCGACGGTGCCGCGCCCCTCCACCGCGGCCCCGCTCCGGCCATGGTGACTTCGAGGTTCCTTCGAGGTTCTTTGTCGCGGTGTGACGGTGTTGCAGATTAGTTTGATTCCAACGGCTCCGCGCTTCTCCGCACTACCTTTAACATATCTCGCGCGGTGCATCGGCACCGCACCGCCTTACATGAGCCACAACCAAGATCAACAAACTAGGGGGAGGAGGGTCAGCCGTGTTTGTGCGGTTTGTCCTCCTCCCGTTATTGTGATAACAGGCGGGTCAAAATGGAAGGAAGAAGGTGACAGATGTAATCACGAACAAAAAAATAAAATTAACCCATACATTTTCAAGTTCGTTGAGCGAGGGTTCATCACGGAAATAATCGTCGTGAAAGAAGAGGTCACGGAAGGAGAGAGTCGCGTCACAGAGAAATGATTTTTCAGTGTCGCGTTGTCGATCTTCGAGGATCCGGCGTTTTTTTCGACCTTTGTCGGAGGTCGGCATTCTTTGCGTTCTTCGTCGATGAAGAAGAAGATACTAGAGCTCTATAGATTTTCTCCAAAGCCTCCCAAAGACTCACACAACAAGATTCAACATAAATAAAATTAGTCGGTCACTTATTTTATTAACATGACTTAAGTTTGAAATTCAAAAGTTAAATTAAAACACTCAAATTAAACACACCTAATTAATTAACATAAGTTTTCATCATTAATGGTGAGTTGAAGGAGTTAGGGAAAATGAAGGGGTGGGGTCCGTGTGGGCCCCACCTCCCTCATAACCCTTCATGGGAAGTTGGGTGGTTACCCAACTTCCACCCAATGTTTTTAACTACCAAGAAAAAATAAAAATTGAAGCTCAATTTTTTTTAACTTCCTCAATTTTTAACAACTTCTCTCGGGAAAACGCAACTCCGGAAAAGGTGTTCCTTAGAAATTACCAGTGCTTCGAATCCATTGGTACCCTCGGAATTCGATTCCGAGCACCGGTTCAAAAGTTAGAAAAACTCACTCGTTCATTCACTGAACGTACCCAAGCTAAACTTCGGATAGAAATTCCGGGCACACCGGGCCTCAGAATCAAGTTCCGTCAGAAATTGAATTATTTTAAAATCCCAAAGAAAATTAAGAAATAATTTCCCTTTAGTTTTACTGGCCTTTAAATTACTCCCTCCTCGTGGATTTACGTCCCCATAAAGATACATCAAAAACTAGGGGAACAAATGTGGGTACTAGGCACGCATCTGAGCCTCCCACTCCCAAGTGCTCTACTGGAGGTTCCTATGCTGCCATATGATGCGCACTAGAGGAATCAACTATCCACATAGGGCCCACTTATATCAATCCTTGACCTCCTCTGTGACCTCCGCAAAAGTCTCCCCATGATTAATGTCCAGCTCCCCATGGTCAATGATATGCGTCGGGTCCTTCATGTATCTCCTCAGCTGAGATACATGGAAGACGTCTGCACTCGGTGCAACTGAGGTGGTAGATCCATGAGATAAGCCACCTTTCCAATCATACTGATGACCTGTAATGGTCCGATGAAGCGTGGATACAACTTTCCGCATCAGCCAAATCATTGTATACCAGGTCGAGGTGAGACCCGCAAGAAGACGTGGTCGCCATCCTCAAACTCTAATGGCCTCCGCCTACTGTCATTATACGACTTCTGTCGGCTCTAAGCTATCCTCATATGCTCCTGGATGATCTGAACCTTCACTGTCATGGCCTGGACCATCTCTAGTCCCACATGTGCTGACTCCCCAGGGTCTGTCCAGGACAGAGGTGACCTGCAAGGTCGGCCGTACAACGCCTCGTATGGTGCCATCCCGATGGTGGAGTGATAGCTGTTGTTGTACGCGAACTCCACCAAGGGTAGGTGGTCCTCCCAGCTGCGACCAAAGTAAGGGACACATGTGCGGAGAATGTCTTTGAGAGTATTAATGGTCCTCTCCGTCTGACCATCTATCTGAGGGTGAATGGTGGTACTCAGACGTAGGTGTGTCCCAAATGCCTCCTGCAACCCATTCCAAAGATGGGAAGTAAAGTGAGCATCTCGATCAGAGACGATAGATGATGGAACACCATGAAGTCGTACAATCTATTGAACGTAGAGACGTCCCAAGCTCTCCACTAAGCCCTACGCTCTGATGGGTAAGAAGTGAGCTGAAATGTTGAGTTGGTCGACAATCACCCAAATGAATTCATGACCTCTGGAAGTGTGTGGAAGTACAGTCACAAAGTCCATAGATAAACCGTCCCACTTCCACTCTGGGACCTCCAAGGGCTATACCAAGCCTGCTGGTACCTGGTGCTATTCCTTCACCTGCTGGGAGGTGAGGCATCGAGAAACGAACTCTGCCACAACCTTCTTCTTGCCCGACCACCAGTGCTGTCATTTGAGATCCGGGTACATATTCTCCACTCTAGGATGTACCGCCAAAGGGGAAGTGTGAAACACTCTCAGCACCTCCACTTGTAAATAAACGGGTACCAAGGTATGTCCTCTGAAAAGGACATCGTGCTCTCCTCCCACGGAGAATCCATCAGGTGCTTGTCCTAAGGATATTTGTGTACAACGGGTCTCACAGTCGGCGTCCCCATGTTGTGCCACTATGACCCGCTACAGTAGTAGAGGAGTGATTGTGAGTGACTGAAGGAAGGCTGCTCTATCTCTAGCCATGAAGGATATCTACAAAGCAGCTAGCTGCTCTGTCACCTCCCCAAGTAGCTGAATGCATGTCCTCCTACTGAGAGCATCAGCTACCATGTACCACTTTCCAAGAGTATAGACTATCTCAATGTCAAAGTCCTGGAGGAACTCGCTCCATATCCGCTATCTCAAGGTCCGGTCCTTCTGTGAGAAGATATACCTGAGACTCTGCAGGTCAGAATAGACTGTAAAGCGCTCGCCAATCAGATAGTGTCGCCACATCTTCAGAGCGAAGACCACTGCTACTAACTCCAGGTCATGGGTAGTGTAGTTCTACTCATGCTGCCTCAACTGACGTGATTAATAGGAAATCACGGCTCGCTCCTACAACAGGACACATCCGATTCCTCTACCAGATGCATCGCAGTAAACTACGTACCTTAATCCCTCCTCCAACAACCTCATGTTAGGCACGCTGGTCAATCTCTATCTCAGCTCCGGGAAACTCTGCTGACATCTTTCTGACGTCACAATGGGTTTCCCCATCTTCGTAAAAGCTGAGAGTGGTGCCGCAACTCTGGATAAGTCTGGAAAAAATCTCTGGTAGGACCTAGCTAGTCCCAAGAAACTCTGCACCTCTGTCACATTCATTGGTGGCTCCCAAGCTAGCACTGCTTCGATCATCGCATGATCCACAGCAACACCCGCCTCAGAGATGACGTGTCCCAAGAAGTGGACCTCACATATCCAGAATTGAAACTTAGAGAGATTTCCATAAAGCTGGTGCTCTCAGAGTGTGTCTAGTATAACCCGTAAGTGGTAGGTGTGCTCCTCCTTAGTCGTCGAGTAAATCAAAATGTCGTCGATGAAGACCATGACAAATTGATCGAGGTATGGCTGAAAGATCTTGTTCATGAGGGACATGAACACTGATGTAGCATTGGTTACGCTGAATGGAATAACCAAGAACTCATAGTGGTCGTACCGACATCTGAAGGCAGTCTTCTGCACGTCCTTGTCTCGAACTCTGAGCTGATGATAGCCTGACCTGAGGTCTATCATCGAGAACCATCGTTCTCCCTTGATCTGATCGAAGATGTCATCAATCCTCGGTAGCGGATAATTGTTCCTCACTGTCACCTGGTTCATGCGACGATAGTCGACACAAAGTCTCAAGCTCTCATACGCCTTCTTGTCGAACAATATCAGGGAAGCCCAGTGTTAAACACTGGGTCAGATGAATCCCTTTTCCTGTAAGTCCTCCAACTCTACCCATATCTCTAGAAGATCAGCGGGGGCCATTGGATATGATGGAGGGGATATCGGGGCTGTCATGGGGTACATGTCAATATAAATGTCTACCTCTATGCGAGGAGGTAGTCCTGGAACGTCATCGGGGAAAACGTCTGTATACTGATCCACCACTGCAGGAAAACCAGGACTCCACACGTCAACTGCTCCTAGGATGAGGCTAGTCAACTGATGAGTGATGGACTGTCCTCTCCTCTGCGTGAGTCCTACCTATGCTGCAAAGGCTCCCTTCTCGCCGGTGAAGGTGAACCTGCTCCCGTTGGGGCGTACACACCACACCTTGTGCCTAATACAGTCGATCTGAGCATGGACTGTAGATAACCAATCCATGCCCAAGATGACGTCGCATGGCCTCGATGCCGCTACAAGAAGATCCCAGCCGAAATGCTCGCCTCCTAAAGTAAGCTCACACTGCCGACACTAGTGCGTAATCATCGAGTCTGCTCCCATAGGAGTCTCTAGCCATAAGGATGGAGCCCACGGCTCTGTCGGAATCTCCGAGCTCTAAACAAGGGCAGAAGCTATGAAATAATGACTCGCTCCTGTGTATATAGGAACTACAGCAAGGGTGGAATAGACACAAATAGTACCTCGAATCATCTCAGGTGCTCTGTGGTCGTAGACCTCCACTTCCTGAAGTTGTTCCTGTCTCTGCCCGCCGGCTCCCTGTGGTCGGGGTGGACCTCCTAGCGGTGGTGGTGGTAGAGCCTCAAAGCGTCGCCCTCCACCTGCTGCTCGGCCATCTCCTCTGCCTCGTCCGCCTGCTCCCTGAAGACTGTCACGATCGACCCTTTTCCTCTACCTGGTGGTCCCTCAATTGTCTGTTGCTCCTCTGCATGGCAGGTCGGGCAGTCACGAGGCATGTGTCCCTTTCCACCGCATGCGTAGCACTGTCTGCCTCTCGAAAGACTGACTCTGTGTTGTGTTCCCCGCACTACTGAGCCAGTGTCCTGAGGTCGTCTTCCTGAGGGTATGGTCTCCCTGGACCCATGACTCAACCGTCAACTGCCTCCTGTAGAAGACTCTGCTACGTGCCGCCCTGCGAAAGGTCTCACTACTGATGAATGATCAACAAGGAAGCTCTCGGTCAGAAGGGATCGCTCTAGTACCCCTGCCTTTGTCGGAATACTGCAGGAGATCAGGAATTCCCTGATCTCATGCATCAATCCCTGCTCAAATGTCCGGGCCCCAAAGAATGGGTCCCATACCATGTCTGTCGAGTACCACGAGAGATTGGTAAATCTTGCCGAGTACTGGGCAACCGTCAAGCTTCCCTGCCGTAGTTGTAGAAGATCCTGGATGTGCACCGCACGGAGGGTGGTTGGGACGAACTTCGAGCGAAAGAGGATCTCAAAGTCCGTCTAGAGGAGAGAAGCCTCTTCATGCACCTGGAGAGTCATGCTCCACTATTTTCCTTCTGCAGCATTCAGGAGGTTCGCTGCGAGGATCACCATGAGGTCTTTTGGTGTCCTCACTAACTTGAAAACCTGTACAACTGCCTCCAGCCAATCCTCGACTGCATGAGGGTCCGTCTCCCCGTGGAACCTGGCTGGTCGCTGACACTGAAACGCGTGCAGTTCACTAAAGCGACGTGCATCGTCAGCGGCTAGGGCTGGTAGCCTCAGTGGCTCGGCGGGTAGCGGTACTGCCGATGCATCTGCTGTCAAAGTGCCATGTACCAAGGCCTCGTTGCTTGGTGGGCTGTCATCACGCACAACTCTCAGAACCCTAGCTAGATGCCATCGTGGGGCCATCCTGAAAATAAACCGCTGCGCCACGGTCAAACAATATACTTGGTGAGCTGACATAAAGTAATCATAAAGAAAACTTGAAACACACATGCAATCAATGTTTTCGTGCATTAAGTCAGAAATCAGAAGTCAGGGTCCTGGTGTACGGATACTTCGGCCTCCGCACCAACACTGGACTCCCTGGTCTAATAAACACACTCAATACTCTTAACACTATTTCTTCACATAGAAAAATATTAAAGTCCTGAGTTATGCGGTAGAACCGAACTCCTCTGATACCAAATTTTCATGACCCTTCCTCGGGGCCTGTTCCATGACTACCCAAATCCCTCCTTCCATAAGCCAGGGGCTGACGACTAGCACCAAGGCGTCATTAACAATAAAAAGGGAAGGCATTGCCTTTGTAAAGTAAACAAACACCACAGAGAAAGCATACAGAAGTAAACACTATGTAAAAACTGGGTAGAACAGTAAGTGCGGAACAGTAAGTGGGCCAGAATACAAACCCAAACAGAAAGTAATGTACAACTAAAAAAGGGAGTACAACAACTGAAAAGTAAAGCCGCATCCTCGATTCGTCCACTAGAAGTCCCACCTGATGGGTGGGTACAGATAGCCTACACAGCTCCTCGGGTCCAGCCATCCGCTCCGAGTATGCCCCGCCCTGGGGTCCACCTCCAGGTACTGACTACTCTGCAAGACTCAACCACGATCAGCGATGTCCGTCGTCTACAACAAACACAACGTAGTGCATGCATAGCCCATGCAGGGATGAGAATAATCTACTCAGTAGGGACCCTGAGACCCTGAAGGTCTCCCAGAATCCAGAAAGGATAATCCAAAAAGGAAAGATACAAACTCGAAGTAACATTTGTCACTTCATAGGTATATGCCCAAACATATACCTAAGTCATCAATTCTCGTTCAGATCCAACATCCGAGCACAAGTAAAACCCAGTCAACATAGGAAAACACAACCCATTCCACACAGGAAAGCAAAACGTAATCCACACAGGATATCAAGTCAAAATTATCGACGATAAGGGTTGAAAGTCAATATTTAGCTCACACATGTATACTTCTACGTATGACGATAGAGACGATCAGATATAGACACTGATTCATCTAAGCCGTCGGACCCACACAAGATCATTAGGTACTAACCCCCCTAATGACCCACAAAGGATTGATAGGTACTAACCCCTGCAATGACCCACAAAGGATCGTTAGGTAACTAACCCCCACAATGACCTAAACAGGATCGGACCCACACAGGGTCTATAGCCACTAGCCCACACAGGAACGCTGAGCACTGACCCACACAGGATCGGTAGCACTTATCCACGTAGGATTGCAGAGTTCTGTAGTCGTCGCCGTCAAATCCACAGAGTATTTCTGTACAGTCGTCATCATCTTCGCAGTCGCATCCAGCTCTAGGGTTCCCACACACTGCAAGCTCATTTGGGAGGATCTGCTCCACGAGCTGAGGGGCTGATACATCAACAGACACATAGTACGGAGTTGATGTATCCAAAAGTTCCATATCGTCAACAGGAACTCAACGTCATAGACGGCGCGTCAATCGGACGCTCGGTCTGAGAGTAATTGGCTTTTTCATCCCATGGCCCGGTTGGTTTTTAAGTCAAAACAACCTGACCGTACACCAACTACGTCAAAACCTTGAGCAGAGTAATCCAAAAGATCCGTATCACATAGAGGAATCAAACAAATTCGATGGAATGGCAATCAGACGTTTGGAGCTCACGTTATAAGCGTTTCCGCTCTGAGGGCCTGGTTGGTTTCGTGTACGAACCAACCAGGCCGAACACAAAGTACTTCGAAACCTTGAGTGTGATATACCAAAACGACAGTCTCGATCCGAGGATCGCATCATAGATAATGGTGCATCGATCGGAGGTCCACAACCCATGTTATGGGTAACAGACTGAAAAAGTCCGGTAATAGGGGGTTCGGGCCCGGTCCGACCCGGCCCAGATCCACCTGGGTCGGCCCGAACCGGGCACCCGACCCGGGTCCCGGTCCGGACCGCTTGGGATCGTCCTGACCCAAGTCCTAGTCCGGACCGCTTGGGAGCGTCCCGGCCAGGCTGGCGCGGCCCGGCCCAGATTGGGCGCGGCCTGACCGAGTGGTCCAGGAGGGTGGCTCCGCCTGGGCAGCCGGCCCAACGCGCTGGAGCGCTGGCGCCAACCAGGTGGCTCAGCCATTCGGCCGAGTGGATTGGGGGGGGGGGTTGTGTTTCCATCATGTGTGTAACCACGGCCTCCATGATGGGGGGCCGCTCTAGCTAGCCAGTCTGGGGTTGTAACACCCGGATCTTCGTCTGACCGGCCGGCCCACTCCGGCCGGCCGGCCGCTGCCGCCACGGGACCGGCAAGGGTCGGTCCCCCTGCTTCGATGCCGGCGGCCCGAAACCGGCCGCCGGTTCCCCTGCTCCGTCGCGGCTTAAGCCACGGCCTTGGACCGATAAGCGTGGCGCGATGGCGCAGCGCCCCTCTGCCGCGGCCCCACTCCGGCCGTGGTGTCTTTGAGGTTCCGTCGAGGTTCATTGGCGCGACACGACGACACCACAGATTAGATTGTTTCCAACGGCACGGTGCTAAGGCGCCGCGCTTCTCCGCCCTTCCATTAACATTTCTCGCGTGGTGCATCGTCATCGCGCCTCCTTACACGAGCCGCAACCAAAATCAACCAACAATGGGGGAGGAGGTCAGTCGTGTTTGTGCGGTCCGACCTCCTCCCGTTATTGCGATAACAGGCGGTTCAAAATGGAAGGAAGAAGGTGACGGAAGTAGTCACGAACAAACAAATAAAATTAACTTCTAATTTGTCAAGTTTGTTGAGTGAGGGTTCATCGCGGAAATAACCGTCGCAAAAGAAGACGCCACAGAAGTAGAGAGTTGCGTCGCAGAGAAATGATTCGTCAGCATCGCGTCTTTGATCTCCGAGGATCTGGCGCTCTTGGCGACCTTCATCGGAGTTCAGAGTTATTCGCATACTTAGTCGATGAAGAAGAATATCCTCAAGCTCTATATCTTTTCTCCAAAGCCGCCCAAAGGCTCACAAAACAAGATTCAACCAAAATAAAATAAATCCTTCACTTATTTTTTTAACATGCCATAAGTTTGAAATTCAAAAGTTGAATTAAACCACTCAAATTAAACTCACCTAATTAATTAACATAAGTTATCAACATTAATGGTGAGTTGAAGAAGTTAGGGAAAATGAAGGGGTGGGGTTCGTGTGTACCCCACGGCCCACATAACCTCTCATGGGAAGTTGGATCGTTACCCAACTTCAACCCAAAAGTTTTCATTACCAAGAAAAAATAAAAATTGAAGCTCAATTTTTATATTTACATCCACAATTTTTAAAAACATCTCCCATTAAAACGAAACTCCAGAAAAGGTGTTCCTAAGCAATTACTGGCGTTGCAAATCCATCGGTGACCTCAGAATTCGATTCCGAGCACCGGTTCAAAAATAAGAAAAACTCGCTCGTTCGTTCACTGAACGTACCTAATCTAAACATCGGATAGAAATTCCGGGCACACCGTCCCTCATAATCAAGTGCCGTCAGAAACTGCGTTCTTGTAAAATCCCAAAGAAAATTAAGAAAAAAATTCCCTTCAATTTTACAGGTCATTACATATAACCATTAAATGTGTAAAGCCTAATGGTTAACATTATGAGTGTAAGATGGTGATGAATATTATGTTATATGTAATGGATGATAAGAAGACCCAAACTAATGTGCCACCAACACTACAATTCTAAAGTTACATAGAGTATGAAAATTATAACAATATAATAATGTATATTTTTTATGATGATCGTTAATGTAAAAGTTCTATTAATCAAATAGATATTGGAATTTCTATGTAATCATGACTACTATGTTAGTTTATGAGAATATCATGTGGTATGTTACACATATCATCCACAATAGGAATGTAATTATCATTGTAGATTCTATATCCTTGAACTCTTTTATATCATTGTAATATTCCATGGGAATCATATTACTTCCTCATCAATTAAATTTTTAGTTATCCTTTGGTGCACCAAATGGATGGATGATCACATATTAATTTTATTTTTCAAATCTAAATAATATTTTTGGAAATTTAATTTTTGAAAATATTATGATTATTCAATGATTTTAATTTTGTTACATTTTAGTAATTTATATACTTTCTTAGTTCAGATCCCTTTTAAACATCCTTAGAAGGGATTCGAAATTTATTAATTCGTATCCATCATGGTTATATATCTCATATGGCTTGGGAAAAAACAAACATTTAGGATATTTTAATTATATGTTTGTTTGTTGATCTCATTCCATAATATTATCCCGTTCTTCCTATAAATTGTCGTTTTCTGTTTTGTATAAAATTTATACATGGTTCTACCCCTATCTGAAAAAAAGTTACATAATGTGTCTGACTGAATTTTAGGTATTAAATAATAACTCCTGGAAAATATTAATAAGGGATTCATAATCCTTAGTACATCAAATTTCAGTGAAACTATTCTTCTTTTAATGATTAAATATATATTTCAAGGTTTCTTTCTTTAATTATAGGGAACATAAGAATAACACTATCATGAAACCCAATTATATTACATGTACCAATGGATTTTTTGATCAATTACAAAGAACGTAGTATTTTTTTTAAGATTGGACATCTAGCTGCACACTAACCATTAAGAGAATTTAATGAAGAAATACCCAATATATAATTCCAAACATTGTATGGAAAATATGAATGTTTATTCATTCCATTTGGTCCTAATAGTTCCCCCACTATCTTCAACGATTTAATGAATAATGTCTGGATAGATTACCTTGATCAGTTTGTGGTTGTATTTAAATATTATATTTTAATATATTCCAAGTGTAACGTGTGGCATAAATATTACTATTGAATTTTACATAACATCTAAATGAAGGATATTTTTTTTTGAAAAAATTTAGTAGAATGAATATTGGATTCATAAATTTTTATTCATGGGCCATATAATATAATGTGCATGTATTTGAGTTGATCTTCTAAAAAAAGTATTTTATTGAAAAATAGCATAGACAAATCAATGTTACGTAAATTTTATTTTTCATTGTACACATTTGTATTACTGATGCACTATGATATATTTATCATGAAAAATTAATCATCTCATAAGCTTTACTTGAAAATGGGTAAAATTCATGTGTGTTAGTAAATGTGTGGAGTATATCATAGGTAAAAACATAATATGGTTTAGTGTAACTATTCTAACACTTATGTAAATAATATAATGGGAAGTGATATATAGTGGTGAATAATATAAGATAAAATGGTTTCTAATCAATCATAATTATATCTTCATATCACATACCACACACCAATTGGAAATACATGATGAAAATTACCATACTGATGATTTAGACCATGAGGTATTAATTTTTTTATTGCGGATATAGAGGAATTATTTTTTGGTGAATGTTATGGAATATATATAGTTCATAAAATATTGATTTATTTTTAAAAAAATGAGATTAATTTTTCCAAGAGAAAATGGCTCTAATTGATTACGGTTTTATCTTGTCATCAAATTACATTCCTTAGATGGTGGATAAGCATATTGATGTTATGAGTCGGAATGTCAATTTAGGATTTTTAATAATTATATTATCATGTCATCCAATATATATTGATATGATGAAAATGGATGTTGAAATCTTGATTAATGTTGTTATATCATATATTTATGAAAGGAATGTTCAACTACATATCCTTGATTTTATTAATGAGATGAAACTAGGTAATGGTGGAACATTAAAGGTATGTTTGAAATGAACCCTTATTAAGGAATGATTTTTTGGAATGATATAGGTCATAGAGATTTTATGGCCATATCAATATTATATTTTAATATGGAATGTTAGATGACGCTCAAAGTACATTAATTTATATTATTCATTAACGAAGAAGATATATAGATATTTGGATAAATAATTTTGGTCAAATTCAAAACAAGATTTATTATATAGTTATTATCTAGATTAATGGTATATTTTCATCATTATGATATGAAAAAAATTTCAACAATGTTCTTACCACCATTTCACAATCAAGAATCGAAATAGGAAAATATTTCAATTTTTTCACAAAATAAATTCCCAAAACAACTATCGGGAAATTTTTATCTAGGTTGTGGTCATGTTCCGTCAAAATTCAGTACAATTTATTCCCATCAAGGATTCTTTCACTCTTAATGATATTATCAAGTTATAATTTAAGGTCATTTTGTGATTTCGGAGAGTATAACTTTCAATTCAATATTATTGGGATTCGAGGATTACCTCTATGTTCTAGAGAAGTCATTAGATAGAATTTTAAATAGGGTTGATTTTATATAATATATATCATACATAGATATAGGATTAATCTAATATGAATATCCAAAAACTAGAAGTTATTTTATGAGAATGCTCAATGTATTTTAATCGTGGTTTGGGTAAAAAAATTTATATAGTTAATTTTTTAAAACATAAAAAAATTCACTCAAGAATTCAGATGGATCCACTTAAAACCCAATATGTAATAAAATTTATGAAGCATATAATCATATACAAAATTTGGGAGGAAATAAATTTTGGTATTAGTTTAGTTACAATATTCTATAAGAGGTTAGAGCCTTTCCTCAACAAATAATGTCTTCATATTTTCCCAATAAATGTAATGCTGGCAATCATCATTGAGATATAGAGTTCAAAATTAGTGAAATGTTGTTCTAATGAATATATCCTTGGTAAATGTTTATGATATTTAGAAGAAAAAATATTTGTGCAAAAAATACGACTCTGATTTTATTGATTGTATTGGTATTGTATCTTATCAACTAGTTCTTAAAAAAAATATCTCAAATGATCATGATCTGTTCTTGGTATTTCTATAGAGGAAGCACACACCTAATCTATCTCATGACCTAAAATACCAGGTATTTTCATTAGAGAAAGGCCTATATTATATGGAATAGACATTGGAGATTTTATCTCATAGAGATAATGTGGGATGAATAAATACCCCTCACCTGGTCAATAATTTTTAGTGAACCAAAAAATTAAAGGAAACTATATGGGAACATGAGGATGTGATGATGCTTACGCAACCTCAATTTTTTATGTCAAACTATCCATTTTATGATTTTGTTATTAGTATATGTTGTACTATTATTACACCTAGCTATATTATAATTTTTTTACTATATAAAAATTATTTTTCATTAATATTTTTCTTCACATGAAATTGACATGCATAATGAAACCATGATATAATATTGAAATATTATTTTTTAAATGTGAAGGGTTTTAAATATCTAATTTATTGTTTGGTATGATTATGGATTAATACATTTGTAATGATAATATTTTTATTACTAACGTATAAAATAAATTATTTTGTTATAATGTTTTTAAAATATTACATAACAGTTATTGAAGGGAAATAGAGTTGTTTATCTAAAAAAAACTCTTATAAGCAATTATTAAAAATTATTTTCTATCAAATTTATACATTTTATTTCATAATATACGTATTATTCATAAATATTAACTATAAAAAATTTCAAATAGTAAATTTATCAAATTTTACATATATAATATATTTTTAGTGAATAGTTATATTTTTTTATTTATATAAAATAACCTTTTTTATTTAAATTGAACTATTATGATATGAAATTGATTTTAAAGTAAAATAATCCATCTTTTTATTGATACATTATTGTTAAATAAATATTAATATTAAATTTACCGTATTATGGTCTATGTCTTTTTTTGGATTAAATGCACATTTTTCTAAAAAAATATTATCATTAAAATATAGACATTTTTATTATTTTTTTTATTCTATGTATATAAATATATTTATGAGAAATAGATTAAATATTTAGAATCATTAGGTCAAGATATGTAAAAAAACCCACATTTATTTTTTATTTAATCAATCAATTATCATAAATGTTTCAAAAATATGTCCACAAGGTTCCATATTTCATTGATTCTGCCAAAAATACTATTTAAATAAAATTATAAATAAAAAATGTCAATCAATTTGTGATGAAATATGACATTTTTATTCAAAATCATAGTAATGGTTTAAATTCTGTTATAAATTTTTAGTTAAAATATAAATCAATTATATTTATCATGATAAATTATTTTTTTGTTGGAGTGATTCAATAATTGACTAATATTCTTATGAAACGCTAACACAATTTTTATTAAAATAATAAATAATAAAAATATTATTAATATTATATTTTAAAAAATAATGGTGAATTATTTTATTCAATAAATTTTATATATAAATATAACGTAATCGTTTTTTTATAATTTTTTATTTTAATTATATTTTAGTCCTAATTACATTAAATTCAAATTATATGTTATGTTCCAAACATGAAAATAATGATACTTTTTAAAGAAAAATATTTTATTAAATTATATAAATTTAATTAAAATCATATATTCATCTAGGTTAATGAGAAATGGATGCAAATACCATCCATGGATCCTTAATGGATTATTTTATTTTTTATGGTATTAATATTTATCCTTAAAGAGTACATTTATTTGATATTCTAGAAATTGTGAAATGCGTCAACCAGTGGTAATACTATAAAATAATGGTTAAAAAATCATAAAAATGTTTCCTAATATTATTAAGTACATATAAATTTATTCATTATCTTCATATGTTTGGTATTTACCATTTTGGTAAAAATTGATTTATGAATATAATATTATAATAATATAATACTTATTTTTATTCTAATAGCCCTCTCCACAGACTTATAAAAGGGAACCACTTCACCTATGTTGTTCTATCATTTTAAGCCTCAAATCAATAAAATACATTACCATCATAGCTTTTTTATTCCCTAATCACATTTTATATCTTCTAGAAATTTAAAAAGATCATTCATTCATGTTTTAGGTTTAATCACAACATGATTTCCCAAAAAGGTGGTATAATAATTTTTTTAGCATATTACATTTTGTATTGTTTTTTAACATTAATAAAATATATATTATATATTATAAATATTTAAATTACTATGTAAAATATTCACAATTTTTATTATTATAATGGATCGAACATTATACTCCTCTATTCAATTATATAATTATAGATAACAACACTCATTTATAGGTGTCAACTACCACCTCCCTAGAGTGATGAATTTTATTATTCATAACCAAATCATTTTAATATTAATAATTTTTGAATAATTGATATATATTATGTCTATGATACCATTATTTTCCTATATTGGTGAATTATTATTTACCATTCTTTTTTTCCATCCATCACAAAAATTGAAACATCACTCATGCAAACAAACAAACTACCGTATCCCTGAGGATATGTAAATCATTTTTTTTCAAAAAACTAAATTAATTCATATATATTTATATATAATTTTAAATTATGAAAATAATTACATGGTTAATACTTTCGATTAGATGGAACTATGATTAAATTAAAAGGACCAAGACTGAAAAATAGAATCACACATGATGCAGAATAACCATTAACCTTGAATAATTGATTCATAAATAAATGCTCATAAATGGGTGATAATATGATATATGTAAATCATATATGATTTTAAATAATTGGTTACATTTTTGAAGTACATTTAAAACAAGTTTATCTTCCCTTACTTGAGTATTTAACTCTGAAGTCTAATGAAACTTGAGGTAGGGGGTTTATTTTTTAATTCCATATTAATCAGTATAGTTTATTATTTAGTTTCCATATATGAAATTATGTGATTATTATATAATAAATAATAGTCATTAATATTATACTAGGTTTTATAAATGATAATATTATTAATTTATTTTTCTCCACATTATCTATTCAACAGATTAAATGAATTTTTTTAAGGGAACCCACTAATGTTTTACAATACTTCTTAGAATAAATTTATCTCTTAAAAATGTTTTATTTAATTAGTTTATTTTTTTTGAATACTCTCCAAATATTATATTTTTTTTAATATATTATATGTTATATTAAAATTTTTGAAGGGAACATTCTTGTCTTTTATTGAATGTGTGACTTTTTACAGAAAATGTAAAAGGAATCATTTTTTGTATAAGTTTTGAATACAATTTCCCAAAACCATGGAAACTCAATATAATGAATGATAAATTAAAATAATTCATGGTTCTAATCCAATAAAAAATATCCTTATTATTTTATAATAATTATGATTTTTAATAATGGATATCATAACTAAATTGTATATTTTTCAGGGTACTTTTATTTTTGATTCAAAATTTTAATTTCCCTTATGATTTACTTAGGATATGGTCAAATAATACCATTATAATTATCTCTCAATATTCTTTTGATGAATGTAATGTTGAGATTTTTTTTGAAACCAACTTATTTTCTATTGTAATTACATAGATATTCTATGTAATTTTTTCAATTATATGAAATTATTAAAAGTCAGTAAAAATTGAAAGCATGCGATTCTGAGGCCTGGTTTGCCTAGAATGAATTTCTGAACATTTTTAAGGTACGTTCAGTAAACATGTGGGCATAATTTTTTATCATTGTAACATGTTATTGGATTAAAAATTTGAGGGTAGCATTGAATCTGCAACATTGGGTTTCACATATTGGAGTCCTCACTTCTACCACAATAGGTCTAGTGAATATATAATTTTGTGGACATTTGAAAGATTAATAAAATAAAATGTCATGTTATTTTATTTCTATTCTTTTACTCAAGTGGAAGAGCGGTGGTGGCGGGACTAACGACACGTCAAGACATTAAATGTATTGACTCCCCTTTATTATTTTAATTGAACCATTATAATTTTATGGTTTATTAATTAAATGAACCCCATTTATTCCATGTGTGTTACTCATCCTTCTCCTATACAATTTATATGGAGCATGGGGTGGAGTATTGGATGGATTCACCCTGTGATGAATCTTTAGAAAAGTACCATAATGCCATCCACTTTGAGGAAGAGACCAGTTTCTACAAGTGGTGTCGAGTGCCACTGAATCATGAACTGACGATAATGAAAAATTATTTATTTTGATCAACATCAGTGAACATATCATCGAGGTGGGGGTTGGTTTAAAAATTATCTCTGATGTTTTTCCATTCTCTCGCTTTCTATCACAATAAAGTGGAGGGAGTGGGCAAAATGAACAAGGCCTAGTCCCTCCACCAATATGCTCATGATCCGTTCCTTGGGGACCATTTCCTCATATTTATTGCAATATTAAATAGTTGGTTACACTATGATGGAATCATCAGGGGAGAGTCGTATGCAATGATGACACCATGAACAGGCAACCAGAGAACGTTAAGTTTCCCGCGGAAGAAACTGTTGGCGCACCATGTCAGCGGCGATAGGCATTGGCCGTACGATACCTAAAACAACTGGACACAGAAGGTGGAATGTGGTGCATGATGGCATACCATGATGGCCGAAGAAGGCATGACCATGCAGGCCTTGCCGGACAAGCGTGGCGCCTGCAGGCCCCATCAGCGGGCCTCAACGGGGTGTGGTAGAGTGTCCTCAGACAAGAGATCGTGGTAGGAAGGTTATATTTATCCCCATTCCACAACATGTTGGTGGATCTCGATCAGCCAAACTGCAGACCGTTCATGCGGTGGGGTAGCGCCCCACCAGCTGGCGAAACGTCCCCACAACTGCAGGGCCATCAGGCCCCAACTATTCACCTTCAGGCATACAAAGCTAGACAATAGACATCCAAATGGTCTAGAACCAACTAAGAGACCGGACCCGCCTACGGGCTAGGCCAGGCCTACCCAGTGGGCCAGACATGCGACCTGGCGGGCCAGCATGGGTGTGACAAGCTCCACCCGATGGGCCTGGCCAACCGTAGACCGAGCCGACGAACTGAACTGGGTCGACCCAGTAGGCTAAACCCCATGAAACTGGGCCAAACCATAATGGTCTAGACCCTGTGGGGGTCAGGTAGGCCCTAAGACCCATTTCCTTTGACCAGTCAGACTCTGTCGGATAGGGCCCAGACCAAACCGGCCCAAAAATAAAT
Source organism: Viscum album (assembly GCA_963277665.1). NCBI lineage: Eukaryota > Viridiplantae > Streptophyta > Magnoliopsida > Santalales > Viscaceae > Viscum > Viscum album. The sequence goes on along the minus strand of OY728152.1, from coordinate 1,174,907,769 downwards.
AAATTCCATAACTAACGACCCGGATGTTCGGTTGACATGCCATCAGTGACGTTGAGACCCTTTTTTGGGAAGCAATCTATATGGAATATTTGGGTGGGCCTGACCGATCAGGGATGGACCGATATGTGAACGCCCCCTTTTCAAAGAAAGGGATGTAACTAACAGACCGATAATCTGATAGACGCTTTGTCTGTTGCATAAGGACCCTTGTGACAAGGCGGTCCATTGGGGATACTCTAAGTGAGTATTGGGAGAGATTGAAGGGAGATTTGGGTTGGATCAAACATGAATCAAACAATACCATTTTTAAAAAATTGATAATATTTCATAGGCCGAGAGTCCGAACGATGCGATGTTTGTCACGTTGGGTACCCTTTGATGGGTCAGTTCCATGGGTATGATTGTTTAGGTACTTCATACTGGTTGAAATAAGTCTGATGTCTTGAGGAGTTGTTCTCCCAGAATCATGTGTGATATTAGTGGGAAACATGTGGATGGGTATTACATGAAGAAGAATAGAGACTAATGCGGTTCAACATTAGAAACTCCATAGTGGGATCATCTAGTTGTACGACTCATCATCCTTATCTCTCTACTAGTGACCTTATCTGAATCATAAATATAACGACCCTATGTAGATCAGCATCATAGAGACACTCTATGGATCTGCATCATAGGAACCCTATTTGGATGAGCATTACAGTGACCCTCTATGGATCTACATCTAGAGACACTATGTGGATCGACCATATCATGCCCCAACGAGGACCTACCATATAGTTTCCCGTCATTGGACAACGACTTACGTCCAAGAGTGGATTCATTATAGAACATATTCATGAGGATTAGTTTTGGAACTTATAAATGGAATAAGATTATATATCATAAGACTAATCATCTATATTCCTAATCTTTTAGTTTTATACCATGGGTGATCTAACTTTTGTTTCGTGATTTTTTCTTGAGGTATTACATTGTGGTTTTTCCATTGTGAAACTCTAGAGATCCTCGAGGGTCTCGAGGTATCTTATGAGTATTGTTATACTCACCCCTGCAGGGGGTTCACCCACACCTTGTTGTGTACTGTGTAGATAATGAGAAGCTGGGATATGAGTTGAGGTATCTAGGACCAAGCGGTACATAGAGGAGACCGACTTATGTGTATTGAGGTGGAAACGATTTGTACCTACACTTCAGGTGGGATTCTCAATGTATGATCCATGAGATGCTTTCTCTTTTTATTTTTACTTTTTAGTTGGGCTTGATTTCTGGCCCCTCAACATTCAGTACTCTTTTTACTATAGTCGTTTACTTCGTTGTTGTTTCTTGTTGTGATCTTGGATTATGTGTTTGTACAAGTATAAATGAAATGCCTTCCCATTATAGTTATATGACTTTTTGGTGCTAGTCTACATCCCTTAGCGTGTAGAAGGCAGGTTTTGGGTAGTCACGACACGAGCCCCAATGGAAGGGTCATGCCATCTATAATCTATGATATAATAAAATAATGAAATGATTATGAAAAATATTTTCTTTATATTGGTAATGAAATGATTATATGATAAATATATTATAATCATATGGAACCAATATTTAAGGTTTTAATTATTATATAGTACTCCACATGATTTTATATCCATTTAATATAGTGGAAATAAAATATTATGTCACGATATAATTGAAGGAGTTGATTTTATGCAATAATTTAACAATGGGAGTTTGAATGGGTTCTCTGATTTACTAAGGGAAATATTTTGGGATTCCTAATACATTATGGATCAGTTATTAGTTAATGATTCCAAATCCATAATGATTAACTGTTCGTTATTGTCAAACATGAAATATCAAATATTTCTAGTCCAACATTGGTGAGACACTTTTATGAAATGAATTTTCTCATCTAATTTGAACATTTATTTTATGGTTGATTAATTATGATTTCTCAAACTTATTATACATTTATTATAAATGAAAATGTTTTAGTACACGAAATAATATTATGATACATGATAATTTATATATGAATGATATATGTTTTAATCATGATATTTTACCAGTATTTAAACATATGATTTCATATGACCATCAATATATTTCTCCTAATTTTATCATTACATAGAATATTATATCACCCTTTCATATAATGGAGACCATTATTTTTCAAAACTAGAAATGAAATCCAATGTAATGAATATTCATTTCAATATATTTAAATATTCAATAAAAACATATAGGTCCTGTTCATTTTGAAACATGGACACATAAAAAATGGTTCATAAATGATGAATATCCTATCCATATAAGTCCTCAATTAAATACATCCTTTTCATCCATATCATTTCTGAAAAAATTATCCATTACCTGGGGAAATAAAACATAAGAATTTGAGAAAAATGAATGATCATTTGGCATTAGTAAGGGAAATGTTAATGATCATAAAATTAGAGCATGGGTATAATGGTTTGAGAACATTAGATTAAATGATTAAATATACACCATCCATATCGTTTATCATATTATTTAGTCATTGAATAATTCATGGTATATTAAAATACATGGAACATAAATGTATCAAATGATATTATATATTATATCATATAATTAGTATTAGACATTGAATAGTTCTATAAATACATTCATATAAATTCATAGACATGTAAAAATTTAAAATTTTCACTCATTATGTTAATGACATTAAATTATCCCCCTATATATACATGTGATAATGAAACGTAGTCCATGCATGATTTTAGAGACATTATGTCTAGGTCCAGTCATGTTATTTAGTATTTAAAATAATGGTCCAGATATGATATTATGCATCAAAAATCTTGTTCTATGCATTATCCGATTTAAATGAGAACTAATTTTATGAATAATATTTACTACATGAAATTTATGTTCCTAAATAACATATCAACATCATTAGTTATAATTATTTACACAAAAAATAGATTTAAATATATTATCTACAAATAACATTATTTTCTTAATTAGACCTTTCTAGTCAATTCCATTTCTAAATCTGTTGTTGGAGGTATTTTAGGATGTCAAAGAGACTTCTTCCAAACCCATTAAAATATTTCTAACTACGTGAAGATTTTTTTTCTGTTCAATGAAAAATGATTCCAGCTGTTGGTTTGTTGCATCAGTTACTCATGTAGATGTCTCGTGTTAGTGACTCACATGAGTAGGATGCCTCATTATAAAATATATCGGTAGATCTTTTCTTTATTTTTCATCGATGAGTCTTGACAGTGACTCGTGTCAGTGACTCACATCAATAGGTCCCATAGGTGACTCGAATTACTGACTCACATCAGTTGGTCACAACGGTAGGACATCTGTCATTAGGTCTGAATGGTGGGTAATGCGGTGAGTCACATAAATTACTCACTTTGGTTACTTGTGTCGGAGACTCATATTGGTAGAACATGTCGATAGGTCATCTATAAGTCATTTTGACAATGTTTCTCGAGTAGTCATTGAAGCGTTTTTTCAGCATCCTATAGTTTATTTCTTTTCATGTTATTTTTTATATAAAATTCATTAAAATCCTTTTTTTAAAGGGATATAAGTCCAATTCAGTGACCATCACTTAAAACATTTAATTCATAAGGGATAGGGTTCCTTTACTTTATGAAAAAACATAGTCTTGAAGAGATTTTCCATTATGGGAAAGTATTAACCGTATCTAAACCACTGTTCTATTTATATATTCAAAAGGTAAAAGATACAATCCAAAAAAATTATATTCTAAACTCTATTGTTGAGAGGTTCCTGGAACAACTATTACTAAAGGGTTTTGGGTGTGTGATATCTGTGTATTGTTTCTCCTTTGAGATTTTCTATTACATGTGCAACTCCTATCTTGGTGTGACCAGGATGTGTCGATCTACCATCAACATAAAGTATGTTATAACTATACTATTTAGGGTTCTTTGATCAATTTCCTATCTTTCACTGGTCCATGTTACGTCATGTGATCATCATGATTATAATGTACATTTCATGTGTGATTGTTGTTGGGGTTGTTCCATGGAATCGTTAGGTGGATGCAGACTATGTAAGAGTGGTGTTAGTGATCTCATGTTTTTTTTATTTATAGTGGAAAGAATGTAGGAAACCATTTGAGGTATGAGATTCATGTATTCACTATTATTTTATCTGTAGTTTCATAGTTATCTTGTGTTATCCACATTATCCGATTGAAATAGACATAATAAACACTAGAATAGTATAAATTTTTTATATTAATTTATTAGTGATGTTATTGCCTCTTGATTTTATAGTTCGTGTGATATCTTTGATTTTCATGATTAGTAAGTTTTTATTTATGTAAGTTGGTATATAGTTTAATTCTAGAAATAATTGATAAATAGTTGGCTAAAATATAAATAAGAATGTTTAATGAATTTCGTTGTTGTTACTGAGCACGGTGATAAATCAAATGGATGTATTTGTTCATGATTAATTGAATCTGTTAATGTAATGTAGAATAAATGGCCAATTTTGGGAAAAGATAATGCCTATAAAGGTTCTTGGTTACCAAAATTTTTGTAAACCACATGAACACTATTCTTTGGAGTTTTGTGTTCTCATTGTGTGTGGATGCTAAATTTTTTTAGGGACAATAGGACAATTTTAATTTTGATTATTTCAGGCTACCTGTGATGTGGTGTGAACAAGGTATGGTTGATCATGGCATGTTTTTGTGGTATGTGGGGTGGGGAGTCCTAGTGGTGTTGGAATCCGTTGATGAATAGAGTTGTGAGATGCATCAGTTTGTGGATGTGGGTGTCAGGGTGGACACTAGAGATGATATGATAGGAAGAAGCTGGGGTTACACTATAATATTAATGTAGTTAGTGTTTCATATGATGTTTTTTTATCTGCTTAAATTTTCGCACTTCTTGGGGAAGATGGTTTTTCTTACTCTATTTTCAAAAGTGGCGATTATGTTCAATGTAGGCCATGTGCATTTTGTTTTTAGCTTCTCAAGTGTGGATGGGTCTGTACTCTAGAAATATGTGTAAAAGAGGCAAAATTTAGTTCATATACTCACAATGTTTAGAAAATTTTGTCTGGAAGATTAGAATACTTTTCAAAAATTCCTTGAATTTTTAATAATGTGATAAATATGTCAATATATGAATTAATAAATGATTTTAACACATGGGGTTTGTGCATGGTAGAATGAAATTATGAGGATACTATTTAAAGAAATTGTGGACCTTGTTTTGTTATTCCTGTAAGGAATGGATATTTGATGTGATGATAATGAAATTTAATTTGAAAATGATAATGGTTAACTAATGGTTTAATAATTAATTAACCCAATGTAAAACTAATAAAATGGAATAATTTAATATAATTTAGCTCATTAAATGGTTTTTTCTTTATATGATACCTAGTCGTAGCAGTGGAACCTTGGAGTCTGAAATACATAATAGTAGTTGAGTCTAATACTAGGATAAACCCATAGTGTTGTTGTGATCTATATCATATTCTTTACATATTTTATTTTTTTAAGATACTCTACCTTGTACGTTACGGAATATAAGACCCTGTTTATTTAGAGCTCTTAGGGGGTTTTTTCACAAACATCCTAGTGGGTGGATAGGTGGCTGACTAACCCATTTGGTCTCACTCTCTTATCTTGGCAGTTAATAGTGCTAGTATGCATGATGTCAGTTATTCCCAATATATGGGTGTGCAGGTATGTAATGTATTTTGTTGATTTCAAACATATATATATTATCGATATTGTTTCCTATGTTTTACTATAGGTGGTACATGTATAGGATTTTATGGAATGAGGATCATTACTTGTGTATGGGTTGATGTGGTCTGAGGTATAATACCAAAACATTGATACTTATCATATAGTCTATGGTAGCTCCTTGAAACTAACTAGTTACTTTTATTTATATGGAAATGTTGTCGGTGTATCGCTCAAGGTGTAGTTTTTGGGGATTTTCTTGGGTGTCCTCGGATATCCATTTTGGAGAAAGATACCAACGACGTATAAAAATGGGTGGAAGTGGAAAAAGAAGCAGGGTAGTGGTAGAATGGTACCCTTGATATTATTTGTTATGTTATATACTCTTTTATGTTATTCTTAGCGAGAGTATCCATGGTGACATTGGGTACTTAGTATATCTATTTATGTAATGAGTTGGTATCACTTTCTTTTCACTATGCTTTAGTATGTTTTCTATAATTTTTCATGGCTTGCTCATCGTATAATCCTACTAAATATACTATTATACTAACCCTACAAATATAAACATATTTTACATTCACATGGATACGGTGGGAGATCATGATCATTAAAACTAGTGTGGGGTTACATGATCTATTCAGGGTTCATGGTCACCACCATTTAACTTTATTTTTGTACTTGTAGTTTTCCATTTCAGTTAATGTATTTCTTTAATGACATTACATATGTGTAATTTGGTTTTATATTATATTTTATTATGATTAGGAGTTTTTTTGGTGCTTATCATATCTATCTTTTTCAATTGTGTTCTATTATAGGGTAGTGCCTCCGATTTGTTGGTTAATTACACCATCAGTGCTAGCCTCCAACCAAATGCCTACTAGAGGAATGACTCGAGGGTCGTTATCTCTCTCATAAAATCTCTATCCTAACCGAGGTATACTTTTTGGGAAGGGATTATTATAGAGATGTATTAGAGGTCTGGTGGATTGATATGATAGAATTTGGAGTTAGGAATAGATGAGGTTTCATGGGTTGGGAGGGAAAAAGTGTCAGTCATGTTCAAAAAGTGTTGTAAACATTAAATTCAAACTGAGACATAGTTGTTTTCCCCCAATGATCTAACTCACAAAACATTTATATTATATTTTTTACTAAACAATTTTATGCTGGTTATAGGGTAGATCCATAGGAATTAATCATTAAAGATTCTACATTACTCTTGTGATTGAATAGGAACACCATGGTATAGGATAATCTCAAATTAATTATAGAAAACATTTAACTAAAGTTATTTCTTCAATATTACATATTTAGTAGATATTAATGATCTATATTTTGAACGTATGGATACCAGTGGGCATAATTATCAGTTTTGAATATAATATGAATAGTAGGTTGTGCAAGTCATTCACTGCATATTAGCGGTTGACAATGACGGCACACGGATGAGGACACTCTGAGAGTATTAGCACTAGGGTCCATAGATGTACAAGGGATCTATTTCAGATGAAATCATGGAAGACTGGTTGGACAAGGTTGAGATAGATTTCAATTCTATCTGAGCTCAAAAGGAGCATTGGGATTCATTGGTTGTGATGATGTTGTGTGGGGAAGCATGGTAGTGTATGTTTGTATTCATTATAGTTCTCAAAGAGTTGGAAGTCTCGTGGGAGGTGTTTCATGACTATATCAGAGTCAAGTTTCATTCATAGACAATGAATTCAGTCATTCAACATGAGCATCATACCCTTCGACTAGAGAGATCTAATGTGAGAGAGTTTGGGATTCATTTCAAGAACCATCTATGATGTGATTCAGAATTGTTTCTTTATGTGGAGGAAATGGAGGGGATTTTAAAGGAGAATCTTTACCCAGAGATCCAACTCCATGTCCCCCTGTTTATTATGATGAAATATAATTAGGTGATAGTGATGGTATAATCCATAGAGAGGATCTTAGACACATTACATAATCATGAGAGGGGAGTCTTCAGGAATTCTCGCTAATCAGATCTACAATCATTGGTTCCCAGTATTTATGTAAGAAGTGTTTCCATTTGTTTTGGGGTAGTTTAAACCACCGAGTATATCGTTCCTTATGGGGATGATGTTCTTATAACTATTCAAAGGTAACATGATATTGTTATTCTTATGAAGTGTTAGGTTATTAAAATTTATTGTGTCCGACTATTCTAATAAATTATCATGTGCAATGTGTTCCTCTTCGTGTTGCTCCATTGAGGTACTTCCATATAAGGAAGCATAAGTAGGTTGCATAAAATTTTTATTAGAAGAGAGTAGAAGGGGAAGGTAGAGGAAACCTTTAGAATTATCCACATTCTCATTGAGTAGAGCATAACCATGGTGGTGGTCATCAGTAGGGATATAGAGGCGGTGGATAAGGTCATGATCGGCATCATGCTTTAGTGTTGCCATCTTTAAGAGAGCCATATATCATTTGAGGTACAATTTTATTATTATTATTATTATTTTTTGTTCAAAAGTATTGCACACATTCAAATCTCATACTATTTTCCATTCCTTGTGACTTGAGGAAGAGAGGATACGAGTTCCCTTGGTGTAACCCTACATGTTAGATGCTGAACAGATTTCATTGAAGTATATCACTATGAGATAGTGTTGGGGATGTACCACTCTTATAGAATTTTCTTTTGATTATGTATAAAACAATATGATGTCATCCTCAGCATTGAGTGGTCTTATTCGGTGCAAGATATCATTGATTACATTGATAGGCTTGTGGTTTTCTTCGATGTTGTTGGGGAACAAGTGATGTTTGTTGGAAAATGAAACCATAAAATGTTTCATAGGAATGTTCCTTCCATATCATCAATCATGGATGAGTTAATATTTTGTTCTTCATGTGTTCTACAGTTTTCATTTCCCATGGTCATAGAAGAGTACCTGGATGAATTTCAAGAAGAGGTTGTAACATTACCCCCTTGATGAGAGATTGAGTTAAATATTGTGTTATAGCTAGGCGTGTATCCTATATCAATGTCTCATTATATGATGTATCCTTATGATAATTGGGGGCTATAAAAATATTTATAAGTTCCTTTTTAGTCTATTTTTGTTTGTATGAGTGTGTCAACATGAGGGGATCTTGTTTTGATCCATAATAAGGTTGTTGGAATATTGCAGTTGTGTGATGATTTTTATCTCTTAAACAGTGTTATTTTGAATAATCACCAACTTATTATGTGTATATATGTGTTAATTGATCAACTAAAATGTGAAAATTAGTTCTCGAAGATCATCATGTGGTCATGATAACTTTAGGTGCATGTGAAGGAAGAGGATGTCCAAAAGACATCATTTTGTTGTTGTTATTGGCCTTACGAGTTATTGGGGATTACAATCAGTGTAATCAATGAACTAATAGTGGTAATGTGGATGATGAAAACTGTGTTATGTGAGTTCAGGGATATGTTCATGGTGGTCTTCATCGACAACAGCCTTGTTCACTCCACATCTGAGGAGGATTATACATAGGACCTACAAGCTATTTTGGGATCCCTTCTTCAACATCATCTATTTGGGTAAATTCGAACTGTATGTTTTGGGATTGGGAAGTCTTTTTATTGGGGAATTTCGTATACATTATGGAGTTAGTTTTGGATCCATCAATGATAGTGGAATTTGTCTCTTTTTTAACACCACATGATAATGGGAGAGCTGTGATGTTTTCTTCATCACACTATCTATTATAGGAGCTTCATAGAAAATTTCTCTTAGGATTCAACTACACTGATATTTTTGTCTTGGATGGATCATGAATTCTTGTGAATTGATTAGTGTTAGGAAAATTTTCTGTATCTAAAGGAGAAGTTGGTCAGTGCTACGATTCGTTTTTTTCCATTAAAAGGAGGTTAATTTTATATTTTTTGTGATGTATCACATTACGGGTTAGGTGCCATTATGATGTAGTAGAGATCAATCATTTTTTATTGGTATCCTGAGTTGCATCCCCATGAACATAAGTTTTCCACAAATAGTTTTTAGTTTCTTGTAGTGGTATTTTCTGAAATGTTTTGGAGGAATTACCTCATTGGAGAATTTTTCATGGTCTTCACCAATAAAAAGATTCAAAGGAACATTTTCCCCCCAGCATGACATGAACATGCAATAGAGTCAGTGGAGGTTGACATTTTCATATGACAGTGAAGTCATCTATGATGTAGCATGTGGTGGAATCCTTGATTGGGGATCATGACGTGGAGGTCTGGAGAGACAGAGTTGATTTTGTTGTGGCCAGTGATGGTTTGTGTGAGGATGAACAACACTATGTGTTATTTTACAGAAAGATATCAGTTCCTTTGGTAGTGTGAGAGACAGTTCTCAAGGTTTTCCATGGTTCACCCTTATTTGTACATCCCAACATGAGAATTATGTGATGATCTTTGAGGAGTCATATTTGGTGGCCTGGGATTATGTGTGCAATTACAGAGTTTGTGTCTCAATGTTTGGTGGGTTAAAAGGGGAAGGCCGATCACTATTTTCAATGTTTGTTTCTCTAGCCCATAGATTATTCTTAATGGAGTTATAAGGCATCTCAATGGACCTTTTTATTGGTTTACCTCAAGATCAGGGATGAAATGATTCTATAGGGGTAGTTTCAAATCATTTTATGAAATCATCCGACTTCATAATAATGAAAGAGTCGATCATAGTAGATGTTTTCTTGATAAAATATCTATATGAGGTGGTGAGACACCACAATGATCCCAGGATGACCATTCTTGATTGAGATCCTTGTTTTACCTCTAGGTTGTGGAGAGGCATACATCATGATTTTGGTTCTCAACTATATCGTAGAAATACATTTCATATACATATGGGCGGTCATACAGAAAAGACAAATAATTATCATGAGGAAATGTTTTTCTATTATGTTCAATATTTTTTTAGGATCATGGAAGAGGTACTTAGCCTTGCTAGAGTCCTTAGAGAGTAGTAGTTTTCACTCTACCATCAGTATGGTTCCATTTTAAGCCTTCAATGTCTAATCATTCCATTTACAATTGTGGTGGATATGGGTCACAGTGATGTCAATTCATGGGTCCTAATTGGTATTGAATATAATAAAGATTGATCAGATGATTCATGAGAGGATGAAGGAAATTCATAATCGTCAAAAGTCAAATTCCGATTATATGTGGATACCACTAGAGTTTGTCATTTGGGGATCACATGTTTCAGAAAGTGACTCCCTACCATGGGTAATGAAGGTTTAGACTTGGGAGCAATCATTATCCCTTATTTTTTTTTGAATTTCAAGGCGTTGGCTCATGTTAGAGTTTTGGAATATCTGGTATCAATCCTACAATAGATGAGACATATTCATGATGTTCTTCACGTGTCACAACATCATCATTATCTTCATGATAACTCTAATTTCATAAATTGGGTAGAGATCAATGTTGATAGTTATGAGACCATCATGGATCATCCTTTAGAGATCCGTGACTTGAAGGAGAAGGTGTTTCGTTAGGGTTCTATTCCATTGATTGGTGTCTTATGGGAGCATAGTGGTGTGGAGGGGTGTACTTTAAAACATGTGCCGAAAATACAAACACATTAACCAATGTTGATTGACACATATCTATTTTCTTGTAAAGTTTTTTGTTTTGTGGTTTAAAACCATTCCTATTTATGATATTGCTTTATATTGTTTATTTTGTCTCCATGTTCTATTTTGAGAGGTATCCCCCTTGTAAAGTGGATAGGTGATGGGTCACTATTTCCCATGGTTTTGCATTGTTACACTAATAAAGTGGTTGAGCTCCTATAGTGGAGATTGGCTTGAATGGTATCTTGTATGGTGGGTTTTGGACACATTTCTTTGTTTCCTCTCTAGTTAGGTTTTGAATTATCATGGAAAAGAATGTTTTGAGTGGTATTTGTTGTAATTTCATAAACCACATTGATCCATTCAATTGTTAAAGCTAGTAATGGAGGTGTTCTGGGAGGTCATGGTTTTACATCCCTGAGTTTTTATGGACCACATTTTCTAAATAAATTAAAAATATTATTTATATCTTTATATGAACCACGTCAAACATTATTTTCAAACTAAACAGACTTGTTTTTAGTTACACACATCCCTGAGATGGTGTACTATACATGAAAAATTGTTTATAGAATTTTTTCATTGTATAAATAATTTATTTTCGGTTTCTATTATGAAAAAAACCAAATAATTGTTGTATTATAGTCAACACTAACTATTTATTCATTAAACACAATAATGACCTTCATTGATAGTGTTCGTTGTAAGAAACACTGAGTTTCAATAAACAATGATATGTTATTAAAATATTATTATTTAATGGGATATAAACATTCCTTAAAGAATTTTATTTACCAAATTTTCAATATTATATAACCTTAAAATTAATCTTATTTATTTTCTAATCATTATGTAAGAACAAATTCAATTTTTTTAAATAAAATAATGATTTTTTAAAAAATTAATTTTTTCCGCCTATTAATGGAACACCTATTTAAAATGTAGTTTTTAACAAATTAACATTTTATATTTGACAGAATAAACATCTTATTTGGAATGGGGACATCAAAATTTAGTTAGGAATAATTTTTGGTATTTTTAATGATAAAAATAATTTTTTTAACGAATAGTGCAAAATACTGGATTTTAAATCGAAAGAGAATTTTCATATAATTTTTTATAGTTAGATTATATTTTTATTGGTTTTAAAGTTTTACTATATTATATTTTTATAATTTAAAACATTTTTTCTCATTTTATGTAATTTCCTATTTAAAATGGACAAATATGCATGTCAATCAATTGATATGTTTCTACTTCTTAAAACCCCAATTTTGGGATTTGACAAGGGGAATTAATTTTAAAATAATTTCATAAAATTATGTGGTTTGAATTAAGAAATAAAAGATTCCATAATTTTAATTAGAAGTTAAAATTTTTAAAAATAGGTTCCTTTTAATGTTAGTATATTATATACAGTAAAATCAGTAATTATTTTTAATTACAATGGTTAAATGTTAAATCAATTAAATTCGGTTAATAAAATAATATAATAATAATATAAAACTACCCTAACACTTGTCCTAATAATATTGGATGAGTCATGGTAGACCAAAACTATATTTTAGCATAATTTTTGGTATTTGAGGAGCAATTGGGTGTTTAATGACATGTTATGTTAATTAATTTAATGTAATGGGAAATATAAAATAAACATGTATATTTTTAATAAAAAAATTTCATGTGGGGATATATAGTTTATCACTTTATCTATTTATATTAATTTTAAATATATGATGATTTATTATATCATAGTATTTTATTTTTATGCTCTATATATTAAATAAATATATTTATTTATGATATAATGATGATTTATGGATAATCTTATTAATGAATGATTCAAATAAATTATATTATTAATATTAAAATAAATTTAATGTGATCATTTTGAAATCATAAAAGAATTTCAAGAAGGATATTAAGTATTAGAACTGATTTAATTATACTATTTTGAAGAAAAGCATGTTTTTATAACTTTTACAAAAATCAATTACTAAATAGTGTGAAAATTTACAAAAATGATTTTTTAAAAAAAATATTTTATTAAATGATATAATAGTAATTGAAATATTATATTAATACAATAAGGTATATAATATTACAAATTACATTTATGACCCACTTTTGGATCTATTGAAATTTTAGAGTAAATATAGTAACATTATATTATGAAAATACATGATGGCATGGTAAGAGTTAATTTTTTAAACTGGGGGTTAAAGCTAAAATATATGGTTAATTTTTGACCAAAAAATATCAAAAACCTATTGGATTAGATTATTTATACCAATAATATTCTTATCCATGAACTTTATCACTTTGGAACTATCAAGAATCTAAAATGTTTTTATAATAATATAATATTTCAGGACATTATTAAAGTACCTCTCCACCCTCTAATAAAATTCCACCGCATCAACCCACATACTAAGACCATTAAACCCCCTTGGCACATCAAAAATATACTAATAGAATCCTAATATCCCTAAATTAATCTGAGATTCAACACATTGGTCAGTAAAGCCTCCTATGGAGAAAATTTATGAAAATCAAATAGAGATACTTGAAACCAGAGGTAATTGTTTTATCACATATTTCAAAATTATTTTCATCATCTACGTCATCATACTATGTTGTTTCCATAATGAATTAATCAATTAAATAACTTATAAATGATGATATATTATTATAACTATTGTAAAACATTATAAAACTTTTTGTATATTCAACTAAAAACAGTATCCCCTTATCTATGTACGTACATCTAACAATTTCCACACCACGATGTAATTTGTTATTCAAAAAAATATTATTTGGATTTGTATAATGATGATTATAATTTATGTAAAAAATTCATTTAACATGATTGTTATTCATTATATTTAATATACAACCAATTCAACAACATTTAACCATTAGGTGAATGATATAATCGCTTGGGCGTACATACGACCTACCGTCTCTGAAACACAAAAAGATTTATTCTCCCTATTTACCATTAATGAATTATTATAATGTATATATAATAAATAAGCATTAAATATATGATATAATAAGGCTTCTGGATTTATTTTATATATATATATATGTGTGTGTCTTTTACATGAATAAATTCAATTCTTTTTGGAAACGGAAGCAATGATCATGCATACGTATGGTCTACCTTCTCCATGATGGGTGTATTCCATTTCATTTATCTACCTATTATATATTATTATATATTTAATATTAATGATATTTAAATCATTGTTTACATTATAGAGGTAATTAAATCATGATCTATGTAATAATATGAAGAATAACAAGTCAAAACACGTATGACAAGTCAAACGATTATTAACCAAAACATTGTATTAATATGGAATTGATAGATAAAAAAGTAATATAACTTTATAAGGGAATCATATATGATATCATAAATATTATTATGGATCTTTTACAGAATAATAATATGTTTATATAAATTATATATGATTTTAACACACCATTGACTAATAGAATGTAAAAGGTAACAGATAATTATCGATCTCATTATTATCTTATATTGTTTATTTGAATATAATTAATATTGTATATTTTTCATTAACATCCATGTTTCAAAAATATATAATCATATTTTTATTTATCTAATATTTTTGAATTCGAATTTTCCCCTTTCGTAAATTTGTATTCAATAGTATGTAAGGAATCAATGTTTTGTTTTCAATATGTTGTACCTTTTGACTTTTCAAGAAAGAGTAATAGAATAATTTTGTTTAACATAGACATCATGAATTGTTTTTTACTTCTTCTTAATTCATTAATTATATGTTTTATACTTTACATGATTTAATTTTTATTTTAAAAAATATTTTTTAATATTGTGTGGGATTTTTAGAAAAAAAATGTTATTGAAAATGAATGGATATTTTCATTTAGAATTATATTAAAAAGTTTTATCAGAATTATTTTACATCTATCAAAATTACATTTAAATATGGTTATGTTTCTATCCATATTATTACCATGATTTGATTTTGATTATTATGGACTGAAATTTTATATTTATTCTACTATGATGGAATGATGATTAAGAAACCAATTTTTTCATGGGATTTACTATGACGAATGAATTTTTTTGTATGGAACACATAAGAATGACTTTATTATGAGATGGTTATAACCAATATATATATCCAATTAATAAGGTAATGATGTATATATAATTATATAAAAATTGCATGGATTAAAATTAAATCTGATTCTATAATACATGGATGGAACACTAGGTAAAATTGGTTCTGTAATACATGGGTAGAACGGTAAGTAAACCATGTTCTATAATGGAATTTGTCAACTATGATGGTCTAGAAATAAACTCCTAAGATACTATGAAAATAATATTATTTGTTTATTTGATTTCAATAATTCCATGTTTTATGAAAATTATATTTAATCATGGTTAATGTTTCATTATTATATGTGCCTTATGTACTGACAACATTTATTTCATGACACAAGATTTTGATATTGTAACATTATGTTCGTATTTTTAATTTTTTTTTTGGTTTGATTTATGTTCTCAATATGTACCATTAGAGATCCTTTGATCCGACATAATATATTTTTTATTTTCCCAAGAATATAACGAATGGTTTTATGTATGAAAACAATATGGGATGTTAATTAAGGGCGATGATGATGATATCTAACAAAGATAGAATATTATGTTCCATGTCTCAAAAGACATTATACTAATATAGTATGTTGACATACATTTCTGCCATTTTTTATGTATTCCAAAAAATTAATTTAGTTTATATTTACATCAAGTGTGGGGCGTTAATATAGGTATCAGTGTGAACTTTCAGTTATCCAATAGAAACTGGATGCGAAAACACTAGTTCGATTTCTGGAGATATTTTTCAATTATGTATTGGGATATCCCTATGGGTATGTACAAAAATAGGTTAAAATCCAGAATTATAGTATTGATCATTAATAACATTTGATTAAACATAAGATGTTAGATATTGAACGTACTCCCTCTTGATTGTGTTGTTTTCCCAGTATAATTTTTTCCTCTCACACTATTCCTTTTGGGTTTTAGACAACGGCGAGAACCCCAAGGAACCAGGTAAATACAGGATGTAAGGTTAAAGGAAATGATTGTCCTCCTAAACAACCAAATGTTATGGTAGCCAAAATAAATAAAATTTGTTCTATGACCGAATGTCCGGTTAGGCTACAAAATTACCAAAGGTTGGAACAACATTCTCCGAAATCATTGATATGTCATCATTGACCGTATTTTAGTGGAATGACCAAACCACTAGTTTTAATAAAATGATTTGTACCATTGAGAAGATATTATTTTCATTCCCCATTGTTTATAACATGAAAAGGATAAGGTGGGAACCAAATTCCTTGAAGGTTAATAAAATAGGTGGTTTAAATTTATCAAGAATATAAGTAAATATGAAAAAAATGACTACATGGATTGGGAAGAGTTCAAGAACATTTTTTCAGTATATAAATTCCTCTTATTGTTTTTAGAAAAATTGGATTTAATTTCCTCGCCTATCACATGGTTATGATAAGAAAAGAAGGATATAATTAAATGGAAATGAAAAAAATGGATAAAAGAAGATTAGATTTTCATTATGCTCAAAGTGTCGAAGGAAACATGGAAGAAATTTTCATAAGGGGACTAATAAATGATATTTTTGTGGTAAAGAAGGCCATAAAGAATTTTAATGCTGATGTATTGTAAATAAATAGAAATATACAATGAGTGAATCTCCCACAAATGAGGGTTTTTGTATCAATGAAATTAGGTATTCTGCTAACCATTTCTTTAATGAAAAGGTTATGGATGATTTTAACATCAAAAAACTCTTAATTTAAAAAAAGGAAAATAACATTCGATCACTATTGGAGATGTTGAGTATGAAAATGATGTGGTGGAATGAATTTTTGTTTATGAATTGGGATTCCAAAATAGTGTTTTAGAATCTCTTTTAGTGTATTACGAAATATTTAAATATCTAAGTATTGGCCGATTGTATTTTTTTCTATATATATATCGTACCAGTAATAATGAAATATGGTTTAAATAATGTTGGAAAGCACATTATATGTGCATAATGAAAGGTTAAAGTGATAATGTGATATTTTATAGTATTAATGTAATCACGAATGAAATATGGACAACTTGATATCATGGATTGAGTAAATATGAATTTTTTGTATTTTATGGTGATTATATAGTGTTAGTTTTGACATAATTCATGATTACCCTAATGTCCTATGGTAATTCTTGTTATAATCATGTTTCAAGTGAATGCATTTTTATTGTATTCACATGTTTAGGTTTTCAAAACCATGAATTACCTTTGATGATATGGGAGATAAATTTTATGTGGATTTAGTTTGCCTATTTATAAAGTTTTCTATTTTTTAATTTTGGAAGGATTGTAATGTTATCCATTTATGTATAGGATATGCTATATTCTGGTTGAAATTTTTTACATTATTATATTATCTCAAAATAAGTGGAATTATGCATATTTGATTACCTATGCTATCCTTACATTGAGACAAATGTAATTACCTATCATTCAATTTCAGGATATTCAAACACTTCATGAATGAAAATTTCAATTTAATTTAATTGAATAAGAGATGATGTGGTAATCTTTCATGGAACATCCTATTTTGATAATGTAAATGAATGAAATCTGTTTTTATAAAATTTTCTTTAACATTGGGGAAATGATATGGAATAAAATGTTATCATAGTACCTTCCTAACTGATGAATCATATGGCCCCTTGAATCATTGTAGATTTATGGATTTTTGGTTGTCAATATTCTCTAAACCTAGTATCAATTACTATTCATCAAAACATGTTGGTATGTTTTTTCTTCTATATCTATGTATTCATATCCTACCTATGCTCTCCAACGTGGAAATCGACGGATGATATTCATTGGGTAACTATTATGTTTCTATCATTACTTTTTTAAAATTAGGTTTTAGAATAATTGTTAACGATGTGGATTATAATAAATGTATCATTAATGTATTAAAACTTTTATAAACATGATGAATTTTGAAAGAGAAATTCAATTTAAGGGTTGTCTAATGTGACACAATGAGTTTTTATGGACCATTATTTGTAATAAATAAAAATATGTATTTTATATCTATCTATGCACCATTTCTAACATTCCTTTCACTCTAAACGGACTTTCCATATATCACACGCAACACTTAGTTGGTGTACAATACACACAACACTGAGTATAGACATTGAACAATGTCTAAAATAAATATGTTTGGATTATGTTATAAAAGCATGAAAAAAGGAATATTTCATTATAGACAACAGTTACATGGAATTCGTTACATGCAAGATCATTATTCCTCGATAGCTTTGGTTGTACGCAACACCAAGTTTCACTAAACAATGATTCATTATTAAAATATTATTATATTATAGTATATAAACTATAGTTTTTGAATAGTACTAACAAAAGTTTAAATTTTATATAACATTATCATTCAAATTATGTGCTTTCTGGATATTATAAAAGAAAAAACTAAATTTATCATATAAAAGAAGTATTTATTAAAAAATTCAGTTTTGCCAAATCTTGGTGGCACACCATTTTTAAATATACATTTCATTACATTAATATATTTTATATGAAAATAATAAACTTATTACTTTGAAGAAGGTCATTAATATTTAATTCTAATTAATTATTTATGTTTTTCTAAGAAAATTTCTATTTTCAGAAAAAGTGAGAAATACTACATTTTATTTCAAAACA
Organism: Viscum album; assembly: GCA_963277665.1. Classification (NCBI taxonomy): domain Eukaryota; kingdom Viridiplantae; phylum Streptophyta; class Magnoliopsida; order Santalales; family Viscaceae; genus Viscum; species Viscum album. Next base: position 1,174,888,629 of record OY728152.1, on the reverse strand, counting down.
ATTGATTCTTCTAATTTATTTATGTTGATAGATTATATTTTTAATTAGTCTTATTGTGTAGTTGTATTATGTTTTCATAATTTAATACTATTTTTTTCATTGGATTAAATTTAACATTAAAATTCGACAAAAACATATGTCATTATTTTATTATGTATTTATTTCCGAAAAACCTGCGTTCTGGTTTTGGCAAATAGAATAAATTTTAATTTAATTTCAACCAATTTCTTGATTTTTTATGTAGAAAAATGGATTCCATTTATAGAATAAAATGATCAAAATTCTATTAATATTTAACTTTAATTTTTGGATATTATTAATAGTATCATCAGTAATCGTTTTTATTTCTAAGTGTTAAAGGGTAAAATAGGTAAATAATGGTAAAAATAATATTATAATATTATAAAACTACCCATTAAACTGTTATAATCATATTGGGTGAGTCATGGGTGACCAAAAAAATCCTAAATCTAATATTTTATCATTTCAGAACCACATGGGTGTGAAAATGATATGTTATAATAATTAATTTAATGTAATGGGAAATAGAACATAAACATGTATCTTTTTACTAAAACAATTATAAGGTGGGGTTATATAATTGATATATTTCACTATATATATCAATTAAAAATAAAAAATTATTATTTATATCATGTGATTTTATTAATAAATTTTTGATATTAAATAAATATATTAATTTTTGACATAATGATGACGCAGTGATTACATTATAAATGAATTATTCTACTAAATGATATTATAAATACTAAAATTAATTAAATATGAAAATGGTGATGTCATACACGAATTATATAGATTTTTAAGACATATTTTATTTGATATAATTCATTTTTAAATGGAATCATGTTTCTATTACGTTTTCAAAAATTAATTACTAAATAGTGTCAAAATTGACATAAATGTATTTTTAAAATAAATACAATTATATGTGTTGATATAATAGTAAAAAAATTTAATATATAAAAAAATTTCATTTATAATTATTAAAATTCCATTAATTATTCAATTGGGGTTCTCTTTTCATTATATATTAAATATAGTAACCAGATATTATGAAAATATAAGAAGACTTGTTAAGAGTTAATTTTTTTAACTAAGGTGTAATGCTAAATGATAAAGTTGATTTTTTTCCTAATTTATTCTAAAACCTATTGTTTTAGAGAATATAAAACTGTCCTCATCATATCATAGAAATTTATATCTTTTTTACAAACAGAATTTGAAAAAAAAATTATAATAAAATTATACTTCAAGACTTTCCAAAAGTGACTTTCTTCTGACTTATAAAAGGCCACCACCTATACCCACATACCAACACATTTAAATCCCATTTTATCATTATAATTCATCTCAAATAATCTTCCAAAATCCCTCCCATACTTCTAGAGGCCATACATTGTGCATAAATCAGTCATATGGTTATCTTTTTATCAAATCAAAAAGAGATACTCGAAAAAAGAGGTAATTGTTTAATCACCTTATTTAAAAACTGTTATTACTATAATTCCACTTAATATGATCATTTCATACTAAATGAATAAATAAATTATATTATACATGATTAAATATAATTATAAATATGTTAGAACCTTATAACTCCTTTTATCCATCATATGAATAACAAAATCACCATGCATGAGTATGCACGACTTAGTGTCTCCACGTCATGGTGTATTTTGTTATTCAAAAATACATATTATGGATGGTTAAAATGATGAGTATAATGGATTATAATATTTTACGAAACATGATAATTATTCTATATAATTTATATACTATCCAATTAAATACCATTTAACAATTATGTGAATGATATCGTCGCTTGTGTGTACGCTCGACTAACCCTCTCCACAACATGATGATATTCATTATCCATGTTAACCATTTAATAATGATTATAATGTATGTACAATAAATAATCATGAAATATATTGAATATTAATTCTTATGGATTGATATATATGTGTGTGTTTGTTTGTGTTTCATTTACATTTACCCATTCAATTCAATTAGGAAACGAAAACAATATTTTAATGTACATATGACCTACCTTCTTCGTTAACGGTGTATTACATTTCATTTATCTATATATTATATATATTTTTTAGTGATTATTAATGATATATATATATATATATATAATTTATCAAATTCTATAAATAACTAAATCATAATCCAATTAAAAATATCCAGAATTACAAGTGAAAACATGTACAATAAATAAAATGATTATTAGCCAAAATGTAGCATTAACATAGAATTGCTAAATAAAAGGGTTATATGAAATCATAAATGAGTCATATATGATATAATAAATGTTATAACTAATATATTTGAAGTTAATAATATGTTTAAACAAATTATATCGGAGGATAAGCTGCTCTCAACTAACAAAAAGTACATGGTAAGGGATAATTTTGTAATTTCGTTATTATATGATGTTTTTTATTCATAATATTTACTAGGTTATATTTATCATTCACATACATGAATCCTAAATATATAATATTATTTATATTATTAAACTATTTTTCTTTTTTGAATTCTACCCATTGGAAAGTTTTTATTAAACAAAATAAAAGGAATACTTCTTTGGTTTTCCATACGAGGTACATTTTCACATTTCCACTAAGAGTATAATACAAATTTTATTAAAATTTACAACATGAAAGTGTTTTTATGTCTCATTAATTCAAAATTTCCATGAATATACTTTTACCTGATTTCATGTTTATTTTCCACTAAATTATTTTAAAATTGAACGTCATTTGTAAAAATAAAACGTTTTTGAAGAAGAAATGATATTTTCCTCAACAATTAGGATCGAGTATTTTTTCAATATTATTTTACTTCTATGATGATGCTATTTAAATAAAGTTTGGTTTATATCCATATTATTACTATGATTTTAATTTGTTAAGGATAAAATGAACTTTCATATGGATTATGTTTTGGTGCAATGATGTTTATGAAACTCATTTTATTCCACGGTTTATGTTTCAATAAAATATTCATATCTCTTGAGATACACATTACTAGAATAAAAACGTAAATCTAGTTCAGTAATATAGTGATGGAGTGAAAAGGGAATCCAATACCTTAATACATGGCTATAATGTTATGTAAACATGATTCATTAATGGACTTTGTCCACTATGATAGTATGGAGACAATATTTGGGATACTATGGAAATCATATTATGTGATTATTGGTTTTACACAATCCCATGTTTTAAGAAAATTATATACTATAATTGTTAGTGTTCCTATTTGATATGTGCCCTACATATTACAAAGATTTATTTTGTCACTATTGATTATTATATTTAAACATTATGTTCATGTTTTTTAATTATTATGATTATGATTTTTTTTATGTTTTCCATGATTACCCAAATTGAGAATTTGAGCTCACCATTTTTATGTTTTCAATTACCATGATATAATGAATTGTTTTAGGTAGAAATACAAAAGGAGAAGATATTTATGGGAGATGTTGAAGATCTTTCACCTAGTTAGAATATTTTATTCATGTTTCCAAAGACACTAAACAGATATGGATTTTGGGTGTATATTCATGTAATGAATTATATAATTTGAAAATGTAATGTAATGTCCATGTAGGTCAGTCTTGGGTCATTAGAATGGTGACATATTCTAAAATGATTTCAAATGATCCAGTTTTATGAACATTGAATACAGTTTTATGAATAATTTTTCCAAACTATCGGTAGGATGCGCCATTAGGTTGCATCAGTGACTCGCATTAGTCGGTTGCATCAGTAGGACATCTATCAGAGGGTCATGTCTATTGGTTACATTGGTGAGTCTAGTTGGTGACTCTTGTCGGTGACATTCGTTGGGAGGAAGCCTTGGTGAGCCACATCGGTGACTCAAATTGGGTGGTCGCATTGTAAGGAAATCATTCAATAGTTCACATCGATAGGTTATCTATAAGTTTGTCCTAGATTGCTTCCAGTTCAGTATGTGAAGAATGTATCCAGCATCCTAGAGTTTCATCCCATTAGATTTATCTATGCCATTAAATTCCCTAAAATCCTTATTTTAAAGTATTTAAGATCTATTCATAGTCCATAACTCCTATCATAAAATTCCTAAGGTCATGTGATCCTTTACTCGATCAAAAAATGTTGTCATGACTAGATCCACCTTTAATGGAATATTTAAACCTATCTAAACTATTTCTCCCTTTATATTATTAAAAGTGAATGGATGAATTCCACTATGTTCTTTCTAATCCTTTGTATTGGTGTGAGGTTACAGGAATCACTATTATTAATGAGCTATTTGTTTGTTCTATGATTTTATTGTTTCCCATTAGAATTTTTCTAGTAGTGTGTTCACCCTCCGGCTTGGTGCAACCTCGAAGTGTCTGTAATACTTTAATATAAGGTCTGTTATACCTCTTTTATTCTGAGTTCCATAAACTATTTACACCCATTCTACATTCCATGTTATGAAATGAAATCTCAATGTTTCAATTAGACCATTAATGGGTGTTCATTTATAATGTTGTCATGAGGTGTCCTGGGTGGATACATTCATTTTCGGAGAGGCGATCATGATCTATTATGTTGACACGTTCTCTTGCAATGAACATTGGAAATAATTTTTATTGGGGGATTCATACATTCTTTATTATTTTATGTGAAGTGATTTTGTTATCATTTTTTATCCAGTATATCACAATGAAATGGACATAAATAGCACTAGACAAGGATTAAATAATTGATATATATTACTTAGCAATGTTATTGACTCTTTATATTCTAGATCATGAGATATCTATTCCTTTATTGTTTAGCATGTTTTTCTTGATATAAATTTATAATGAACAAAATTCATAAATTAATTTATGGTAATTTATATAATGGTAAGGAGGAATGATTATTAAATATATGTATTGTTGTTATTCTTGGTGATAAATCAAATGGATGTGTTTTGTAGGTTTAATTGAATCAGTTAACACAATACATAATAATAGAAAAGTTGTGTGATAATGATAATTCCTTGATGGTCTATGAGTTACAATCATTATTTTAAATTCAAATAGACTTATTCATTAGAGTTATTAGTTATTTTATTGTTTGGAGGATGAATGGAATTTTTAGTGCCAAGAGCCAGTGGCAATGTTGTTGGATTCCAAGAACTTGTTTTGTGATTTAAACATGGGATGGATAAGCCTCGAGGGATGTTGTGGTATGTGGGGGAAGGGATGACTAGTGGTGTTGGAATAATTTGATCCCTAGAGTGGTGAGAATTCCTCGATTTATTCATGTAGTTTTCATGGAGCACATTAGGGATGTTGGAAGATGTTAATGCAGAGATTACTCATTGATATGGAAGTTGTTGTTGTTGAATTTGATATTTTTTAAATTCTTTATTTTACCCTCTGAATGTGGTAGATGCTCTTATATACCATCCATTCAAAAGAGTCGAATACGGATTTGGTATGCCTCATGCGTTCCATGATTATCTTCTCGAAGATCGATGGGCCTTCCCGCCATCTATATGTGGAAAAGACTCAAAGTGTAGTTCATCTACTCACTGTGTTGATCCCCTTGTGTTTGAAATAATATAATTATATTTCAATATATAGAAATAATGAAATGTGATAATTTTATTACAAATTATTGAAAAAATCATTCTAACCGATGGGGTTGTAGTATGGTAGAATGCATTGTGGAAATTAAAATTTAAAGGAACTATGGACTTGGTTTGTTTAGGCCTCAATGACATGGAACATTGTTGTGATAATATTGATATGTAATGTGGACTTGAAAATGGTAAATTAATTGTTAAATAATTATTTAACATAAAAATTTATTTATAAAAAGGGATTATATAATCTAATGTATCCATATAAATGGTTGTGTCCTTACTGGATTCTTTGTAATAATAGTTGAAATCGGTAGTCCGAGTGACATTAGAAATAGTTGATTATTTGAATAGGTTATGCCCACAATGTGTTTGAGATCTATATTATATTCAATTCTTTTTTTATATATGCTACTCTACATTTTCGGATAGGGAAACTCACTCCCCGTGGATTTGGAACTTTGTGGGGGTGTTTACCCAAATATACCTATTGTAGGAAGGATGTATTACAACCCCCCTTGGACACACTATTTTCATTTGGTAGTTAGTTTTGAGGGAATTCATGATGGATAGTATTCTATATATATGTGTGTAGATGGCTTCAATGGGTTGTGTTTAATTCACACACATATATTTTTTACAATGATTCCCATATTCTACTATAAGTAAATGTGTGTAGTCTATGATGTCTTGAGGATCCTTACTCGTTGTATGGGATGTAGTGGCTTGACGATTAATATTTTAATATTGATACATATTATGTGGGATGTGGATGATCCCAAAAAATAGTAGGTTACTATTTTTTATGTGGATGTGGTGCTGGTGTGTTGGACGATATGTAGGTTTTGGTTCCTTTTCCTAGGTATTTGGCAATCCTTTTTAGAGAGAGTTGATCATGACATTTGACATTGGGGAAAATTGGGAAAATACTGGTGAAGTGGTAATGAGGTACACTTGAAACTCATCATTATATTATATAATCTTGTATGAGATACTTTTTGATAGTATCTATGGTGAGGATAGGAAGATAGTATACATGTTTAGGTGACATGTTAGTTTTACTTTTGTTTCGCTATGCTTTAGTATGCTCTATTTATGTTTTCTCGAGTGGCTTGGGGGAGGAGCGTACTGTTTATAATATTATCCTCATTCTACCAATATAAAATTGATTTTGGGTCAATTGGAGAATATTGAAGATTAGTCTTGTTACTACTTGAATGGGGTTACAGGATCTATTTTCCCATCGTGGTCTCTATTATTTTACTTTATTTTGGTACTTGGTGTTTTCTCAATCATTTGTAGTTGTTTTATCAGGACATTACATATATGTACCTGAGATTTATTTTATGTTGTTTTCTAATTAGGATTTTATTAGTGCATGTATTATCTCACTCTTTCGCATGAGTTCACTTAGAGGGTAATGCCACCCATTTGTGTGTTTCCTATACCCCCGATGGTAGTTGAAAAAATAGGCCCATGTGGAGGTGGGACTCAGGGGGTCATTATCTATATTTTCACATTGAAGCCCATAGGGATGTACACTTTTTTTGTGGGGGTTGTTGCAGATAATGAAAATCATTCATATGTGTTCTATAAGATCATGAAAAATAAATCATTTCAGGTCCCATGAAATGAAATGGGCTTCATAATGAGATCATTATAAATATAATCCATCCTAAGAAAGAATAATTTTTTCATACTCGGATTAAATTCACTGTAAATATTAAATGACAAAATTGTTATTCGTTATAAAAGGAATAATATTTTGAAATATTAGTTGATATTATTGACTAGGAAAAAAACTGTTAAATTTTGAAATTATTTCATTTTATGAAGTTGATAAATTTTAATGATAGAAATTTTCATTATAAATTTATCTATAAATTTTAAATTAATTTTTTTTAAAAAATATTTATTATAGAAAGAAAATTCATTAATTTTTTATAATTTAAAAAAACCTTCCCTCCATACATTTTTATGGACAAGTCCCAATGTACCTCGTTGGATGAACAAGAAAAAACTATTTCAATTCATATTCTATATAGTAAAAATTTTCAAAAAATTACAGGAACTAATAATTAAATAAAAGTAAAAAAAAATTAAAAAAATTATAAATATTTTTTAGGAATGAAAAATAATCAAAATGGTTACCAAAACATAAACAACCCACAATATCGAAGAGATTTTGAAATAAAACACATATATATTTGGTATCATTTGATTTATTTCCCACCTAAAAGAAATAAACATATATTGATATATAAATTCACATAATATTGATATTATTTATTGTAATATTATCCCATGTGTATAATATACACCATGCAAAGGATTCATGTTCTGAATATAAAATTTCTTCCATACAAATAAATGTCAGATGATGATCCATTACCATAATTTTCCCCTTTATCCATTCATATTAAAACATCATAACAAAAAGTATGGATTGATTATAGATATATTCCAAAAAAATGTAAATATATATCATTCATTTTATAATTTATTTCTGACATATTATCAACCAATTATTAATAAATTATTAATAAAATCCCTTTTTTAGTATAACGACATTGTTTTCCATGGATGTTTTGGTTTAGAAGACCATGTCCTTATAACATGATTATAGATCCATACTTTCCAAAAAAATTGATAATGTTATAAAAAACATATATTAATTATATAAATATTTTTGTTTATACATAAATATTATATAAAAAAATGAAAATCTCCATTCGTGGAGATAGTAGGTAATACGTTTGAATGAACTCTATTATTATTTTTTGAATAGATTAAATGAATGAAATGTAAATTTTAACTAACCATAATTGGATCATTATTATATAATATATATTATCCACCACATAATGTATTAGTAGAATAATAGGCTATATATGAATCTCTGACCTCGTAGTAATCATATATCACATTAATTTACACATTTTATACCATTTCAACCCTTTCTTCAATTAACTGGAGTGTTTCCGAGCGTTAAAATACAATTACATAAGAGTGGTTAAAAATGATTTTTTTAAAAATAATTCATAAGGTTTTCAAATATTTATCATATTATTCCACATTACCATTCACGTAATGTATAAATGGAAAATGAATTACATAGGTTCATAAATGTGGTAGTCTATACCTTTGAAAAAACAATGTTAACAAATTCAAATGTGTTGGATGGTAAGAAATAATTTGGTGTATTATATTTTAATAAGATTAATTATTTCGTAATTAACATATATAAACATTAAATCACCCTAATTATATATTTAACAGTGTAAGGTTAAATGAACTATCTTACTACGTAAATATGGTAATCTGTTTGTATGCAAGAGTGACACATTCACTTAAAAATTGATGAGAATTAGGGTTATAATGGGGGTTTTAATTATACTGATAACGTCTAAGTATATTTTGGTTACATATTTTACCATTTTATTATTAATATCATATATGATTAAAATATATAAACAACAAAAAATTAATTAAAATAGATTAGGTAAGACATTTACCTCCTCTTTGGGAGATCTCCTTTAGAAAATTCATTAATAAACAAAATATTTTTCTTTTGAGGAGGCCAAAACATCCAAAACATGGATATGCATGTTATGAAATGGAATTTTAATATTTTCAGTCTAGATTTATTTCTCAATGTGAACTAAATAAAAGTGGTATGTGGTTCCCCATTACAGTTGAGATGAGGGGATCGTTTGGACTATCACAAAAATATTATAATATAATATGACAATACTAGAGAGAAATGATTTCAAATGTTCATGATATATATAAAATACTATATATTTTGGAAATAAAATTATTCAATTTAATTTAAAATATTTCTTATATAATTTTAGTCATTATCATAATTTTTAATAACTTGGCTAATTTTTTTTTTACCATAATGGATGTAGAAAATATTTTAATTTAAAAGCGATAATAATGTCTCAATAAATGGAAATGTGAATAAAAATAGACTATGGGTTATATTAAAATCATATTTAATTAACATGATGAATGGTATTACTTTTATGAATTTCAAATTATATAATGAAATATTAATTTTAGAAGATATTATTAATGTCAACAGGAAGGAATACTCAAACATTTACAGTAATAACATTAATAAAACATGTAAATTTAAATTAATATTTTGTATTATATCGCTATAATTTTATATTAATCTCTTTAATTCGTTTATGTACTTATATTTCTCATATTTTATTTTTTATCATTATTAATGTTATTTATTTTATTTTCCCTATATTTTTATAATTACTCACTTAGTGTTGTATAATAAGTTAATGTAATTATATTTTTAATTAAAGTTAAATGAGTTTTTTCTAATGAAGGTAAATTATATATATTTCCAATTAAAATTAATAACCAAAAATTTATTTTATCATACATAAAAAATATTTTCAATATAAAAAAAATCATGTGAAATTTTATACTTTTCATTACATTAAATATTTTAAGTGTCATAATCACATTAAAATGGAAAATAACCATATCACTAAATTATGTGTAATGATTAATGAATTGTAATAATCCATTAAAGATAAATAAACACTTAATGTTATTTTATAGTCTTTATCATTTTATTCCCAACATTAATTAGACTGTTTACCATTTACTCTGAAAATAATAATTACTCGGGATAATATTCACATTCACTAAAATTATAAGGTAAATAATTACTAAATTATTTAATATATATAAAAAAAAAATATTATTCTTTAAAAAATTCAAAAACAATTTATAAATTGAAATTAATATAATTGAACAAAATGCAATAAAAAACTATTCAGAACCATTCCCTTTTGTGTATAAAATATTTTTATACAATATTCAATTAGAAAATTTTATTAAAATACCATAATTTTTTTTAAAGAAAGTGGAAATAAATTCATACTAAAATTGATACAAAATCTTATTTTTTTAAGAAAAATTATAAACGGAAAATAATATTTTGAATAAAAATTAGTTTTTTATATTATTAAATTAAATATACTTATTTTCATAAAATTATAAAATATTCACATGTAGATAACATTTAAATAAAGATTTAAAAAAATTAAACCAAATTTTAATAATATATTTTCTACATATCTACAAATTATTTATAAGACCAATTTTTTTTAAATGATACAACATGAATGTGTTTTTACGTCTTGTTAATTTCCAATATCTATGAATATACTTTAACCCGATTTCATGATTATTTTCAACTAAATTATTTTTAAATTTCACGTCATTAGTGAAAATATAACGTTTTTGAATAAGAAATGAAATTTTCCACAAAAATTATGATCGAGTATTTTATGAAATTTATTTTCCAACTATTATGATTCTATTTAAATAGGGTTAGGTTTATATCCCTGTTATTACTATGATATAAAAATGTTAAGGATGAAATGAAATTTCATATGGATTAAGTTTTGGTTCAATTATGTTTATGAAACCCATGTTATTTCACGGGTTTGGTTATGATAAAATATTTGTATCTCATGGGATGGACATTAATAGAAATAAAAGTAAATATGGTTTAGTAATATAGTGCTGGAGTGAAAAGTGAATCAAGTTCCCTAATACAAGGCTATAACGTTATGTAAACACAGTTCATTAATGGACATTGTCCACTATAATAGTTTGGATTCAATGTTTGGGCTACTATGGAAATCATATTATGTGATTATTTGTTTGAAACAATTCCATTTTTTAATAAAATTATATATTATAATTGTGAATGTTTTTGTTTGTTATGTTCCCCACATATTTCAATGATTTATTTCATGACTAATGATCTTTATATATAGACATTATGATCATGTTTTTTTAATTATTATTTTTATGATTTGTTTTATGTTTTCCATGATTACACAAATTGATCATTTGTGCTCACCCTGTTTATGATTTCATTTACCATGATATAATGAATGGTTTTAGGTAGAAATAAAAAATGTGAAGATGTTTATAGGAGATATTGAAGATCTTTCACCATGTTAGAAAATTATGTTCCATGTTTCCAAAGACACTAAACTAATATGGTTTTTGTGTGTATTTTTGTGTAATGTATTATATATTCTGAAAATTAAATGTAATTTCCATCTAGGTCCGTCGTTGGTTATTAGAATGGCGACATATTCCAATCATTTTTCAAATGATCCTGTTCTATGAACATTGATTACATTTTTATAAATAATTTATCCAAACTATTGTTAGGTTACGTCATTAGGTTGCATTAGTCACTCGAATTGGTAGGTTTTGTCGGTAGGATATCTATCACAGGGTCATGTCTATTAGTCACATTGGTGCATCGAGTTGGTGACTCTTTTCGATGACTCACGTCCGGAGGTAGCGTTGGTGAGTCACTTCAGTGACTCGAATTGTTAGGTCACATCGAAGGAAATCATTCAGTAGTTCACATCTATAGGTCATCTATATGTATGTCGTAGAGTGTTTCTAGATTAGTTTGTGAACAGTGTACCCAACATCCTATAGTTTCATCCCTTTATATTTATCTATCCTGTTAATTGCCTTAAAATCCTTGTTTTAAAGTATTTGTAACGATTCAGTGTCCATAACTTATATCATATAATTCCTAAGGTGCTGGGATACTTTACTCGATCAAAAAATGTAGTCATGACCAGATAAACCATTAATTGAATATCTAAAACTATCTAAACAATTTCTCCATTTATATTTTCAAAAGGGAAAGGATTCGTTCAATTATGTTCTTTCTAATCCTTTTTATTTGTTTGATCTTACATGATTCACTATTCTTAGTGAGATATGTGTTTTTTCTATGATTTCATTGTTTCCCATTAGAATTTTTCTAGCAGTGTGTGTGCCCCCTGGCTTGGTGAAACCTCGAAGCGTCGATCATTCATCGATATAAGGATTTTTATACCTCTTTTCTTCTGAGTTTCATAAACTATTTCCACCCATTATCCTATCCATGTTACAAATTGTAATCTAAATGTATCCATTAGACCATTCATGTCTATTCGTTGATGATGTTTTTATGAGGATTCCGCAGGGGGATACAATCATTATGGGAGAGGTGATCGTGGTCCATTATATTGACACATTCTCCTGTAATGAACATTGGAAAACATTTGTGTTGTGGCATTCATAGATTCTCTATTATTTTACGTTCAGTTATAGAGTTATAATTTTTTATCCAATATATCACAATGATATTTACATAATTAACACTAGACAAGGATTAAATAATTGTTATATTTTACACATCAATGTTATTTACTATTTATATTATCAATCATGAGATATCTATTCTTTTCTTGTTTAGAATGTTGTTCTTGATATAAATTTATAATGAAAAAATGTATTAAATTAATTGATTTTAATTTTTTTAATTGTAAGGAGGAATGTTTATTAAATCTGGATGTTTTTGTTGTTCTTGGTGATAAATGAAATGGATGTGTTTTGTAGGTTTAATTGAATCAGTTATTTCAATAAGGAATAATGGACAAGATGTCTGATAAAGATAATTCCTTTATGGGTTATGAGTTACCCTCATTATTTTAAATTCCAAAATCCTAATTTGTTAGAGCTATTTGTTCATGTATTGTTTTAAGGATGAATGAAATTTTTAGGACCAAGAGCCACTGGCTATGTTGATTTTTTCCTAGAACTTTTTTTTATGTTTTGAGCATGGTATTTATGAGCCTTGATGGATTTTGTGGTTTGTGGGGTATGGGAGGCCTAGTGGTGGTGGGATAAGTTGATCTCTAGAGTTTGAGATGCATCGGTTTATTCATGTGGGTGTCACGGAGGACAATATGGATGATGGAAGATGTTAAGGCTGAGATTACCCATTGATATGAAAGTTATTGTTATTGAATTTGATGTATTTTATATTGATTAATTTACCCACTAAATGTGGTAGATTCTCTAATATACCCACCATCCAAAAGAGGAAAAAAATGGTTGGTGTATGTCACATGTGTTCCTTGATAAGCTTTTCGAAGATGGATGGGCCTTACCACCATCTATAGGTGGAAAAGACTCAATGTGTAGTTCATCTACTCACTATGTTGATCCCATTGTGTCTGAAATCATAGAAATATATTTTTTGAATATATAGAAAAAAGAAATGTGATAGTTTTATTACAAATTTTTGAACAAATGATTCTAACAGATGGGGTTGGATTTGGGTGGAATGCATTGTTGAAATTACAAATTAATCGAACTATGGACTTGGATTGTTGATGCCTGGAGGGCATGGAACATTATTGTGATAATATTTTTATGTGATATGGAAATGAAAATGATAAATTAATGGATAATAATTATTTTAAATAACATTTTATAGATTAAATGGGATTACATGATCTAATGTATATATATAAACAGTTATGTCTTTATAGTATTCCATGTGTTAATAGTTGAAGTCAGTAGTCCATGTGACATTATCTATAGTTGATTATTTAACTATGTTATTCCCACAATGTCGTTGAGATCTATATTATATTATGTGCTTTTTTTATATATTCTACTCTACATTATCAGTTAGGGAAACTGACACGACATGGATTTGGAACCTTGAGGGGGTGTTCACCCAAATATCCCTATAGTTGGAAGGATGTCTCACTACCCCCATGGACTCACTCATTTCTTTTTGTAGTTACTTGTGAAGGAATTCACGATGGTTAGTATTCGACATATATGTGTGTAGATAGATGCAATGGGTTGTGTTTAATTCATACACGTATATTTTTTTTAATAATTCACATGTTCTAATATTAGTAAATGCATGTAGTATATGATGTCTCAAGGATCCTTTCACATTGTATGAGATGTAGTGGAATTATTTTTAATACGTGATATTGCATACATGATATGTGGGATATAGTTGATCCAAAAAATACTAGTTTACATTTATTTGTGTGGATGTGGTGCTGGTGTGTTGGATGGGATGTAGGTTGTAGTTTCTTTCTCTTGGTCTTTGTCGATCATTTTTGGAGAGAGATGACTAGGATGTGCGACGTCGGGGAAAATTGTGAAACTAATGGTGAAGCGGTAGCTGGTGTAACATCCTGAGTCTGGATCCCCTCCACTGGTTCCCCGTACTCGGTTTGCCACATGACCTCAAGCGTGTTTCGCCGAATGCCAGAAGCTACCAACTAGGAGCGAGGGCCTTGGTGTGTCAGTGGGGAAACTATGCTCTCATTCGGTAAGGTATACGAGGTAAGAAAACAACAAAAATATCAAAAGAATCAATAAACATGCACAACAACAGAAACCATACTACGGAAGCAATGTATATATATATAACTATGACGAAAATGATGCATCATGTACATGTATCAAAGGAAAACAGAAAACAAAACAACGTGATGAAGTACAACTGAAATGAAGTGCAAAAGAAAACAATGTAATCTACTCAGCATCGCAAGCCACGGCTTGGTCCCATTCTCCCCATCACCTGGTGAAATCAAGATCCTGATGTAGAAGGGCACATGCCCTTATCTATACCTGCAACACCATAGTCTGCTTGGTCCCAAAAGCATGGCCCAAACTGGGTGTGAGATACAATCTCAGTAGTCAATCACCCAAATATTTGTGCATAATAGTCAATGAATACATGGAAGTACTAAAATAAGAAGCAGTAAACAGAAAGCACAAATAGCTACAAACCACAGTTCTTACAAGTACAACACACAAGTTAGAAGCCAGCAACAAGAAGAAAATAGGTAACCCTCTGGGTAGCTCTCATAGTCTAACCCATATGGTTCAACCTCTAAGTACTAGAAAATCATTAGGATGCACACATAGTCTCACCCCTCTGGTTCGGCTACGTAATTAAGCATACTCTTTGGGGAAGTACTCACTGTCAATTCCCCCTATAGTCTCGTATCGTGCTAAAGACTATATGGGGAAGCACACAATGCCAATTCCCCATGTGGCCCACGTCGTGGATCTACAGACTCTTTGGGGAAGCACTCAATGTCAATTCTCCCTATAGTCTCGCATCGTAATTAAAATACACTCTGGAGAAGCTCTTCCATCAATTCTCCCTTTGGTCTACTACTCTAGGTTCTCACAGTCCTGGGTATAAATAAACAAGCTCAGTGCACATGTAAATCATCCAGGTAAACCTCAAGAACTACTTGGATATCAACTAAGGCTCAACATCAAAACAAGGCAACAGTCCACAATCTTACAACTAGGCATGGCAACTGGAAAAACATCAAACAGGCAGAACAAGCATGGAAAAACAATATAAGCACAAAAAAATTACTCTAATCACAAGCAAAAACCTCTACTAAAGTAATCAAGCAAAGCAGGCTAGCAAGATGGGCAAAATAGGAAACACGCAATACCCCATTCACGGGTATTGGTGTAATTTGGACAAAATACTCATCAATATTCTACAGAATGGCACAAACCACCAACCTCGATCCAAGGAGATTGATATACGTGATCCTCGATGACAGATTCCCCTTAGAATGACGTAGATCTGATAAAATGGACAAAACGTTCATCCCACGATAACATGAAAACAAGGAGGAATCAAGAAACAAGGCTCAAGCAGAAGGAAGAACTCACTGCTGCGATTCCAATGCAATCGAACGTGCTGGAATCGGAGAACGGATGGCGAGGCAGGACTCCGTCAAAGATCCGTTTGTATGGATGCTCCCGGAAGGTCGAAAACTGGAGAATAAGATGAATATGGGGGTTAGGCGCAACCCTGGTCCGTTTAATGAAAAAAAATAAAGTATATGGAATGTACTTCAATTTATTCAGTACACTGAAAAACGGACATCCACCTCATCCTTACACAACGTGTGTATGGCCCGGACACGGCCAATGCACAGCTTCGAGCTGGAACATAGCACACGGTGTGTACTCAGAAAGTACACGGCGTGTACTCTGAAAATTTCCAAAAAAACCATTTTTCTTAAAAAATCCAAAAAATGGAAAAACATACATGAACGGAGATCCGAGTTCTTACAAACTCCCCCACCTTAAATAAATTCATCCTATAATTTCCCTAATAAGGTGGAGAAGAAGAATCCTCTAATAGCTCTGGCCACTGCGATCGTACATCGGCCTCCCTCTCCTTGGTCTCGTCCTGTACTTGCCCGTGCTGCCATAGCACTCGTACCCGAGGAACAGACCGCCCACAGAGAACCTTCGTACCATGATCGACAATATGGAAATGATGCTCCTCGAATGATGAATCCACTTCAATCTCAACTTCCTCAGGCTGAAAGACGTGAGATGGGTCTGAAAAGTAACGTCGGAGATGAGAGACGTGGAAGACATCATGCATGGCCCGATACCTCGGAGGTAGCTGCAACCGATAGGTGACCGGACCCACTTTGTCCAAGACCTCAAATGGCCCGACGTACCGCGGTGAAATCTTACCCTGTCTCTGAATCCTCTTCTTTCCCAACCTTGGTGCGAAACGCAGGAAAACCTGATCATTGACCTCAAACTCCAGAGGGCGTCTCCCCTGATCAGCATATGACTTCTGCCGAGACTGTGATGTAGCCATCCTCTTCCGAACAAGCTCTATCTGCTCTGAAGTCTCCTGTAAAAGATGAGATCATAGCAAAGATGCCTCTTCTGCCTCTAGCCAGCATAAGGGTGATCGGCCTGGCCTACCGTAAAAATCCTTGTATGGTGCCATCTGAATGGTTGCCTGGAAACTGTTGTTGTAGGAGAACTCCACCAGAGGGATATGCTTCTCCCAAGAACCGCCAAGGTCATGGATGCAAGCTTGGAGCATATCCTCAAGTACCTGGATCGTGCACTCGAACTATCCATTAGTCTGGGGATGGTATGATGTACTCAAAAGTACCTGTGTACCCAAGGCCTTCTGAATTCCATGCCAGAACTGAGAGGTAAAGTGCGCATCTCTGTCTAAAAGAATAGAGCGTGGAACTCCATGCAGATGCAAAATATCTCTGATGTAAAGTCATCCTAGATCATCGACATTGAAGGTGTCCTTGATTGGAAAGAAGTGAGAAATCTTCGTAAACCTATCGACGACAACCTAAACAAAATCGTTTCTTCGAGGTGATCTCGGAAACACGGTCACGAAGTCCATCGCAACATCGTTCCACTTCCACTCTGGAATGGGTATCTACTCTAAGAGCCCCATTGGTCGCTGATTCTCTGCTTTCACCTGGTGACAAGTAGAACATCTCATGAAAAAACCAGCAACATCCTTCTTCAGACATGGCCACCAGTACTTGCGATGAAGATCCCAATACATCTTGGTGACGCCAGGATGAACTACCCAAACTGAGGAATGGAAATCCCACATCATCTCCTCGCGTATGTCTGCTAGAACCCATACGCATCCTTGTAAACACAATATCTCATCCTCGCCCATTGTCTATCCACGAAGAGGGTACCCTCCTGACACACTCTCCCGCAGGACTAAACCTTCTGAGTCTGATAGATGACTCATCTGTACCCGATCAAGTAGCATGGAGGTAACAGATATAGAAGATAGAAAAGTCTTCCCCCGTCTGTCGTGCACCTCGAGATGCATCTCAGAGAACAGAGCCATCATCTTCCACACACTACATGCCTCCTAATCTTCCTAAATATGAGTTCTCCTTCTCAACGCATCTACCACGGCGTTGCCCTTTCCCAGCATATAGGCAAGATCGAATTCAAATGACTGTAGATACTCAACCCACCTACGCTTCCTCAGATTCAAATCATACTGAGTGAAGATATATTTGAGACTCTTGTTGTCAGTGAAGGCCACAAAGTGATCTCCCAGACGATAGTGTCTCCAACAGCGCAAGGCATGAACAACAGCTGCCAACTCCAAATCGTGCATAGGCTAGTTCCCCTCATGTGGCCTCATCTGCCAAGACCTATACGCAATGACTCCATCTCCAAGCATAATCACAGCTCTTAGCCCGATACCCGAAGCATCATAGTAAATAGTGTAGATCTTGCCTGGCTTTGGCAAGACTAGTATCAGTGCTAACGTCAACCTCCCATTCAGATCCTGAAAGGCTGACTCACAAGAATCTGACCATAAGAACTTCGCCCCCTTCATGGTCAGACCAGTCAAAGGTGCTTCTAGACGAGAAAAGTCACGAATGAAGCATCTGTAGTATCCAGCCAGCCCTAGGAAGCTCTCTACCTCAAAAACGTTCTTCTTCTGCTCCCATTAAACTAAAACTCTCACTTTCTATGGGTCCACAGATACTCCTGCCTCTGAGATGGCATGACCCAAGAAGTGAATCTGATCCATCCAGAACTGGTACTTAGAGAGTTTTGTAAAAAGTCTATGCTCTCTCAGTGTACTCATAATGATCTCAAGATGTGTGGCATGGGCGTCTCAAGTGTGATAGTACACCAAGATATCATCCACAAAGACCCTGACGAAGGAATCCAAGTAAGGATGGAACACTCGGTTCATCAGTGCCATAAAAACTGAAGGTGCGTTTGTGAGTCCAAAGGGCATGACTGTATACTCGTAAAGACCGTACCTGATCCTGAAGGCTGTCAGAGGTATATCTGATGGTCTAATGTGAAACTGATGATAACCTGACCTCAAGTCGATCTTCGAGAACACCATGGCTTCTCAAAGCTGATCAAAAAGTTCATAAATACGTGGCAATGGATATCAGTTCTTGACCGTAAACTGGTTCAGATTCCTGTAATCCACACAAAGCTAAAGGTTACTGTCTGCCTTCTTTGCAAACGGGATAGGCAAACCCCAAGGAGAAGTACTGGGTCGGATGAAACCCTTTGCCTGTAGCTCCTCCAACTGCTTGTTGAGCTCCTGCAACTCAGGTGTGGCCATCCTATAGGGAGGAATGGACACCGGTGCTGCTCCTAGCATGAGCGCAATAGAAAAGTCTACCTCACACTCCAGAGGAAAACCTGAAAAGTCCTCTGGAATGACATCCCAGAAGCGATCCCGAACATCACATTCACCACTATGAAGGAATGATTCACCCTCTCGTGAAATGAAACTGACTCTGTGGCGATAACAGTAAACAAATACCTAAAAGGGAATCAACCAGTCCATTCCAAGGATGAAATCATAGACTCTCATCTCTAGGACATAGAGATCCCATAAGAAGTGATACCCTGCGACCTCGAGATGGCACTCTCTACACTGGCATACACTGTATGTCATCATTCCCAAAGGTGTTTCTAGTGTCAAAGAGTCGGCAGAAGAAAAGATGCAGAGTCCAAGGCTCTCCACAACAACAAAAAAGATAATTATATGCATAACAACAGTATTGAAAAGGGTTGAAGATAAAACTGAGGCTACAAAAATCGTACCTCGAACAGTAGAAGGGTCGGGATCCTGCTCATGATAAGTCTGCTCCACTGTGAAAGACTGGCATGCACCGCGGCCCTGTGCCCCTGACTGACCACTCTGAGCTGAACCTCCCTGCTGGTTCTGAGGCACTGGGGGTTGACCTCCACGACCTCGACCTCCACCTCGGCCCAAATGGACGGAATAACTCCATTTCACTGACTGGTGAGAGACTGCTAGGGCTGCTCCTGAACGAGGAGTCATAGAAGAACCCCGGTAACCGTCTACTGGTGAGAAAACCTAGCAGAAACGCTGAAGGTTACCCATTCTGCCTCAAGATCGGCATTCCATGGGGTCTCTCCGGCACTATGGCCTCGTGTGCCCTATCCGGGCACAATGGTAGCATGTCACATGGCTTCTTGATTATGCATCTCTCTTCCACTCATCACCGTGCGTATGCTCCCTACGGCGCTTCTTGCTATCATCTGAAGGGAAGCTAGCTCTGGAAGCAGAACCGCCCTGACTTGCAGCTCCAGAGTCTCTCAGATTGCGCTCTGCAATCTGTGCCTGGTTGACGAATGAAGTAATGTAATTCAGCTGGAAGATGTTCACCTGCGAGCGGATCTCCCGCCAGAGTCCATCCTCAAACTTCCTCGCTAAGAACACCACACTCCCATCCTGAAGGGGTGTAAAACGATGAAGCTCAGTGAAAAGAGAGGAATACTCCATGATAGATTGAGTACCCTACTCTAATCTCATGAACTCCCTGGCTCGATCGGCCCTCAGGGTCTCCCGGTAGATGTAGTCGTAGAACATGTGCTGGAACTCCTCCCAAGTCATAGCTTGCTGCTGACCCGCCTGTGAGATCATGTCCCACCACCTCTAGGAAGAGTCTCGGAGCATGTAGGTGGCTAACATGACCCGCATCTCTGGAGGCGTCTCCAGATTCTCGAATATAGTCAGCATGGCTTCCAACCATGACTCTGCAGCCTGAGTTCCTCACTTCCCCGAGAATGTGGGAGGATGCTGTTGCTGAATGACCCGCGTCATGTCTTCCATAGACGAGGTAGGAGGCAGTTCTCCCTTGAAGGCATGTATCATCCTCATGAAATCCTACCTGAACTACGCATCGGCACCAGAAACTGGTACAAAAACCGATGCTAAGGCTGGCTCGATTGGGGGATCGATAGGAAGTCCCGGATCAGCCCTGTCTGGCGTCTGGTCACTGCCTGACGACAGAAATACGATTGGAGGACCTCTCGGAGGCATAGCATTGAAAGATCAAAAGAACACCTTAGATCAGGAAAACAAGGCCAGAGAACAGAAGAGTAAAAAACGGGAACATGGGGAAACACACAAGATTTCAAAACACGACTACACGATGTGTCTTCTTAAACCACTGACATGGGCGTATACTCCTACCCTACAAGTCATGTACACTACAAAATACATGGAGTGTTGACGCCCACACACTGAATGTACATGGAAAATATTCCCCTACCCGAGTCTCCTTACAAGGCTAACCCACACAGTCCGACTCAACCCGATACTACACGGCGTGTTCGAAACAAACATGGAATGCACTAGACAAGGCTTCAGTGGTCCGTGTTGTTGAGTACACAGTTTTCTACATGGATGGACCTTACACGGCATTCTCCGAACGAGCAAGGCGTGCATAGGTGAAGGATACATTGTCCCGTGTAGTTCGTGACACGGCCGGGTACCTGAGCAAGACTACACGGCATGTTCCGAACAAACACGGCGTGTGGAAAAGAAGGTCACACCGGCCCATGTTGTTCGTGACACGACTAGGCACCCAGACAGGACAGCACAATGTGTTCCATACAGACACAGCATGTTCAACCCGAGGTTCCCCGACCCGTGTTGTTAGTGAGACGGCCGGGTACACGGCTCTGAACTCACACGACATGTACAATTGGTACACGGTGTGTTCATGAATTCATTACCACGACACCGTGTTCTTCCCACACGGTCAGTGACACGGCCTAAAAACTACACGGCGCGTATCTAAAAAGTACATGCCGTGTATTCTGGGTTTTTCTGGGCAGTAGCTCAGAAACTGCCCAGAATTCTAAAACCACCAAAACAAGGGAAAAGGTTCCAAATTCTGATCCGTGAGGGCCCATAACACCTCAAGAACCAAAATTCGGCGTTCATTTTTAAGCAAGGAACAAAAAAAATAGTTTTAAAACATAACAGCAGAGAATCTATCAAGCATCTATCACAACAGCATGCATAATCTACACAAAGCCCATCACAACAGCATACAATCGCTAATCCACCCTAGATGGCATGGCAAGAATACATGACATGTGATTCCTACAAGTGTCTATATGATGCATGAGATGGCATACCCTCATCTCATCGGGTTGCAATAGAAATAGAACTGAAATATCAAAACAATAACCGCACAAGTCATACGAATCACTCTAGGTGAAAACATACCAACCATAAAATCTCAAAACTAGAAAACTGTAATTAATGTGTTAGTATGGCTTTTCCCTATACACGGGTTAGCTACTCCCGAGTACAGCTTAATTCCAATTACAGAATCCTTCCTATCCCTGGATAAGTTCTCCAAACAGTATGTCAAGAGAAAATAACTCCTCTGATATCACTTTGTAACGTCCCGAGTCCTGAGCCCCTCCACTGGTGCCCCGTACCCGGTTCGCCACATGACCTCAAGTGCATTTCCCCGAACACCAGAGGCTAACGACTAGCAGTGAGGGCCTTGGTGAGTTAGTGGGGAAACTATTCCCTCATTAGGTAAGGTATATGAGGTAAGAAAACCACAAAAAATAGCCGAAGCAGCAATAAACATGCACAACAATAGAAACCAAATAGCAGAAGCAATGTAGATATATATAACTATGATGAAAATGATGCAGCATGTACAAGTAACAAAGGAATACAACAGACACAAAAATGTGCTGAAGTACAACTGATACCATGTGAAAAAGAATACAAAGTAATCTCCTCAGCATCGCGAGCCACGGCTCAGTCCCATGCTACCCAGCTCCTATTGCAATCAAGATCTCGAAAAAAATAGTTCTAACAAGTATAACACACAACTAAGCAGCCAGCAACAAGAAAAAAATAGGTAACCCTCTAGGTAGCTCTCACAGTCTAACCCATATAGTTTAACCTCTATTTACTAGAAACCCTCTAAGAGGCACACATAGTCTCACCCCGCTGGTTCAGCTACGTAATTAAGCAGACCTTCTGGAGAAGCATTCACCGTTAATTCCCCCTATAGTCTCGTATCGTGAAAAAGGCTCTTTGGGGAAGCACTCATTGTCAATTCCCCTTGTGGCCCATGTCGTGGATCTACACACTCTCTGGGGAAGCACTCAACGTCAATTCCACCTATATGTAGGTTCCGGGTGCAGCGGAAGCGCGTGGGTGGATGTGCCCACTTGGATTTTTTTCATTAGCAATGATCAATCCGGGATCAATACGACGATAAATGCCAGTCTCCACAGATCGAATCACAGAAAAAGACAAAGAAGATGGTTTTTTCCGGAACCACAAACAAGGATCGTTACAGGTTGATTATAATTAATTTAATTAATTATAAAGAAATACCTTTTGGGTGTTCTTTCTTTGTTGATGTTCTCAATCACGTTTTCGATGAGATCTGTCGTTGCGTCGCAGAAGACAAGTGTAGACTCCCTCTAGCGGTGATCCACACGTGTACCTCGTATCTCTGGACGTCGCCAAAGGATTCTCCGGGTGCTAGCGTGGAGAAGCCTTTTCTTGCGTTGTCCGCCTTAGATTGTATTGATCCGATGGAAGAGGATCTCTCTCGGTCTTGAGAGCGTTCTTGGAGGAAGAGGTTCTTTCGGCCTTGACAGAATTATCCAGAGATGTTGTGCACAATGATTCTCTTGTGTCAGAAAAGAGTTTGGGTTGTGAGGATATTTATAATCGGGTGTGTGGGGTTATAGAGTTATGAAAATAAATAAACGTGTTACGCATTTTATTTATTTCATTGGCTATTTATTTAAAACCCCATGTCGAATAAATAATTCCTTGACATTCGCCCACGTTGATTATAATAAATATCATTTAAAACAATATTATATCCTCAAAATCCCAACTAAAAAAAATACACGGCGTGTATTAATAAATACACGGCGTGTACTTGTTTTTCATTGAAAACTACACAGCGTGTACATTAAATGTACACGATGTCTATATCTTGTTTTCATTTATTCATTTCCATTCCAAAATAAAACTACACGGCATGTAATAATAATACACGACGTGTACATGTTTTATTTTCTTTTTCCTCCATCATTTAAAACAACATAGGCTTCCTTGAATAATTATTAAACCACGTACGAGAATAATATTTATTCAACTTGAGATACTTGTATACACTTAGTGTGTGACCCTATAGGACTATTTATCGTTGGCATTAGGCGGGCTTGCCTAAAGTCCAAGATTACTATCTAGCAACGGGTCAAGGCACCCAAGAGAAAGAAGTTGACGCCGCATTGACGTATCACCTCATACGAATGCTTACTGTGTAATTTAATCCCTTTGTCTCAATATCTCATCAAGCAGGTTTCATGGAAGTGTCATAAACCTATATGCTTGATATGTCGTTCTTTGACTACCTGAAATAAACTCATCGTTTACACCATGGCCATGGAATTTAATGCGACAGTTCTATTTCAATCAAAGGGCCGAGATATCAACTTCCATAAATGGAAGGGAAAAATCCTTCCTTGACTTATCCATTAACAACCTGTCACTCGTGACGCACCCAACGTACCCTACTTCCCGCCAACTATCTGCTTGATGGTTTTTGTCAGTAAATATAAGTGCATGAGTCATGACATGAGTTAATGATAATCTTCCAGTCTAAAGATCATTACACACGCTCGTAGATAGCAATATCCGATGACACCAAGACATGCGGAATTACTACTGGCGGGTCTATTCTCATAATCTCCCATCTTGGAGATTACAAAGTGTGAACTCCATGAGAGAGAGTCTCGTCTTCTTATGAGTACTCGCACATGATGGTCCGTATACTATGTGTCCTATCATAGTATGTCATCCAACCGCAGAACTTTATTTAAGAATATTGTTATAGAATTTCAAGGTTCTCATCATAGCGGGGATCTGCTATGACCTTATTAATGCAACAAATATTTCAGGACATTATTATATTATAGTCATGAAGAACAATGAACAATATATAATAAGTGAACATTTATGTAATAAATGTACAAAACAGTTGGTTCTGAGGACACCAACCCTTACAAACTCCCACTTGGACTAGAGCCAACTGCCTACGACTTTTAGTCCACTAGACCTCACATGATGATCATGTTTTTGCTGAGTCAAGGCTTTAGTCAATGGGTCCGCCACGTTGTCTTCCGTGGAAATATTGCTCACTGCAACATCACCTCTCTGAGAAAAATCCCTCAAGAGATGATACTTCCGAAGTATGTGCTTTGTCCGCTGATGTGACCTTGGCTCTTTTGCAAGTGCCACCGCTGCAGTATTATCACAATAGAGTATGATAGGATCTTTACTGCTCGGTACAACATCCAGCTCTTGGACAAATCTTCGCATCCATACTGCTTATTTATCTTCCTCAGAAGCTGCGATATACTCGGACTCCGCTGTAGAATCTGCCACCACACTTTGTTTTGAGCTCTTCCAGCTCACTGCACCTCCATTCAAACTTAAGATGTATCCAGTCTGTGACTTCATGTCATCTTGATCAGTCTGGAAACTAGCATCTACATGTCCTCTGATGACTAGTTCCTCATCTCCTCCATAAACCAAGAACATATCCTTAGTACGCCTCAGATACTTAAGGATAGTCTTGACTGCCATCCAATGGCGGTCTCCTGGATCAGCTTGATATCTGCCTACCGCACTTAATGCATAAGCAACATCTAGCCTCGTACATAGCATAGCATACATGACTGACCCAATCGCGGATCCGTAAGGGATCCTTGCCATTCTCTTTCTTTCCTCATGTGTCTGAGGACACATTTTCTTGGAAAGATGAATGCCATGTGTCACTCGAAACAATCCCCTCTTGGACTGTTCCATACTGAATCTCTTCAGTATCTTCTCAATGTATGTACTTTGACATAGGCCCAGCATTTTCTTGGGTCTATCACGATGGATCTTGATCCCAAGAATATATGCTGCCTCACCCAAGTCTTTCATGGAGAAGCATTTATTCAACCATGCCTTAACTGACTGTAAGACAGGTACTTCGTTTCCAATTAGCAATATGTCATCGACATATACTATTAGGAAATCGACTGCACTTCCACTAAACCTTTTGTAGACACAAGGCTCACATTCATTCTTAACAAAGCCAAATTCTGTAACAGCTTCATCAAAACGAATGTTCCATGATCTTGATGCATTCTTTAATCCATAAATGGATTTTTTCAACTTGCATACCTTGTTGGAATCCTTTGAAGTCACAAACCCTTCAGGTTGTGTCATGTAGACATCTTCCTGGAGGTTCCCGTTAAGGAAAGTTGTTTTGACATCCATTTTTCAAATTTCATATTCATGGTAAGTAGAAATGGCCAATAGGATTCTGAAAGACATCAGCATTGCAACCGGTTAAAAGGTTTCATCATAGTCAATTCCTTGACGCTGTCTAATACCTTTTGCAACCAGTCGTGCCTTTTAGGTGCTGACTTTCCCCTCCATGTCCAGTTTCTTCTTGAATACCCATTTATTACCAATAGGCTTTACATCAACTGGAGGATCTTCCATAATCCAGACTTGGTTTTGGTACATGGAATCCATTTCAGAATTCATGGCTTCTTGCCACTTGGCAACGTCTGTGACTTCAACTGCTTCCTTATAGGTAAGAGTATCATCATTGTCAACCAATAATGAGTCACCATCCTCAGTGACAAGAAACCCATATCGTTCTGGTTCTCTCACCTCTCTCGTGCTCCTACGCAGTTCTTGTGTCTCTGGAATAGATTGTTCTTCCACGGGGCTTTTTGGAATCTGTTCTTGTACCAACTCATGTGTATCTTGAGCCTCGACTTCATCGAAGTCTATCTCGCTCCCACAATCTCTTCTAGAGATGTGCTCCCTCTCAAGGAATATGGCGTGTCTTGCCACTGTAACCTTTTTGTCTGAGGGGTTGTATAGGTAATATCCCCTTGTTTCCTTGGGATATCCTATAAAGATACACTTTGTGCCTCGGGGTGCAAGTTTGTTACCTGAAGAGGCCTTAACAAATGCTTCGCTACCCCACACGTGTAAATTCGATAACATGGCTTTGCATCCACTCCATACCTCGTATGGAATACCATTTATCGATTTAGTTGGTACTTGGTTTAGTATGTGTGCAGCTGTTTGTAATGCATATCCCCAAAAGGATAATGGAAGACTCGCATGACTCATCACTGA
The DNA here is from genome assembly GCA_963277665.1 of Viscum album. Lineage (NCBI taxonomy): Eukaryota > Viridiplantae > Streptophyta > Magnoliopsida > Santalales > Viscaceae > Viscum > Viscum album. Next base: position 1,174,861,274 of record OY728152.1, on the reverse strand, counting down.
TCTCACCATGTACAACAGGGTGCGGTTCCTCCTTTCAGTTACACCATTCCACTGCAGTGTGTAAGGAGGAGTGAGTTGAGATAGAATCCCAAACTCCCATAAGAAATCAATGAAGTCTTGATTAAGATATTCACATCCTCTGTCTGAGCGGAGTTTCTTAATCTTCTTACCAAGCTGGTTCTCAACTTCATTCTTGTATTCTTTGAACCGATCAAAATAATCTGACTTATACCTCATTAAATAGATATATTCATATCTACTAAAATCATTAGTAAAAGTTATGAAGTACGAGAACTCACCCCTTTCTTCAACTGGAAATGGTCCACACACATCTTTGTGAACTAATTCTAGAAGCTCTTTAGCTCTTTCACCTTTCCCACTAAATGGGGCTTTGGTCATTTTGCCTTGTAGACACGCATGACATACACCAAGTGGTTTTAGTTCAAAAGAATATAAATACCCATCTTGATGTATTTTTGTCAAACGTTTCTCATTGACATGACCTAGCCGGTGATGCCAAAGTTGGGTGTGGTATGAGTCATGCAAATTAACTTTGTTATCAATTTCCATTACTTGGTTTGTATAGTCTAACACATAAAGGCCGTTATATAAATGTGCCCTACCAAAACAAATGCTATCTATATAAAAGTAGAAACATTCATTTCCAAACTTGAATATGAATCCATCAGTATCTAATATGGATACTGAAATAATGTTTTTGGTTACAGAGGGTACATAATAACATCCTTTCAAAACCAAGACCATCCCGGTAGGCAATGTGAGGTGGTAGTCCCCGACAGCTACAGCAGCAAGTCTGGCTCCATTGGCTGCTCGTAGATCTATCTCCCCTCGATCAATCTTCCTGAATCTACGTGGTTCCGGTATTTGGATACAGATGTGAGCACCACAAGCACTATCTAATACCCAATTAGTAGAAATAGATAGATTTCATTCGATAACAAACGCACCTGAAGCTTCCCCTTACTTCCTTGGCTGGGTGTAGTTTTTCTTCTAGTGGCCCTTCGTGCCACATACGAAACAAACAACATCCTGTTCCTTTGCCTCCCCTTTGATCTTCCTTTTCTTGGAAGGCCTTGAAGAAGCTTTGGGCTTAAAGCTCTTCGCCTTCCCTTTCCTTTTATTCACCATAAGGACAGAAGGCTTTTCACGCTTCATGTCATTGTCCACTTGGCGAATAAGGATAAGAAGATCAGATAGAGACTTCTCAATATTGTTCATGTTGAAATTAACAACAATGTTTGAGAATCTCTGGGGGAGTGATGCGAGAATGAGATCGGTACCCAGTTCTTCAGGGAGTTTTAACCCTAGAACCTCCAAGCGCTCAATGTAGCCAATGGGCTTGATTACATGAGGCCCAGCTGATGCACCCTCTCCAAGATTACTCTGAAACAGAGCCTTGGAGATCTAAAAACTTTACTATCTTGCTCTCTCCTGGTATAAACCACGGAGGTGCTCGAGCATGCTGTAGGAATCCATGTCTTCATGAGACTTCATGAGATCACTAGACATAGATGACAACATCAATCATTGAACGTCGAGAGGATCGTTCAAATGTTGATCATAGACTAGGAAATCTTCATCACTTGCCCCTGGGGCAGGAGAATCAGGAAGTGAGGACTCCAGCACATAAAACTTCCGTTCATGGCGTAGGATAACCCAAAGGCACCTAAACCATTCCTAAAAGTTACTGCCGTTGAGGATGATGTCTTTATCCAGAATTGATCGTAGAGAAAATGTGGTTGATGTGTTTGTCATTTTGATTCTACAATTTAAAAGAGCAGATTCATCAGTACTTTCTTGATTACATTTTATGAGAAATAATAAATTTTATTAAGTCTCTCAATATTTTATCAATTCCCAATGGCCCTCACCATTGAACTCGGAATGTCCAGTTTCTATGACATTATAATGGCAAGGATCCATATTTCCCTTCGCATAACCCCAACAAGGGTTGTTCATGCTATTTAAAGGTATTTAGGTAGGCGGTTCTTTGCCAACTGTGAGCTTACAGTTCCTTGATCTGTTGTGTGGACTCCCCAATCCTAAAATCCTGACTTGGATTTCCTCAACTCTTGCCTCCAATATTACATAAAGTCTAGCAAGGGCTACTTCTCTTGATGTAATATGGTTAAGTCAACCCTAAACCTTTCATAAGGGATTCCTTTATAAAAGTAAGTGTCCCAACAAGGGTTAGTCAAACACATAGTTTTATTGAGTCATGCCCTTAATCAAGTAATGGAAGGCTTGGTCTGACTTAATATGGTATTTGAGGGATTTTATTCTTTATGCGTATCTTTTCATTATCACATTCTTGTTAATATTAAGTGATGCTTGCTTAAGTGATTAACCATGTTCCGATAAAGTATACGCATAGACCGGTTTTTATTTTATTCCATCTTTGCATGCTTGTTCATTTTATTAATTATGTGATCGCGACAACACATGCATAATATATAAACCATGAAATCAGACAGAAATAAAATAAGATGGCATGATCATGTGATTCTATTTGGTTAGCTTATCTAGCGGTTTTGATAAGCTTACCCTGACCTAGGGAAAACACCTTGAACCCGATGGTTCGTGTTTTGCAGCTCCCACCAGTCCACCTTTGTATCTTCTTGTGTCGGTTTCGCCTCGGCTTCGGGATTTGAACCATCTCCTCTGGCTTGGGAGATCCTCCATTACATGGGTTTACATTAAAGAAACCATGGGCACGCAGGCCCTACATTTTATTGTAAGAAGGCTCGCAGGCCAAAAAATTTAAATTAAATAAATTTAAATGAAACCATACACATACAAAGGGTCTTTGGTCTAGCTCATGATCATGCATAGTATGCAACGACATTTACGCATATTTAGAATTCAAATTCTTTTAATTGTTCTTTTATTTAAGATAAGACGCACTCGAATTCAATTAATTATGATCTTATAATTAATCAATTCTTTATCTTAAATTCATTTCTGAATTTCCTTGAGATTCTTCTCATCCATATTCCTTGTACGGGTCTTTGTACATTGCAGGAAACTTGGTGAAATTCCATTTCTGGAAAGTACACGACGTGTAGTTTATAATTACACGGCGTGTATTTTTCTTTTCACCCTTTGTCCAAAGTACACGCCGGGGCTTTGGCGTGTTTTTCTGTACATTGGAAATTTTAGAGTACGTGGCATGTAGATGAATCATACACGGCATGTACTTCCTTGTTACGTGGTAACCGGCCTGGCGATCCCGTATAGGCGGTACGCGACTTATCTTTGTACACGGTTTCACCTGGGTCGGATTGGACTACACGGCGTGTTGTTCCAACATAAACGTCGTGTATTCCGGTTTCCACGCACCGTTCTATTCTGGTCAACACGGCGTGATTAAAACTTAGGCATAATCAATTCACACGGCGTGGTTTGGCGGACCAGTGCCGGTTCGTTGAACCTAAGTACACGGCGTGTAGTTTTAATTACACTCCGTGTAATCCCGTGTTGTACAGACAGAAAGAGCGTCTCCTCCGGATGAGTTCCTCATTTTTATTTTAATCAAAATTAAAATTAAAAGGTCATTTCTGTGATATGAATTGAGAAACGAAGGAGGAAGAATAGATCTCGTCAATTCATATTTATAGAACGATTTATTTCGAATTGAATCAAATATGAATGCGTAAATTATCAACGAAAATTAAATAACTATAATCAACGTTGTGACCTCCCTCTGACACCATTTGTAGGTTCCGGGCGCAGTGGAAGCGCGTGGGTGGATGTTCCCACTTGGCTTTTTTTCATTAGCAATGATCAATCCGGGATCAATACGACGATAAACGCCAGTCTCCATGGATTGAATCAAAGAAAAAGACAAAGAAGATGGTTTTTCCCGGAACCACAAACAAGGATCATTACAGGTTGATTATAATTAATTTAATTAATTATAAGGAAATACCTTTTGGGTGTTCTTTATTCGTTGATGTTCTCAATCACGTTGTCGATGTGATCTGTCGTTGCGTCGCAGAAGCCAAGTGTAGACTCCCTCTAGCAGTGATCCACACGTGTACCTCGTATCTCTGGACGTCGCCAAAGGATTCTCCGAGTTCTAGCATGGAGAAGCCTTTGCTTGCGTTGTCCGCCTTAGATTGTCTTGATCCGATGGAAGATGATCTCTCTCGGTCTTGAGAGTGTTCTTGGAGGAAGAGGTTCTTTCGGCCTTGAAAGAATTCTCCAGAGATGTTGTGCACAACGATTCTCTTCTGTCAGAAAAGAGTTGGGGTTGTGATGATATTTATAATCGGGTGTGTGGGGTTATAGAGTTATGAAAATAAATAAATGTGTTACGCGTTTTATTTATTTCATTGACTCTTTATTTAAAACCCCATGTCGAATAAATAATTCCTTGACATGCGTCCAGACTGATTATAATAAATATCATTTAAAAAAATATTATATCCTCAAAATCCCAACTAAAAAAAACTACACGGCGTGTATTAATAAATACACGGCGTGTACTTGTTTTTCATTGAAAACTACACGGCGTGTACATTAAATGTACACGGCGTGTATATCTTGTTTTCATTTATTCTTTTCCTTTCCAAAATAAAACTACACGGCATGTAATAATAATACACGACGTGTACTTGTTTTATTTCCTTTTTCCTCCATCATTTAAAACAACTTAGGCTTCTTGAATAATTATTAAACCACGTACGAGAATAATCTTTATTCAACTTGAGATACTTGGATACACTTAGTGTGTGACCATCTAGGCCTCTTTCTCGTTGGCATTAGGCGGGCTTGCCTAAAGTCCAAGATTACTGTCTAGCAACGGGTCAAGGCACCCAAGAGAAATAAGTTGACGCCGCATTGACGTATCACCTCATACGAACGCTTACTGTGTAATTTAATCCCTTTGTCTCAATATCTCATCAAGCAGGTTTCATGGCAATGTCATAAACCTATATGCTTGATATGTCTTTCTTTGACTACCTGAAATAAACTCATCGTTTACACCATGGCCATGGAATTTAATGCGACAGTTCTATTTCAATCAAAGGTCCGAGATATCAACTTCCATAAATGGAAGGGACAAATCCTTCCTTGACTTATCCATTAACAGCATGTCACTCGTGATGCACCCAACGTACCCTACTTCCCGCCAACTATCTACGTGACGGTTTTCGTCAATAAATCTAAGTGCGTGAGTCATGACATGAGTTAATGATAATCTTCCAGTCTAAGGACCATTACACACGCTCGTAGATAGCAATATCTGATGACACCAAGACATGCAGAATTACTACTGGCGGGTCTGTTCTCATAATCTCCTATCTTGGAGATTACCAAGTGCGAACTCCATGAGAGAGAGTCTAGTCTTCTTATGAGTACTCGCACATGATGGTCTGTATACTATGTGTCCTATCATAGTATGTCATCCAACCGAAGAACATTATTTAAGAATATTGTTATATCATTTCAAGGTTCTCATAATAGAGGGGATCTGCGATGACCTTATTAATGGAACAAATATTTCAGGACATTATTATATTATAGTCAAGCAGAACAATGAACAATATATAATAAGTGAACATTTATGTAATCAAAGTACAAAACAGTTGGTTCTGAGGACACCAACCCTTACACCATAGTCTCACATCATAATTAAAAGACACTCTAGAGAATCCCTTTCGTCAATTCTACCTTTGGTCTACTACTCTAGGTTCTCACAGTCCTGGGTATAACTAAACATGCTCAGCACGTGTGTAAATCGTCCATGTAAACGTCATGAACTACTTGGATATCAACTAAGGCTCAACAGAAAAACAAGGCAACAGTCCACAATCCTACAACTAGGCATAGCAACTGGAAAGATGCCAAACAAGAAGAACAAGCATGGAAAAGAAATCTGATCACAAACAAATTACTCTAATCACAAGAAATAACCTCCACTAAAGAAATCAAGCAAAGCAGTCAAGAAACATGGAAAAAACAAGAAACATGCAATAACTCGTTCACAGGTATTGGTGGAATTTGCACAAAATACTTATCAACTTTCTACAGAAAGGCACAAACCTCCTACCTCGATCGTAGTAGATCGATATACATGAACCTCAATAACAGATTCCCGTTAGAATGACATAGATCTGAGAAAATGCTCAAAACATTCATCCCACTATAACTTGAAAACAAGGAGGAATCAAGAAACAAGTCTCAAAAAGAAGGAAGAACTCACCGTTTTGATTCCAACACAATCGACCGTGCTCGAATCGGAGAACGGACGGCGACGTAGGACTCCGTCGAAGATCCGGTCGTACGGATGCTCCCGGACGGTCGAAAATGGGAGATGAAGTCAAATATGGGGTTTAGGCGCGACCCCAGTCCGTTTATTGAAAAAAAATAAAGTACATGGCGTGTACTTCAATTTTTTCCATACTCCAAAAAACCGGCCTCCACCACAGCCTTAAACACCTTGTGTGTGGCTCGGACATGTCTGGACCATGGATTAGAGCCGGCACAGAGTACACGGTGTGACTCAGAATCTACACGACGTGTATTTTGAAAATTTCTAGAAAAACCATTTTTCTTAAAACTCTAAAAAAAGGAAAAACATACCTGAACGGAGATCCAGGTTCTTACAGCGGCGTTCCCTTGAAACAAATTATTATATTATATAATCTTGTATAAGATACTTTTTGAGAGTATCCATGGTGAGGCTTGGGACATAGTATACATTTTTAGGTGACAAGTCAGTTTCACTTTTGTTTCTTTGTTCTTTAGTATTCTTTCATTATGTTTGATCGAGTGTCTTGGGGGAGGAGTGTGATGTTTATAATATTATACTGACATTACCAATGTAAAATAGTGTTCTGGTCAACTGGTGCATATTGGAGTTTTGTCTGGTTACTTCTTGAATGGGGTTACAAGATTTATTCGTGCATCATGGTCTCTATTATGTTACACTATTTTGGTACTTGTAGTTTTCTCAATCAGTTGTAGTTATTTCTTCTTGACATTACATATATGTACCTGATATTTCATTTATGTTGTAATCTATGTAGGAGTTGGTTAGTTCATGTATTATCTCACTCTTTCATATGAGTTCACTTAGAGGGTAATGCCACCCATTTGTGTGTTTCATATACCCATGATGCTAGTTGCAAACATAGTCCCAAGTGGAGGTGGGACTTAGGTGGGTCATTATCTATCTTTTCACATTGAAATCCATAGAGAGGTACACTTTGTGTTGTGGGGGTTTTGACACATAATGAAATCTTTATAAATATAATCCATCCAATGAATGAATAATGTGGTCATACTTGGATTACATTCATAGTATTTACTAAATAACATCAAAGTTAGTAATTATAAATGGAATATTATTTTGAAATACCTATTGATAATATTGACTAGGAAAATAAATGTTAAATTTTGAAATTATATCATTTTAAGAATTTGAATAATTTTAAAGAAAAACATATTTATTAAAAATTTATCTATAATTATCTTAAAGAAATTTTAATAATAAATTTGTGATGATAGAAAGAAAATTAATTAATTTTTTATATTTTAAAAAACCATCCCTCCATACATTTTTATGGAAAAGTCACAATGTTCATCTTTAGATGAACAAGAAAAAAAGTATTTCAATTCATATTGTATATAGTAAAAAAATTCCAAAAATTACAGAAAAAAATATTTAAATAATTAAAAAAATTATTTAAAAATTTATAATTAATTTTTATGTATGAAAAATAATCAAAATGGTCACCAAAACATTAACAATCCATAATATAGATGAGATTTTGAAATAAAACGCTTAAATATTTGGTATCGTTTGAATGATTTCCCACCAAAATGAAATAAACAATGATTGATATGTATATTCACATAATATTAATAATATTTATTGTAATATTAACACATGTTTATAATATACACTATACAATGGAATCATGTGGTGAATATAAAATTTATTCTATAAAAATAAATGTGAGATGAAGATCCATTACCATAATTTTCACCTTTCTCCATTAAGATTAAAACATCCTACAAAATAAGTATGGATTAATTATAAATAAATTCCAAAAAATAAAAAAATATATCATTCAGGTTATAATTTATTTGTGACATATTATCAATGAATTATTAAAAATTTATTATGAAAATCCATTTTTTAGTATAACGACATTGTGTTCCTTGGATGTTTTGGTTTACCATCCCCTGCACTTATAACATGATTATGGATCCAAACATTCTAGTTTTATTATAATGGTATAAAAAACATATATTAATTGTATAAATATTTTTATTTATAAATAAAATTTATAAAAAATAAAATAAAAGCACCATTCTTGGAGATAGTAGGTAATACATACAAATGAACTCTATTATTATTTTTCAATAGATTCAATAAATGAAAAGTAAATATAAATTAACTATGATTGGATCATTATTATATAATATATATTATCCACCACATCATCTATTAGTAGAATAATAGGTTATATCTGAAACTCTGACATCATAGTAATCATATATCACTTTAATGTGAATTTTTTTACCATTTCAACCCCCTTATCAATTGATTGGAGAGTTTCTAAGCATAAAAATAATATTACATAAGAGTATTTAAAAATTATTTTGGGAAATAAGATAATTCCATATGTTTCCAAATATTTATCAAATTATTACACATTACAATTCACATAAATTATAAATGGAAAATTAATTAATGAGGGTCATATAGTTAATACTCTATACGTTTGAAATAACAAGGTTAACAACTTCCAATGTTTTTTAATGTAAGAAAAGAATTTGATATATTATAATTTATTAAGATTGATTATTTCATAATTATCATATATAAAAATTAAATCCGCCTAAATATATATTTAATAGGGTAATGTTAAATGACCTATCTCACTTTGTTAAGAGGGTAATCTGTATGTATGCAAGAGTGAAACATTCACATAATAATTGATGAGAATTAGGGTTCATAATGGCGGTATTAATTATAATGATAACATCTAAGTATACTTTGGTAACATATTTTAAAATTTTATTATGAATATAATATATTTTTTAGAAGATATAAATAGAAAATAATAAATTAAAATAGGTTGGGTAAGACATTTAACTCCTCTTTGGGAGAACTCCTTCAGAAAATTCATTAATAAACAAAATAATTTATTTTTGAGGAGAGAAAAACCTCCAAAACATTGATAAAGATGTTATGAAATGGAATATAATGATTTTCAGTCAATATTTATTTATCAATGTGCACCAAATAAAAGAGGTATGTGGTTCCCCATTATAGTTGATGTGATTGGCACTTTTGGAATTCCCTAAAAAAAATTTAATATAATTTGACAATACTAGAGAAAAATGCATATAAATGTTCATGATATATATAAAATAGTTTATATTATTTAAATAAAACCATTCAATTAAATTTAAAATAGTTTTGATTTAATTTTTTTCATTATAATATTTATTAACCACATAACTAATTATTATTTACCATAACGGTTGTTGCAAATATTTTAATTTAAATGGGATAATAATGTTTCAATAAATGGAAATGTAAAAAAAATAGACCCTGAAATATTTTAAAATTATATTGTATTTACATGTTGAATGATATTACTTTAAATAATTTTAAATTATATAATGAATTATTAATTTTAGAAGATATTATAAATGACAACAGGAAGGACTACTCAAAACATTAACAGTAATAACATTAATACAACATGTAAATTTAAATTATTATTTTTTATTATATCCACATAATTTCATATTAACCTCTTGAATTCGTTTATCTACATATTTTTCTCATATTATATTTATTAACATTATTAATATCATTTATTTTATTTTCCCTATATTTGAATAATTATTGACTCATCGTTGTGTAATAAGTTAATGTAATTATATATGTCATAAAAAGTAAATGAAATTTCCATGATAAAGACAAATTATATATATTTCAAATTAAAATGAATAGCAAAACATTTATTTTATGTTACATAAAAAATATTTTCAAAATAAAAAACAATCGTGTGACATTTTATACTTTTCAATAAAAAAATATTTTAAGTATCATAATTACATTAAAATGAAAAATATATATATAACTAAATCATGGGTATGGATTAATGAATTTGAATCATCAAATAATTATATATAAACTCTTCATGTTATTTTATAGTCTTTATAATTTTATTGTTAACATTAATTATTCTGTTTACCATTTTATGTGCTAATAATAATTATTAGGGATAATATTCACATTCACCAAAATTAAAAGGTAAATAATTACTAAATTGTTAAATCTATATCAAAAAAATATATTATTCATTTAAAAATTAAAAAACAATTTATGAATATAAATTAAAAATAATTGAATAAAATTCAATAAATTTTATTTTCAGAAACATTCCCTTTTATGTATAAACTATTTTTATACAATATTCAATTAGGAAATTTATTTAAAATACCATAAATAAATTTTTTAAAGAAAGTGGAAAATATTTCATATTAAAATCGATACAAAGTATAATTTTTCTAAAATAATAATAAAAGAAAATAATATTTTTTTAATAAAAATCAGTTTTTTCATTATTCAATTAAATATAGTTATTTTCATAAAATTATAAAATATTCACATTAAGATAACATTTCAATAAATAATTATAAAATTAAATTAAATTTTTATAATATATGTTCTACATATCTACAAATTATTTATAATGCGAATTTTATTAACTTATACAACATGAAAGACATTTTACCTATCTTTAATTCCCAATTTCCTTGAATATACTTTTACATGATTTCATGGTTATTTTAAACTAAATTATTTTCAAATTTCTTGTCATTTGTGAAAATATAACTTTCTTGAAGAATAAATGATATTTTTCGAATGAATTAGGATTGAGTATTTTATCAAAATTATTTTCCATCTATGATGATGCTGTTTAAATAAGTTTAGGTTTCTATCCCTATTATTACTATGATTTTAATTTGTTAATGATGAAATGAAATTTCATTTGGATTATGTATTGTATCAATGATGTTTATGAAACCCATTTTATTTCATGTGTTATGTTATGATAAAATATTCATATCTCGTGGGATAGAAATTAATAGAATGAAAAGAAAATTTTCTTCTGTAATATAGTGTTGGAGGGAAAAGTGAATCCAGTTCAATAATACATGGCTAGAAAGATATGTAAACCTTGTTCATTAATGGACTTTGTCCACTATGATAGTCTGGTAATAATGTTAGGGATACTATATAAATCATATTATGTGATTATTTGTTTGACACAATTCCATGTTGTAAGCAAGTTATATATTATAATTATTAATATTCATATTTGATATGTTCACAACATATTACAATGATTTATTTCATGACTTACGTTTTTTATATTTAAACATTATTTTCATGTTTTTTAAATTATTATTTTCTTGATTTGTTTTATGTTTTCCATGATTACCCTAATTGAGCATTTAAGATCGCCATTTTTATGATTTCATTTACCATGATATATAGAATGGTTTTGGGTAGAAATAAAAAAGGAGAAATTTTTTATGTGAGATTCTGGAGATCTTTCACCATGTTAGAATAATATGTTCCATGTTTCCAATGATAGTAAACAAATAATGTTTTTGGGTCTATTTTTGTGTAATGTATTATGTATTCTGAAAATGAAATTTAATATCCATGTAGGTCTATCATGGGTCATTAGAATAGTGAAAAATTCCAAACATTTTTCAAATGTTCCAGTTCTATGAACATTGATTATAGTTTTATGAATAATTTTTCCAAAAAATTGGTAGGGTGATTCATTAGGTTCCATCTGTGAGTCTCATTGTTAGGTTGTGTCGGTAGGACTTATATTAGAGGGTCACATCTATTGGACACATTGGTGGGTCGAGTTGGTGACTCTTTTTAGTGACTTGCGTCGGTAGATATCTTTGGTCAGTCACATTGGTGACTAGAATTGGTAGGTCGCATTAGAATGAAATAATTCAACAGTTCGCATTGATAACTCATCTATAAGTATGTCCTAGAGTGTTTCCACATCAGTCTGCGAATAGTGTATCCAACATCCTACAATTTCATCCCTTTATATTTATCAGTTCTGTTAAGTGCCTTAAAATCGTTTTTTAAAGGATTTATGACCGATTCAATGTCCATAACTCATATCTTAAAATTCCTAACGTCATGGAATCCTTTACTCGATCAAAAAATGGATTCATGACTAGATCCACCTTTACTGGAATATTTAAACCTATCTAAACAATTTCTCTTGTTATATTATCAAAATGGAAAGGATGAATTCCACTATGTTCTTTCTAATCCTTTGGATTTTTTTGAGGTTAAATGAATCAATGTTCTTAATGAGCTATGTGTTGGTTATAGGATTTGTTTTCTACCCATTAGAATTTATCTAGCAGTGTGTGCACCCCCTGGATTGGTGTAACCTCAATGCTTGGATCATTCTTCGATATAAGTTGTGTTATACCTCTTCTCTTAAATGCTCCATAAACTATTTCCACCAATTCTATTTTCCATGTTACGAAATGTAATCTCAATGTTTCCATTAGACCATTCATGGTTTTTCATTGATTCTGTTGTTAGGAGGTGTCCTCACGTGGATATAATCATTATGGCAGAGGTGATCGTGATCCATTATGTTGACACATTCTCTTCTAATGAACACTGGAAAATTTTTGTGTTATGGGATTTTTAGATTGCCTATTATTTTATATGCAGTGATAGAGTTATAATTTTTATTCCAACTGATCACAATGAAATGGTCATAAAAACACTATACAAGGATTAATTAATTGATATCTATTACGTAGCAATGTTATTTACTCTTTCTTTTCTAGATCATGATATATCTATTCTTTTCTTGTTAAGCATGTTGTTCTTGTTATATATTTAAAAATAACAAAAGTCATAAATTAACTTATTGTAATTTTTTTATTGGTAAGGAGGAATGTTTATTTAATCTAGATGTTGTTTGTTATTCTTGGTGATAAATCAAGTGGATGTGTTTTGTAGGTTTAATTTAATCAGTTAATTCAATTTATAATAACAGACAAGTTGTGTGATAATGATAATTCCTTGATGGGTTATGAGTTACCCTCACTTTTTAAAATTCCAATAGCCTTATTTGTTAGAGATATTAGTTCATGTATTATTTTAAGGATGAATGACATTTTTAGGGCCAAGATCCAGTGGCTATGTTGTTTGTATCCTACAACATGTTTTATGGTTTGAGAATGGGATGCAAGCACCTCGGGGGATGTTGTGGTATGTTGGGGTAGGGAGGCACAGTTGTGGAGGAAGAAGTTGACCCTAGAGTGGTGAGATGCATCAGTTTATTCATGTTGGTGTCATGGGGGACATCATGGATGATGGAAGATGTTAATGTACAGATTACCTATTTATATGATAGTTGTTGTTGTTTATATTAATGTATAATATATTATGTAATATCCCCACATAATGTGGTAGATCCTCTTATATACCCTCCATCCAAAAGAGGCAAAGATGGCTGGGGTATTACATATGTATTCCTTGATTAGCTTCTCCATGAAGGATGGGCCTTCCCACCATCTATAGGTGGAAAAGACTCAAAGTGAGGTTCATCTACTCACTTTGTTGATCCCCTTATGTCTAAAATCATAGAAATTGTTTTTAATTTATTGGTATAATGAAAAGTGACAATTTAATTAAAAATTATTGAACAAATTATTCTATCCAATGGGGTTGTAGTTGGGTAGAATACATTTTGGAAATTACAAATTAATGGAACTATGGACTTGGTTTGTTCATACCTGAATGGCATGAAAAATTGTTGTGTTAATATTGATATTTAATGTGGAAATAAAAATGGTAAATTAATGGTTAAATAATTATTTATCATTACAGTTTATAGATAAAAATGTATTACATAATCTAATGTATCTATATAAATTGTTATGTTCATATAGGATTCTTTGTCTTAACAGTTGAAGTCGATAGTCTGAGTGACATTAGCTATAGTTGATTAATTGACTATGTTATTCCCACAATTCATTTGAGAGCTATATTATATTTAGTGCTTTTTTTAAATATGCTACTCTATATTTTTGGTTTGGGATATTGACACCTCGTGGTTTAGGAACCTAGAGAGGGTGTTTACACAAATATCCCTATAGAAGGAACGATGGTTTACTACCCACCTAGGACCCAAACATTTATTTTGGTAGTTACAAGTGAAAGAATTCACGATGGTTAGTATTCGACAACTATGTGTTTAGATGGATGCAATGGGTTGCTCTTAATTCATACAACTATATTTTGGATAATGATTCGCATGTTCTACTATAACTAAATGTTTGTATTTTGTGATGTCTCGAGGATCCTTGCTCGTTGTTTTGGATGTAGTGGCTTGAAGTTTAATACTTGATTATTGATACATTTTTTGTGGGATGTGGTTGATCCAAAAAAACTTGGTTACATTTGTTTGTGTGAATGTGGTTCTGGTTTGTTGGACAAGATGCAGGTTTTTCTTCCATTCCTTGTGTCGTTGGCTATCCTTTTTGGAGAGATATGACTAGGACGTGGGATGTTGGGGAAAATTGGGAAACTACTGGTGAAGTGGTAACGGGGTACCCTTTATACACATTATTATATTATATTATCTTGTATGAGATACTTTGTGAGAGTATCCATGGTGAGGATAGGAACATAGTAGACATGTTTTTGTGACCATTTATTTTCACTTTTGTTTTCTTGTCCTTTAGTATTCTTTCATTATGTTGGCATGAGTGTCTTGGGGGAGGAGCATACTGTTTATAATATTATACTCACTATACCTATATAAATTTTTTTTTGGGTTAATTGGGGAATATTTGAGATCATTTTGGTTACTTCTTGAATGGGGTTATATGATCTATTCGCACATCATGGTCGATATTCTTTTACATTATTTTGGTACCTGTAGTTTTCTCAATCAGTTGTAGTTGTTTTTTCGTGACATTAAATATATGTACCTAATATTTATTTTATATTTCTATCTAAGTAGGAGTTGGTTAGTGCATGTAGTATCTCATTCTTTTGCATGAGTTCACTTAGAGGGTAATGCCACCCATTTTTGTGTTTCCTATACCTTCGATGCTTTTTGCAAACCTAGGCCCAAGTGGAGGTGGGACTCAGGGAGTCATTATCTATCTTTTCACATTGAAATCATTGGAGCGGTACACTTTGTTTTGTGGGGGTTGTGACACATAATGAAAATCATACATATGTGTTCCATAAGATAATGAAAAATGAATCATTTCGGCTCCCATGAAATGAAATGGGATTTATAACGAAATCATTATAAATATAATACATCCTTGGAATGAGTATTGTTGTCATAATAGGATTACATTCATTGTAAATATTAAATAACATCAATTTTAGTCATTATTAATGGAATATGATTTTGACAAATCGGTTGATATTATTGACTAAGGAAAAACTGTTAAATTTTGAAAATATTGCATTTTCAGAAGTTGAGAAATATTAATGAAAAAAAATTTCTGTAAAAATTTATCTATAATAATTTAAATTAATTTTTAATAAAAAACTAGTGATGTAAGATAAACAATTCATTCATTATTTATAATTTTAAAAATCTTCCCTCCATAGAATTTTATGGACATGTCACAATGTACATCCTTTGATGAACAAGAAAAAAATAATTTCAATTCATATTTAATATTGTAAAAATATTCAAAAAATTACAGTAACTAATAATTAAATAATAGTAAAAAATTATGTAAAAATATTATAAATTATTTTAATGATTGAAAAATAATCAAAATGGTCACCAAAACATAAACAATCCATAATATAGATGATATTTTAAATTAAAACAATTACATATTTGGTATCATTTGAATGATTTCCCACCTAAAATAAATAAACATAGATTGATATGTAAATTCACATAATATTAATATTATTTGTTGTAATATTAACCCAAGTGTACAATATACACCATACAAAGGGATCATGAGGTGAATATAAAATTTGTTCCATACAAATAAATGTCAAATGAGGTTCCATTAGCTTAATTTTCAGCTTTCTCCATTCACAATAAAACATCCTACAAAATAAGTATGGAATAATTATAAATATATTCCAAAAAATTTAAATATATATCATTCACGTTATAATTTATTTGTGACATATTATCAACCAATCATTATAATTTATTATCAAAATCCCTTTTTTAGTATAACGACATTGTTTTCCATGGATGTTTTAGTTTAGCAACCCTTGTCCTTATAACAAGATTATGGATCCATACATTCCAAATTTTTTTAATATTGTATAAAAAACATATATTAATTATATAAATATTTTTATTTATACATTAAATTTATATAAAAAAATTAAAAGCATCATTCGTGGACATAGTAGTTAATACGTAAGAATGAACACTTTTCTTATTTTTCAACAGAATCAATGAATGAAATAAAAATATATTTTAAACATGATTGGATCATTATTATATAATATATATAATCCACCAAATAATGTATTAGTAGAATAATATGATATATCTAAACCATTCAACTCGTAGTTATCATATATCACTTTAGTTTGAACTTTTTTTACCATTTCAACCCCCTTTTCAATTTACTGGAGAGTTTCTGAGTGTAAAATTACTATTACATAAGATTAGTGAAAAAAGACTTTGGGAAAAAAGGATATTCCATAGTTTTCTGAATATTTATCAAATTAATCAACATTACCATTCACATAAAGT
The DNA here is from genome assembly GCA_963277665.1 of Viscum album. Taxonomy (NCBI): domain Eukaryota; kingdom Viridiplantae; phylum Streptophyta; class Magnoliopsida; order Santalales; family Viscaceae; genus Viscum; species Viscum album. Next base: position 1,174,844,451 of record OY728152.1, on the reverse strand, counting down.
ATAAATTTAAAATAAATTATATAGGTTCATAGAGGTGGTAGTCTATAAGTTTGAAATAAAAATGTCAACAAGATCCAATGTTTTTTATTGTGTAAAGACCCAAATCATGACGTACATAGATATTACATTAATTTTGCGGAATACATAATATATAAAAAAACAGAGACACAAGGACCATAATAGTTTAGTGTCTTTGGAAGCTCGGAACTTAATCTTCTAAACATGGTGAAAGATCTTCAATATCTCCCATAAAGATCTTCCACTTTTTGTTTCATTACCTAAAACCTTTCTTTTAATCCTGGGGAAAAATAAAACATAAAAAAGGGTGAGCTCAAATTCTGAGTAAGGGTAATCAAGAGTAATCATGGATAAAATAAAACATACAATATACATTTGATCTTAAAAACAGGAACATAATGTGTAAACATCAAAATCATGAGTGACGACTTAAAACATGGAAGTACATAAGGCATAGATCATAATGGAACATAAATCATGATAACATATCATGGAAATAAAACATGTAATTGTGGCATCCATTAATCCCATGTAATGATTTCCTTAGTAGAAAAGTCATTGCTGTCAAGACAATCTTAGTGGGCAAAGTCCCTTTCTAAATCGAGTTGACTCCTCTTTTCAGTCCTGTAATACTGAACCGGATTAACTTACCGTTCCAGACATGTCTATCTCATGAGATATAAATCATTACCCAATGCATTGGAGGGATATATAGGTCCCACACATCTCATAATGAAATCATTCTTACTTGTGCCACAAAATAAACTTAAAACATTCATCATAACCCAAAGAATAGAATGGGTTTAATAATCATCATCCATCATCTCATAATCCATATAAAACAAAAGGAAATTTCATCATAAGAAAAGTGAAACCATTTAAATCATAGAGACATGATACTTGAAACATACACATATGAAATAATGTCATCTTATATGAAAAATGTTTTTGATAAAACACTTGAAATGAATTCTTGAGGAAAATATCATTTCTTCTTCAAAATCATTATCTTTTCACAAAATTTCATGCAATTTTAAAATAAAAGGATTTTTTTGAAAATATTAATGAAATATTTTGGAGGAAGATTCACAAAAATAAGGCTTTATAAGACCTTAAAAATTCGTTCATGTCGTATAAGTTAAAAAAACATTCTTCTCGTACTTTTGCCGGAAAAGTCAAAAAGTACCTCGTAACGTAAAAAAAAGAATGATTCCTTACATACAATGTAGTAAAAGTCAAGAATGGGTAAAAATGACTTTAAACATACATGAAAACACTTTTATAAAACATGTACATGGATGATTTCAATAACCCCAGTAAATACTTACGAATAAGCAATCGCAAATAAAAATGAGATTTGCAAAATTATCCCTTACCTTAGGTCTGATATGCTTCGTACGTATCCGAACCTCTTGTATAATGATTTAAATAATGTCATCGACTTATTACAGAATCATATTCATAGTTATGATATCATATATGGTTCACTTATGAATTTATATTACCTGATATTTTGTAAATTCCATGTTAAAGAGTGTTTTGGGTAAAATCGCTTCATTGGTCATCCGTGTTTTGACTTGTAATTATTCATATGATTCCATATATCATGATTACTTAATTCTAGAATATAAAAAATGATTTATATATAATATATATTCAGAATATACATATATATAATAGATCTATATATAGAAAGAAATACACCATTCATGGAGATGGTAGTCTGTACGTACGCATGAACGTTGTTTTCGTTTCCTCATTGAATTGAATGGAATTAATTGGATGACAAAAATATATATATAAACATAAATACAGTATCATTATTATGTCATATATTTCATGATTACTTATTATATAAACTTTATAATCATTCATGAATGGTTAATCATTGAGAATGAATCTCATCGCGTCGTGGAGATGGTATTCCGTACGTATGCCCGAGCGATTATATCATTCCCATGAACGTGGAATTTTATGGGGTTTATGTATACTATTATAGAATCAATTTAACTTTACAATAATCATATATAGTTATTTATTTTCACCATTATACCCATCCAAGTAAGGTGGTGGTGGAAAATAGATTACACCACGGCGTGGAGATGGTATTCCGTACGTACGCACGCGCGGTGATTTCATCTTCCGTAGGATGGATACCTGGTGAAATAAGATTTTTCATACTTATAATAACATATAATTATATGAGTGATACTGATGTTATTACTTCATAATGAAACAATTAATTAAGAAGATGTGGATGAAGAAATAAAGTTGAATGAATCGGTAAAAGACATTACCTCTTCTTTGAAATGCCTCTTTGAGACCTCCTTTTAGGGCACTAAAATTGGTCTTTGAAGAAGACCAGGACCACTAGGATGTTTCTAGGGAAGTGGAGAAGATAATTTTTCAGGGTTTTTCCGAGCTTGAAGGCTCAAAGTTGTGTGAGTTAGAGAGGGATGAGGTGCCCTTTTATAAGGGTGGAGAGGGGCACCTTTGGAATAACTATTAATATTATTTTATTATAAAGTCATATTCGGTTTTTAATAGCTAAAAATTGATATATATAGAAGATAAGGTTGGGATGGGTCTAAATCCCCTCATCCAATAGAATTTAGATATGTTTAGGTCATTATATTAACCTTATCTGTTAGTTTTAACTCATAGTTAATTAGATTGACATTTACCATGTCACATTGTATTTTTATATTATATAGTTAATAAACATACCATATACATCCAAGAGACCCCCAAGTGGTCCATTAAGGAAACAAATATCATTATATAATTATCTTTGATGATCCTTAGATTTTTATGAATATAATAACAATTAATAATATAATATTTGTTTTCAAAACTATTTTATGTCAATTTTGATAGTATTAGGTAATTGATTTTTGTAAAACTCATAACAGAATTATTAGTTAGAAAAAAGATAATTAAATCAATAATAACATGTCATATTAACATAGAAAATTATTTTAATTCTTAAAAAGTCTCAAATTACATTTATTTGGGAATTTATAACATCAATTGTGTAAGTATTTAATTAATAAGATAATTACTAAATCATCTTTGTATCAAAAATAAATTAAATTATTTAATGTCTAAAAATTATAAATAAAATATCATTATGTAGGAAATATTTTTTTCTTTCTAATTAATATTTATAGTCGAATTTATCTTATTTATAACCCTATAATAAAAATTATTTACTTATTAAACTTTGATTTTAACTATTTTAACCCTTCTTTAAATAAATTAATAATAAATGCCCTAATCTAATCCAATTGGGTCTAAATGGTCACATTTTATTCCTAAGGTTGTTTTTGGTCAAAGTAAACTTATCCAATAGAACTAGGACATGTGTTAAGGTAATAATAATAACACGTTTACCCTTAAGTACCCTATTTTCTTTTAACCGTGGTAAAAAAATTAAAAAGATACTATTCACCAAAAATTATTTTCATCTCATTGAACCACATTTTAGTCCTTCATATTAACCGTGTCTCTCGGATTTTCGAAACTCCACTCATAGAAGCGGTAAAATTATGTTTTATGAAAAATTCATTTTTTTTAACTACCACTTAGTGGTTTAACTATTCATCAAAAAAGGAAAGTTTCCAGAAAAATACCAAAAATTATGCCTAATATATATTTGATATTATGAATTCAAAAATTATTTCTCTTTTACCAAATTGAATACATATCACTTGCATTAATTAATTTTGAAATTAATTCCGTCGCCAAAACAAATAGCGTGTTCTTAAGAGATAATAACTATCAAAAGATTGACAGTTTTTTATGTCTGGTGTAAATGTTAAATTACATCCAATGACCAACATTGTATTAAATTGTAAAAATATATTCTAAATATACTTTAAAACCACTCAAATTAATAATTTATCACTATTAATTATTTCGATTAAAAAAAGTTCTTATTAATTAAAATTTAGTAATTTTCACTATTCATCAGAATATGAAAGTTATCCGAAAAGTACCAAAATTTCACCCTAAGCTAATTTTGATATTCTGAATCCAGAAATGAAGTCCATTTTGAAAGTTAAAATTTATAAAATTTCAAATAGTGGGTATTACTATTCACAATAGATAATTCATAATAATATTATAATAATATCTCGTTTAGTTAAACTCGGTATTGCATACTACACACGCTATCGAGGAAGGTCGTGATTACGTGTAATGCAAGGCAATTTGGGGATGCGTGTAGGGAAATATCCTTTTGGTGTAGCGTACAACACAAGACATCAATAAAATTAAAAAGAATATTTTTCATAAAATCTCCGGTGTGTTACATTCTACCCTCCTTAAAATGAATTTCGCCCTCGAAATTCGTCGGGGTTATAAATGGTTTACTACTCGAAAGATTCTTTAATAGAAACCCACATCGTAAAAAGGAATACCAAAACATGGCTATAAAAACTAAAGTATGAAACGTAACGTTTACCCAAATTAACACATCACTAGGTCTCCACATAGGAGAACATAGATGAAAATATGGATATGGAAGAAAAATCTAACCATCATGTTCTGATGGAGAGAGGTAGAGTACATGGCTATGAAATAGCCAACAATAACACAGCCATAAATATGTGATGATCTAAGGTATCATCTGATTCATCGGATATAAGGGGACTAGGACAACATTTTTGGTTTTCAAGATCATTTCTCTAAAGATGAAGAATATGAATTAGAATAAATACTTAATTTATTTTGGTACAATCTCACTATTGTTCGTGCTTTGAACAATTTCCAATTCATCTCTTAAAGAAATGAAGGTGAATTTGTTATTTGTGATGTGCTAATAGATCATGTGATAGAATGATGAGTCATTCCATCTGTTTCAAACAAAAGGTTAGCAAAGATATCGAATATACATAAGTCAATCTATAGTGAGTTTAATCATATATGATTCCAAAAATGAACTTATAATTCATATATCATACAGCGTAATAAAATAAAACTAGTTTCTACTAACCAGGGACTTTCTGTAGGCCAGTGGTAGGAGATAAAGGCCAGTCGCACTTCGGTTGTGGGTACGATTCCCACAGCCTTGTCCGACGTGATGGGCTGTCGCCCGTCCTGTAGGTTGTACTTTTTCTAAAACTATATTACTATAACAACCCATCAATAATATCGAAAAAATACTTCTATCCTTAAACAATAATAACTTATGTCCAACATAATCTATTCCAATCTTTAGGCTTATCCAAAATACTGTTGTCCAATCTCATGTTACAGTGAAAAAGATTACCAAAGAGTTCATATAACAAGCATGTTAATACCATCGTTGATCCCCATATATCATGAGACATGTCATGTTGGTCAAATTACAAACATTCGAAGTCCTTAATCATGTATTCTATTGAAAAATGAATACCCAATGAATCTTTGTGAAAACATGAATGATGTCAAAAGTTAACTCTTTCCACATTCCAAAATCCAAAAATTATATATACTCAAACCATGATATAACCTTCTCTTTATATCAGTCATGAGCTCATGAATACTATCAAACATTTAATTTTCTCTTTATCCCTTCATTATGCGCATATCAGCTACTTTCCAAAAATATCTGAATAACCTTTCATGGTTATCGATACCATTAATCATACACTTTCAAAACATAAGGAAAGACAACAGTGTAACAATCCATAGATGTCTATTTATTACATAGTACCATGAGATTACTTATACAACATTACGCTTGATAAATGTGTAATAATTCCACTACCTTCTTAAACCATTGACCGAGCTTCAACAATTCTTTCATCTCACATATCATTTGTAATATCTTTATCATCATCAACATAAATACTACCCATATGACCATATTGATTCTCTTCATGAGACTTTCCCTTAGGGAATTGGTTTGAAAAATGCCTGTACATTCCACATTTAAAACATTTATCCATTGTTGATGTCGTAGCAATACCATTATCCTCATCCATGGTGTTAACTAAACCGTTTCCTTTGCACTTACTGGCTTTGTGTCCTTGTTTTCCACACCCAAAGCATATTCCAGTTCCTTTGAAACATTCTCCTTGATTCCTCTTCCCATATGATTTACATAGGGGAAATTGAACTTTATTTCCTCTATGATCATCATGAAACACCATCTTTCTCTTATTAGCCGAGTCAGGAAACTTACCAAATTTGAGTTTATTGATCATATTATGAGATTTCTGATTCGGAATAATAATGATGTTTGGACTTCCAAATCCCATTTCATTTGGTTTCTCATGAAGAATATCATTCCTTTGTCCATAATATCCTCCATTGTTGTGAATCATCTTGTTTCCATCCATTTTCTAAAACCCAAAAATAATAGTGTGAGAGGAAAAAATAATGCTAGGAAAAACAACATAGTAAAGGGGTAGCACCCTCAAAATCTAACATCATAGGTTAAATTCTACGATCATTAATGTAGTTCTAGAACTATACCCTATACGTATACTTATCCATAAGGACATCCCAAGACATACCTTAGAAATATCTCTAGAGATTTCACTAACGTTTTCACATACTAGTTTCCAATGGTTGACTAAACCTCCCTCTAATACCAACTGTAAAGACCCAAAGCCTGGCGTACATAGATATTACATTACTTTCGCGGAATACATAATATATAACAAAAACAGACACACAAGGACCCTAATAGTTTAGTGTCTTTGGAAACTCAGAACGTAATCTTCTAATCGTGGTGAAAGATCTTCAATATCTCCCATAATGATCTTACACTTTTTGTTTCATTTCCTAAAACCTTTATATTAATCCTGGGGAAAAATAAAACATAAAATGTGTGATCTCAAATGCTCAGTAAGGGTAATCATGGATAAAATAAAACATACCATATACATTTGAACATAAAAACATGAACATAATGTGTAAACATCAAAATCTTCAGCAATGACTTAAAACATGGAAGTATATAAGGCATAGATCATAATGGAACATAAATCATGATAACATAGAATGGAAATATAACATGTAATTGTGGCATCCATTATGCACACGTAATTATTTCCTTAGTAGCCAAGGCATTACTGCCATGACCATCATAGTGGACAAAGTCCCTTTCTGAATCGAGTTCACTCCTTGTTTCAGTCCTGTAATACTGAACCAGATTAACTTACTGTTCCAGCTATGTCTATCTCATGAGATATAAATCTTTAACCAATGCATTGGAGGGATATATAGGTCCCACACATCTCATAATGAAATCATTCTTACTTGTGCCACAAAATAAACATAAAACATTCATTATAACCCATAGAATAAAATGGGTTTCATAAACATTATCCCTTTATCTCATAATCCATATAAAACAAATGTACAATTCATCATAAGAAAAATGAAACCATGTAAATCATAGAGACATGATACTTGAAACATAAACATATGAAATATTTTCATCTTATATGATAAATTGTTTTGATAAAACACTTGAAATGAATTCTTGAGGAAAATATCCTTTCTTCTTCAAAATAATTCTCTTTTCACAAAATGTCATGAAATTATAAAAGAAAATGATTTTGTTGAAAATATTAGTGAAATATTTTGGATGAAGCTTCACGAAAATAAGGCTTTATAAGACTGTAAAAATCTGTTCGTGCCGTATAAGTTAAAAAAACATTTTTCTCGTACTTTTTCCAGAAAAGTCAAAAAGTACCTCGTAACGTAAAAAAAAGAAATATTCCTTACATACCATGTTGTAAAATTCAAGAATGGGTAAAAAGGACTTTATAAATACATGAAAACACTTTTATAAAACATGGACATGGATGATTTCAATAACCCCAGTAAATACTTACGAATAAGCAATCTCGGATAAAAATGAGATTTGTAGAATTATCCCTTACCTTATATCTGATATGCTTCGTACGTATCTGAACCTCATGTATAATGATTTAAATACTGTCATTGAATTATTAAAGTATCATATTCATTGTTATGGTATCATATATGGTTCACTTATGACTTTATATTACCCGTTATTTTGTAAATTCCATGTTAAAGAGTGTTTTGGGTAAAATCGCTTCATTTGTCGTCCGTGTTTTGACTTGTAATTATTCATATGATTACATAGATCATGATTACATAATTCAAGAATATAAAACATAATTTATATATAATATATATTCAGAATATATATATATTTAATAGATCGATAAATGGAAATAAATACACTGTTCATGGAGACGGTAGTCCGTACGTACGCATGAACGTTGTTTTCATTTCCTCATTGAATTTAATGGAATTACTTTGATGACATACATATATATATATATACATAAATCCAGTATCATTATTATGTCATATATTTCATGATTACTTATTATATACACTTTATAATCATTCATTAATGGTTAATCATTGAGAATGAATCTCATCACGTCGTGGAGACGGTATTCCAACGTCTGCACGAGCGATGATATCATTCCCATGATCATGGAATTTTATTGGAGTGTATTTATACTATTATATAATCAATAATACGTTAAAATAATAATATATGGTTATTTATTTTCACCATTATACACATCCAAGTAAGGTGGTAGTGGAAAATAGATTACACCACGGCGTGGAGACGGTATTCCGTACGTACGCACGTGCGGTGATTTCATTTTCCGTAGGATGGATACATGGTGAAATAGGATTGTTTCATACATAAAATTACATATCATTATATGAGTGATACTGATGTTATTACTTCATAATGAAACAACTAATGATGACGAAGTGGAAGAAGAAATAAAGTTGAAAGAATCGGTAACAGACATTACCTCTTCTTTGAAACGCCTCTTTGAGACCTTCTTTTAGGGCACTAAAATTGGTCTTTGAAGAAGACCAGGACCTCTAGGATGTTTCTAGGGAAGTGGAGAAGAGAATTTGGAAGTGCATGGCCGAGCTTGAAGGCTCAATGTGGTGTGAGGAATAGAGGGAGGAGGTTCCCTTTTATAAGGGAGGAGAGGGGCACCTTTGGAATAACAAAAAATATTATTTTATTATAAAGTCATTTTAGGTTTTTAATAGCGCCAAATTGATATATATAGAAGATAAGGTTGTGATGGGTCGAAAGACTCTGATCCAATATAATTTAGACATGTTTAGGTCATTATATTAACCTTATCTTTTAGTTTTAACTCTTAATTAATTAGATTGACATTTACCATGTCACATTGTATTTTTATATTATATAGTTAATAAACATACCATATACATCCAAGCGAACCCAAGTGGTCCATTAATGATACATATATCATTATATAAGTATCTTGGCTGAAACTTAGATTTTGAGGAATATAATAACAATTAATAATATAATATTTGTTTTAACAACTATTTTATGTCAATTTTGACACTATTAGGTAATTCATTTTTGTGAAAATCATAACAGAATTATTATTTCGAAAAAAGTTAATAAAATCAATACTAACATGTCATATTAAAATAAAAAATTATTTTAATTCATAAAAAGTCTCAAATTACATTTATTTGGTTATTTATAACATCAATTATGTCAATATTTCATTAGTAAGATAATTACTACATTATTTTTGTGTCATAAATAAATTAAATTATTTAATGTCTAAAAATTATAAATAATATATCATTATGTAGGAAATCTTTTTATATTTATAATTAATATTTATAGTCGAATTTATCTTATGTATTACCCTATATTAAAAATTATTTACTTATTAAACATTGATTTTAACTATTTTAACCCTTCTTTAAATAAATTAATAATAAATGTCCTAATCTAATCCGAGTGGGGCTAAATGGTCATATTTTATTCTTAAGGTTTTTTTAGTCGAATTACACTTATCCAATAGAATTCGGACATGTGTTATGTTAATAATAATAACACTTTTACCCTTAATTACCCTATTTACTTTTAACCGTGGTAAAAAAAGGTAAAAAGTTACTATTCACAGAAAATTATTTTCATCTTATTGAACCACATTTTAGTCCTTGATATTAACCGTGTCTCTCGGATTTTCGAAATTCCACTCACATAAGTGGTAAAATTATGTTTTATGAAAAATTCAGTTTTTTTAACTACCACTTAGTGGTTTCACTATTCATCAAAAAACGAAAGTTTCTAGAAAAATATCAAAAATTAGGCCTAAGCTATATTTGATATTATGAATTCAAAAATTATGTCTATTTTAAAAAATTCAAAACATATCACTTGCATTAATTAATTTAAAAATTAATTCCTGTCGCGAAAACAAATATTGTGTCCTTAAGATATAACAACTATCAAAAGATTGACACTTGTTTATGTCTAGTTTAAATGTAAAATTACATCCAATGTCCAACATTGTATGAAATTGTAAAAATATATTTTAAATATACTTTAAAACCAATAAAATTAACAATTTATCACTATTAATTATTTCAATTAAAAAAAAATTTTTTAATTAAAATTTAGTAATTGTCACTATTCATCAGAATATGAAAGTTATCCGAAAAGTACCAAAATTTCACCCTAAGCCAATTTCGATATTCCAAATCCAGAAATGAAGTCCATTTTGAAAGGTAAAATTTATAAAATTTAAAAAATTGGGTATTACTATTCATAAAAACTAATTCATAATAATATTATAATAATATCTCTTTTTGTGAAACTCGGTATTGCGTACTACACACGCTCTCGAGGAAGGTCGTGATTGTGTGTAATGTAAGGCAAGTCGGGGATGCGTGTAGTTCATGCTCTTTTTGGTGTAGCTTACAACACAAGACATCAATAAAATTAAAATGAATATTTTTCATAAAATCTCGGGGTGTTACATTCTACCCCCCTTAAAATGAATTTCTCCCTTGAAATTCGTCGGGGTTATAAATGGTTTACTACTCGAAAGATTCTTTAAGAGAAACCCACATCGTAAAATGGAATACCAAAACTTGGCTTTAAAAACTAATGTATGAAACGTAACATTTACCCAAATTAACTCATCACTGGGTTTCCACATAGGAGAACATAGTTGAAAATATGGATATGAAAGAAAAATCTAACCATCAAGTTCTGATGGAGAGTAGTAGAGAACATGGCTATGAAAAAGCCAACAATAACACAGCCATAAATTTGTGATGATCTAAGGTACCATCTGATTCATCAGATATAAGGGAACAAGGACAACATTTTTGGTTTTCAATATCATTTCCGTAAAGTTGAAGAATATGAATTAGAATAAATACTTACTTTATTTTGGTACAATCTCACTATTGTTCGTTCTTTGACCAATTTCCACATCATCTCTTAAAGAAATAAAGTTGAATTTGTTATTAGTGAAGTGTTAACAGATCATGTGATAGAATGATGGGTCATTCCATCTATTTCAAACAAAAGGTTAGAAAAAGTTATCGAATATACATAAGTCCATCTATGGTGAGGTTAATCGTATACGATTCCAAAAATGAAATTATAATTCATATATCATACCGCGTAATAAAATAGAACTAGTTTCTACTTACCAGGGACATTCTGTAGGCCAGTGGTAGGCGATAAAGGCCAGTCGCACTTCGTTTGTGCGTTCGATTCCCACAGCCTTGTCTGACGCGATGGGCTGTCGCCCGTCCTGTAGGTTGTCCTTTTTCTAAAACTATATTACTATAACATCCCATCAATAATATCGAAAAATACTTCTTTCCTTAATTAATACAAACTAATGTCCAACATAATCCATTCCAATCTTTAGGATTATCTAAAATATTGCTGTCCAATCTCATATTACATTGAAAAAGATTACCAAAGTGGTCATATAACAAGCATGTTAATACCATCATTGATCCCCATATATCATGAGATATGTCTTGTTGGTCACATTCCAAACATTCGATGTCCTTAATCATGTATTCTCGTGAAAAATGAATACCCATTGAATCTTAGTGAAAACATGAATGCTGTCAAAAGTTAACACTTTCCACATACCAAAATCCAAAAATTATATATACTCAAACCATGATATATCTTTCTCCTTATATCAGTCATGAGATCATGAATATTGTCAAACATTTAATTTTCTCCTTATCCCTTCATTATGAGAATATCAGCTACTTTCCAAAAATATCTGAATAACCTTTCATGGTTACCGGTACCATTAATCATACAATTTCAAAACATAAGGAAAGACAACAGTGTAACAATCCATAGATGTCTATTTATTACATAGTACCTTGAGATTACTTATACAGCATTACACTTGATATAGGTGTAATAATTACACTACCTTCTTAAACCATTGACCGAGCTTCAACAACTCTTTCATCTCACATGCCATATCTAATCTCTTTATCATCATCAACATAAATACTACCCATACGACCATACTGATTCTCTTCATGAGACATTCCCTTAGGGCATTGGTTTTCATAATGCCTGTATATTCCACATTTAAAACATTTAACCATTTTTTATGTCGTAGCAATACCATTATCCTCATACATGGTGTTATCTAAACCATTTTCTTTGCACTTAATGGCTTTGTGTCCTTCTTTTCCAGACCCAAATCATCTTCCAGTTCCTTTGAAACATTCTCATTGATGCCTCTTCCCACATGATTTACATAGGGGAAATTGAACTTTCTTTCCTCTATGATCATCATGAAATTCCACCTTTCTCTTATTAGCCGAGTCAGGAAACTTACAAAATTTGAGTTTATTGATCATATTATGGTATTTCTGATTCGGCATAATAATGATGTTTGGACTTCCAAATCCCATTTCATTTGGTTTCTCATGAAGAATATCATTCCATTGTCCATAATATCCTCCATTATCGTGAATCATCTTGTTTCCAGCCATTTTCTAAAACCCAAAAAGAATAGTGTGAGAGGAAAAAATAATGCTAAGAAAAACAACATAGTAAAGGGGGAGCACCCTAAATATCTAACAACTTAGGTTAAATTCTAATATCTTTTCCATAGTTCTAGTACTATATACTATATGTATACTTATACATAGGGACATCCCTATACATACCATAGAAATATCTCTAGGGATCTCACTAACGTTTTCGCATCCCAGTTTCCAAAGGTTGACTAAACCTCCCTCTGATACCAACTATAAAGACCCAAAGCTTGACGTACATTTATATTGCATTACATTTGCGGAATACATAATATATAAAAAAAACAGACACACAATGACCGTAATAGTTTAGGGTCTTTGGAAACTCGGAACGTAATCTTCTAATCGTGGTGAAAGATCTTCAATATCTCCCATAAAGATCTTCCACTTTTTGTTTCATTTCCTAAAACCTTTCTTTTAATCTTGGGGAAAAATAAAACATAAAAAGGGTGAGCTCAAATTCTCAGCAAGGGTAATCATGGATAAAATAAAACATACCATATACATTTGAACTTAAAAATATGAACATAATGTTTAAACATCAAAATCTTGAGCAAATACTTAAAACATGGAAGTACATAATGCATAGATCATAATGGAACATAAATAATGATAACATATCATAGAAATAAATCATGTAATTGTGGAATCCATTAAGCCCATGTAATGATTTCCTTAGTAGCCAACCATATTAGTGTACAAAGTACCTTTCTGAATCGAGTTCACTCCTCATTTCAGTCCTGTAATACTAAACCGGATTAACTTACAGTTCCAGCCATGTCTATCTCATGAGATATAAATCTTTAACCAATTAATTGGAGGGAGATATAGGTCCAACCCATCTCATAATTAAATCATTCATACTTTTTCCACAAAATAACCTTAAAACATTCATCATAACCAAAAGAATAAAATGGGTTTCATAAACATCATCCCATCATCTCATAATCCATATTAAAATTAATATACATTTCATCATAAGAAATGTGCAACCATGTAAATCATAGAGACATGATACTTGAAACATACACATATTAAATAATTTCATCTTATATGAAAAATGGTTTTGATAAAACACTTGAAATTCATTCTTGAGGAAAATATCCTTTCTTCTTTAAAATCATTCTCTTTTCACAAAATGTTATGAAATTTTAAAAGAAAAGGATTTTGTAGAAAATATGTAAAGACCCGTAAATTTCAAGGAAATTTTTTTCTTAATTTTCTTTGAAATTTTATAAGAGAGCAGTTTCTGACGGCACCTGATTCCGAGGCCCGGTGTGCCCGGAATCATTTTCCGAAGTTTGGCTCGGGTACGTTCAGTGAACGGACGAGCAGGTTTTTCTAACTTTTGAACCGGTTCCCGGAATCGAATTCTGAGGGCACCGATGAAATCGCAGCGCCGATATTCGCTTAGAAACACCTCTTCCGGAGTTGCGTTTGCTCGGGTGTGGTTTTTATTTTTCGGGCTTAAAGGTAAGAAATAAAATAATTTTGCGACAACTTTATTTTATTTCACTTAAGCCACTTGGAAGCCACTTGAAGCCACTTAAAGGCGGCTTGAACTGAGTTGAATTGGATAGGATGCTATCTAGAAATATCCTACCCCCTTGGTAGGATATTTGTGAGGTGGGGTCCGCACGAGCCCCGCCGTTTCTTTCCGCTAAGAAACGCACCCGTGAAAACCCGTCTTAATGAAAGTCAACCGATGCGTTTTCTAAATTCTTAACAGACCATTTAATTGGGCGGTTTATTTCGTGAATTAAATGGGATGTTTCTTTCGTGAATTAAATGGGTCGTTTCTTTCGTTGAATTAATTCAACGAATTGATGGATCGTTTCTTAACCAGTTTTTCAAATTCGGTGGCGTAATAATAAAATAAGGCCAACGCTTAACCTTTGGTTATTTGTGCTTGAGAAGATTTGAGAGAACCCTCGTAACTTCTTCTCCCTCGCGAAGAACGCGAAGAACGCCGAACCCGGAAATCGACGACGCCTTCGCCCGAGACGTTCTTCCGATCTCCGATCTCCGATCACCGACCATTTGAGGTGAGTGATCTCGGACTTCCTCTCAAGGTTCTTTCTTTAGGTTTAAACACAGATTTAATTATTTATAATTTAAATCTGTTGTTCCTGGTTCGTTGAGTTCACCGACTCGACGCCGGTTTCCGCGACGACGCGATGCCTCCCCGCGACGACGCGATGATCGATCTCTTCTGCGACGATCTCTTCCGCGAGGAACGCCCGCGCACGACAATCATCAAGGTAGGGATTTCATTATGGGGATTACCCCTTTTAAAATTAATTCCCGTCTTTGTTTCTTTAAAAATTAAAGAACCAGATTCAAGGAAACAATTTTATTTATTTTATCAAAATTAAAATTGTTGGTTCATGTGTTGAACAAATTCTTCCGGTTGTTTATTTCTAACGCGGAGGGTGCGGGCCAAACGAACACGGCCCGACGACCCTCCGCCGTTCTTCGTTTTGTGCGGATTTGACGGTCGACGACGGAACGTGCCGCAGCGGGCGTTTGACGGTCCCACAATGAAGAACGGATCCCAGGAGGAGCAACGGTGCAGACGGGAAGGAAAACGGGCCACCGGAGCGACGCCGGCGGCCGGAGGCGGTGGCGCCCCGGCGCGCCGCCGGACGAAATCCGCCGCGGCTGAAGTCGTGGCGGCGGCGGCCAACGGACCCACGCCGCGCGGGTCCGGTTCGTCCAGGCGGACGCGGCTCAGCGCGTCCGCGGTTCGCCAGCGCGGCCCGCACGCGGGCCGCGGTTCTTCCTCAAGCCGCGGGTCAGCGCCCGCGGCTTCCACCCACGCCGCCCGGCCGAGCCGAGCCGGCCGAGCCGGACCGGCCCTATCCGGGCCGGGCCGGGCCCGCCGGGTCGGGTCGACCCAGGGGGGGTCGGCCCGGGCCCGTACCCCCCATCTTCAGACGTTTTCGTTCAAACGCCCGTATCTTGAGTTTCGTGCCTCCAAACGACCCGCCGTCAGCGGCAACACGATCCTTGGATCGAGACGGTCGTTTCGGTATATCGCACTCAAGGTTTTGGAATACTTTGAGTTCGGCCGGGTTGGTTCGTACACGAAACCAACCGGGCCCTTGGAGCGGAAACACTCATATCTTGAGCTACGGACGTCTGATTGACGTGCCGTCAGCTTTGTCGAATTCCTCTAAGTGAGACGGATCTTTTGGAATACTCTGCCCGAGGTTTGGACGCAGGTGGAGTGCGGTCTGGTTGGTTTTTCCTTAAAAACCAACCGGGCCCCTGGGACGAAAATGCCAAAATCTCTCAGACCGGGCGTCCGATTGACGCGCCGTCTGCGACGTTGAGTTCCTGTTGACGATACGGAACTTTTGGATACATCAACTTCGGACTTCGTGTCAGTTGATGTATCATCCTCTCGGCTCGTGGAGCGGACCCTCCCGAACGAGCTTGTTGTGTGCGAGAACCCTAGGCTGGCTGCGATTGCTACTTCGACAGTGACGACCGTGCATAGATCCTCAGTGGACTGCGGCGACAACTGTGCAGAGATCCTCTGTGGACTCCGACGACGACCGTGCAGAGATCCTCAGTGGACTGCGGCGACGACTGTGCAGAGATCCTCATCGGACTGCGATGACTAGTACACTCAGCGATCCTACGTGGATCATTGCTTCAGGTCCTGCGTGGGCCCGGTCCTGTGTGGGCCCGATCATGTGTGGGTCCGATCCTGCGTGGGTCAGCGCTCAGTGGTTCTGTGTGAGCCAGCGCCTACAGGTCCTGCGTGGGCCTGGTCCTGTGTGGGCCCGATCCTGTGTGGGTCCGATCCTGCGTGGGTCATCTCTCAGCGGTTCTGTGTGAGCCTACTCCTACAGGTCCTGCGTGGGCCCGATCCTGTGTGGGTCACTGCAAGGTTAGTATCTATCGATCCTTTGTGGGTCCGACGACTTAGATGGTTCAATGATCATCTTTATCGTCATCCGAAAAAGTATACTTGTGTGAGCTGAATCTTGTGTTTCTCTCCTTTGTGGATTGTGTTGAGCTATCCTGTGTGGATTTACTGTTTACTCTCTTTTGTGGATTGTGTTGTTCTATCCTGAGTGGGTGTACGTTTTGCTTTCCTGTGTGGACTGGGTTGTGCTTGGGCTCGGACGTTGGAGCCGAACGGGAATTGAAGACTTAGGTATATGTATGGGCATATACCTAAGCCGTGTCAGATGTTACTTCGTGATTGTATCTTTACTTTGTGGATTATCCTTTGTGGATTTCGGGAGACCTTCGGGGGTCTCGGGGTCCCTACTGAGTAGTTTATACTCACCCCTGCATGGGCTATGCCCGCACTTCGTGGTGTTGGTTGCAGACGACGGACAGCGCTGATCGTGGAGGAGGCGTGCGGAGCAGGACAGTACCTGGAGGTGGACCACTGGGCGGGACGTACTCGGAGCGGTTAGGTGGACCCGAGGAGCAGTGGAGGCTATCTGTACCCACCCTTCAGGTGGGACTTCCGGAGGACGGCTCGACGCTGCAGTTTTCCCTTTTCAGTTGCTGTGTTTCCTTTCAGTTGTACTTTACAGTTGGGCTTGTATTTCCGGCCCCTTTTTACTTTCAGCACAGCTTGTATAGTTTTACTTAGTGTTTACTTTTCCGCTTGCTTACTCTGTGGTGCCTGTTTACTTTTCAGAGGCAATGCCTTCCCTTTTTGTTGGGATTTACGCCTTGTGCTAGTCGCCAGCCCCTGGCCTATGGAAGGCGGGCTTGGGGCAGTCACGGCACGGGCCCCGAGGACGGGTCGTGACAAATTGGTATCAGAGGCGGTCGGTTCTACCGCAGACTCTGAACTTTCTTCTATGTGAAGCAATAGTGTTTAGCGTATTGAGTGTGGTTATCAGTCCAGGGAGTCCAGTGTTAGTGTGGCGGCCGACATATCCATACGCCAGAACCCTGACTTCTGATTTCCGACTTAATGCACGAAAACATTGATTGCATGTGTGTTTCAAGTTTTCTTTGTGATTACTTGTGTCAGCTCACCAGGTATACTGTTCTGACCATGGCATACTTGTTTCCTTTTCAGGATGGCACGACGACAGCAGGCAGCTAGGATTCCCAGAGTACGGCGCGACGACAGCCCGCCGAGCGACGAGGCCTCGGTACAGGGCCCATTGACAGCAGAGGCACCAGCGGTACCTTTACCCGCCGAGCCCCCGATGCTTCCAGCACTGGCAGCTGACGACGCACGACGCCTTGGAGATCTGCATGAGTTCCGGCGCCAGAGACCACCCAGGTTCCGTGGGGGGTCGGACCCCCAGGCAGCCGAGGACTGGCTGGAGGCGGTCGTCGGAGTTTTCAGGCTAGTGAGGCCGCCATCAGACCTCATAGTGATCCTCGCAGCGAGCCTACTGCACGCAGCAGCCAGACACTGGTGGAGCCTGATGCTCTAGGTACACGATGAGGCCACCCTTATCTGGACGGACTTCGAGAGCCTCTTCCACTCAGAGTTCGTCCCGGCCACCCTCCGAGCAGTACGCATCCAGGAGCTTCTTTAGCTGCGGCATGGCAGCTTGACGGTCGCTCAGTACGCGGCGAGGTTCACCGACCTTTCTCGGTACTCGACAGACATGGTACGGGACCCCTTCTTCCAGGCCGGGACCTTCGAGCAGTGTTTGGGACACGAGATCAGGGCATCGCTGATCTCCCTCAGCATCCCGACCCAGGCAGGAGTACTGGAGCGAGCCCTCCTGATCGAGAGCTTCCTGGCTGAGTCCACATCGAGACCTACCGCAGGGCGGCAGACAGCGGAGTCTTCGAAAGTTGGTAGCCGGCGGATGACTCAGGGTTCCAGGCGGACCATACCTTCCGACAGGAGACCTCGGGACACTGGCTCAGCAGTGCAGGGCACCCGACCCGGAGCCGGCCTTCCGAGAGGCAGACAGTGCTACGAGTGCGGCAGGCAGGGCCACATGGCTCGTGACTGCCCGACCCGTCATACCGAGGGGCAGCAGACGGTGGAGGGGCCACCCAGGCAGAGGCAGAGGGTCGACCATGGCGGTCCGCAGGGAGGAGGCGGACGAGGCAGAGGAGCTAGCCGAGCAGCAGGTGGTGGGCGACGCTTTGAGGCTCTACCGCCACCACCACCAGGAGGCCCGCCCCGACCACAGGGAGCTGGCGGGCAGAGACAGGCTCAGCTCCAGGCAGCGGAGGCCTACGACCACGGCGCGCCAGAGATGATTCGAGGTACGATCTGTGTCTATTCCACCCTTGCTGCAGTTCTGATAGACACATGAGCGAGTCACTCTTTCATATCCACTACCCTTATTCGGAGCTCGGAGATTCCGACAGAGCCGTTGGCTCGATCCTTACGGCTAGAGACTCCTACGGGAGCAGACTCGACGATTACGCACTGGTGCCGTCAGTGTGAGCTTACTCTAGGAGGCGAGAGCTTCGGCTGGGATCTTCTTGTAGCAACGTCGAGGCCTTACGACGTCATCTTGGGCATGGATTGGTTATCTACGGTCCATGCTCCGATTGACTGCATTAGGCGCAAGGTGCGATGTGTTCGCACCGACGGGAGCAGGTTCACCTTCACTGGCGAGAAGGGAGCCTTAGCAGCACAGGATGGACTCCCGCAGAGGAGAGGTCATCCCATCACTCATTAGTTGGCTAGCCTCATCCTGGGAGCAGTTGACGTGCGGAGTCCCAGTTTTCCTGCAGTGGTGGATCAGTACGCGGACGTCTTTCCCGACGACGTGCCAGGACTACCTCCTCGCAGAGAGGTAGACTTTTATATCGACATGTACCCCGGGACAGCCCCGATATCCACCCCAGCATATTGGATGGCCCCCGCTGAGCTTCGAGAGCTGCAGGTACAGTTAGAGGACTTGCAGGGCAAGGGGTCCATCCGACCCAGTGTTTCGCCCTGGGCTTCCCCAATTTTGTTCGCCAAGAAGGCGGACGAGAGCTTGTGACTGTGTGTCGATTATCGTCGCCTGAACTAGGTGACAGTTAGGAACAAGTTTCCGCTACCCAGGATTGATGATCTCTTCGACCAGCTCAAGGGAGCACGGTGGTTCTCGAAGATAGACCTCAGGTCAGGCTATCATCAGCTCAGAGTTCGAGACGAGGATGTGCAGAAGACGACCTTCAGGTGTCGGTATGGCCACTATGAGTTCTTGGTTATGCCTTTTAGCGTGACCAATGCTCCAGTAGTGTTCATGAGCCTCATGAATAGGATCTTCCAGCCATACCTCGATCGATTTTTCGTGGTCTTCATCGACGACATTTTGGTGTACTCGACGACGGAGGAGGAGCACGCCTACCACCTGCATGTTGTACTAGACACACTCTGAGAGCACCAGCTTTATGACAAGCTCTCGAAGTGTCAGTTCTGGTTACGTGAGGTCCACTTCTAGGGTCACGTCATTTCTGAGGCGGGAGTTGCAGTGGATCCCGCGAAGATCGAGGAAGTACTAGCTTGGGAGCCACCCAAGAGCGTGACAGAGGTGCGGAGTTTCTTGGGCCTAGCCAGATACTATCGGAGATTTTTTCCAGACTTCTCCAGAGTTGCGGCCCCACTCTCAGCATTGACGAAGAAGGGTAAATTCTTCATGTGGTTAGACAGATGTCAGCAGAGCTTCCAGGAGCTGAGGCAGAGGTTGACCAGCGCACCTATCTTGAGGTTGCCTGAGGAGGGAGTTGGATACGTAGTCTACTGCGATGCATCAGGGACCGGACTCGGGTTTGTCCTGATGAAGGAGCGGGGCGTGATTGCCTACGGATCACGTCCGTTGAGGCCTCATGAGCAGAACGACGCTACCCATGACTTGGAGTTGGCAGCTGTGGTCTTTGCCCTGAAGACATGGTGACACTATCTGATGGTCGAGCGCTTCACAGTCTTTTCTGACCACCAGAGTCTCAGGTACATCTTCTCTTAGAAGGACCTGAACCTGAGACAGCGGTGATGACTCGAGTTCCTCCAAGACTATGACTTTGAGATAGTCTATACTCCTGGGAAGGGGAACGTGGTGGCTGATGCCCTCATCAGGAGGATGGGCATCCAGCTACTTGAGGAGGCGACAGAGCAGCTAGCCTCTTTGCAGATATCCTTCATGGATAGAGACGGAGCAACCTTTCTTCAGTCTCTCACAGTCTATCCTCCAATTCTTCAGCAGGTCAGAGAGGCACAGCGTGGGGACGTCGACTGTGAGACACGGCGTGCACAGATATCCTCGGGACAGGCACCTGATGGTTTCTCCTTTGGAGCAGAGCACGATGTCCTTTTCAGGGGACGTACCTTGGTACCAGTCGCTTTACGAGAGGAGGTGCTGAGAGAGTATCACACTTCTCCTTTGGCGGTACATCCTGGAGAGGAGAAGATGTACCAGGATCTCAGGCGACAGCACTGGTGGCCGGGCATGAAGAAGGCTGTGGCAGAGTTCGTTTCACGGTGCCTCACCTGCCAGCAGGTGAAGGCAGAGCATCAGGTACCAGCAGGTTTGGTACAGCCCTTGGAGGTCCCGGAGTGGAAGTGGGACGAGATATCTATGGACTTCGTGACTGGACTTCCACGCACTTCCAGAGGTCACGATTCCATTTGGGTGATTGTTGACCGACTCACCAAGTCGGCACACTTCTTACCCATCCGAGAGAAGGGCACGGTGGAGAGCTTGGGGCGTCTCTACGTTCAGGAGATTGTACGACTTTACGTTGTGCCATCGACTATCGTCTCCGATTGGGACGCTCGTTTTACTTCTCATCTTTGGAAGGGGTTGCAGGAGGCGTTCGGGACACGACTACGTCTGAGCACCGCCTTTCACCCTCAGACGGATGGTCAGATGGAGAGGACCATTCAGACTCTCGAGGACATGCTCCGCGCATGTGTCCTCGACTTTGGTCGCAGCTGGGAGGACCACCTACCCTTGGTGGAGTTCGCGTACAACAACAGCTACCACTCCACCATCGGGATGGCACCCTACGAGGCGTTGTACGGCAGGACTTGCAGATCTCCTTTGTGCTGGACAGACCCTATAGAGTCAGCACTTGTGGGACCAGAGATGGTCCGGGCCACGACAGAGAAGGTCCAGGTCATCCAGGAGCGGATGAGGACAGCACAGAGCCGGCAGAAGTCATATGCTGACAGGAGGCGGAGGCCACTAGAGTTCAAGGACGGCGACCACGTCTTCTTGCGGGTCTCACCTCGACGTGGTTTGAGGAGATTTGGCCGAGGCGGCAAGTTGTCTCCACGCTTCATCGGACCCTTCCAGGTCCTCAGCAGGATTGGCGAGGTGGCTTATCGCCTGGCTCTGCCACCTCAGTTGCACCGGGTGCACGACGTCTTCCACGTATCCCAGCTGAGGAGATACGTGCACGACCTGACGCACATCATTGACTATGGGGAGCTAGACGTGGATGATGGAGCGACTTTTGCGGAGGTCCCAGTGGAGATAGAGGATCGACAGGAGCGGGTCCTACGTGGGCGATCGATTCCTCTTGTGCGCATCAGATGGCAGCACGGGAACCTCCAGGAGAGCACTTGGGAGCGGGAGGCTCAGATGCGTGCTCAGTACCCACATTTGTTTCCCTAGTTTTTGATGTATCTTTACGGGGACGTAAAGTCCTGAGGTGGTAGTAATGTAAAGACCCGTAAATTTCAAGGAAATTTCTTTCTTAATATTCTTTGGAATTTTACAAGAGCGCAGTTTTGACGGCACCTGATTCCGAGGCCTGGTGTGCCCAGAATCATTTTCCGAAGTTTGGCTCGGGTACGTTCAGTGAACGGACGAGCGGGTTTTTCTAACTTTTGAACCGGTTCCCGGAATCGAATTCTGAGGGCACCGATGAAATCGCAGCACCAATATTCGCTTCGAAACGCCTCTTCCGGAGTTGCGTTTGCTCGGGTGTGGTTTTTATTTTTCGGGCATAAAGGTAAGAAATAAAATAATTTTGCGACAACTTTATTTTATTTCACTTAAGCCACTTGGAAGCCACTTGAATCCACTTAAAGGCGGCTTGAACTGAGTTGAATTGGATAGGATGCTATCCAGAAATATCCTACCCCCTTGGTAGGATATTTGTGAGGTGGGGCCCGCATGAGCCCCGCTGTTTCTTTCCGCTAAGAAACGCACCCGTGAAAACTCGTCTTAATGAAAGTCAACCGACGCGTTTTCTAAATTCGTAATAGACCATTTAATTGGGCGGGTTATTTCATGAATTAAATGGGCTGTTTCTTTCATGAATTAAATGGGTCGTTTCTTTCGTTGAATTAATTCAACGAATTGATGGATCATTTCTTAACCAGTTTTTCAAATTCGTTGGCGTAATAATAAAATAAGGCCAACGCTTAACCTCTGGTTATTTGCGCTTGAGAAGATTTGAGAGAACCCTCGTAACTTCTTCTCCCTCGCGAAGAACGCGAATAACGCGAAGAACGCGAATAACGCGAAGAACGCGAAGAATGCCGAACCCGGAAATCGACGACGCCTTCGCCCGAGACGTTCTTCCGCTCAAGGTTCTTTCTTTGGGTTTAAACACAGATTTAATTATTTATAATTTAAATCTGTTGTTCATGGTTTGTTGAGTTCACCGACTCGACGCCGGTTTCCGCGACGACGCGACGCCTCCCCGCGACGACGCGACGATCGATCTCTTCCGCGACGATCTCTTCCGCGAAGAACGCCCGTGCACGACGATCATCAAGGTAGGGATTTCATTATGGGGATTACCCCTTTTGAAATTAATTCCTGTCTTTGTTTCTTTAAAAATTAAAGAACCGGATTCAAGGAAACAATTTTATTTATTTTATCAAAATTAAAATTGTTGGTTCATGTGTTGAACAAATTCTTCCGGTTGTTTATTTCTAACGCGGAGGGTGCGGGCCAAACGAACACGGCCCGACGACCCTCCGCCGTTCTTTGTTTTGTGCGGATTTGACGGTCGACGACGGAACGTGCCGCAGCGGACGTTTGAAGGTCCCGCAGTGAAGAACGAATCCCGGGAGGAGCAACGGCGCAGACGGGAAGGAAAACGGGCCACCGGAGCGACGCCGGCGGCCCGCGGAAGTTGCCAGCGACCGGAGGCGGCGGCGCCCCGGCGCGCCGCTGGACGAAATCCGCCGCGGCTGAAGCCGCGGCGGCGGCGGCGAACGGACCCGTGCCGCGCTGGTCCGGTTCGTCCAGGCGGACGCGGCTCAGCGCGTCCGCGGTTCGCCAGCGCGGCCCGCACGCCGGCCGCGGTTCTTCCTCAAGCCGCGGGTCAGCGCCCGCGGCTTCCACCCGCGCCGCTCAGCCGAGCCGGAGCGGCCCTGGCCGGGCCGGACCGGGCCAGCCGGGTCGGACCCGGGTCGGGTCGACCCGGTTCTGGTCGACCCAGGGGTGGGGGGGGGGGGGTCGGGCCGGGTCGGCCCGGCCCCGTACCCCCCATCTTCGGACGTTTTCGTTCAAACGCCCGTATCTTGAGCTTCGTGCCTCCAAACGTCCCGCCGTCAGCGGCAACGCGATCCTTGGATCGCGACGGTCCTTTTGGTATATCGCACTCAAGGTTTCGGAATACTTTGAGTTCGGCCGGGTTGGTTCGTACACGAGACCAACCGGGCCCTCGGAGCGCAAACACTCATATCTTGAGCTACGGACGTCTGATTGACGTGCCGTCAGCTTTGTCGAATTCCTCTAAGTGAGACGGATCTTTTGGAATACTCCGCCCGAGTTTTGGACGTAGGTGGAGTGCGGTCGGGTTGGTTTTGCCTTAAAAACCAACCGGGCCCCTGGGACGAAAATGCCAATATCTCTCAGACCGGGCGTCCGATTGACGCGCCGTCTGCGACGTTGAGTTCCTGTTGACGATACGGAATTTTTGGATACATCAACTTCGGACTTCGTGTCAGTTGATGTATCAGCATCTCGGCTCGTGGAGCGGACCCTCTCGAACGAGCTTGCTGTGTGCGGGAAACCTAGGCTGGCTGCGATTGCTACTTCGACAGCGACGACCGTGCAGAGATCCTCAGTGGACTGCGGCGATGACTGTGCAGAGATCCTCAGCAGACTGCGACGACTACTGCACTCAGCGATCCTACGTGGATCAGTGCTTCAGGTCCTGCATGGGCCCGGTCCTGTGTGGGCCCGATCCTGTGTGGGTCCGATCCTGCGTGGGTCAGCGCTCAGCGGTTCTGTGTGAGCCAGTGCCTACAGGTCCTGCGTGGGCCCGGTCCTGTGTGGGCCCGAACCTGTGTGGGTCCGATCCTGCGTGGGTCATCTCTCAGCGGTTCTGTGTGAGCCTACTCCTACAGGTCCTGCGTGG
Organism: Viscum album; assembly: GCA_963277665.1. Lineage (NCBI taxonomy): Eukaryota > Viridiplantae > Streptophyta > Magnoliopsida > Santalales > Viscaceae > Viscum > Viscum album. The sequence goes on along the minus strand of OY728152.1, from coordinate 1,174,819,287 downwards.
GCCTGATCCTGTGTGGGTCCCTGCAAGGTTAGTACCTATCGATCATTCGTGGGTCCGACGACTTAGATGGTTCAATGATCATCTTTATCGTCATCCGAAGAAGAATACCTGTGTGAGCTGAATCTTGTGTTTCTCTCCTTTTTGGATTGTGTTGAGCTATCCTGTGTGGATTTACTATTTACTCTCCTTTGTGGATTGGGTTGTTCTATCCTGAGTGGGTGTACGTTTTGCTTTCCTGTGTGGACTGGGTTGTGCTTGTGCTCGGACGTTGGAGCCGAACGAGAATTGAAGACTTAGGTATATGTATGGGAATATACCTAAGCCGTGTCAGATGTTACTTTGTGATTGTGTCTTTCCTTTGTGGATTATCCTTTGTGGATTTCTGGAGACTTCCGGGGGTCTCGGGGTCCCTACTGAGTAGTTTATACTCACCCCTGCACGGGCTATGCCCGCACTTCGTGGTGTTGGTTGCAGACGACGGACAACGCTGATCGTGGAGGAGGCCTGCGGAGCAGGACAGTACCTGGAGGTGGACCACTGGGCGGGACGTACTCGGAGCGGTTAGGTGGACCCGAGGAGCAGTGGAGGCTATCTGTACCCACCCTTCAGGTGGGACTTCCGGAGGACGGCTCGACATTGCAGTTTTCCCTTTTCAGTTGCTGTTTTTTCCTTTCAGTTGTACTTTATAGTTGGGCTTGTATTTCCGGCCCCTTTTTACTTTCAGCACAGCTTGTACAGTTTTACTTAGTGTTTACTTTTCCGCTTGCTTACTCTGTGGTGCCTGTTTACATTTCAAAGGCAATGCCTTCCCTTTTTGTTGGGATTTACGCCTTCGTGCTAGTCGCCAGCCCCTGGCCTATGGAAGGCGGGCTTGGGGTAGTCACGGCACGGGCCCCGAGGATGGGTCGTGACAAAATATTAATGAAATACTTTGGAGGAATAATCACTAAATTAAGGCTTTATAAGACCATAAAAATCTGTTCGTTCCGTATAAGTTAAAAAATCATTCTTCTCGTACTTTTGCCGGAAAAGTCAAAAAGTACCTCGTAACATAAACAAAAGAAATATTTCTTACCAACCATGTAGTAAAAGTCAAGAATGGGTAAAAAGGACTTCAAAAATACATGAAAACAATTTTGTAAAACATGGACATGGATGATTTCAATAAACCTAGTAAATACTTACGAATAAGCAATCTCGGATAAAAATGAGATTTGCAAAATTATCCATTACCTTAGGTCTGATATGCTCCTTTCATATCTGATCCTCCTATATAATCATTTAAATAATGTCATTGACTTATTACAGAATCATATTCATTGTTATGATATCATATATGGTTCACTTATGACATTATATTACCCATTATTTTGTAAATTCCATGTTAAAGAGTGTTTTGGGTAAAATCGCTTCATTTGTCATCCATGTTTTGACATGTAATTATTCATATGATTACTTAGATCATGATTACTTAATTATAGAATATAAAACATGATTAATATATAATATATATTCAGAATATACATATATATAACAGATCAATAAATGGAAAGAAATACACCGTTCATGGAGACGGTAGTCTGTACGTACGCATGAACGTTGTTTTTGCTTCCTCATTAAATTGAATGGAATTACTTGGATGAAATACCTATATATATGCAAAAATATATTATCATTATTATGTCATATATTTCTTGATTACTTATTATATACACTTTATAATCATTCATTAATGGTTAATCATTGAGAATGAATCTCATCGCGTCGTGGAGACGGTATTCCGTACGTATGCACGAGCGATGATATCGTTCCCATGATCGTGGAATTTTATTAGAGTGTATTTATACTATTCTAGAATCAATAATACTTTACAATAATCATATATATTTATTTATTTTCACGATTATACCCATCCAAGTAAGGTGGTGGTGGAAAATAGATTACACCACGACGTGGAGACGATATTCCGTACGTACGCACGCGTGGTGATTTCATTTTCCGTATGACGGATAGATGGTGAAATAGGACTGATTCATACTTATAATAACATATAATTATATGAGTGATAATGATGTTATAACTTCATAATTATACAACTAATGAAGAATAAGTGGAAGAAAAAATAACGTTGAAAAAATCGGTAACGGACATTACCTCTTCTTTGAAACGCCTCTTTGAGACCTCCTTTTAGGGCACTAAAATTGGTCTTTGAAGAATACCAGGACCACTACGATGTTTCTAGGGAAGTGGAGAAGAGAATTTTTCAGGGTTTTCCCGATCTTGAATGCTCAAAGTGGTGTGTGTTATAGAGGGAGGAGGTTCCCTTTTATAAGGGAGGAGAGGGGCACCTTTGGATTAACTAAAAATATTACTTTATTATAAAGCCATATTCGGTTTTTAATAGATACAAATTGAAATGTATATAAAAGATAAGGTTGGGATGGGTCTAAATCTGCTCATCCAATAGAATTTAGATATGTTTAGGTCATTATATTAACCTTATCTGTTAGTTTTAACTCATAGTTAATTAGATTGACATTTACCATGTCACTTTGTATTTTTATATTATATAGTTAATAAACATACCATATACATCCAAGAGACCCCCAAGTGGTCCATTATGGATACAAATATCATGATATAAGTGTCTTGGCTGAACCTTATATTTTTATGAATATAATAACAATTAATAATATAATATTTGTTTTCAAAACTATTTTATGTCAATTTTGACACTATCAGGTAATTGATTTTTGAAAAACTCATAATAGAATTATTAGTTCGAAAAAAGATAATTAAATCAATACTAACATGTCATATTAACATAGAAAATTATTTTAATTCATAAAAAGTCTCAAATTACATTTATTTGGGTATTTATAACATCATTTGTGTAAATATTTAATTAATAAGATAATTACTACATCATCTTTGTATCATAAATATATTAAATTATTTAATTTCTAAAAATTATAAATAAAATATCATTATGTAGGAAGTAGTTTTAGATTTCTAATTAATATTTATAGTCGAATTTATCTTATGTATAACCCTATATTAAAAATGATTTACTTATTAAACATTGATTTTAACTATTTTAACCCTTCTTTAAATAAATAAATAATCAATGTCCTAATCTAATCCAAGTGGGTCTAAATGGTCATATTTTATTCCTAAGGTTGTTTTTGGTCGAATTATACTTATCCAATAGAACCAGGAAATGTGTTAAGGTAATAATAATAACACTTTTACCCTTAAGTACCCTATTTAATTTTAACCGTGGTAAAAAAAGTAAAAAGTTACTATTCACCAAATATTATTTTCATCTCATTGAACAACATTTTAGTCCTTGATATTAACTGTGTCTCTTGGATTTTCGAAACTACACTCATAGAAGCGGTAAGATTATGTTTTATGAAAAATTCAGTTTTTTTAACTACCACATAGTGGTTTCACTATTCATCAAAAAATGAAAGGTTCCAGAAAAATACCAAAATCTTGGCCTAAGCTATATTTGATATTATGAATTCAAAAATTATATCTATTTTACCAAGTTAAAAACATATCACTTGCATTAATTAATTTAAAAATTAATTCCAATCGTCAAAGCAAATAGCGTGTTCTTAAGAGATAATAACTATCAAAAGATTGACACTTGTTTATGTCTGGTTTAAATGTTAAATTACATCTAATGACAAAAATTTTATTAAATTGTAAAAATATATTCTAAATATACTTTAAAACCAGTCAAATTAATAATTTATCACTATTAATTATTTCTATTAAAAAAAGTTGTTTTTAATTAAAATTTAGTAATTTTCACTATTCATCAGAATATGAAAGATATCCGAAAAGTACCAAAATTTCACCTTAATCTAATTTCGATATTCCAAATCCAGAAATGAAGTCCATTTTGAAAGATAAAATTTATAAAATTTAAAAAAGTGGGTATTACTATTCATAACGTCTAACTCATAATAATATTATAATAATATCTCGTTTAGTGAAACTCGGTATTGCGTACTACACGCGCTATCGAGGAAGGTCATGATTGCGTGTAATGCAAGGAAAGTCGGGGGTGCGTGTAGTGAAAGCTCCTTTTGGTGTAGCGTACAACACAAGACATCAATAAAATTAAAAATAATATTTTTCATAAAATCTCGGGGTGTTACATAATGTTTCAGAGAATTTGGTATACTGTAATTTAATAAGATTAATTATTTCAGAATTATTATTTATAAACATTAAATCCCACTAAATTTATATTTAATAGGGAAATGTTAATTGAACTATATCACTACGTAAAGAGGTTATTCTATATGAATGCAAGAGTGAAACATTAACTTAATAATAGATGAGAATTAGGGATTATAATGGGGGTTTTAATTATAATGATAACATATAATTATATTTTTGTTACATATTTTACCATTATATTATGAATATCATATATTTTTATAAGATATAAAAAACAAAAAATAAATTAAAATAGGTTGGGTAAGACATTTACCTCATCTTTGGGAGACCTCATTTAGAAAATTTGTTAATAAACCAAATATCTTTCTTTTGAGGAGACTAAAACCTCCAAAACATGTATAAGAATGTTATGAAATGTAATGTTAATATATATAGTGTTGATTTATTTCACAATGAGCACGAAATAAAAGAGGTATGTGGTTCCCCATTATAGATGAGGTGAGGGGCACTTTTGGAATGTCCCAAAAACATTATAATATAATATAAAAATACTAGAGGCAAATTCTTAGAAATGTTCATGATATATATAATATATTTTATTTTATTGATATAAAATTGTTAAACTAAATTTAAATTGTTTTGATATAATTTTAGTCATTATAATATTTATTAACCACTTGGCTAATTATTTTTTACCATAAAGGCTGTAGAAAATATTTTAATTTAAAATGGATAATAATGTTTCAATAAATGGAAATTTGAAAAAAAAATAGACCATGAAATATTATAAAATCATATTTCATTTACTGTTGGAATGGTATTACATTTAAGAGATTTAAATTATATAATGAAATATTAATTTTAGAAGATATTATAAATGTCAAGAGGAAGGACTACTCCAATCATTAACAATAATATCATTAATACAACATGTAAATTTCATTTAATGTTTTGTATTATATCCCTAAATTTTCATATTAATCTATTTAATTCGTTTATATAAATATTTTTCTCATATTAAAAATTTTATCATTATTAATATCATTTATTTTATTTTCCCTATTTTTGAATAATTACTCAATCAGTGTTGTATAAAAAGATAATGTAATGTTTTATGTAATAATAATTATTTGAAATTTCCTTGATGAAGATAAATTATATATATTTCTGATTAAAATGAATAACCAAACATTTATTTTATCTTTCATAAAAAATATTATCAATATAAAAAACAATCATGTGACATTTAATGCTTTTCATTACATAAAATATTTTTAGTTTCATAATCACATTAAAATGAATAATGACCATATAACTGAATCATGGGTATAGATTAATGAATTTAAATCAACTAATATTGTTATATAAACTCTTAAGGTTATATTATAGTCATTATCATTTTATTCTTAACATTAATTAGTTTATTTACCATTTACTGTGCTAGTAATAATTACTATGGATAATATTCACATTCACCAAAATTAAAAGCTCATTAATTAGTAAATAATTAACAATATGTCAAAAATATATATTATTCTTTAAAAAATTAAAAAACAATTTTTAAATTTAAATTGAAAATAATTTAACAAAATGAAAAAAACAACATTTTAGAAACATACCCCTTTATGTATAAACTATTTTTATACAATATTCAATTAGAAAATTTATTTAAAATACCATAAATAAATTTTTGAATGATAGTGGAAATAATTTCATATTCAAATTTATGCAAAATATAATTTTTTCAAAAACATTATAAAATGAAAATAATATTTTGAAAAAAAATATATTTTTACATTATTCAATTAAATATACATATTTTCATAAAATAATAAAATAATATCATTTAGATAAAATTTAAATAGAGAATTAAAAAACATAAAATTTTTATAATACATATACTATATATCTAGAAATTATTTATAAGAGAAATTGTTTTTAACTTACACAACATAAAAGTGTTTTTACATATCATTAATTCCCAGCTTCCATGATTATACTTTTACCCGATTTCATGTTTATTTTAAAGTAAATTGTTTTAAAATTTCACGTCATTTATGAAAATAAAACTTTTTTGAATAAGAAATGTTAATTTTCACAAGAATTTGGATCAATTATTTTATCAAAATTATTTTCCATCTATGATGATGCTATTTAAATAAGGTTTGGTTTCCATCCCTATTAATAATATGATTTTTATTTGTTAAGGATGAAATTAAATTTCATATGGAATAAGATTTGGAGTAATGATGTTTATGAAAACAATTTTATTTCACGGGTTATGATATGATAAATTATGCATATCTCATGTGATAGACATTAATGGAATGAAAAGTAAATCTAGTTTAGTAATATAGTGTTGGAGTGAAAAGTGAACCTTGTTCCTTAATATATGGAGAGATTGATATGTAAACCCTATTCATTAATAGACTTTGTCCACTATGATAATCTGGCAACACAGTTTGGGAAACTATGGAAATCAAATTATGTGATTATTTGTTTGAAAAAATTACATGTTTTAAGAAAATTATATATTATAATTGTTAATGTTTCTATTTGATATGTTCCCAACATATTACAAAGATTTATTTCATGAATAATCGTTTTTATATTTAAACATTATGTTCATGTTTTTTTAATTATTATGTTTATAATTTGTTTTATGTTTTCCCAGATTACAGTTATTGAACATTTGAGATCACACTTTTTTTGTTTTCATTTACGATGATATATTGAAATGTTTTAGGTAGAAATACAAAAGGATAAGATGTTTATGGGAGATGCTGAATATCTTTCAACAAGATATAATATTATGTTCCATGTTTCCAAAGACACTAAAAAAATACAATTTTTGGGTGTATATTTATGTAATGTATTATGTATTCTGAAAATTAAATGTAATGTCCATGTAGGTCAGTTGTGGGTCATTAGAATGGTGACATATTCGAAATTTTTTTCAAATGTTCAAGTTCTATGAACATTTATTACAGTGTTATGAATATTTTTTCCAAAATATCTGTAGGTTGCGTCAATAGGTTGCATCAGTGACTCGCAGGGGTAGGTTTCATCGGTAGGAAATCTATCAGAGTGTCACGCCTATTGGTCATATTGGTGATTCAAGATGGTGACTCTTGTTAGTGACTCACGTCAGTAGTTATCATTGGTGAGTAACATCGGGGACTCGAATTGGTAGGTCGCATCTGAAGGAAATATTTAAATACTTCACATATATATGTCTTCTATATGTATGTCCTAGAGTGGTTCCAAATCAGTCAGTGAACAATGTATCCAACATCCTACAGATTCATCCCTTTATATTTTCATGTGCTGTTAAATTCCTTAAAATCCATGTTTTAAAGGATTTATGACCGATTCAATTTCCATAACTCATATCTTAAAATTCCTAAGGGAATGAGATCCTTTACTCGATCAAAAAATGTAGTCACGACTAGATCCACCTTTAATGGAGTATTTAAACCTATCAAAATAATTTCTACCTTTATATTATCAAAAGGGAAAGGATGAATTCCATTATATTCTTTTTAATACATTATATTGGTGTGAGGATACATGAATCACTGTTCTTAATGAGTTTTGTGTTTTTTCAATGATTTGATTGCTTCCCATTAGAATTTTTCTAGCAGTGTGTCCACCCCTAGCTTGGTGAAACCTCGAAGAGTTGATCATTATTCGATATAAGGTTTTTTAAACTTATTTTTTTTGAGTTTCATAAAATATTTCCACTGATTATCCTTTACATGTTACGAAATGATATCTCAATGTTTTTATTCGATCATTCATGGGAGTTCAATGATGATGATGTTATGAGGTGTCCTCCGGTGGATAAAATCATTATGGGAGAGGTGATCGTGATTCATTATGTTGAAACGTTCTCTTGAAATGAACATTTGAAAACTTTTGTATAGTGGGATTCATAGATTCTCTATTATTTTACATGCAATGATAGAATTATCATTTTTAATCAAATAGATCACAATGAAATGGACATAAAAAAACTAGAAAAGGATTAAATAATTGATATCTTTTACTTATCAATGTTATTTACACTTTATATTCAAGATCATGAGATATCGATTATTTTCATGTCTAGCATGTTGTTCTTGAAAGAAATTTATAAAGAAGAAAAGTCCTAAATTAATTTATTTTAATTTTTTAAATGGAAAGGAGGAATGTTTATAGAATCAGGATGTTGTAGTTATTCTTAGTGATATATCAAATGGATGTGTTTTGTATGATTAATTGAATCATTTAATTCAATATGGAATTATGGCCATGTTGTGTGATAATGATAATTCCTTAATGGGTTATGAGTTATGATCAATATTTTAAATTCCAATAGCCATATTCATTACATCTATTGGGTCACGTATTGTATGATGGAATAATGACCTTTTTAGGGCCAAGATCTAGTGGGTATGTTGTTTGTTTCCTACAACATGTTTTTTGGTATGAGCATGGGATGCATGATCCTCGAGGGATGTTGTGGTATGTGGGGGAAGGGAGGCCTAGTGGTGGTGGAATAATATGATCTCTAGAGTGGTGAGATGCATCAGTTTATTCATGTGGGTGTCATAGAGGACATCAGGGATGATGGAAGATGTTAAAGTAGATATCACCCATTGATACGAAAGTTTTTGTTGTTTAATTTGATGTATTTTATATTCTTTAATTTCCCCACTGAATGCGGTAGATTATCTTATATACCCTCCATCCAAAATAGGTGAAGACTCCTGGGGTATGCCATGTGCATTCCTTTATTAGCTGCTCAATGTTGGATGGGCCTTCCCACCATCTATAGGTGGAAAAGACTCAATGTGTAGTTCATCTACTAACTCTGTTGATCCCCATGTGTTTGGAATAATAGAATTTTTTCTATATATTGAAATAATGAAATGTGATGATTTTATTTCAAATAATTTAACAACTGATTGTAACCGATGAGGTTAGAGTTGGGTGGAATGCATTGAGTAAATTAAAAATTAATGGATCTATGTACTTAGTTTGTTTATGCCTTGTGTAGGATCGAAATAGTGATGTAGATTATCAATATACAAGAGGGGGGGTTGAATTGTATACTTTAAAAATTTCATTGGAACCTTTAAAGTTAGTTATGATTAACTATGTTTTTATTAAGCAAAGTAAAGGGCTATGTTTAACAATGTTAAACTTAAGAAAATTCACAACACCTCTAAAACCAGATGAAAACTTGGAAAGAGATTCCGAAAGTAGGTTCCATAAATATGGTTCCGGAAATAGAAACTTAACAAAAGATTACAATATGAGATTCTACCTTAAAACATATAGAATCTAAATGAAACAGAGTATAAGTAAGGAAGTATAAGAAAGTTATACTTTCCTTATAATAAAAAATGCAGCGTAAATAAACAAGTAGAAAAACTACAAGTAACAAGATATAAGTCTTTTAACCCAAAGGGAAGGGTATCCAACAACCTTAGATAATGGTCCCTTGATTTATACTTTCAAGCAAGTCTGTCTTACTGAAACCAGGGTATGCCCTCGATATGAAGATCAGTGTCTTTGTCTTGCTATCCCCTCCAGCCCTTAACTTCAAAGTAGTTGGTAACCTCTCTCTTCCTCAGCAAGGAAGCCCTCAAACTTCAAGGTAGTCGGTACATCTATCTTCCTATACCCGGAAGTCCTCGAATGTAATCACCAACATTCAGAGTCTCACAATGCTTTGAGAGTTAATAATATCCTCTCTCTCTAGAAATCACTTCAAGCATGTAATCACATGAGTCGAAGATCATTCATCCTTTCAGCACATTAGCACTGAGCTCTTTCAAATGAGCTCCTATTTATAGGTAAGGTCAGCCTCCTTTCCAATGGTCATATTTTCATTAAAAATCGGAGGGACCTGTACATGTGTAACTTAACCAACAGTTAGTTCATAACAGAATGCACGACATCATTTTATTACAAAACAAGTGTAATAGAATGTACGACATCATTTTAAATCTTAACTAAATAGTTCGGAGTGAATATTCGGAGTGTACAAATATATTAAAGAGTAGAAAAATTATAAAAGAGTAAGAAAAATGAATGTTCGGAGTCTAACCAAAATAATTTTCGGAGTGTAAATTAATTAAGAGTGTATAAAACAATGATGATCAGATTCTGTTTAATAGGTGAATTCAGAATGAGAATTCAAAATGAGAATTCGTAGTGAGAATTCCTCATCAGAATTCGTAATGGGAATTCATCATCTGAATTCGTAATGAGATTTCATCTTAAAAATTTGTAATGAGAATTTGTATCCAGAATTCGGAATGAGAATTCATCATCAGAATTAATAATGAGAATTCGTCATTAGAAATCTTAATGAAAATTCATTATCAGAATTCGTATTGAGAATTCGTCATTTGTATTTTAATGAGAATTCGATGATGAACTTCATAAGGATTCGTATCCTGAATCTGGAGTAGAACTTAATCAGAGTTCATATCCAGAATTCAGATTGATACTTTAATACAGTTCTCATCTGGAATTCGGAGTGAAACTTCTTTACAGTTCTTATCCAGAATTTGGATCCTAAAACAGAATACTTTATATCAAACTTTCAAACAAATCCGAGAAAATAGAAATGAATCCTAATTTTATACTTAGGAAAAATATGAATGAAAATATGATAAGGATTATTTTTCGTACAAAAGCGACATTCCTTATAAAATCGATTTTCCTTATAAATGCAATTTTTCTTATAAAAGCAATTTTCCTTATAAAAGAAATTTTTCTTATAAAGGAGATTTTCTTAATGATAAGGTGTTTGTGATTTTCAAAACAATAAGGAATGTAAAAGTCATAAGAAAAACTTTATTGAGTCAACAATATCCCCATTTTTGGAATGTACAAACATCCTTGAAAAAGAAATTCTAAGAAGAAAGAAAAACATTAAGGATTATATCCCTTTGCATTAATGATATTGATGAATATGACTAACTCCCCCTTAGTCTTTGAAACTCTTAGGATCATATTCTATATTTCCAGAGTGATATTTCATTACGAATAAGAATGTCTTCTTTAATGAGAAACTCCCCCTTAGATAAACACTTATTAGAGTTTGTTTTCTTTATCACCCTTTTTTATGATTATTTCACCTTTTCATAGAGTTCTTTTCCTTCTCCGCCTTTGTGATTTTCAAAAAGAATTTGAGGGAACGGAAAATATAACAAGGTACCTGAAAACATTAGTAGCAACAACAAAAGAAGCGAGCCAGCACAAATTTTCATTAAGTATGAAAATGATTGGAATCAAAGAAAATTTAGATAGAACAAAAGATCGGATCTATCTATTTGGGATCTTTCTCCTTCGCCATGAGACCCTTTAGAATAGTCTTTATCTTCTTTAAGTCTTTATGGTCTTCTTCAGCTTGCTTCTCTAATACAACAATTCTTGGACTTTGGGCTTCAATCATTTCTTCATGGGCTTGAATATATTATTCCTGGGCTTTTATCTTTTCTTCCTGAGCCTTCAATTTCTCTTCAAACTCAATCCGATGAACCCTTTCAAACTTCCAGTTTTGAGAAACAGAATTCAGCTTCCCATTCAGATCTCTGACTTCTTGAATCCGGAAGTTCTTTTCATCTGTCAGCTTCTCTTCAAAAAAAGAAGTTAGCTCATTTATCTTCCTGTCCTCAGTCTCAAAAGAATCTTTAACATTGTATTGAAATTCATCAAATAACCACATTTCTTCTACAGTCTTCCTCGACCAGTTTGTCATCCTCTTGCAAGATTTTCTATGGGATTCTTAGCCAACAAAAAAAGGTTTTGAACTGAGCCTCTATTTAAACACACATGTCCATAACCATAGATACAGAGTCTAATTTCTGATTCAAAGCATGTTGGAGCATCTGACATCTTGAGTCAATACTTTAGAAGGTCAGAATGGTTCCCACCAACTTCTTTAAAGACTGAACAACAAAGTCATTCCCCAACGAATATGACTCTGAATCCGAGACTCTGCTTGGAAAATTTTCTTCTTCAACAAGGTCAAGCTTTCTCTTTGGAGAACTACCAACTTCCTTTCTCTTCACAACTACTGATCTAGGAGTATCCTCAAGAATTTTCTTTCCCTTGTCTTTTTATGGAATAGAATCGTGTTCTGGAGTTCTCTTTTCACTATCAGAAACTTGGACAACAATGTCTTCCTCATCCGCAACATTCTGAGCAGCAACCTCTACATTTTCCATTTGAGCATTATCATGTATAAGTTGTTCTTCATCTGCATGATAAGCTACTTCTTCTTCTCCTTTCTCTTCATCCATTTCTAGAGTAACTAGCTTCGAAGATTCATCTTTGGAAGTTCGGAGCAATAAGTTTTCCGAAGGTGTCCCCTTATAATCATCTACTTGTTTCAACACATCTCTGGTTTCACCACATCCTTCAGCAACATCTTCTTCTTCTTCCACTTTCTCAACATGCTCTACTTCCTCTGTAGTCTTAGAAATGGATTCTTCCGAATCAACTATATTTATTCCTGGAGTCTCAGGAAGAGATTCTAGAGAAAACGATCTCAGAACATGAATATTTGCAGAAACCATCTCATTGAATTTCAATAAAGCCTGAGCTACCTCAGCCTCAGACATCTTCTCCATGAGATTCTTTTCTTTTGCATGTTTTTTGTGCTCATCCGTAGTTCTTTCCTTCAAGGTCATAGCCTCCACAGGGTCCAAGCCAAACTGAGGCTCCCATTGCACTCTCTTCTCTTTCATCTCCCTCCATTTAGCAACTACCTCATCTAGGTAAGCTTTCTTCTTCTTTGGTTTTGGAGGTGCAGAATGAACTTCCTTAAACTTGGGATTCTATGCTTCTACTTCCACTTATTTCAGATTTCTCTTCCTTACTGGCTTAGAGGATTCTGGATCAGCAACTTTCGGAACTGTTTCTTCTTGAGTAGGTGAATCAACAAACTCACCAGTCTTCTTGTCAAAAGCTATATCCATCCTCTTAAGAGTACCATCACTCACCAGCATAATCTTGAAAACTCTTGTCTTAGACTTTCAAGCCTCCTTGAAAGACTCAAGTCACTGAATTATCAACTTCGAGAGGATTGCTAGATACATTATAATATGAGCTCTCAGATTCCCTTTCATCACATTCTCAAGAGTGATAAGAATGTGATTCATCAAATTAAACTTCCTCAGATTTATCAGAAAATCTAGGATGTAGATCTCACTCTTCTCTTTGCTATATTTGTCACCCATCCTCGGTACGATAAGGCCTTGTACCCATAAATCTAGAATCCGGAAATTTGTAGATAGAGAAGCAATCTTCGGAGTCTTGTCATCTGCCTGTTCGAGAGTTTCTAAATATTTTTCCCTATCGAAGCTACCTTTTGAATCCGACAACACATGAGATATGAATTCATCTTCTCCTTCATTATTCATCCCTACCAAGTTGGCTTCCTTGGCATATGAAAGATTATAAGTCTTACCATAAGACTTAAAAGACAACTTCTCCTTTCCATCTTCCTTAAGAAAGGAGGCTGTTTCGTAGAACTCTATAAGAAAATCTAAATACACATCATCTTGATTCATAGGTTTTGACACCGCAACATCTTCCCAACCATTTAGCTTGATATTCTTGGAAATAAGAGAATCGTACTTGTTGAAGAAATTCGGATAAACCATCATCTCTCTATATACTAACCACTTCAAAATCGGCTTAGAGGAAGACATTTATTGAGAAGATAATTCCACAAACATTCGGATCTGAAGACCTCTAAGAAGTTCGGCATGGAAAAAGGTGAGGTTCGGAACGACTTTAAAACGGAGAGGCAGATCTTCGGGACGCTAGAGTTTGAAAACCGATGTGGGACAACCGTTTGGGGTTCCCTTTATATAGTCAACGGAAAAAATGGTTCAACTTCCACGGTTGATCGAACGATTGTGATAACCTGAGATCAGATCTGACGGTCAAAAACCAATTCTCTTGAATCCGATCTTTTGAGGTTTTTATTAAAACAAAGAATTAAGAAAACTATAAACCAAAAACCAAATACAAGAAAATTCAAGCATGTAAATAATGATTAGGAAAACTAGAGTAAGGAAATCGTACCTTTAGGATTGGCTTAGGAGGATTATTCGTAATTGGTAACATTTTGCGATAACTACGAAAAAATCATTATTTTGAAAAGACAAAATTCAGAAAACTCACTACAAAAAACAAATTTAGTAGGAAAAACTCAGTACGAAAATTTCATTACAAAATTTGAAAACGAAAAACATATTATAAAAGATTTGGTATGAAAATACCATTATGAAAATACAAGTACGAAATTTTCCATTCTGGATGTTTTCAATACGAACATTTCCATTCCAGAAGTTTTCTATACGAAATTATCCATTCTGGAATGTTTTAGTTCCGGAAATTTCATTCCGGAATTTTAGTTCTGAAAAGTTTGAAAACAAATTTTAAAAAACATTGTTAATCTAACAATCAAATGTAATCCCCCTATGAAAAGGAGTTTATTGCTGTAAGGAGAGTTTTTCAACAGAAAGTTAATTAAGAAGGTTTTCCTTATAGTTATCATTCCTAAATTCTGTTTATTATATTCAAATCTATCAGAAGGCAAAGATTTTGTGAAAATATTAGCAAGTTGATCTTGTGTTCCGATAAACTGAAGATTAATATCTCCTTTAAGTATGTGATCCCTTAGAAAGTGATGCCTGATATCTATGTGTTTTGCACGGGAGTGATGTGCAGGGTTATTACTAAGGGAAATGGTACAAGTGTTATCACACAAAATTTGAGTTATAGTAAAACTCATGCCATAGTCTGTGAGTGTGTGTTGCATCCACAACACTTGTGCACAACAACTTCCAACTGCTACATATTCAGCTTCAGCAGTGGAGAGTGCTACAGAATGTTGCTTCTTGCAGGACCATGAAACTAATGAATCTCCTAAGAA
Source organism: Viscum album (assembly GCA_963277665.1). NCBI lineage: Eukaryota > Viridiplantae > Streptophyta > Magnoliopsida > Santalales > Viscaceae > Viscum > Viscum album. The sequence goes on along the minus strand of OY728152.1, from coordinate 1,174,804,142 downwards.
ATTACAAGTTCCGGGTGTACTGTTTCTATCCATTCTACACCCACCAAAGTCAGCATCAGAAAAGATTTTTAGGATAAAATCATTTTCAGAAGTATAAAATAATCCTACATCCATGGTTCCCTTAAGGTAGCGAAAAATTCTTTTTACTCCCTTTAAGTGAGATTCCTTAGGATTGGATTGATATCTTGTACATAAGCATAATGAAAACATTATGTCTGGTCGACTAGCTATTAAGTATAATAGACTTCATATCATACCTCTAATAGATGTGTGATCTACTGGTTTCCCAGCTTCATCAAGATCTAAAGAGTTTGAGTTACCAATAGAAGTATTTATACTCTTAGTGTTATCATAACCATACATTTTAAGAAGATATTTAATATACTTATGTTGAGATATGTAGGTTCCTTCTAGTTTTTGAGAAATTTGAAAACCGAGGAAAAATGTTAACTCACCCATCATACTCATTTCAAACTCATATTTCATTAGACTTGCAAAAGTGTCGGTCAAATATTGCTGAGTTGAACCAAATATGATGTCATCAACATAAATTTGAACAATCAAAACATTTTTCTTATCTATCTTTATAAAAAGGGTTGGATCTGTATTTCCCTTAACATAGTTATTTTGACGCAAAAATCCAGTGAGTCTATCATACCATGCTCGTGGGGCTTGTTTAAGGACATATAGATCATTGGTAAGTCTAAATACATAATCAGGATGTTTTGTATCTTCAAAGCTAGGAGGTTGATCAACAAAAACTTCCTCTTGAAAATAACCATTAAGAAAAGCACATTTCACATCCATTTGGAAATGTTTGAAATTAAAGAATGCAGCAAAGGCAAGTAAAATACTGATAGATTCAAGTCTAGCTACTGGAGCATAGGTTTCTTCATAGTCTATTCCCTCTTGCTGATTATATCATTTAGAAACAAGTCTAGATTTATTTCGTACTATGACTCCATTTTCATCACATTTATTTCTGAAAACCCATTTGACTCCAATTACAGAAGTTTCCATAGGTCTTTCAACCAAGGTCCAGACTTTATTCCTTTCGAATTCATTTAGTTCATCTTGCAGGGCTTTGATCCAATCATCATCACCTAAAGCTTCATCAGTGCTTTTATGTTCTAATTGGGAAAGAAATTCTAGATGTTCTACTTCATTTCTTAAGGAACCTAAAGTCCTTACAGGTTGATTTACATCACCAATGATACTATCACTGGGATGATTCTTAAGAAATGCCTGATTTGGTTTTTGAAAAGCCTGTTCATCAAAATAGGGTAGAAAGTCTTCTAGGGTAAATGTTTCAGGAATATCTTCTTGAACATTATCCTTATCAGAAGGTTCTTCTATGAAAGGTTGATAATCAGTTTTTGAAAACACATCTAAGGATGTAGGCTGAGATTGTTTAAAAACAAAAGGATCTGACTCATCAAATTTTACATGTACTGTTTCTTCAACAGTACAAGTGTTTTTATTAAAAACTATATAAGCCTTAGATGTTGTGGAATATCCTATGAAAATTCCTTCATTAGCTTTTGGTGCGAATTTATGTAAGTTTTCATTAGTATTCAGAATGAATAATTTGCAACCAAAAACCTTGAAGTAGGATAGTCTTGGTTTTCTACCATTCCATAACTAATAAGGTGTTTTATTAAGAAAAGGTCTAATCAAAACTCGATTTATAGTATAGCAAGCAGTACTTACAGCTTCATCCCAGAAATGTCTAGCTATAGAATATTCACTCAACATGGTTCTAGTTATTTCTTGAAGAATTCTATTTCTTCATTCAACTACACCATTTTGTTGAGGATTTCTAGGAGCTGAAAAATTGTGAGTAATACCTTTTTTACTACAAATGGTTTCAAAATCAGAATTTTGAAATTCTCCTCCATGACCACTATGAATAGTATTCAATGGAAGGTTTTTCACATTTTTAACTTGAACTATAAAACTTTTGAAATAAGAAAAAGCTTCATATTTCTTTGCTAGGAAATAAACCCAATTAAATCTATTGTAATCATCAACAAGAACAAACACATAGTATTTGCCTCCCATACTTCCAGTTTGTGTTGGACCGAATAGATCCATGTGCACTAACTGTAATGCATCGGTTGTTGAGACTTCAACAATTGATTTAAAACTAGATTTATGTTGCTTTCCATATTGACAAGGATCAAAAACTTTAGAAGAATCAAATCTAAGCTCCGGTAGATCCTTAACTAGTTTCTTCTTAGAGAATTTACATAGGTTCCAAATGTTACAGTGACCTAGTCTTCTATGCCATAACCAGGAATGATCTTCCATTGCACCAAGGAAAGGTAAATCTTGGCTTCTAAGGTCTTCTAAGTTTAAGGTGTAAACATTCTCTTGCCTATTGGCTGAGAGAATAAATTCTTCCTTGGAATTGTGAACTAAACACTTATCATTCCTAAAATTTACAAGGTAACCTTCATCACATAACTGACTTATGCTAATGAGGTTGTTCTTAAGACCCTTAACAAAAAGAACATTTGAAATTAATGTTTTACCATGAAAAAAAATATTACCAATACCAACAATCTCACCCTTATCATTATCTCCGAAAGTTACTTTTCCTCCATTCGTTTTGATAATCTTTTCAAAATAGCTTTTGTTACCAGTCATGTGCCTGGAACATCCACTATCCATGTACCATGTATTGTTGTTGGTACTCTCTTTATTTTCCTGAAATCACGAAGAAAATTAGACTTTTGGAATCCAAACTTGTTTGGATCCGAGATTTCTAGATAACAAAATTTTAGGTACCCACATCTTCTTAGAAAAATAAGCTTTGTGAAATCCTAGAGACTGAGTTTTGTTTAAGGAACAATTCTTTGCCCAGTGACCACCACATTGACACTTGGTACAAAATGGGGAACTTTGAGGAACGAAATAATTGTTACTGAAAATTGGTTTTGCATGGGTATATCCAAATCCGGAATTATTTCTTCAAGGTCGTATTTGGGAATACATTTTTTTTAAAATTTTCCATACCATGGGTAAAGTTTGATAAACACTTCTTCAAGGAAAAAATTTCGGACTTCAGTTTTAAAACCATGTTTTTATCCTCAAAATCATTAGTTTTAGAACTAGAGCTAGGCTCCAAAACATTTTTATTAGAAATGAAAATTTCTAATTCTTTAGAAAGTTTTTTCTTCTCATAACTTACTTCCTCATGATTTTTTGAAATTCATTCAAAATCAGAATTTTTCTTATCAAGATCTTTAGAAAGATCTGATATCTCTTTTGTAAGAATAGATTTCATAGAATTTTCCTTATCATGTTTTTTATTGAGTTTAGAATTCTCAATCTAAATAAGTTCAACAAACCTAGAGACTTCTTTATAAGTAGGTAAAGTATATTTTTCATCAGAAGATGATTCTTCATCAGAAGAGTTATAATACTTACTGTCATTAGAATTTAAAGAAACATTGGTCAATTATTCAGGATTTCATACCTTAGCCATAAAACAATTATTATCAAAAGGTAATCTGGCTATAAGACCGAGATTCTTCTTTCATGAAGATTCATAATCAGAAGATTCGTCTAAAGAGTAACCACCACTGGCACTCCAAGTGTCATTAGCTTTCAAAACATTCTTGGCTTTGGCTTTATAATACTTCTTTATGTTCCTGTCTGAATGACATTCTTTCCTTTCTTTCATTTTGAGTAAAAGGCAATCTGGTCTTATATGTACAGCTCTCTTGCATTCATAACAAGTAACTTCTCCAACTTTCTTATCTTTCCTTTCCTTTTCCTTATACTTGGATTAGAAATTTCTCTGGCCAGCTATCCTGTTCATCATTTGAGCAAGATTTTCTACTTCATTTTCAGAGATTTCACCCTCACTGGAATCTGATTGAACTATCATCTTCATAGACTTGGATCTAGATACTCTCTTAAGAGTCATAGCTTTCATATGTTTTGATGTTGTTGTAAAAGCAAGAGTACCATTTCCATTTTTCTTTTTGATGTTTTCATCATCTCTCTTTATTCGAGTTTCATGTTGGAGAAGAGTTCCAAATAACTCATCAACAGAAATTTGAGTAACCTTCCTATTCTCATTTATAGCTGTTCTTTTGGATTCCCCCTCATTGGGAATGATATCAATTATCTTATCCACAAGAACATCATCATGTAAGCCTTTTTCTCCCATAGACTGTAGGTTTTTGACGATAGTCATAATTCTCTATTGAACTTTACATATTGGTTCTCCAAATGGAAAGATGAAGCCATGATATTCAGCTCTAAGCATAGCTCTCCTAGTCTCAATCACTATAGAAGTTCCAATGTGTGTAACTTCTAAATTCTTCCAGATACAATTAGCTGTATCACAAGAAGAAATTTGGCTATATATATTTATGGTCATTGAACAAAGTAGAGTATTGCGTACATTATAATTGAGTTGATATTCTTGTTTTTACAGGTTAGTAAAAGTGCTAACTTCCTTGTCAGGGATTTTATTATCACCAGTAAGCATAACAAAATTGTCTACTCCAGTATTGATAACAAAATTCTTCATTCGATCTCTCCAGTACTAATAATAATTACCATCAAAGATTGGTGGTCTTGTAGGATTTATATTATCAATAGAACCAACTTTGATTCCTGCCATACTAAAAATAACCTTCGGCACACAAACATGTTAGTAGAAAAGATTCGTAATAACAAAGTTCAGAATGAAAAATTTCGGAATGACAAAGTTAGCAAGAAAAACTTATACGTGAGTACAATTATTTCAGATACCTCCTTTGATACCAATTGTAGGATCGAAATAGTGATGTATATTCTCAATATACAAGAGGGGGGTGAATTGTATACTTTAAAAATTCATATGGAACCTTTAAATTTAGTTATGATTAACTATGTTTTCCTTAAGCAAAGGAAAGGGCTATGTTTAACAATGTTAAACTTATGAAAATTCACAACACCTCTAACACCAAATGAAAACTCGTAAAGAGATTCCGACAGTAGGTTCCGAAAATATGGTTCTGGAAATAGAAACTTAACAAAAGATTACAATATGAGATTCTACCTTAAAGCGTTTAGAATCTAAATGAAACAGAGTATAAGTAAGGAAGTATAAGAAAGTTATACTTTCCTTATAATACAAAATGCAGTAGAAATAAACAAGTAGTAAAACTACAAGTAGCAAGATATAAGTCTTTTAACCCAAAGAGAAGGGTATCCAACAACCATGGATAAAGGTCCCTTGATTTATACTTTCAAGAAAGTCTGTATTACCCACACCAAGGTAAGCCCTCGATATGAAGATCGGAGTCTCTGTCTTTCTATCCCCACAGGCCCTCAACTTCAAGGTAGTTGGTAACCATTGTCTTCCTCAGCAAGGAATCCCTCGAACTTCAAGGTAGTCGGTACCTCTGTCTTCCTATCCCCAGAAGTCCTCGAATGTAATCACTAACATTTGGAGTCGCACAAAGATTTGAGAGTTAATAAGAGCCTCTCTCTCTAGAAATCACTTCAAGCATGTAATCACATGAGTCGAAGATTAGTCAGCCTTTCAGTACTTAAGCACTGAACTCTTTCAAATGAGCTCCTATTTATATGTAAGTTCGGCCTCCTTTCCAACTGTCATATTTTCCTTTAAAATCGGAGGGACCTGTACACGTGTAACATAACCAACGGTTAGTTCATAACAGAATACACGACATCGTTTTATAACAAAACAAGTGTAACCGAATGTACGCCATCATTTAAAATCATAAGTAAAAAGTTCGGAGTGAAGATTCGGAGTGTTAAAATATATTAAAGAGTAGACAAACTATAAAAGCGTAAGAAAAATGAATGTTCAGAGTCTAACCAAAATAATTTTCGGAGTCTAAATAAATTAGGAGTGTATAAAACAATGATGACCAGATTCTGTTTAATAGGTGAATTCAGAATGAGAATTCGTAGTGAGAATTCCTCATCAGAATTCGTAATGGGAATTCATAATCAGAATTCATAATGAGATTTCATCTTAAGAATTCGTAATGAGGATTCGTATCCAGAATTCGGAATGAGAATTCATCATCAGAATTCGTAATTAGAATTATTCATTAGAAATCTTAATGAAAATTCGTTATCAGAATTCGTAATGAGAATTCGTCATTAGAATTTGTAACGGGAATTTGATGACGAACTTCATAAGGATTCGTATCCTGAATCTGGAGTAGAACTTAATCAGAGTTCGTATTCGGAATTCGGAATGATACTTTATTACAGTTCTCATCTGGAATTTGGAGTGAAACTTCCTTACAGTTCTTATCCATAATTCGGATCCTAAAAAAGAATACTTTATATCAAAGTTTCAAACAAATCCAAGAAAATAGAAATGAATCCGAATGTTATACTTAGGAAAAATATGAATGAAAATATGATAAGGATAATTTTTCTTACAAAAACGATTTTCCTTGTAAAAGAGATTTTCCTTATAAAAGCAATTTTTCTTAAAAAAGAAATTTTCCTTATAAAAGGAAATTTTCTTATAAAAGTAATTTTCTTAAAGATAAGGTGTTTGTGATTTTCAAAACAAGAAGTAATGTAAAAGTTATAAGAAAAACCTTATTGACTCAACACCTTTATGGCATGGAACATTGTTGTGATAATATTGATATGTAATGTGGAAATGAAAATGGTAAATTAATGGTTAAATAATTATTTAACATATAATTTTATATATAAAAAGGGATTACATAATCTAATGTATCTATATAAATGGATGTGTCGTTATATGATTCCTTATCCTAAAAGTTGAATTAGGGAGTATGAGTGACATTATCTATAGTTGATTATTTAACTAGATTATTCCCACAATGAGTTTGAGAGCTATATTATATTTAGTTATTTTTTAATATTTGATACTCTACATTTTTGTTTTGGGAAACTAACATCCTTTGGATTAGGAACATTGAGGGGTGTTTACCGAAATATCCCTATAGTATGAAGGGTGGATTACTACCCCCTTAGACCAACTTGTTTCATTTGGTAGTTACTATATAAGGAATTCATGATGGTTAGTATTCAACATATATGTGTGTAGATGGATGCAATGGGTTGTATTTTATTCACACACATATATATTGGATAAAGATTCCCATGTTCTACTATAAGTAAATGTGTGTAGCCTATGATGTGTCGCAGATCCTTACTCATTGTATGGGATGTAGTGGATTGATGTTTAATACTTGATTATTGATACATGTTATGTGGGATGTGGTTGATCCCAAAATAATACTAGGTTACTTTAGTTTGTGTGGATGTTGTGCTAGTGTGTTGGACGAGATGTAGGTTTTGGTTCTCTTCCCTAGAACATTGGCTATCCTTTTTGGAGAGAGATGACGAGGACGTGCAACTTTGGGGAAAATTGGGAAACAATTGATGAAGTGGTAGCAGGGTACCATTGATACACATTATTATGTTATATAATCTTGTATGAGATACTTTATGAGAGTATCCATAATGTGGCTAGGAACATAGTATACATGATTAGATGACAAGATAGTTTGATGGTATGATATACTTTATGAGAGTATCCATGGTATGACATACATTATGAGAGTATCTTGGTCACTACTTGAATGTGGTTACATGATCTATTCACACTTCGTGGTTGCTATTAATTTACATTATTTTGGTAATTATAGTTTCTTCAATTATTTGTAGTTGTTTTTTCCTGACATTATATATATGTACCAGAGATTTCTTTTATGTTGTTATCTAAGTAGGAGTTGGTTAGTGCATGTATTATCTCACTCATTGCATGAGTTAACATAGAGGGTAATGCCACCTATTTTTGTGTTTCCTATACCCCTGATACTAGTTGAAAATGTAGGACCAAGTGGAGGTGGGACTAAGTGGGTAATTTTCTAAATTTTCACATTGAAATCCTTGGAGAGGTACACGTTGTGTTGTGGGGGTTATGACAGATAATGAAAATCATACATATGTGTTCCATAAGATCATGAAAAAAGCATCATTTCCGATCCCATCAAATGAAATTTGATTCATATTGAAATCATTATAAACATAATCCATCCTAAGAAAGAATAATGTTGTCAAACTATCACTACATTCATAGTAAATATTAAATAACATCAAAGTTATTCATTATAAATGGAATATTATTTTGAAATATAAGTTGATATTATTGACTAGGAAAAAACTGTTAAAATTTGAAATTATATCATTTTAAGAAGTTTAGTAATTTTATAGAAAAATATTTTCATTAAAAATTTATCTATATATATTTAAATAATTTTTTGTATAAATTTATTGATGTCAGAATGAAAATTTATTCATTTTTTATTCTTTAAAAAACCTTTCCTCCCTTCATTTTTATGGAAAATTCACAATGTACCCCGTTTGATGAACAAGAAAAAACGTATTTCAATTCATATTGTATATAGTAAAAAATTTCAAAATCTTAATGAAACAAATAATTAAATAATAGTAAAATATATTTTAATAAATTATAAATAATTTTAATCAATGAAAAATAATCAAAATGATCCCCAATATATAAACATTCCACAATATAGATGATATTTTGAAATAAAACACTTACATATTTATTATCATTTGAATGATTTCCCACCTAAAAGAAATACACATATATTGATATGTAAATTCACATAATATTAATATTATTTATTGTAATATTAACCCAGGTGTATAATATACACCATACAAAGGAATATTGTGGTGAATATAAAATTTGTTCCATAAAAATAAAAGTTAGATGAGGATCCATTGCCTTAATTTTCACTTTTAACCATTCACTTTAAAACATCCAACCAAATAAAAATGGATTAATTATAAATATATTACCCAACAATGTAAATATATATCATTCATGTTATAATTTATTTGTGACATATTATCGACCAATAATTAATAATTTATAATTAGAATCAATTTTCCTAGTATAATGACATTGTTTTCCATAGATATTTTGGTCTAGCAACCCATGTCATTATAACATGAATATGGATCCATACTTTCCAAAAATTTTGATAATGGTATAAAAAACATATATTAATTATATACATATTTTTATTTATACCTAAAATTTATATAAAAAATGAAAAGAACCATTCGTGGAGATATTAGGTAATATGTACGAATGAACTATATTATTATATTTCAATAGATTCAATGAAGGAAATGTAATTATTAATTAACCATTACTGGATCATTATTATATAATATATATCATCCACCACATCTCATATTAGTTGAATAATAGGCTAAAACTAAAACTATGACCTCGTAGTAATCGAATATTGCATTAATTTGCACTATTTTTACCACTTCAACCCCCTTTTCAATTGATTGTACAGTTTCCGAGCATAAAAATACTATTACATAAGAGTAATTAAAATAGATTTTTCGAAAAAAGATAATTCCATATGTTTTCAAATATATTTCAAATTATTCCACCTTACCATTCACATAAAGTTGAAATGGAAAATGAATTATATTGTTTCATAGAGGTGGTAGTCTATATGTTTGAAATTACAATGTTAACAACGTCCAATGTTTTTTAAGGTAAGAAATAATTTGGTATATATTAATTTAATAATATTAATTATTACATAATTATAATATATAAACATTAAATCCCCATAAATACATATTTAATAGCGTAATGATAAATGAATTATCTCACTACATGAAGAGGGTAATCTTTATGTTTGAAATAGTGAAACATTCACTTAATAATTGATTATAAGTTGGGTTTATAATGAGGGTTTTAATTATAATGATAACATATAAGTGTATTTTGGTTACATATTTTACCATTTTATTATGAACATCATATATGTTTAGAGGATATAAACAACAAAAAAATAAATTAAAATAGGTTGGGTAAGACATTAACCTCCTCTTTGGGAGGCCTCCAATAGAAAATTATTTAATAAAACTAATATTTTTCTTTTGAGGAGACCAAATCCTCTAAAACATAGATAAATATGTTATGAAATGGAATGTTATGATTTTAAGTCTTGATTTATTTCTCGATGTGCACTAAATAATAGAGGTATGTGGTTCCCCATTATAGTTGAGGTGAGGGGAACTTTTGGAATTTCCAAAAACCATTATAATATAATATGACAATAATAGAGACAAATGCATAGAAATGTTCATGAAATATATAAAATAGTTTATTATTGTTGAAATAAAATAATACATGTAAATTTAAAATTGTTTTGATAAATGTTTAGTCATAATAATATTTATTAACCAATTGGACAAATATTTTTTACCATAACGGCTGTAGAAAATATTTTCATTTAAAAGGGATAATAATGTTTCAATAATTGGAAATGTGAATAAAAAATAGACCATGACTTATTTTAAAATCATATTTTATTTACATGTCGAATGATATTACATTTTAGAATTTTAAATAATATAATGAAATATTAAATTTTGATGATATAATAGATGTCAACCGGAAGGACTACTCAACACATTAAAAGTAATAACATTAATACGACATGTAAATTCCAATTAATATTTTATATTATATCCCCATAATTTCATATAGATCTCTTTAATTCGTTTATCTAATTTTTTTTTCATATTATATTTTTTTAACATTATTAAAATAATTAATTTTATTTTCCATATATTTGAATAATTACTCACTCAGTGTTGCATAATAAGTTAATGTAATTATATATGTAATAAAAATAAAATGAAATTTACTTGTTGAAGATAAATTATATATATTTCCAATTAAAATGAATAACCAAGCATTTCTTTTATCTTACATAATAAATATTTTCTTTATGGAAAACAATCATGTGACATTTTATACTTTTCATTACATAAAAAATTGCAAGTGTCACAGTCACATTAAAATGGAAAATAACAATATAATTGAATCACGGGTATTGATTAATGAATTGGAATCCTCTAATAAATATATATAAACTCTTAAGGTTATTTTATAGTCTTTATCATTTTATTCATAACATTAATTAGTATGTTTTCCAATTACTGTGCCAATAATAATTATTGGGGATATTATTTACATTCACATAAAATAAAAGGTAATTAAATACTAAATTATTTAAACTATAAAAAAATTATATTATTCTATAAAAATTGAAAAAATAATTTATGAATTTAAATTAAAAAAATTTGAACAAAATTCAATAAAAAATATATATTTTTGAAATATTCCCTTTTATTTATAAACTATTTTTATATAATATTCAATTAGATAATTTATATAAAATACCAAAAATCATTTTTATAAAGAATTTGGAAATAATTAAATATTAAAATTGATAAAAAAATATAATTTTTTAAAAAAATTATAAAATGAAAATAATATTTTGAATAAAAATCAGTTTTTTTCATTATTTAGTTAAATATTCTTATATTCATAAAATTATAAAAACCAGAAATTTAGATAAAATTTAAATAAAGAATTAAAAAATGAAATTCAATTTTAATAATATATGTTCTACATATCTTCAAATAATTTATAATATATACATATATAAATAAAGGGAATCGATTTTTGAATAAAACCATGTTTTAGAATAAATGTATTAACTATATATTGAGTGGTTATATTCTAGGAATGTTAAAAATAATTAACATTCAGTTTTTTATTTATTTTTATTTCATAAATATTTTTCTCCTATTCATACAAATAAATTTAATGTCTATATTATGATTAACAACATTACAAATTAATATTTTAATTGTGTATAGAATTACATTTAAACTCGATGGTTTATGTAAAGTAAAATATCGATGATTTTTCATTTGCAAAGGAGAAATATTTTTTAAAATCAGAGGGTGTTAAATTCTCCTCCCATTAATGAATTATACATTATTAATTTGATCATATTATATTAAAAATGATTGATATTTTAAAATTATATTATTAAATACCCCCGGCATAAATTGGAGAGAATTAATATTATTTGGAATAACAGATAATAAGGAATAAAAATTTGATATCATAGAAGGGATGTGAGAATAACGATATGGATTAAAAAAACTCCAAATTAGTTATAGAGTAACAGATAACATTGTAATCAAAACCCTAACTATAAAAAAAAAGTTACTCTCGGATGGGATAAAAGTGATTTCATTTATCATTAAATAAAGTATATGGATATAATATCAAATCATGTTCCATCTCCTTATATTGATGGAGTCTTTTAGAATTCATATAAATATCTTGAAGAAATAAAAATACATTTTTAATTTCTAAATTGAATTAATAATCTAATCTATTGGTTGTTCTTCGATAAATTTCCATTAAATCTCAAACTCGTATAAATAGATATTCATGTTAAATTGTCAAACATGATATAATTTTAATTAAAAAAAAATTCTTAATACATTCATTTATCATTTATATATTTAATAAAACAAGAATTCATTGAAATGGTTATGGTAACTCATACTTTTACCTCAAATAATAAGATAAAAATTTCAATATAATTTATTACACATGTAGTTAAATATAAGAATAATATTAAATATTACTGAAAAAAATTCAAAACCCAAAGAAGTTGATCTCATAATCATTTATGATCAACATTATATTAATTTTCATTAATCATAAAGTGTATGAGGATAATTTGTTTACAATGCTCATATAATCAATATTTTGAACTAATAATATCTCAAAATGTCACAATAAAATCATATATAATAAAAAAATAATTATCATATTTCCTCTAAAAAACATCTAACATTATTCTAGAAAAATTATCACAGGAGTTTTTGGATCATCCTACCACTAATACATGTTCATAGGTTGATTCAGATTATAAAATATGATTTATTTACTCAATAAATACATAATAAATCTATATAGGGATATCTAATCAACTTTCTAAATCACATAAAATTTCAATAGAGGATTTGATATTCATAGTACTATTAATATGGAAATCAACACGGAATATCATATTATTTGGTGGAGGATATGTGTTCCCTAAGTAACATTATGAAATTCAAAAAATATAATTTCATATGCATTTCAATATTCCATTAACATTAAACGTTGGTGTGGCTCAATATCATTATTACACATTGGATTATATTTTATATCTGCATAGTCAAATAATTGATTTACATTAATGTACTGATGTTTTATTGGACCCTTTTGATGAGATATATCTCCAATTATTTTATTTAACTAGCCCCATAACATTAATTATAAATTATTTGTTTCAATGGAAATGATTCACAAACATTAATTTTGTTGTTGTTCCTTTCAATCATTCAACTAAGCACTCCATTCCAAATTTTTTATCATGAAGGTTGTTAAACAATTTTATCCTTCTATTTAAAATATCCCTAGTGTTTCTATGAAGGTCCATATTCCTTTTCTTGTACTATAGACCTAGTGGGGTTTAGATTCATTATCAACTTTTAGTGATCATTGGATGATTTATCCATAGTATCCAATATCCTTAACGAAAAATAATATTCCTATACATGATTTTAAAAAACTACTAAATATATCACATTAATTTCTTGGATTTATATTATACATAATAAATATTTTGTAAATCTTATGAAATTTACCTATTAGGTACCATGATATTATTTATCCTACTTCATAAGCTCGTTGAATTCCATCACTATTTTTAAACATATAATAAATGTGAATTACATAGTTGAAAATATATATAAATAAAATGAACCGATTTAATGGATCCAATTTACTCTTCAATACTCATATACTTTTTATGATTCAACCATTAATTTAATTTTCATAAAAAATTATAAACATGTAGGAAACCATTTACATGTTGACAGCAATAAATGAATAGAAAATGTCTTATTTGTTGCATTGATACATTGTTGTCACAACCCATCCCTCGGGGCCCGAGCCATGACTACCCCAATCCTGCATTCCATAGGCCGGGGGCTGGAGACTAGCACCAGAAAGGCATATCCCTTTAATGGGAAGGCTATTCCATTAATCCTAGACAAACACACAATCTCATAACACTACATGAAGAAACCACGAAGTAAAATACTATAAAAAAGTGTACTGAAGGTAAAGGGGTTAGAATACATGCCCAACTAGAAAGTACAAGTACCACTGAAAGAGAAAATAGCTCTTGAAACGTCCACCAAGGATCCTACCTGAAGGGTATGTACAACTCACAATCTGTAGACATTTTGGCATGTCACTTCAAATGGTCCACCCCTAAGAACATTCCAGTCCTGGTTCTGTCAGCCCCAATTAATTTTGTTTGTCGTTTGCACAAGACACAGCAAGTTGCTGGAATATCCCTTGCAGGGGTGACCATAACATCACTCAGTATGGACCCTAAGACCCCCGATGGTCTCCAAGAGTTACACAAATGAAAAAAACAAAGAAAAACATCAATCACATAAAACATAGAAGTCATCAAATCTACTTAGGTATATTCCCATACATATATCTATGTTATCAAAAGATATTCTTCTCATTCATGTGGAAACATAAGGATCCAACTTTTAATCAATTTTCACAACTGATCCACAAAAGAAGAATACAATAAATGTAACACCACGAAGGTAACACCATGAAGGTAACACCATGAAGGTAACACCAGAAAGGTAACACCACAAAGGTAAAATTACCTGAAAGAAATCATGAAGAAGGTATCACCACAAAGGTTAATGTACAATAAAGGTAACACCATGAAGGTAAAAGTACCACAACGGTAAATACTCAGATCACACCAAGTATAAGAAATGAAAATTAGTATAGATGATTAGTAGATAATCTAGATCATTTTATTCAGTTGGGAGGAAAAACTACTGACCAGACTGAGTCTGACCCACAACACATCAATAGGTACTAACCCTCACTGATCCACACAAGATCTGACCCACACATGATCGGTATGTGCCGACCCACATAGGATCGTTGAGCGATGACCCACACAAGATCTGACGCACATAGGATTGGTAAGTGTTGACCCACAAAGGATCACTTGGTACTAAACTCCTTAGGATCTATCTCAAACCTCCGCCTCACCTCACCCATTTGATTCCTGCTCATAGTACCCATGATTCTGGAAGGATACGCTCCTCAAGCCATCGGTTGTACCTTAATATCCACGTATTCTCATGAATAATTATCCCAATGGACCGCCCTGTCATAAGGGTTCCAATGCGATAGATGACACATCAATCGGATGCCCGGTCTGTGATATATAAGGGTTTTGTTTTTGAGGGCCCGGTTGGATTCAGATTCGATCCAACCCAGCTGTACTCCTACTTTATCCAAATCAAAAGTGTAGTATACCTAAAATACCGACTCTCTTTAAGGGTACTAGTACCATATAATGTTCATCAAACATAAATTTGGATTTTAAATATGGCTCTTTTAGTGAAAATAGGCCTAGAAGTGTCCGGGTCTGGTCGGATCCAGCCCGAACAGGAGGGGCTAGGTCACGATAGGTTTGGCTAGTAAGGTCGCGAACTAACCTGGTCTGCCTTGGTGGCATAGTCCTCTGGGATGGCATGACCCATACCATAGAGAGGCGCGGCCAACTGGGCTCTCATGGCCCAGCCTGCGGAGGAGAACGTCCCGCTGGAGGTGCGGACCTCTAGGGAAAGCATGGCTTAGCCCGCAGAGGGCACATCCTTCTGGTGGAATGGACCAATGGAGCAGACCACAATATAGCTTGCACTGGGGGAGCAGCCTCCCCAATTCGGAAGGTGGAGTGACGATGCCTCATTGTGCTGCAAGGTCGCCTGCCGGACCCGCTATGGGTCTTGCCCCTCCGATGAGGCATCAAAGTTATGGACTCCTCCAGCAGCACATGATGGCGCACCTTTCCCCTACGTACGCATCCGACCTATGTCGACCGACACATTCCGCCGCAGTTGTATGCTATGATCCCCTTATCCGATGGCGCGCAATGGTGTGCCATCAACTCCATCACTGCCAGCCATTATCGGCCACCACCATCGCCCGTCGTAGCTACGACGGTGGCCTTCTCCACTGGTGGCACATGACGGCGGTCCACTATCTCCCCCACAGTTAGCCATTATCGTTTGCCACGTTCACCTATTGTACTAGGTTTTGTTCAACCCTAATAATAATTTTCGTGAAGAGCGCCCCAAATTACATCAAAATGTAGAGGGTACGAGCATTGTTCATTTGGAATGCACCCTCCGTGTTAGTTTGTTAGAAAGTGTGTAGAATAAGATTGAACAACTCTTGAATCTAAATCCAAATAAAAAAACTACCTCATGACCATTGGATAACGTCCCTGTCTGAGGAAGGGTCGACGTTTTTCATTACCACAACAATCCTCCAAGAACACCACTCAACTGTCGTTCTTCGGTTCGTGATTTGGTGGTGCACGTCACCACTCGTCGGAAACGATCATGTCCTCCATGTGGTTAGTGTCACTATTCTAAATCATAACATTTCCATTTGGTGAATTCGTTCCAACACTCCTCCAATTTAAATTTATAAATAGTTGTGTTGGAGGGTGAATAACACATGTGGAATTAATGGGGTTCAATTAATTATGGAACCTTCCTAATTACAATAGTGAAGTTACAAATAATTGAGGAGTCAATCCATTTAATGGCTTGGCAACTCGTTGGCCCCGCCATTTCCGCTTGTCTGTTGGAGGAAATTAAAGAAAGGAAATAAAATAACTTTTTTATTTTATTATTCTTTTAAAAGTCCCAAAATCTATATTTTCCTCCTGACCTACATTAATCGTAGTGAAGCATCCTTTAAGCGATTCACAGTGCTGTGGACTCAATGGCACCCTTAGATTTTTATTACGAACACTAGTTCAAAAATTAGAAAATGTATCATGGCTGTTTACTGAATTTACCTTAAAAAACTGTACAAAAAATCATTCTAGCAACACTGGGCCTCAGAATCACACGCCGTCAATTTTCACAGTCTTGTAAAATTTTCTATACAATAAAAAAATTAAACTGAAAGTATGGGTCTTTACATTATCACCAACATCGTGACTTTCTTCCCCAAAATACACAACATACACAATGGAAACAACTGGCGGTATGGAGCATGAATATAATCCTCTTGCTTCCATGTGCTCTCCTAGAGGTTCCTGTGTTTCCTATGAATGAGCACTTGAGGAATCGATCGATCACGGAAGACCATATCCTTTTGATCTTCAATCTCCACTGAAACCTTTGTAAACGTCACCGCATTATCGACGTCTAGCTCACCACAGTCGATGACAAGTGATGTATCATGAAAATACCTCTTCAACTATGACATGTGGAAAACATCATGCACTTGGTGCATCTATGGGGGAAGAGCTAGGCGATACACCACCTCTCCAACTCTACTTAGAACATGAAATGGTCCAATGAACCTCGGATATAGCTGGAAGCCTGGAAAAATATCCAAAAACCTCATCGAGAGGAGACCCATATGATGACATGATATCCCTCCTAGAATTTCAAATGTCCTTTTATCAAGTCCACATAAGATTATGTCTTCCTTGGGTAGCCTTTATCTGCTCAGGGATGATCTGCACCTTGTTAGTGGTAGCCTATAACGACTCTTGTCCAATATGTGTTGACTACAATAGTTGTGTCCAATATAGAGGTGGCGTGCATGGTATAACATACATGGTCTCAAACGGTGCCATATCGATGATGGATTGATATCTGTTGTTGTAAGAGAACTCCAACAATGGAAATTGATCCTCCCAACTATGGCATAAATCAAGGAAAAAACACGAATCATTTCCTTGAGTGTCTGAATGATCTACTACGTCTGACCATCTACCATGTAATGTCCCAGAATTTATAAATAATTTTTTTAATCGTAAAGAATTATTTCGACATAGAAATATCTTACGACGCATGATTCTGAGGAACAGCACGCCCAGAATGGTCCGTCAAAGTATAGTTAAACTTTTAAAGGCATGCATAAGTAGTTTTCCTAAAAATGTGGAGTAACTCTTAAAGGGTTTCCCAGATTACAAATAAGAGTACATCATTGCATTCAGGATGGCGGGTTTACCTTAGGTGAGACTTATGTTTAGTCGGTGCATGAATCCGCATAGAGAACCCAAAAATGACTTTAACGTTAATAAAATAATTAAATAAATTATTTTATTTTTCAAATGTTTATAACTCAAAAATGTTAACTGAAAAAAAATAATCAAATAACTCCACTGAACTCATGAGGGTATACTTTATTTATGATGATACTAACATTGGATGGCGTTGGCCATCAGTGAATTTTAGTTTCTGGTAGTAAATAAAATAATTAAGTGATAATTAATTTTTTTTAAATCCATAACATTTAAATGGTAACTTGGATTTGAAATCCGAGAGTACTGTAGGGTTCGTTGGGGTGTGTTTCACTTATGTAGATCCTATCCTGGATAGGCACATGTCAAGCGTAACTGTTATTAATTTTCTGAAATTTTTTTCATGTACGTTCAATAAATGCATGAGTGACATATTATATCTTTTAAACCAGTGCATTGAATAAAAATATGAGGGCACCATTAAATCTGCAGCACTGGGATTTGCTTAATGGAGGCTTTACATTGACTGATGTAGGTCTGGAGAAAAAGATATTTTTTTTGTATTTTAAATGGAAATGAAATAAAATAATCACACTATTTTATTTCTTTTCCACCAACGGAAAAGCGGTGTTGTGGGACCAGTGGCGATTCAAGACATTAAATGGCCTAACCCTTTAAATAATAATTAAAAGTGTCACTGGAATATTGGAAGGTTCATTTTAAATGAACATTCATAAATTCCATGATCCTTACTTAACTTCCCCCTCTATTATTTATATTGAGCATGGGGGGAGGAATTTTCATGTCTTCACCAACAGATATAGCTCTGGTAATGTTCCATGACTCCAAACACATGGTGGATGAAGCTGGTACCAGTGGGCGGTGACAGGCGACCCTAAACCACGAACCGAAGAATGACGATCAATTAGCATCGTTGGAGGCTTGCTGCTGGGACAACGAACACCGACACTTACCGAAACATGGATTCTTTTCATTGAAATTGAGCTAGGGGGTTTATTTGTTTAGTATTTTAATTGATTTCTTCTTCCCGTTATGGAAAAACACAATGAACGTGGGTCAACCGACTAACGAATTGACCCGTGATTCATTTGTCCTTGCGAGAGGTCGTTGTGGGTAATCATGAGGGGTTTATCTGGTTGATTAATTAACTTTTTATTAAACCCTTAACCACCCCTGTGTAATGAGCTTACGCGGAGGGTGTGGGCCTAAGGAACCCATCCTGAATCCTCTCATATATCTGTTACATCCTTGTGCCTCCATGGTATACCGACAGTGCGACTACACTAATACTCTACGCGGTGGATATCGTATCAACCCACATCGCAAGGGAAGGTAATGAAATAATGCCTCAAAGGTCATCAGAGTGGCCGACATTGGTCGGCCAAGGAGGAGGTAGGACACACCATTGCATGCCACCAATGTATAAGGAGGGTCGTGGCTCTTAATCTATGGCGACCGAAGTAGTGGTTAGATGAAACATTGGATAGCTGTGACGTAGCCGGTGGTGTGGAGCCCCCCCCCCCCCACCCCCCCCCCCCCCCACCCCCCCCCCCCCCACCCCCCCCCCCTGCGGCCCACCCACACTGTAGAATGGCCGCAGCCCGTGCCATCCGCGGTAGGAGAAAGGGTTCATCAGATAGACTGGCGGCCGGTGGATGGGGTGCGTTCGAACGACATGCTTGGCGGAAAATCTACGGCCCATCGGACGCGACACATAAAACAAGTGGTTCCCCATGGTGCCACGTTTTGGTCAAACCCCCATGGGTTGAAAAGCTTACATGGATCCACGCATCGTAATACCTACCCGGAAGTTCCATGTTTCCACTAGGTGTGTGGCACCCCTGGATCGGTTCAACAGACAGAACCGTCATTCAGTGGGCCAACCCCGCACCCCAGTGGCATGTCTCGTGGCATAGCCTGGTCGGGTTGGGCCCCGCCGGAAACGTTGACCTAAGTCAGGTTTGAGATTAGTCGGGTCTGGTGGACCCAGTTTGGCCCTTTCTGAACCCGATTGGGCATGTCTGACCAAGGCGGACCAGACTCAGACATAATACTGCCAGGGAACACAAAAACGGACTTATCTTGAGAACCGTACGTCTGTGTGACAAAACCTCTATGACGTTGTTATCCTTGAAGCGATGTGGACCATTTTATTTTCTCCATGGGTATTTTTTTGATAATTTTGGTCTACGGCCAGGTTGGATCACACCTGAATCCCACCAGGACCTCGACACTGAAATTCCAAAAACACGCAAACCAGGTGTCAGATTGACGTACCATCTATTATATTG
The DNA here is from genome assembly GCA_963277665.1 of Viscum album. NCBI lineage: Eukaryota > Viridiplantae > Streptophyta > Magnoliopsida > Santalales > Viscaceae > Viscum > Viscum album. The sequence goes on along the minus strand of OY728152.1, from coordinate 1,174,783,780 downwards.
GTAACGTTATGAATTGGAGAATCATCGGGTTCCTTGTGAGACTTTGTACCAATTGTAATATGATCGATGGATTGTGGATGAGTTCTCATATGGGTGTTATGTACAAAACCCAACAACTGGCAGAGACCTGAAATCTATTTGATGATGGCCCCGTGGGTAGCAGCTCTGTGTGTCCTAGCAGGCCCACTATACATGATAGTGGAGGATTTCTCCATCAGCTAAGGAGTTCGAGTTTTTTGACTCATGATGTTGTAGTTACTACCCAAGAATATACCTTATGATGTCTTCCATGGATATCAAGATGCAACGAGGGTCTTGAGGAGTGGTTCTACGAAGCAGACTTAGTATGGAACCATGTGGTAGATAGAGACCTGAAAACTGCTTGACGATTGGCCAAGTGGGAAGCGGCTCTATGTGACCTTGCAGGCCCATGGTGGGGAACAACTATGTGGGACCCAGCAGATCAACAGTGCTAAAAAAGAGGTGTAACTCACTTCGGACAAGGAGGGATGAAGCTCTCTGTGACTTGACATGCACACGGTACCCATTAGGGATGGGTACCACAGTAGTTCATTGATAGTCATAAGCTGCTCTGTGTGACATGGCTGGCCCAAAATACTCGATATAGAAGGAGTTCTCTAGTGGCCGAGGAGTTCAATGATGTTATAACCCTTATATCCATGACCTAAAGTGATACCTCGTGTAGGCTAACATGTGTTTTATAATTTTACCTTCGTGGTGTTACCTTTGTGGTATTCCTTTCTCATGTATTTGATAATTATATCGTAATAACATATGTATAAGTATGGGAATATAACTAATTAGTGTTTATGTATTGCATTGTGGTATTTCATTTCAGGAACTCTAGGAGACCTATGGGGGTCTCATGGTCTCAACAAAGTATCTTCATAGTCAACCCTGCACAGGCTTCGCCCACCCCTTATTGTTTATGCTGTAGACAACGAGCAACAGAGTCGAGACTAGAGAGAGCCAATACCATGCGGTACACGGATGAGAGAAGATGACGGGGAGTTTTGTTGAGACGTTATGCACATACCCTTTAGGGAGGATCCACAGTGGATGATCCAGGAGGTTCATGTACTATTAGTTGTATATGTACTTTCCAGTTGTAATTGTACTGTATTGTTGGGCTTATATTTCTAACCCCTTAACATTTAGCACACTTTTTTCTATAGTAGTTTACATCATGGTTTCTTCTTGTTGTGTTCTTGGGTTGTGTGTTCGTACAGGTTTAAAGTAAATCCCTTCCTGTTTTAGGGATACACCTTTTGGGTGCTTGTTTCCATCCCCTGGCATATGGAAGGCGGGTTTGGGGTAGTCACAACATGGTCCCCAAGGGATGGGTTGTGACAAAGTGGTATAAAAGAGTTTTAGTTCTATGGAAGAACAAGGGCTCTGATCTTTTATGTTTAGCAATAGTGTTATTTGTTATGAGTGTTGTTTTCTATTAAGGGAGTCCAATGTTGGTGCGGTGACCGACGTATCCATTAACCAGGATATTAAATTTTTTTTTGACTCAGTGCAAAAAGCACTTATTTCATGTGTTTTTTAAAAGTTTTTTCACTTTTGATTTCATTGGAGTCAGCTCACCAGTTATAAATTAATGATCATGGTGCAGCTATTCCTTATTAGGATTATAACATGTGTACATCCAGTTAGGATTCCCGAAAGAGTACACGATGACGTCCCACCAAGAGGCGAGGCTCTAGTGGAGGGCCCTCTTATTGTGTTGGAACTGTCAGGTTTTCTACCATCAAAACCAGCCCATTGGGCAGCAGTTACCACCAGCCGCTCTGGCGGATAGTGCATACCGATTGAGCTCATTGCATGAGTTCCAGTGGTAGAGGCCACCAATATTTCAGGTTGAGATATATTCATAGATGGGTGATGAATGGATGGAAGCTAGGGATACAAATTTTCACCTAGTTGAGACACCAGCTAATCAGATGGTGATACTAGCTTCTAGTTTTATCAGTTTGATTCCATGAAGATGGTCCACATGGTGATGAGGCTTCTGTACTTGGACTGTTTCTTGAGATGGTGCCTTCTGGAAGTGTGCTAGCTATATCAATACCCATTGGTCATCAATTACAGCTGGTTGTACTGGTATAGGACACATGTAGGCTTAGTTCCTTACACATGTTTCAGCATCAGATAATCCTCTGATTCCGAGGTGAGCTCGACTCGTAAGCAGCTAAGGACTGTCTTGAGGTGGTGGTTGTGAGTTTCCTAGAGCTTTTACAGCTTCATATGGATGACATGTCGGTAACTGAGTATTCATCGAGGTGTACCGACCATTCCAGGTACATGATGAATATGATACGATCAGTTCTTCAGGTCTTATACCTCCAAGAGAGGTGTGTTTAAGGACATATAAGCTAGTTCTATACCTCTATGCATGCCTACTTATGTTAGGTTTTTGGAGATAACCATTTTTTCCGAATGTTATTTGGTTGAGTGGATGATTCTAGTGAATGTTAGAAGTGGGAAAACAGGAAATTGATGCCAGTCTAAGAGACTCGTGCGTGTAAAATTGTTTAGGAAAGGAAAGTTTTAGTGATCGACGAATCTGTTGGGATACAAACATGGATGAAAAGATAGGATAAAACATGAGGTTATGTACATTTTGATATGTTACAAACCACCCCCCTATATGGTCCTCACCGGGCTCAGGGAGTTGGGGGTCTAGGGAAGGGAGTAGCTGCATGCAGACATGGAGAGAGAACCAAGGGATCTAGGAATGATTCTATATATGGAATTTGTCTAACACTAGATGCTGTAAAAATAGACATAGGAACCTATCATTCCTTATTTCCAGGAATCATGTCCAAGACCTTGAGTTTCTGGTTAAACCATTGACATGACCATCATTTCTAGAGATACCTTTGGGAGGAGACACGATAATCACACATATGTTGACTGTGTGATCTGACCCTTGAGGCTAGTGTTTTGGATGGAACATCATGATGGAATCATCGAGTCCTTATAACGTTAGTTTGGGTATCACTGTACATCCACACTTCATACTCAAATTGAATATATTAGTCAAAAATGATGTGGTTTATCTACAACATGGAAATGGAGTTTTCCATGGTTGGTTAAAATATTAAACATAGATATCACAAGATAAAGTCATGCATAGGAGAGTGCATATGATCACACTTGAGTCGGTCAGACATTCCCTCGTGGCAGTGGGAGTTTTGATTTTTCAGATCCAAATAGTGGTGTTTGAGTGTGTGTACATATATTAAATAGTTTTTTCTAGTACTACCTCCCCAAGGTGAGAGGGGATTCTTTTTTGGCCGAGTACATCTTGAATTTTGAACATGACTTCTCCAAGGTAGTGGCACCCATTCCTACTTTGTAGAAGTAGGGGGAGACTTTATTGTGGATGGAGAAGTGTCAACATTGATTTTAGGATAAGATTTATTAACGATGGTAAGAGATCATACAGGACAATGGCCTTGTGATAGTCTATTCATTTGGGAAGGGGAATGTGGTAGCAGACGCACTCTGCAACTGCAGACTGAGGCATCAGAGTATCTAGTCATCCAGTAGATATTATTTATGAATATAGATGGATTATCTTACCTCTACTCTACGACTATCTCTCCCCCACTCCATTTGCGAATGAAGGAGGCACCTCTTGGGTATATTGACTACGAGGATCAACGTGCTCAAATATCCTCAGAGCATGCACCTGATGTATATTCTCAAGTTAGGGAGAACATCATCCTCTTCAGAGGATGCACCATGGTGCTGGTGGTGCTTTGGGAGGAGGTGTTGAGGGAGTTCCATACATCCCTTAAGGATGTACATCCTGGTGTGGTGAAGATGTACTAGGAACTATGACGTTAGTACTGGTTGCCAGGGATGAAGCAATCAGTGACAGAGTTGTTTCACGATGCCTCACTTTTCAGCAAGTGAAGACTGCACAGATATGGTAGAAGTCTTTTGCCGATGGGATATGGAGACCCTTGTAGTTCTAGGAGGGGGGCCACATATTATTGTCAGTATCTCCATGACAGGGACTGCATAGTTTTGGCCGAGGTGATAAGTTATCACTAAGGTTAATCATTCCTTTCCTGAAACATTGGAGGACAGTAAAGGTAGCATACCTCTTGGACCTTCCACCACAGTTGGACATGGTGCGTGATGTCTTCCATGCATCCCAGCAGAGGACATACGTGCATGACCCATCTCACGTCGTCGACCATGTCGAGATGAACTTAGACGATGGGACGACATTTATGGAGGTTCCAATAGTGATTGAGAATCGACCAGATCGGGTCCTTTGTGGATGGTCGATACCTCTGGACCGTATTCGCTGGAAGCACAAGAACCTCTAGGAGAGAACATGGGATCCGGAGGTTCAGATTCATGGTCATTACCCCCATTTGTATCCTTATTCTATGTTGTGTATTTAGAGGAATAAAATCCTTAAATGTGGGAAGAATGTAATATCCCGGAATTTCTGTATAATTTTTTTAGTTATATGGAATGATTTCATGACCGCGAAAACTGACGACACATGATTCTGAGGCTGAAAGTTCCCAGAATGGCCCGTCATAGTTTTTTTAAACATTAAATAGCACACGTATACAGTTTTACTGAAATAGTGGAATAACGCTTAAACAGTTTCCCGGATTTGAAATATGAGTGCCCTGTTGTATACAGAATGGTAGGTTTACCCTAGGTGAATCTTATGTTTAGTTAGCACATTCCTGCTATGAGAAAACCGGAAAATTACATAACCGTAAATAAAATATTTTAATAAATTATTTTAATTTCCAAATTATTATAACTCACAAATAGTAACATGGATTAATAATCTGAGTCCACCACTAAACTGATGAGGGTATAATTCCTTTAGGTAGAAACCAACATTGGTTGGCACGGGACACCAGTGAATGTTAGTTTATAGAAATAAATAAATTAACTAATTGAAAGTTATTTTTTTATAAAATCCAAAACATTTAAAAGATAACTCGTATTGGAAATTTGCGAGTAATGTTGTGTTCATTGGGGCATGTTGCACTTATTCAGTGCCTAACCTCAACCGACGATTGACAACGGTGACTGATATTATTTTTCTGATCCTTTTTAGGTACATTCCGTAAAAACGATAGTTACATTATCTAACATTTCAAGAAGTTCTCAGATTAAAAATCTGAGCGTACCATTCAATCTATAGCGCCGAGATTCAATTAAGGGAGGCTTTACATTGAACGCAGAAGGTCCAATGAAGAAGTTATTCTTTGTGAAATTAAAAATGAAATGAAATAAAATAATATAACTATTTTATTTCTTTTCCACTAATGGAAAATAATTATTGTGGGACCATAGGTGTGTCAATCCATTAAATTGATTGACCATTCAAATACTATGTAACAACGTCATTGGAAATTAGGAAGGTTCTTTTTAAATGAATAATGATAAATTTCATGATTGTTAATTACCCTCCACTCTCATATTTATGTGGAGCTTGGTGGGAGGAAACTACATGTCTTAATCAAGCGATGATTCTCTGGTAAAGTGTCGTGATGCCCATCACTTGGAGGATGGAGCCGGTACTAGCGGGTGGTGACCAGCAACCCCAAACCACGAACCGAATAATGACGATCAAGGGGTGTCATTAGAGGCGTATTGTGGGGAAGACGAATGTTGAAACATTCTCAAACATGGATTCTCTCCAAAAAACAGTAGTTAGGGTGTTTATTAATTTATTATTTTCACTGATTTCATCACCCCCCCTTCTTGAATAATTTGAAGAACGTGTGTCATCTGACTAACAGGTTGACCCGCTATTCATCCGTCCTTGCGGGAGGTCGTTGTGGGGAATCTTGTGGGGTTTATCTGGTGTTTAAATTCAATTCTTATTAAACCCTGAACCCCCTCATTTCATGGGATAATACAAAGGGCACGAGACTAACAAACCCATACCGAACCCTCAGCTATATTTGTTACATCCTTATGCCTCCATGAAATACCTGTAGTGCGACGACACCGACCGGCTACATGGTGGATAGCGTGTGAACACATGCAGTAGGAAGAGGATATGACACAATGACTCAGTGGTCATTAGAGTGGTTGTAACCGGCTTGACTAGAAGGTGGAGTAGCGTGTTATCACCCACCACTGATGAACAAGGAGGGTCGTGTCTTGTCAGTCGTGCCGACAGAAGGAGAGGTCGGTCGGCATGTAGGCTGGCTGCGACGGAGCCGACATAGTGGTGGTGGGGTTCTTCCTGATAAAGATAATATTTTCACATATTTTATACTACAATTTATGGTTTTTAAACCCACCATAGTGTTATTTAATAGAAAATTGTTACATATTTAGTTTTCTATGTTATTTTAAACCTAAATGCAAAAATAGCCTAATTGATTATTTTTAACAAATTTTTGACATAGGGGTATATTAGTCATTTCACATAAAAAATATTTCCAAATATTTTGATTATAATTTTTTTGTTACACTTATTTTGTTAGTAAACTTTTTCTTCATGACCAGGGTCTGATTCATTCATCTTGAGGCCCAAACAAATCAATGAAATTGACAATTTTTTCGGGCGGACTGCGTGGACCTCGCCTAAGTAGAGGATACATAAATCTTCCTAAATACCTCCAAATTATGGGATTACACATGGGTATGGACTAGGACTCCAATTATCGTTCACACGTTAAATTTCATACCATTTGAAATCCATATGGTTGCCATTGAATAACATCATTTTGAAGGAAGCTACATGGAAGCTCCCTCCAAAAAAGTAAACCGCAAATATTAAATTTATAACTCCTTCTAGGCTCTTCCAATGAAGCTGATATTTGGGGAGAAAATAGAGGACATATTATGGAACAACTTTTATGAAGACACCTATTACAGATTCGGTCACTTAAGGGCATATCCATGCGAAAAATTTGAGATTAAATGTTTTGTTTGGGAATTCATCACCCCTTCTCCCTATAAATATGTGTCTCTTCTCCCAATTTATGATATATCCGTTATAGGGGGAAAATTTGGAGTTATTAATGTAATTTTTATTCATATTTACAATATATATTATTATATCATTCTTCTTCTTCCTTTAATTTCTACTTTTATTCCATCGCTTTTATTTTATGTGTTTCACCGACTGTGATTATTTCAAAACTCCATGTTTATGGAGAGATAACCCTCAATATTGTTCAAGGGGGGAAGTGCTGGTATTTTCTATTAATGTGCTTTATTGATTATTCATGTTTTGTTCTAAGGATTCATTAGCGGACGCATGAATGTGGTGAGCAGTCTTCCCACTTTCTCTACTATTGTTATCTTCCTCCTGGTTTAATAATTTCCATTCTTATGGATATCTAATTCATTCAAACGATAGAGTTTGGATTCTGTATTGATGAGGAAGAGATTACTCCTAAATATTGAGGTCCTGGTGTAGGGTAATACCATCCAGACAAGAGGGTTTCGAATGACAAGTCTTGATCTCCACATTGATTAACAAATTGATTGATAATTTGAATAACAATGATTATTCCACCATGAAATCCTGAGAACAATGGTTTTCATGTAATAATGTCATTGTTTCATGTCTTCTTTTTCATTGTGTTTTATATTTTCCATATATTTATATTATTTCTATATTTTATGCAATTCAATTTCATTCAACCCAGCCATTTATATTGGTAATATATTTTTATTCTTGTTATTTTATAATAGTGACAATAGAAAGATAGTTTTTGGAGGTGGCCTCCTTGTGATCGACCCTAGGGTGTACCACTACGGTGCATTCTTAGATTATAAATAATTTAATTGAATAGAAGTTCACAAAAAACCACTACAATCAATTGGGCACAATTTACGGGGAGACCAAGATATTGAACACATTGTTTTTCAAAAAATAACAAAAAAAAAAATCAAAAAACAATTAGATTAAATTGCATATTATTATTTACGTCAGGGATTATTCTAGTAATTTTACAAATTCATGGCCTATTAATGACAGTATAGCAGGGTGGAATTTCTTGAAATTAAAATTTCACAAAATTCATAAAAATTGCATGAAAAATCACTGATAATTCAAGATAATCCGAGAATGATAGAAAAAGAAAACAAGATGGTGGCATCGCTAGCCACCCAAGTTGAAGAAGTCAAAGTCTTATGTATGAAACAACAATAAAGAAAATATGAGGATAATGAAAAGATTGTTCCACCAATATTTCAATAATAAATTACAGAGGATGAAGAAATTCTCTAAGATCCAATTCCATCTCCAAGAATTGAGTTCCCACCTGCCATGCATGAAGAAAATGAGACTGATGCTGAAATTTATGAGCGGGATATATTTGTTGACCATTAATTTTATTAAAATATTATTTATTTTAAATTTATAAATAATTTACCTTGTAAATATGTTGTAGATTGATCATCACTACTGCAGGCTTTGAATAAATAAGAATAAGGACCTCATGTTAATGAGAGAATGGAGAGGCATGTCGAGTTTTGCATTGGTGCATTTGAGGATGATGGCACAAATGAAGAAATATTTGAAGAACCTATTTACGAACTCGAACTAGAAGAGAACCCACTTCCAATTCTACTACTTTATCAACCAATGGACACCACTCCACAAAATTAACAAACATGGGAGCACCCCTTTATCCTTTTCCCTCCCCTCTTAATCTCAAATTCTATTTTCCATCTCGTTTAGGGGTTGGGTCCATTTTTATTTTCTTTGCGGGTTCTCACTTCTGTCATTAATAGATAGATGTCAGGAGAAATAATTTTTGGTGGTTTCTAAGCATGAAATCACATCCACATTCATATTGGGGTTGACCTGCTGCAACAGCCTGACTAGGACCAGTAAAAACCTAGCAACTTCATGGGGGTTAAACCAAGCATTATCCTTCCTCTTTCCACTTTCTATTTATTTTTCCTTATTTTTCTATTGCATTTCTTTATTTATTTCTTTGTAGGAAGAGGTGGTAGAAATTTGGAGCCTAACTCAAATCTACCACTCGAAAATAATGTCAGGTTTTTTCTTTCCTTCTATTTAGTTTTTCTTCCCTTATTTAAATTTTTTCAAGATAAAATGAAGTGTAGTGAAATTTATGTGTGGGGGGAGTTTTGACATGCTTAGTTGTTTGCTTTCATTCTTCCTTGTTTTCATTTTTTAGGAACATTGAGCATTAATGATAATTCTAATCATATATCACACATTAATTGATTTTGATAAAATTGAAATTATTTTTGAAAAAAAATGATTTCAAGTGATTGTTGATGAGAATTTTTTTCCTTAAACTGGATTTTCTATTTTCATTTACATGTTTAACTGATTTTTGAAATCCATGTCCATGAAACACGGACTCAAAATATTATTCATGTCCTGTGAGTTATTCTAAACCACTTTGACATATTTTTTCTAATACACATCCTTTCTTGAGAGAAAAATGGATTTTTTGTGAGAACCTTGAATTTTCTATTTTGGAGCATTCTATTTCATTGAATGATTTTAATATGATTTAGGCACTACTTTGGATAGACACATATTATCGAGAGACCTACCTTTACATTTATCATTTTTTATCACTTAGATTCCATGAATTTCCTTAAATTTTTACGCCACATTACATGATAATTTATCCTTACCTACCAATTCTCTTGGTATTTTTGCATGGATATTTCAAGTATGAGTTTGGGGGAAGGGCCTTTCGTTTTCGTTCATTTGGATGTGTTTCATTGATGGGTGTTGTGAGGTATGCATCCAATTTTTTGGAAAAGAAATAACTGGGAATGAGTCATAATTTCATTATGCTTCATTTGATTCATTTAGTTATCTTTCAAAAAAACAGAAAATAAGAGTTTTTCCTTTCTGGAGAGTAAAAAAAGAAAAAAAAGAAAAAAAAGATGTTCTTTTTGGAGCATTACAAAATAATAGGGAGAACTCGGAAGATGTAATACCTTGAAATCATTTATTGGATATTGTAAAATATCAATTAATTAGGGGTGGTGTCTTGTTTAACATTCTCAAGGTGGATTGAGTGAGGAATTTTCTGTGTTTTCACATGATTTTTATGGCATTGTACCTAAGAGTCAAACCTTCTACTTCAAACCATGAGCATTTAAATCATATTCCCACTAACCCAAAGCCATAGAGTCATTTGAACCATTGAGGAAATACCTCATGATTGAATTCATTTTTTTGTTTCATGCTGTGGAGAAATGAGAATAGTCACAAGCCTATGGTGATACATGCAACTTTCAAGTATGAGTATAACAACTGAATTAATTTCTCTTGAGTGAAGAGTGACATAAAATTCAATTTGAGGTATGTTGTGATTTAGCCATGGATGGATTTGTGATGTTGAAGAATTTTAAATTTTTTGAATGAAATTTAATGGAAATTGTTTTTCATATAAGAGATATGATGAAATTTTGTTTTGATAAGATCATGGATGTTTTCTCATTTTTTATTGTTGTGTGAATTTTCATTCGAATAAATGATAATTTCTCAGGAGTGTAATGCTTAAGTCTGGGGGATTTATTAAGATAATATTTTCACATATTTTATACTACAATTTAATGTTTATGAACCCATCATAGTGTTATTTAATAGGAAATTGTTACATATTTTGGTTTTTGTGTTATTTTAAAATTAAATTCCAAAACAGCCTAATTATTGTATTTTTAACAGATTTTTGTCACATCGGTATTTTGGTCATTTATCATAAAAAATATTTACATATTTTTTGAATCGAATTTTTTTGGAACACTTATTTTATTTTCGTCAACTTTTTCTTCAGGACCAGGGTCGGATTAAAGCATATAGAGGCCCAAACAAATAAATGATATTGACAATTTTCCTGGGCGGATTGCGTGGACCCCACCTCAGTAAAGGAAACATAAATAGCCCTAAACAACTCCAAATTATGGTATTACACTTGGATATGGGCGAGGACTCCAATTTTCATTCACACATTAAATTTCATATCGTTTGAAATACATTATGGCGGCCAATGAATGACATCATTTTGAACGAAGTTACCTGGAAGATACCTCCAAAAAAAGAAACTGCCAATATTAAATTCATAACTCCTCCGAGGAACGTCCAATGAAGCTGATATTTGGGGATAAAATGAATAATAAATTATGTAGCAACATTTATGAAGACACCTATTACAGATTCTGTCATTTAATGGAATATCCATGTGGAAAATTTCAGATTAAATGTTATTTGTATGAATTTTTCACCCCTTCTCCCTATAAATATGTGTCCCCCTCCCAGTTTATGATATAGCCAATCCAGGGGGCTAAGGTGGAGTTTTTTTATGTAATTGTTCTTCATATTAATAATATATTTTCGTATATATTTCTTCTTCTTCATTTAATTTCTACTTTTCTTCCATCTATTTTATTTTATGTGATTCTTCCACTATTCTTCTTTCAAAACTCCATGCATATGGAGAGCTAACACTCACTACTGTTCGAGGGGGGAAGTGGTTGTATTTTCATTTTATGTGCTTTATTTATTTTTCATGTTTTTTTTCTAAGGATTCATTTGTGGTTATGTGATTTTGGTGAGCGGTCACCCCACTTTCTCTACTATTGTTTTCTTCCTCCTCATTTAATAGTTTCCCTTCTCATTGATTTCTAATTCGTTCAAACGGTGGAGTTTGGATTGGATGTTGATGTGGAAGAGATTACTCCAACAGGCTAAGGTCTCATTTTAGGGTAATACTATCCAGACGAGAGGGTGTAGAGTGAACGGTCTAGATCTCTTCCTTGAATAATGCGTTGATTGTTAATTTGAATAACAATGATAATTCCACCATGAAATCCAAAGAACAATGGATTTCTTCAAATATCATCATTATGTTTTTTCTTAGTTTTCATTGTGTTTTATATTTTTGATATATTTATATTATATCTATATTTTATGAAAATCAATTTCACTCCCCGCCATTTATAATAGTATTATATTTTTTTGTTATTTTATAATATTGACAATAGAAATATTGTAACACCCCAAGCTTCTACGGTACGCTTCTCATTGAATAATGTGATAGCGTGTGTTGTACGCAACACCGAGTTCTAACACACCATAACTAATCAAAGTAGCCGTTATGAATAGTAATACCTACTTTTTGAAATTATATATATTTTATATTTGAAAATGGACTTCATTTTTGGACTCGGAATATCGAATTTAGCCTAAGGTGAAATTTTGGTACATTTCGGATAACTTTCATATTTTGATGAATAGTGAAAATTACTAAGTTTTAATTAAAAACAACTTTTTTAATAAAAATAATTAATAGTGATAAATTATGAATTTGAGTGGTTTTAAAGTATATTTAGAATATATTTTTACAATTTAATATAATTTTGGTCATTGGACATAATTTTACAATTAAACCGAACATAAACGAGTGTCAATCTTTTGATAGTTATTATCTCTTAAAAACACGCTTTTTGTTTTGACAGCGGGAATTAATTTTAAATTATGTTCTGCCACTTCTATGTTTTGAATTTAGGAAAATGGATTCCATATTTGGAATCAGGATGTTCAAATTGTGTAAATAGGTAACTTTTATTTTTAGACATTTTGAATAATTACTGCGGTAAATATTTTATTTACCATGGTTAAGGGTAAATCCGGTAAATAAGTGTTAAAAAATAATATTATAATAATACTAAATTACCCTAAAACGTGTCTTAACCCTATTGTTTGATACATGGTCGGCCATGGTAATCTTTGGGTCTATTTTGGGACCCCATGGATCCACTTGTAAGTGATAATGACACTTTATTTTAATTAAGTTAAAATGAATACAAAAATGACACAAGCATATATCTTTTAGAAAAACAATTGTTACATAGGGTTATATATGTTGGATTTTAGATTATAAATATTCATTAGAAAGATAAAAATATTTCCTACATAATGATATTTTATTTATAATTTTTAGACATTAAATAATTTATTTTATTTATGACACAATGATGATGCAGTAATTACTATAATAGTGAAAAATTAAAATAATTGATATTATAAATACCCAAATAAATATAATATGAAACTTTTAATGAATTAAACTAATTTTATAGGATAATATGATATATTAGTATTGATTTAATTGACTTTTTTTGAAGTAATCAATCTGTTATGAGTTTCACAAAAATCAACTGATGAATAGTGTCAAAATTGACATAAAAGAGTTCTTAAAACAAATATTATATTATTAATTGATATTAAATTCCTAAAAATATAAGGATCGGCCAAGAGACTTATATCATGATAGGTTCATGATTAATGTACCACTTGGGGGTCTCTTGGATGTATATAGTACGTTTATTAACCATATTATATAAAAATACAAAGAGACATTGTAAAAGTGAAACTAATTAACTTAGAGTTAATACTTAAAGATAAGGTTAATATAAGTACCCAAACCTGTCTAAATTATATTGGTTGAGTGGTTTTCGACCTATCCCCACCTTAAACTTTGAATAATATGCTTTTGAGACATTAGAAACCGAATATGAATTTATTATAAATTAATATTTCTAGCTTTTCCAAAGGTGCCCCTCACCCCTCTTATAAAAGGGAACTCCTCCTTCTCATTTCTTCACACCTTCAAAGCCTTTTGGTTCGGCCAAACTCTGCCCAAATACTCTTCCAACATCCCTCACTACAACCTAGAGGTCTTAGTTTGATCAGAAAGCCAACCTAAGGAGCCCTTTTGATCAAATCAAAAGGAAGAACCCGAAGAAGAGGTAATGATTTCACCACCCTTCTCCAAGTTCATTTCTTCTTCCACTTCTTCTTCCTTTGTTATTACCATTATAAAATAATAACTCCAGTATCTCACATATACTGTGATGTTATTATAAATATGGTACAACCATATTCAGTATTCTATCCACCCTTTGAACAACATGTCACCATACATGCGTACGTACGGACTACCGTCTCCACGTCGTGGTGTAATTGTTATTCAATATAATATTATTTGGATGAGTATAATAATGATGTGTAACTCATGTAAATAATAAATATAACATGTTAATGATTCTGTATATATGATATACCATCCATTTATATATTATTTTAATATCAAAAGAATGATATTGTCGCTCGTGCGTACGTACGGACTACCGTCTCCACGAACGCGATGAGATTCATTCTCCATCGTATCCATTCAAGTATAATTATCATTTGATGATTTAAAAATGATGTTTAAGGACTAGATATCATTCTGGATATGAATAAGATACAACAACCATGGCTTATGTAACAAAACATATAAATGAAAATGAGTAAGTTAACTCCCGAAACGACGATAATTCTAAGATATTATTAACAAATCAATGTTAAAAGATCATATATGATATCATATTATTATATATGATTCTTTTATAATTTAATAACAACTATTTTACCATTATACAGGAGGTTAACCTACCCCAAACAAGGAAAAGTACAAGGTAAGGGTATACTTTACAACCTCTTCATTATCCAAGGTTGTTTATACGTAATAATCTACTGGGATCTCTTTATCATCCACATCCATGTTTCTTAAAAATGCATTTCAAAACATTTTTACTATTTACTAGAATATGAGTTAAAGTCATTTATACCCTTTTTGACTTTTATAAGTGGTTTATAAAGGAATCTTTTGGTCGTTTTCAAAACAAGGTCCTTTTTAACCTTTTCGATAGAATTAAGGTAAGAATGTTTTTTTTAACTTATACAGCGGGTGCGGCTACTTTCCGCCGATATAAAATCTTCAAAGCTTCCCTTACAAGCTTATAAGAATATTTTCAAAGAAAATGTTTTATTTTATATGGATCTTAAATTATTTCAAAATAAAAGGAGATATTTCTTTAAAAAGAATTTTGATTTCATCTATGTCAACATCCATTGATGGATTTTAAGATTATTTGAAGTTGATTTATTATGATACAAAACTTCTATATTGTATTGAAGGTTTTGTGATATGTTTGACTGTGGATGTGCTATTTTTACACCATTCATAGTTTATGGTGAATGTATTGACATTTCATATGCTAGTTTTAATATGAATGTTTATGTTATGTTTAAACCTTTTCATATGGGAATGAATTGGACTTAATATGTGATGGGTGGAGCCCGCTATAGCTCCTCGATGCATCGGTAGGTCTCATGAGACAAACTAGTGTCTTGGCACAAGGCGTTGACAAAATCTTATTTGTAGTCTTGGCACGAGGCCTTGGCTATGTGGTTATGATAGTCTGGCATTATGCATTCCAACATTATGAAAGTGGTTATTGATTTTTGCATGTGATTATTCGATTAGTAGAATATCCATGTGAATAAGTAAATGGAATTATTTCATTTTATTTATGCCATACCATGTTGAAAGTTCATATTTAAAAGGCTTTTGTTTTAGTTATACATTGCCTTAAATGTTTATTCTTATTTATGAAAGTTTCCGCTATATTGTTATCCTTACTGGGCATTTGAGCTCACCCCTTTTCTATGTTTTATTTTTCCCAGGATGTGAAGAAGTATGTTATGAATGACCTCCAGGGATTTTATGAGGGGTTAATAGTGTGGATTGTAGAAACATTATGTTGATGTAGTAGTTTTTCATTTTATGATGTAATGTAAAACTTATGAATATATCTAGTGTTTCCAAGGCTACTAAACCAATCGGTCTTTCGAGATTTGATCTTTCTTGTGATCATGCCAATGTTATGTAATAATGCACCGACTCTGGGTAACTGGGGTCGGGGCGTTACAGTTGGTATCAGAGGAAGTTTAGTACAAACCTTGGAAGCTAGATTTAGATAAACTCTGATTAGAGCACGTAGACCTAAGATGAACATTGAGGATTAGTATAGCAGAACTTCCTATAATTTTGGTATTGTAGAGATTTTGTGAGTTTTCCAAGCAATACATCCCTGTCTGGATACGAGCAGGTAGAGGCGGCTCTGGCATAGATGTACCTAGGGGTAAAACCCGAAAACACCGCTTTGAGCTAGACTCGAACGGGAACTGGTGCACGACAACGGGCCTTGCTGCACTCTTGGTTACGACACTCCCGGGGGATATGCTTAGGATAACTCTCATTTTCTTTACAAATAATTTTGAAGGGATTATGAGTATATACTTCCTCAAAGAAAACATTCTTATGATTATGGATTATATTCATAAATAGTTCAATTTATGTTAAGTGTTTTATAAGTATGGGATTATGTATTTTGATTCATAAATTGATCTAGTTTATGCCATTGTTTAGAAATGGCACCTAGTGGAAGAAATGGAAACCGTATCAATGCATGCACTCCATGTAGGGATTTCCCTCCTGCTCAAGATAATTATAGTGGGGTTGGGGATGCAACTGGTGCTGATCAGCTAATCACCATACTGGGACAACTTACTCAGGTTATGAATAATAACCTTACCCGTATGGAGCACCCTGATCCGCAGCGTGGAGGATCAATGTTAGATCGATTCATGAGGCAACAACCACCAACGTTCAATGGGAATACAAATCCCTTAGTAGCTGAGCAATGGATATTTTCCCTAGAGAAAATATTTCAGGCTTTGGGGAGCAGTGAAAGGGAAAAAGTTATCATGGCAGTTTACTGCCTCACTGGAGATGCTGATCAATGGTGGTCATTGATTCAAAATACGAAGGAAGATGATGAAGTATCAAATATGGAATGGAGGGAGTTCAAAGATCTGTTTTTAGAAAAATACTTCCCGCGCGACCATCGAGCAGATATGGAAAGGAAATTTCTGAGTCTGAGACAAAAGGAGGATGAGAATGTCACAAAGTATGAGGCTAACTTTACAAGGTTAGCGAGGTACGCTGGTGATTATATTCGTAACCCAAGAAGTAAGATTGATCGTTTCTTTGATGGGTTAAAACCATTTCTCCGTCGAGCGTTAGTCTCACAATCCTTTTCATCGTACGAAGACATTGTCTCATGTGCTATCAAGACCGAAAAGGAATTCTCTAAGTCTTATGACTTTAAAGCAAAGCAAGAGAAGAAGAGACCTGCTGATCAATCTGGGAATGGAAATAAGGGGAAGAAGGGAAAGGTTGAATATCCATCTTGTGGTAAATGCGGGAAGAAACATCCTGGTGCTTGCTTGAAGGGAATGGGAGTCTGTTACAAGTGTGGTGAAAAAGGCCACCAAGCTCATGATTGCAAGGGGAAGAAGGAAGCTACCAACATTCAGTGCTACAATTGCAGGGAGATGGGGCATTATGAAAATGCATGTCCTAAGAATCAGGAGAACTTACCTCAGAAAAGGCCAAGGGATCAATGGCTAGGCTTATGCTATCACTACTGCTGAGGTAGAAGCTCCGAAAGACGTGGTGGCAGGTAATTTAATGGTTTCCTCAAGTTTAGCAAATGCATTATTTGATTCTGGATCATCGCATTGTTTCATATCTTCCCAGTTTGCTAAGAAAATTATATATTTTCCAATTTTATTTAATAAGGGAGTTGTCAGTTAAGACTCCTAAGGGAAGTATCGTTGCAACAAAGTTTTGTGAATCAGTCCCCATTAGAGCACATAAATTTTCTTTATCTGCTGATTTCATCATCATACCTATGATTGAGTTTGATATAATCCTCGGTATGGACTGGCTTTCGGACTATGATGCGAAGATTTATTATAAGAAGAAAGAGGATACGATTCATGATGATAATGATAAGGAGCACCTTATTTTTAGAGCAGAATCGTCACCACCTATTTCTTATTTAGATCCACCCCCAGTAGCTCAACTTAATAAAATTATTGGGGAGGAAGAGAATGAAATAACTGTCGGTGATGAAAGGAATGTTCAAATAGAGGATGTACCTGTTGTGAAAGAATTTGTAGATGTATTTCCGGAAGATTTACCTGGACATCCTCCAGAACGAGAAGTTGAGTTTTCTATTGATTTGATTCCTGGATCAAGGCCTATATCGAAGACCCCTTATAGAATGGACACTTTAGAGTTAGTCAAACTAAAGAAACAACTAGAGGAATTGAGTAATAAGGGATTTATTCGCCCTAGTGTTTCTCCATGGGGAGCCCCTGTTCTTTTTGTTAAAAAGAAAGATGGATCTATGAGGTTATGTATCGACTACAAGGAGATCAATGCTATAACAATAAAGAATAAGTATCCCCTACCTCGTATTGATGATTTATTTGACCAACTGCATGGAGCTCAATACTTTTCAAAGATTGACCTTCGATCTGGATACCATCAGTTGTGTGTGAAGAAGGAAGACATTCCGAAAACATCATTTCGAACCAGGTACGGGCATTACGAGTTTACTGTAATGCCGTTTGGATTGACTAATGCACCCTATGTATTCATGGATCTAATGAATAGAGTTTTCAAGGAGTATCTCGATGAATTTGTGGTGGTATTTATTGATGATATCTTGGTATACTCCAAAACCTACGAAGATCATGAAAATCACTTGCGCATTATCTTTAAGACTCTGAGGAGGCATGAATTATATGGGATGTTTAGCAAGTGTGAATTCTGGCTTCAGGAGATTTCTTTTCTTGGCCATATTGTCTCTAAAGATGGAATCTCTGTTGATCCTTCTAAGACCAAGGCAATACAAGAATGGCCAGCACCTACGAGTATAACTGAGGTACGTAGATTTATTGGTTTGGCAGGTTATTATCGACGTTTCGTCCAGAATTTTGCCCGATTGGCTAACCCATTAACGAAGCTCACACGTAAAGGGGTTAAATTTGTTTGGACAAAAGAGTGTGAAGAATGTTTCGAAGAACTGAAGAGAAGATTAGTCAATGATTTTATATTGACTCTACCATCGGGGAATGATGGGTTCGTTATTTATAGTGATGCATCGAAGAAAGGACTTGGCTGTGTCCTTATGCTGAATGATAGAGTTATTGCCTATGCATCACGACAGTTGAAAATTCATGAACAAAACTATCCTACTCATGATCTCGAGTTAGCAGCAGTGATCTTTGCTTTGAAGATATGGAGGCACTACCTCTATGGTGAAAAATGTGAGATTTATACTGATCACAAGAGTTTTAAGTATATTTTCTCACAAAAATAACTCAACATGAGGCAAAGGAGATTGATTGAATTACTCAAGGATTATGATTGTACGATACACTACCACCCAGGGAAGGCAAACAAGTTGGCAGATGCTTTGAGTAGAAAAGACCATGGAGTTTTGAACAATATGAGAATTGAAAGGGATCCAATTTTCATGGATCTAGTGAAGATGGACATGGGAATAACCAGGGAAGGTGAAACATCAATGCTTTTTCAAATGGTTGCCAAACCATCTTTACTAGAAAGGATTAAGAGTTCTTAGACCGATGATGAAGAATTCCAAAAGAAGATTAAAGCTGTGAATGATGGGAGATTGAGAGACTTTGTGTATGAAGATGGAATTTTGAAATTCGGGAAGAGACTTTGTGTTCCCAATATACCTGATCTAAAAAGGGAATTGCCGGATGATGCTCATAGTTCCAATTTCTCTATACACCCTGGGAGCACCAAAATGTATAGAGATTTGAAGGAAAATTATTGGTGGGACAACATGAAGAGGGAGATTGCTTATTTTGTGTCAAGATGTATGGTTTGTCAACAAGTGAAAGCTGGAAGGCAACAGCCTGGAGGAGTCATGCAACCTCTTCCCATACTGGAGTGGAAATGGGACAATGTTACGATGGACTTTGTCATGGGGCTACGAAAGACTCCTAGAAGGAACGATGCAATATGGGTTATTGTGGATCGTCTTACCAAGACAGCAAATTTTCTTTCTATAAGAGAAGATCTATCCCTGGAAAGTCTAGCAAGACTATATATTAATGAAGTTGTGAGACTTCATGGAGTACCCCAATCGATTGTTTCTGATCGTGATCCCCGTTTTACTTCAAGATTCTGGAAAAGTCTTCAGAAATCCCTGGATACTGAACTTCATTTGAGCACTTCTTACCACCCTCAGACAGACGAACAATCAGAACGGACTATTCAAACCTTAGAAGACATGTTGAGATCTTGCTCACTTGACTTTCATGGTATGTGGGATCAATATTTACCTTTGGTAGAATTTTCCTATAACAATAGCTTCCATTCGAGTATTCAGATGGCACCATATGAAGCGTTATACGGAAAGAGATGTCGTACACCAACCTGTTGGGATGACGTTGGTGAAAGAAAACTTGTAGGCCCAGAACTGGTGGAGGAAACGGTGGAAAAGGTGAAAGTAATCCAAAATTACATCAAAGCAGCTCAAAGTAGGCAGAAGATCTATGCCGATAATCGAAGGAAGGATTTGGAATTTCAAGTCGGTGATCATGTTTTTCTGAAGGTATCTCCGTGGAAGGGTGTCATACGTTTTGGTAAGAAAGGTAAACTGAGTCCCAGGTACATCGGACCTTTCGAAATTCTAGAACGAATTGGGGTTGTAGCTTACCGATTGGCAATGCCGCCAAGTCTCTCCAAAGTTCACGATGTGTTCCACGTATCTCTATTGAGGAAATACATGCCTGATATGACGCATGTACTCACCTATGGGGAATTAGAACTGGAACCCGATCTGTCTTATTGCGAAGATCCCATCAAGATTCTTGATACGAGAGAACAAGTGCTGAGAAACCGGACGACGCGTCAGGTAAAAGTTTTGTGGAGAAACCATAAGATGGAAGAGGCAACGTGGGAACCTGAGGAACTTATGATGAAGAACCACCCGAGTCTTTTTATGCAGTAATACCTTAGAAATTGCGAGGACGCAATTATTTGAAGGAGTGGAGAATGTAACACCCCAAGCTTCTACGGCACGCTTCTCTTTGAATAATGTGATAGAGTGTGTTGTACGCAACACCGAGTTCTAACACACCATAACTAATCAAACTAGCCGTTATGAATAGTAATACCTACTTTTTGAAATTATATATATTTTATATTTGATAATGGACTTCATTTTTGGATTCGGAATATCGAATTTAGCCTAAGGTGAAATTTTGGTACATTTCGGATAACTTTCATATTTTGATGAATAGTGAAAATTACTAAGTTTTAATTAAAAAAAACTTTTTTAATCAAAATAATTAATAGTGATAAATTATGAATTTGAGTGGTTTTAAAGTATATTTAGAATATATTTTTACAATTTAATATAATGTTGGTCATTGGACCTAATTTTACAATTAAACCGAACATAAACGAGTGTCAATCTTTTGATAGTTATTATCTCTTAAAAACACGCTTTTTGTTTTGACAGCGGGAATTAATATTAAATTAATTTCTGCCACTTCTATGTTTTGAATTTAGGAAAATGGATTCCATATTTGGAATCAGGATGTTCAAATTGTCTAAATAGGTAACTTTTATTTTTAGACATTTTGAATAATTACTGCGGTAAATATTTTATTTACCATGGTTAAGGGTAAATCCGGTAAATAAGGGTTAAAAAATAATATTATAATAATACTAAATTACCCTAAAACGTGTCTTAACCCTATTGGTTGATACATGGTCGACCATGGGAATCTTTGGGTCTATTATGGTACCCCATGGATCCACATGTAAGTGATAATGACACTTTATTTTAATTAAGTTAAAATGAATACAAAAATGACACAAGCATATATCTTTTAGAAAAACAATTGTTACATAGGGTTATATATTTTGGATTTTAGATTATAAATATTAATTAGAAAGATAAAACTATTTACTACATAATGATATTTTATTTATAATTTTTAGACGTTAAATAATTTATTTTATTTATGACACAATGATGATGCAGTAATTACTATAATAGTGAAAAATTAAAATAATTGATATTATAAATACCCAAATAAATATAATATTAAACTTTTAATGAATTAAACTAATTCTATAGGATAATATGATATATTAGGATTGATTTAATTGACTTTTTTCGAAGTAATCAATCTGTTATGAGTTTCACAAAAATCAACTATTGAATAGTGTCAAAATTGACATAAAAGAGTTCTTAAAACAAATATTATATTATTAATTGATATTAAATTCCTAAAAATCTAAGGTTCGGCCAAGAGACTTATATCATGATAGTTTAATCATTAATGTACCACTTGGGGGTCTCTTGGATGTATATAGTAAGTTTATTAAACATATTATATAAAAATACAAAGAAACATTGTAAAAGTGAAACTAATTAACTCAGAGTTAATACTTAAATATAAGGTTAATATAAGTACCCAAACATGTCTAAATTCTATTGATTGAGTTTTTTTCGACCTATCCCCACCTTAACCGTTGAATAATATGCTTTGGAGCCATTAGAAACCGAATATGAATTTATTATAAATTAATATTTCTAGCTTTTCCAAAGGTGCCCCTCACCCTTCTTATAATAGGGCACTCCTCCTTCTCATTTCTTCACACATTCAAAGCCTTTTGGTTCGGCCAAACTCTGCCCAAATACTCTCCCAACATCCCTCACTACAACCTAGAGGCCTTATTTTGATCAGAAAGCCAACCTAAGGAGCCATTTTGATCAAATCAAAAGGAAGAACCCGAAGAAGAGGTAATGATTTCACCACCCTTATCCAAGTTCATTTCTTCTTCCACTTCTTCTTCCTTTGTTCTTACCATTCTAAAATAATAACTCCAGTATCTCACATATACTGTGATGTTATTATAAATATGGTACAACCATATTCAGTATTCTATCCACCCTTTGAATAACATGTCACCATACGTGCGTACGTACGGACTACCGTCTCCACGTCGTGGTGTAATTGTTATTCAATATAATATTATTTGGATGGGTATAATAATGATGTGTAACTCATGTAAATAATAAATATAACATGTTAATTATTCTGTATATATGATATACCATCCATTTATATATTATTTTAATATCAAAAGAATGATATTGTCGCTCGTGCGTACGTACGGACTACCGTCTCCACGAACGCGATGGGATTCATTCTCCATCGTATCCATTCACGTATAATTATCATTTGATGATTTAAAAATGATGTTTATGGACTAGATATCATTCTGGATATGAATAAGATACAACAAACATGGCTTATGTAACAAAACATATAAAAGAAAATGAGTAAGTTAACTCCCGAAACGACGATAATTCTAAGATATTATTAACAAATCAATGTTAAAAGATGATATATGATATCATATTATTATATATGATTCTTGTATAATTTAATAACAACTATTTCACCATTATACAGGAGGTTAACCTACCCCAACCAAGGAAAAGTACAAGGTAAGGGTTTACGTAACAACCTCTTCATTATCCAAGGTTGTTTATACGTAATAAACTACTGGGATCTCTTTATCATCCACATCCATGTTTCTTAAAAATGCGTTTCAAAACATTTTTACTATTTACTAGAATATGAGTTAAATTCATTTCTACCCTTTTGGACTTTTATATGTGGTTTATAAAGGAATCTTTCGGTCGTTTTCAAAACAAGGTCCTTTTTAACCTTTTCGACAGAATTAAGGTAAGAATGTTTTTTTTAACTTATACGGCGGGTGCGGCTATTTTCCGCCGATATAAAATCTTCAAAGCTTCCCCTACAAGCTTATAAGAATATTTTAAAAGAAAATGTTTTATTTTATATGGATCTTAAATTATTTCAAAATAAAAGGAGATATTTCTTTAAAAATAATTTTGATTTCATCTATGTCAACATCCTTTGATGGATTTTAAGATTATTTGAAGTTGATTTATTATGATACAAAACTTCTATATTGTATTGAAGGTTTTGTGATATGTTTGACTGTGGATGTGCTATATTTACACCATTCATAGTTTATGGTGAAAGTATTGACATTTCATATGCTAGTTTTAATCTGAATGTTTATGTTATGTTTAAACCTTTTCATATGGGAATTAATTGGAATTAATATGTGACGGGTGGAGCCCGCTATAGCTCCTCAATGCATCGGTAGGTCTCATGAGACAAACTAGTGTCTTGGAACAAGGCCTTGACAAAATCTTATTTGTAGTCTTGGCACGAGGCCTTGGCTATGTGGTTATGATAGTCTGGCATTATGCATTCCAACATTATGAAAGTGGTTATAGATTTTTGCATGTGATTATTCGATTAGTAGAATATCCATGTGAATAAGTAAATGGAATTATTTCATTTTATTTATGCCATACCATGTTGAAAGTTCATATTTAAAAGGCTTTTGGTTTAGTTATACATTGCCTTAAATGTTTATTCTTATTTATGAAAGTTTCCGCTATATTGTTATCCTTACTGGGCATTTGAGCTCACCCCTTTTCTATGTTTTATTTTTCCCAGGATGTGAAGAAGTAAGTTATGAATGACCTGTAGGGATTTTATGAGGGGTTAATAGTGTGGATTGTGGAAACATTATGTTGTTGTAGTAGTTTTTCATTTTATGATGTAATGTAAAACTTATGAATATATCTAGTGTTTCCAAGGCTACTAAACCAATCGGTCTTTCGAGATTTGATCTTTCTTGTGATCATGCCAATGTTATGTAATAATGCACCAACTCTGGGTAACTGGGGTCGGGGCGTTACAAAGATAGTGTGTGGAAGTGGAATCCTTGTGATCGACCCTATAGTGTATTGCTATAGTGTAGTCTTAGATCAATAAAAATTTAATTGAATAGCGTTTCAAAACAAACCTCTACCATCACTTCCCCAGTGGCGCACTAACATGGAAGAAAGGGGCAGTCATATCGATTGGTGGTTGGTGGATGGGGTGTGCGCCAGCGGCGCACTCATCGGAAAAGTCGCGGCCCGTCACCCATGACACGGAGGACACGCGGCACCCCGTGCCACCTCTTTAAGGTGAACCCCCCCCCGGGTTGACATGTTGACGTGGCACCCTTCCACGTCTTCCCTACCTAAACATGTTGTGTCCGGGTATCCCCGGTGGCCTGTTTCGCTCGGCTGGTGGTGCCGCCCGGTCGGTCCAACGGACCAACCCACCACACAGCAGGCCGTCCCCCAGCCCAGTGTCCTAACCCATGGCACAGCCGGGTCAGGCCGGGCCCAAAAGTTGAGGTTGACTCGAGTCGGGCCTGGTCGAACCGATTCGACCCATGCTGAACCCGGTCAGGCCGGTCTGACTGAGGTGGACTGGACCCGAACCCAGTACTACCCTGGAACATAAAAAGGAAATTATTTTGAGAACTGGACATCTGTTTGACACACCTTCTACGTCGTTATTATCCTTGGAGTGAGATGACCCTTTTTATTTACTCCATGTGTTTTTTTGAAAAATTTGGAGTACATTCTGGTTGGATCGCAACCGAATCCAACCGATCTCTCGACACTAAAATTCCAATTACGCAAAAACTGAGCACCCAATTGAGACGTAGTTTATTGTGTTAGAACCCTTATGAATTCTTGAATCATTAGGTTAAATACTTGTTAGAATTTGTACTAGTTTTAATATGATCGATGGCTTGAGGTGTGGTTCACCCATACGCAGTACAAACAGAACCCTGCAACTTGCTAAGACCTCATGACTACTTGACGATGGCCCAATGGGAAGTAGCTGAGTGTGGTCCTGTAAGCCCATGGTTGGAAGAGGCTCAGTGTGACCCAAAATTCCCTTGGTACCTATCATAGATTAGTACCACAAAAGTTCATGGATAGTGGGAAGCGGCTCTGTGTGACCTGACATGGCCACTGTATTCGATAGAGGAGTTCTCCAGCAGCTGAGGAGTTCGAGTTTTCTGACTGAAGATTCTATGGTTACTGCCCTATATTACACCTTATTGTGACTTCCATGGGTATCAAGATGCAGCGAGTGGCATGAAGAGTGGATCAACCAAGCAGATGA
The DNA here is from genome assembly GCA_963277665.1 of Viscum album. Taxonomy (NCBI): domain Eukaryota; kingdom Viridiplantae; phylum Streptophyta; class Magnoliopsida; order Santalales; family Viscaceae; genus Viscum; species Viscum album. The sequence continues at coordinate 1,174,757,928 of OY728152.1, read as the reverse complement.
CGTAAGGAATCCTACGGTAGGCTGATACCTGAAGACCGCTTGATGATTGGCCTAGTGGGAAGAGGCTATGTGTGACCCAGCAGACCCATGGTGGGGAGCGACACTATGTGACCCGACCGACCCACGGTGCTTGACAAGAGGGGTACCTTAGTTCGACCAAGGTGAGAAGCGGCTCAATGGGACCTGGCATGCCTATGGTGGGAAGTGGCTCTAGGTGACCCTACATTCTGATGGTACCCATCAGGGATGGGTACCACATCAGTTCAAGGTTAGTGGGAAGCGGCTCTGTGTTACATGGAAATCCAACTATACTCGATAGAGAAGGAGTTCCCCCACATCCGAGGAGTTTGATGATATGATAACCATTCAATCCTTTACATAAAGTGACATATGGTTTGAGCTGACATAGGTTGTGTAGATTTACATTCGTGGGTTTACCTTTGTTGTATTCTTTCCTCATGTATTTTATGAGTATATCATTATAAATTAGGTATATGTATGGGAATATACGTAAGTAGAGTTGATTTCATTCTTTTTTGTATTTCCATTGTGGAACTCTGGGAGACCTATGGGGTTCTCGGGGTCCCTACTGAGTATCGTCATACTCACCCCTACATGGGCTTCGCTTGCACATTGTTGTGTCTTGTACAGTTGACGATCAGTAGAGTTGAGTCTAGAGTGAGCCATGACCAGGCAGTACACAGACAAGACGAGATGACGTGGAGTTCTATGGAGACAATATGTACCTCCCATTTAGGTAGGATCTGTGGAAGACGATACAAGAGCTACCTGTACTTGTAGTTGTATATGTACATTCTTGTGGTACATTAACATTATAGTTGGGCTTCTATTTATGTCCCATTTACAATCACCACACTTTTTTCTAAAGAATTTTACATTGTGGTTTCTCCTTTTTAGGTTCTTGGGTTGTGTGTTTGAAAAAGTTTTAAGGAAATGCCTTCCTGTTTTAGGGATAAACCATTATGGTGATAGTTGCTAGCCCCTAGCCTATGGATGAATATCTTGGGGTTGTCATGGCACGAGCCCCAGGGATGGGTCATGAAAAAATAAGAGGATGAAAGGTAGTTCCCAAACGTAGATGAGTCATAAACACATCATGTAATCCCTTCCACAACAGGGATGTAAAAAATGTGTCCCAGTCAGAGTAATTCTTCAATGAAACCCCATGAAGGCGTACAATCCCCTCTTCATAGAGGCATCTCAGGACCTCTAGAGGTCCATTCCCTCAGATGGGTAAGAAGTTGGCCAACATGGTGAGTCGTTCAACGATCACCCAATTTGAATCATGTCCCCTAGACATAAGTGGAATCCATGTAACAAAGTCCAGGGAGATACCATCCCACTTACACTATGGAACCTATAGTGGCTGCGCTAAGACTTCTGGAACCTGATTCTCGACCTTCACTAGCTAAAAATTGAGGCATCCTGAAGCATACTCTACCACTTCTTTCTTCATCTCTGGCCACCAGTGCTAACGCCAGCAGTCCTGGTGCATCATCACCACACCAAGATGTACCACTAAATGGGACATATGTTACCCCCTCAACACCTCCCCCTATAGCTCTCCTAGTACCATGGTGCATCGTATAAATGATTGATAGGATTCTCACCTTCATAAAATATGTAACGTTCCAGTCCTGAGGATATCTAGGAACGTCGAGGAAGGTAGTCAATGTCTCCATGCTGTGCCTCTCGAACTCACTGATAAGTGGGGGAGTCGTAGTCATAGAAATGTAGTAAGATGCTCCATATCAATCAAAAATGGACATATGAAACACGACTAGCTACTCTATCTCCTAACTTAGTACCGATCAACGAGACCTCCTACAAAGTGTGTTTACCACTACGTTCCCCTTCACAGGGGTGTAGACTATCTCGATGCCATTGTCCTGGAAAAATCCAGCCATTGTCACTATCTCAGGTTCTGGTCCTTCTGAGAGAAGATATACTGAAGGTTCATATAATAAGGGGAGACTGTAAAACACTCACCCATCATGTAATTTCACAACATATTCAAGGTGAACACCACTGCTGTTAACTCCTGGTCGTGGTTAACATAGTTCTCCACATGTTTTCTCAGTAGTCAAGAACCATATGCTATCACTTCTCTCTCTTGCATCAGGACACATCCTAGTCTGGTCCCTGATTCCTCGCAGTGGACTGCATACCCAACGCCCTCATCTATTATCCTCATGATGGGGGCACTAGTCAGTCTATGCCTCATCTTTTAAAAACACTTCTAGAATTTATCTATCCACACAAAGGGTATTACATTATTTTTTACTTCTAAAAAGGGTTCCACAACTCTAGAAATGTCATGTATGAATCATCAGTAGTACCCAGGAATTTCAAGAAGCTCCGCACCAGGGTCATACTCCTAGGTGGCTCCATAAAAAGCACAACATCTATCATCTCTGGATGCACTGCGACTCTGGCCTCCGAGACAACATGTCCCAACAAGTTGACCTTCCATATCCAGAAGTATAACTTTATGATTTCATCATAATTCTAGTGATCTCCAAATGTATCTAATAATACCATCAGATGATATGAATGCTACTCCTCCATCGCTCATTAGACAAAGATGTCGTCGATGTAGACCACCAAAAAGCGAATGATTTAGTCCTAGAAGACCCTGTTTATGAGTCCCATGAACACAGCTAGGGAATTCGTCCGGATGAATGACATAGACGCGATCTCATAGTGGCCATACCAACATATGAGGGTCATTTTCTACACATCCTCATCTCATTCCTCGAGTTTACGTTATCATTACTTAAGTTCTATCATAAAAACCATCGATCTCCATTAAACTGATCAAAGAAATAAAAAATACTTATAAGTGAAAATATGCTTTCCATGGTCACCTAGTTCCGGCACTGATAGTCCACACAGTGTTCAAACTCCCAAATGCCATCTTGGTGAACAAAAGTGGGTCTGCCCAAGGATAAACATTTTCCTTTATGTACCCATTCCTCTATAGGTCCTATAACTCTACCAGTAACTCATGAATCGCCATGGAATCCATATGATAGAATGGTGTAGATATCGGTTCCATCATGGGGTTCAAATAGATGTAAATTTCTACCTCTCTGTGTGGCGGTAGTCCCAGAACAACATTAGAGAAGACATCAACATACTGGTCCACCACTATAGAATAGCTTGGACTGTCAACATCAACTGGCTCGAGGGTATGGCTAGCCAACTGATGATTGTTTTTCTTCAGCATCAACTATGAAAAACTATCATGTGCAGCAAAGGTTCCATTCTTTCAAGGGAAGGATAAACTCATCCCATCCTTACAGACACACTAAACATTACACCTAACACAGTCAATCTATGTATGAACTATGGATAGCTATTCCATAACCAATATGACATCATAAGTCATAAAATCCACAACTAGAAGACTGTAGCCGAAGCTCTCCCCACATAAAGTAATCTCACACTACTAGCACCAGTGTGTAATCATCGAATCATCACACATTTGTGTCTCTAATCACAAGGATTGAGGAAATGCATCCACCAAAATCTCTGAGCTCTGAATGAGAGATGTGGAGATGAATGAGTGACTAGAACCTATGTCTATAAGTACTATGACTATAGTGGAGTAGACACCAATGGTACCTATATTCATCTCTTGAGCATCGTGGTCATTGTCCTATGCTACCTAGAGTTGTGCTCGTCCCTGTCCACCTATTTCCTGTGGTTGGGTGGACCACCTGAAGGTGGTTGTAGTAGAACCTCAAATCGCTGACCACAACCTACTGCACGACCAGCTCCTCTACCAAGTATTCTATCCTATGGACCTCCTCGCTCAAGCCCTTGCCTCTGCCTCAACGGTACTTCAACCATCCTTTGGTCAATCGTTCAGAATGTTGGGTCGTCGCGAGCCATGTGGCCATACCTGCTGCAAGAGTAGCACTGCCTACTCCTTCTTTGTCCTCCTCTGTCTCGTGAGCTCCTCACAACCGACCCTGTATCCTGATGTCATCCTCCATAAGGTCTAGCCTTCTTGGACCCATTCTTCAACTACCAACTACTTGTTTCAGATGACTCTATTTCCTGACATCCGGTGGTGGATTTTGATGTCAGTGTCAGCTCAGCTAGGAAGCTATCCACCAAAAGTGCACGCTCTATCACACCATCTTGCGTCATAATGATGAGTGATATAATTGATTCTATGATCTCCCATCACAGACCCTACTCAATATTCTGGTCCCTGAAGAAAGTGTCGCGTACCATGTCTATGGAGTAGCAGCAGAGATCAATGAACCTTGCCAAGTACTGGGCCACAATCATGCTACCCTTATGTAAGTACATTATCTCTTGTATACGAACTAAGAAAAGGGTTGCTCAGATGAACACTACCCTGAAAAGGAATTATTAGTCCACCTAGGTGAGCATCTCCACATCATGTAATAGGAGGTTTAGACTCCACCATATCATAGATTCTCCTTGTAAGAAACTAAAATTTAGGATCACAATCATATCAGTTGGTGTCCCAAATAAGTGAAAAAAATTGTCCATAGCCTCCATCTAGTCCTCAGCCACCTGCAGATCTATCTCACCCCTGAGCCTCAGAGGCCTATACTATTGAAACTCATGAAACGTTCTCAGTCAGCGTGCACCATTTTCTGGTGGGGTTGGTGGAAACATTTTCCCAATGTGTAATGGTGCCTTTAGTACACCACCTGATGGTACTATCGTCGTAAGAGGTCCCTATATCGAAGCCTCATCGTTTGGTGGGCCGTCATTGTGTAGTCTCTCAAGAATCCTGGCTATCTGTCTATGTGGTGGAATTCAAAAAACAAATTGAAGTTCCACAGTCATTTATTTCTACTTGGTGAGATGACTCAAAGAGATCAAAGTAAAAATCATTTCCACGAAACATGCAATCAATGTTTTCATTCACCCTATTGGAAATTAGAATTCAAGGTCCTGGTTTATGGATACGTTGACCACCACACCAACACTGGACTCCCTAAACTGAAATCCACAATCAAAAAACATAACCATATGCCTCTATTAAAAGTTCAGAGTCATAGTTCTTTGGTTTAACAGACTCCTCTAATATAAATTTTTCATGACCCATCTCTCAGGGCTCATGCCATGAGTACCCTAAGTCCTCCATCCATAGGCCATGGGCTATGGACTATCACCAAAAAGGTGTATCCTTACAATGAGAAGGTATTTCCTTTATGTATATACAAACAAAGAATCCAAGAATACAATAAGAAGCAACCACAAGGTAAAATGCTATAGTAAAAATTGTACTGAAAGTAAAGGGGCAAAAATACAAGCCCAAATGGAATGTACAAGTACAATTGAATGAGAAAATGCCTATTCAAAATTCCAACCAGGATCCTACCTTAAGGGTAGGTAAAACTAATGGTCTATAGAAACTTCACCACATTATGTAAAATGGTCCACATCTGATAACCGTCTAGTCATGGCTCCCTTAGAAGCAATCAATGTTGTCTCTCATCTCCACATGACACAATAAGGTGCAGGCATAGCCCATGTAGGGGTGAGTATAAAAATACTTTGTCGGGACCCCAAAACCCATGATACTTTCCCAGATATTCACAATGGAATAACCACAATAAATGACTTAAATCAAAAGGAAAAAAGTAGTCATAAAATCTACTTAGTTATAATCACATAAATATACCTATGATATCAAATGATACTCATCTCATTCATGAAGAAACTTAATGCTCCAAATTTTAATCCATTTTCACAACTGATCCACAAAATAAGAATATCACAAAGGTAACACCATGAAGGTAACACCACGAAGGTTAATGTATCATAATGATAACACCACAAAGGTAACACCCCTAAGCTAAATGTAAGAAAATGATAACACCACCAAGGTATCACCACTATGCTAAAAGTACCAAAAAGATAACACCACAAAGGTTAAAGTAACACAAAGGTAATGACTTTTACTCACCCCAAGTATAAGTAAAGCACATAAGTAATGTTTATTAGTCGAGAAACTAGATCATCATATTTTGTCGAGAGGCACTACTTCTAACCATATAGAGTCTGACCCACACAAGATCGACAGGTACTAACCACCGCTGACCCACATAGGATTTGATACAGACATGATCGCTATGAAATGACCCACACAAGATCACTGAGAAATGCCCCACATAGGATCTGACCAACATACGATTGGTAAGTGATAACCAACACATTATTTCTTGGTATAAACCTCTGTATGACATGTCAATAACCTCCGCCTCACTACTAGCCACTAGATTTTCGATCCTAGTACACTTATTTCCGAGATTATCCACATCTCAAGACATCAGTCATACATCAAACACTATGAAGTTCCATTAAAAAGTTTCTCAAATGGATACCATGTCATACTGGTTCAAATGTGATAGATGGCGCTTTAATCGGAGGCCCGGTCTATGACTAATAAGCGCTTTAGTTATGACGGCCATGTTGGATTAAAGATCGATTAAACCTGGCCATACTATGAAATTCTCCAAAACTAATGTGGAGTATAAAAATAAGATAGTATTTCTACAAGAATCCATGCACCGTAGACGGTACGTTAAATGAAATCCCGAATTTCATGTTATGGTTTTTTAAAGAAACTAGGCCAGAAAGGGCCTGAGTCCAACCTGGGTGGGCTGGCTCGTGGCGGGCTCGGCCTATTGGGCCACGAACAGGCTCGACCCACCGTGGTTGTGCAGAACAGCCCACGGAGAGGCATGGCCCACTAGTCTCTGATGACCCATCCTGTGAAGGGCGCAACCCGCTGGGCTTGCGCTGCTGGGCCTACGGAGGGGCGCGACATGCTGGAGGTGTGGCCCACTGGGGCCCACCGGCCTAGCCCATGGAGAGGAACGACCTAATAGGAGTGTGGACTGCTAGACTGGGGCCATCCCGAGCTAGCATATGTGGATAAATCTTCCCCGTTTAGCAGGCAGAGAGGCATCACCTCTTGGAACTGCAAGGTCAACCGCGGGACCTGTTGCAGGTCTCGGCCCTCCGTCGCAGCTTCCGAGCCACGACGTCCTCCAGGGGAATTAGATGGACCGCCGCTCACCACTTTCTATGGCCAGAATATGTCGGAAATTATTGTTTTTCATGGTTGTATGTCATGGAACCCTTCTCCAGTAGCACGTGACGACCCACCACCACCTCTTTTGCGGCTGGCTGTAGCGGGCCGCCGCCATGACCCACCGCGGTTACGTTGTCAGACTTCTCCACTGGAGGTGCATGGCATCACACCTCAATCTTTTATGTGTCAGGCCATTGTCGTCTTCTGACATCACTCTATATACTAGGTTTCATTCAACCCAAATAAGAATTACTGTGAAGAACACAACCAATTCCAACAAAAAGTTGGTGGGTATAAGCCTTGTTCATTTGGTCCTCGCCCTCCACATTAGTTTGATAGCATGCAGGTATAATAAGAATAAAAAACTCCGGAAACTAAAACCAAATGAAAACCCTATATCTAAATATTTGGAGAACATTTTCATTGAAGGATGTTTCAGTGTTCATCATTCCCGCAACTAGCCTCCAACAACGCATCTCAACCATTGTTCTTCGGTTCATGATTCGGTGGTGCACATCACTTCTCGAAGGAACCGGTCCCATCCAACAAATGGTTGGCATTACTTTTCATAACTGAAACCTCATCTCTTGGTAAATTCATCCCAATATTCCTCCCCATGCTCCATATTAATAGGATATGGGGAGGGTGAGTAATGCCGATGAAATTAATGGGGCTCAATTAATTAAGAAATCGTCATTATTTCAATAATGCTGCTACAAGTAACTGATGATTCAAGCAGTTTAATGGCTTGGAACATTGTAGGTCCTGCCAATGCCTCTTATTTGTTATAGGAAATGAATTAATGGAATTAAAATAACTTTATTATTTTATTGTTATTTTAAAAGTTCCAAATTTTATATTTTCTTTCGGACTACTACGGTAGAAGTGAAGCCTCCCTTAAGCGATTTACGGCGTTGAAGATTCAACGGTACCCTCTAATTATTAATCCATGTAGCGGTTCAAAACATATAAAATGACTCTCTTGAATTTACTGAATGTACATTAAAAAATGTTCATAAATTCATTCCAGGAACACCTGGCCTCCGAATCGCGTGCTGTCAATTTTCGTAGACACGTAAAATTTCAATGCAATTAAAATAAATTTCATTGAATATATGGGTCATTACAATTTTTCAGAAACTATTTGATCTAAAAAATAATATAAGGTTGGTTATTTTTCATATATAAAATAAAATAACATGTTTTCTCTTTCATGGTATATTTATAAGATCAACATGATCAATGTTTTCCCCCAATAGCATGAGAGAGGTGATTGAACATATTCACATGATATTTTATCATATCTCGTAATACATAAAATGTATCATGAAGAAAATCCATTCCATGGAAATCACATTTTGTGTTCACATGATAACATCGAGACCCAACCATAAACTAAAACACAAATAATATTATGAAAAAAAATAATTTTTTGGTAAAACCACACTATAATGAAACATCATTTAATTGATGTTGGAATCAAGGAAATTTATTTTTAATCCATGAAACATTATATTTAAAATTTTTCATCCATGATAAAAATATTTATAATGTTATCCAGAACATAGAACTATCCCTAAGGTTATAACTAATGATTTGTCATCACTGTTCATAAAATATAACTAATCCATGATTTGATATTAAATACAGTGAAATATTTTTTTAAAACATATATATTACTTCCAAATTGATTAATATTCGTTAAATGAAGTTTAAATTTATTCCCAAAACATATATCTATAGGGACCTTAGAAAATAAGGCACATAAACAACTAGTTCATAAAATATTTATGATTTCTCCCTTTTTGTTATCCATGAGTATACTCTTTCATAGGTATATCTTTTCTATATCGCATATTTATAACATGGGGGAATGTGTAATAAAAATTGGGGATCTCTTATTCACAGTATGCGTAAATAAGGGATATTTATATGATCATTTCATAATAACATTGAAATATGGGATTTAGAATATGATTGTAGCATATTAAATCTACCCCAGTATATTATATATCATTATTTTGAGTTACTTAATAATGAATTTTAATTCATAATACATAATTCATAGAAGTATCAATGAACTTGAGTTATAAGAACATGTCACTAGAATAACACATGGAATTGTGGAATACACAAAAATTTTTATCTTCATGTAAATTTATAAATAATTTTTTTTCACTAATTATGCAATGGACATGAAATAATTTCACCAATAAACTTATGGACAAGAAAACAAGGCCACACATGATCTTAAAAAAGTAAAATGTTTGTCCACACATGACCATGTGGACATGAAATCAAGGATAATACTTGATATTAAAGATATGAATCACATGACTACTAGTAATCTAATAGAAATAAAATATATGTCCATAAATAAAATTTTAAATACTATAATCATGATAATTCATAACATACTTACATCATTTGTTATCTGTCATTACTGAATGCATTGGAAGGTAACATAGGTTCATCAATCAAAAAAATGAAAATTATACATATGTGTTCCATGATATCATTTAAATTCAATCATATATGATCCAAAATAAATAAATGGTTTTCATAATATAATTTATATTATAATAATTAAAAAATTGGATAAATATTAATGTTGGTATTTTGAGAAAATATTACCATTAATACTAATATAATAACCAAGGATGTCATCAAATATGGAAAATTATTTTCAAATATCTCTTGAAATAAATATGGATTTATTATACAATAATATAATAAAAATATTCATATATATAATATCATTTATTATTTATTTTTAAAATATTCACACCAATTTATTAATAATTATCTATTTAAATCACTCATCATTGTGATAACTACATTATTTTCCATGCATATTTTGGTTCTACTCTCATAGACCTTATACGTTTCTTATGGTTTGATAAATTCCAAAATTTTAATCATTATATAAATATCGTATATCTTAATTATTATGAAATTTATATTCATATATAAATATTATAGAGATAAACCAGATTTACAACTTTAATGGAGACGATAGGTCGTTTGTATTCATGAATGCTATTTTCATTTTTCATCGGATATAACAAAGGATGTTTATAATTATTTAAACATTCTCAGATCACTATAATATAATTAATATAATATATATTCCTTATGTACATAACCATTACCATCCAACTAAAATATAAATGAATAAAAAATCACAATTCTTTTTATGTGGTTTTCCAGATGTACGCATGAATGACATAATTATTATCCTATAGTTTGAATTGATAGAATGTTGGTGTAATATTATTATCCTTGATGTGTAATTATTTCATAATTATGATATATAAAAATTTTACACATCATATTAAAACCCACAAAGAAATGTTTTTAAATGAATTGTATCACTATATGGAAACATTTATAATTACATAAACACTAATGTTACATTCAAATATAATTTAATAGGAATGATGGTGTATACAAGTGAATTAATTATAATAAATAAATTTAGTATATTAATGATATGTGTGATACCATTTTATAAAAAATAATATAAATTTATAAGAGTTATAAGAAGAAATAAATTTATATAGTTCAGCTAGGATGATTATTTATTCATTGAAAGACCTCATTCAGATCATCCATTAAGGAACATAATGTTGGTATTATGAGAGGACCAATATCTCAAAAACATTGATATCGATTTTGAGGACAATATTGATTAGGGTTTAGTTAAGATATATGGATCAATGTGGTGTAACTATGTGAGGGAATACGACGCCATTTATAATTGATGTGACAAGAACATTGGGAATTTCATTGAAAATAAAAAATGTAATAGGCATTTTCTTGAGCCAAACTCATACAAATATTAATGAATACTTAGAAAATTTTATGAGTTTTAAAATAAAATAAGTAACTGATATTTATATTAGTTTTTAAATCATTTTAGTCTTTAATTTTTTATTAAACACATGGTTAATTATTTTTAAACATAACTACATTAACGAAAATTTTAATAACAAACGGTTAATAAAGAAACTAAAAAGAAAAAATAATCTCATAAATTCACCATGAAATATTTTTTAAACCATATTACATTTTCATGGTAAATGAATTATTTTTTGGAAGTCTATGTATTTTATTAAAAATTTATTTTGAAAAAAAAAACGTTTTATGACAATTTGTAGAAATGATCACCAAATAGAAATTAATAACATAATGATAACAAGTAAAAAAATAATTATTATATACATAACATTTAATATTCAACAACAATATTTTTGTATCACAATATTATTTCTATTATAATATTTCTTATATTATTTTTGATTTCATTTATTTAATTTTTCCATTAATTGATGAATTATCATATCAGTTATGTGAAAGCATATAATGAAATTATTTCATCACAAATAATAATAATTAAATTACTATGATAATGTTAACTATTTTATATTTACTAATAATGTTTCATATGAATATATATTCTATTTATCTCCATGTAAAAGATAAATTAATATTTAAAAAAAACGAGTGTGGTATTTTTTACTTTTCAAGAGATAAAATATCATAACAATAAAAATATCAAAAAAACCAAAATTAAATATATAAAAATTTTGGTTTTATTTTAGTAGAAATATTAACAAGATAAATTTATGTCACGATATTGGGTAATTTTATAGACAATAAAATTCTATATTTATTTTTTTAATATCTGATTATTTATTTAACATGGTAACAAATACTACTAGGTTTCTATTAATCTTGACCAAAAATAAAACAATCCTATTTAATAAATTTTTTACTTCAAAAATAAAAATGATGAAAAAAAATTTAAAAAAAATATAGTGTACTAGTACAATTTAATTTATAATTAAATTATAATAATGTTATAGAAATAATTTTTTCATTAAAAGTCTCTCTCTTTGTGTAATGTGTTTTAATACAAAATTCAACTATAGAATTTACTTTGGAAAACATTCTAATATTAATAATTATAAAAGGAAAATAATGAAATCTATAACTTATCAGTAATTCAATTTGGTTTTGTAAATACATAAAAATGAATAGACAATTTTAAATACTAATATGTATTTATCAATATTTCATAGTTAAGTATTTCCAAAAAATTAACTAAACTATTGCATAAGATAATTTTTAAAAGGTGAATTTAAAATTGAAATTTATTTTCTCCTATTTATTTTCTAAAAATTATATAAACGAACTATAATATACACATAGAAAAAGGATGAAATTTTTTTATGAAAAAAACATTTTTTGATCAAAAAAATTCCCTTACTAATAATTAATTAATAATTTTATAATCATTTACCTATATTTTTAAATTGATTAGTTCCATTATATTTATTTGATGAATATATTATTCTATTTCCTGCCCAACCATTTGAATACTAGGTAATAATTGTCTAATATAATTTATAATATTTTAAAAGTTTTTTGTAGTTTGTTTAAAATAGGGCTTGCATTAATTTTTATTAATGAGATATATTTAATACCATATCATTGTTTTTACTTATGTTTCCTTTCCCATGGTTTGGAATAATATTTTAGATTTGGGTATGAATAGAATTTTATAATGTGAGAAGAACATTGTGCAATATGATGAAAAATTTAACAAAATAATATGTTTTTTATTCTAATCTCTAAACATATTTCACAGTTACAATTAATGTTTGGAATATAATGTCATATATTAAATATTCATCTAAAATTATATATTAATATTTTATGAAAATCTAAGATAACATTAAAATTTAATGATCCAACTAGGGATGACCTATCTCATCCAATGAAAAAAATCAAAAAAAATAAGAAATGAGTGTTTCCAATCCCAATAGACGTAGCACCTTGAACCAAAACGTCTTGTTCATTCTAGAGTGACACATGCCAAATTGTTTTCCACCCCATATGAATTACACTTCTGAATATTATCAAATCTTTATGTTCATCGATGGAGACACAATAAATTCAATATCAAGTCATTTAAAATATCAATAATATATATAGCCATATTACATGAGGAAATATTTGTTTTCATACATGTAACACATATAAATAATCTACAGTATGGAATGAGAAATTAGAGAAATAACTGAAGAGAAAAATGTAATAAAAATAAGGGACCTATTGAATTTTCCTCATTCGTCTACTAGCATAACACTCATATTCTCATACATTGACCATATATTAATATCACTATGATATATATCAACTCATGAACTCTACAAGTGCACTGATACACCTGATTATTGCGTGAATACATGAATCTGTATGACATTCCCAATTCATACATAAAAAATTATTCCCTAGGTATAATATGAGTATTCCAATAATATTATGAACTTTTAAATAAGAACAATAACATAAAATAAAAAATAAAGTGTGCAGGAACTAAGCTAGCTTCCGTATAACGGATATTGTACCTACATCAGCTGTATACGAGATGTATACATAGAAGATATCAGTTGTATCTAAATAATCAATAGGGATACTATAAGTGTCGCTCAAATCATCGTTGAATTTTCTGTAAATGTTAGTCAGTATAGGACTCAAAAACACTATGATACTCAAAAAATAAACAAGGTACTGAGTGTCAATTGTGTATAATGAAACTACTTATAGTGGCTAATATATGAATTGAAGTATTTTGTAGTTCTATATATTTGTAATTCCAGCTAATGGAGTACCCGATATACAAAATTCCACTCTATGGGGTTCCTAGTGCACGACATGAAACTTTCCTGTAAAGAAGGATACAATATCATGATACATATTGAATCCACAATGTGCTGTCACATTGTATCATCGTATTTCCACCTTCTACTCTAGTTCATCATTTCAATCATTGAAAGGAAACCACACTCCCCCACTACAGAATAAATATATCATGATGGTCTAGCTGTTTCGAGCACCATGAATGATACCATTAATGAATTGTATCATGTTTACAAGGAAGATCATGCATTGAAATAGTATAATAATTATAATTGGAAATCAAAATAATACATAATTTCTTCATATTCAAATGTTAATGAAATATACTATTATACCACTCGTGGAATGAAGAAAACATCATAATGGATCCCACATAAACACACAAAACCACATAAAATGTCTATCAAGAATTATCATTTGGCAACCGAAAAAATTAATTATACCATGTAATCATGTCTACAGAAATACACGAGGGGTAAATAACTTCTTATCAAAGGTGCAATGATGATTACAAAAAGCAATATCATCAAATTTTAAATAAAGAGACTTATTCTAAAAACATTATTTTTTATATAATTTATATTTTTAAATTTGAAAAACATAAAATTATATAAAAATATATATTTAATGGAAATTCAATTATGGGATACCCTAAAAAATTTAGGAGTGATTTTTTAGTAATCAAGACAAACCTAATGGCATGGATGATGCATCAATCTGGTTAGTAAAAAATAGGGATGTTAGGAATATTAAAATTTTAAATGAAAAAATTTAATATGGAAAAAAATAGAGCCTTTAGAGTTGCTAGGAGAGTCAAGGGGAGTAGGTAGGTGCATGCCTATGCACTGTTTGGACCCCTCAATTGTTAATTTATATTATTATCATAATTTTCTCCATTAATTAAATATATTTTTTATTTTTTATAATATGAATAATTTAACTCAAGTGTAGTTCATGAATCATTTTTTTTGATTTATATCTTTCATGGTCACATTCAATATTTTTAATTATCATATTCATTAATTTTTCCATTTTATTTTTGATCAATTATCCATTCACCCCCGTTATATCATTTCATGAATTTTTTACAAACCTCTCTAAAACATTTAATGATTCGTTATTTTTATGTCTAAATGCCTCTCATATATATATATATATATGCATTTTTATACATACCCACCCACATATACATATATAAACATACACACACATAGAGACAGACATATATATATATATATTAAACACATAAATATACCCAATATATATACACACACAACCACTTTTACATATATACACGTACACATAAATAAAAATTTACACCTAGAACCACACACCCACAAACACACACACACATATCATACATATACATATAAAATATATACACACACATTCATATACAAATATAATGTTGTATATATATATGTTTAACACACATATATATAAACTTTATATGTTCATAAAAATATTATTTTTCCTTATTTAATAACATCAACAATAACATATATTATTATTGTTAAATATAAATAATAATTTCTTCCAAAAAATTTTATTCAATATATTTTATTAAAAATTATAATATCAAATAAATTATTATTAATCAATCAAAGGAATTTATTTATCAGATTTATTAATATAGACATTATTACAATGAACACCACTAAATAATAATAGAAACACAATATTGTGGGATTTAACAAAGCCCCAAAAATGCATAATGGTTATGTGAAGGATATAGTAAAAAATTATTTAATTGTGGTAGTTCTTTTCCCATCCATGACACCAATTTGAAAATAATCCATTATATCAGAAAAAAATTACATTTGATTGATAGAATATATTAGATATTTTCTTTAAATAAATATTGTTGATCTACATGGTACATAATCTTATCTTGGCTCCACAGATAACTATAAAAGTATTCAATAGAATATTTGAAGTTGTCACAATGAATAAAATAGGTTTATCATTTATATATCATTGGTAATTTCTTTAATACATACTAAATACATTTAGGGAAATTTAATTTCCACACAAAAATATTTTGTATTTGTTAATAAAAGATGGATCAAGGATTTTTAAGAACATGGAATGTTATAATTCGACCATTCTAATTTCAATTAAATTAAATTACTTTAATATAGTGTTATTTCTAAAAGAAGTCATAAAACATAAATCAGACATCAGAAAAACTCTACCATAAAAAAAAATCAAATCATGTCTATGGGATATCTTATTGATCCGTATTGTGTCATCCGTCAAACCATGATATACCCCTCTCTAACTAAATCTGGTATACATCCATGTACATTCTTCACAAGAATAAAATTTTGACAAAAAACATAACATTATTATAATTAAATACAATCACTATATATAAAAAAATATCACATAAACATGGAATATATATATATATATCAAATATCTTAGAATCATTCCAAATTGATGGAAAAATACAAGTATTAAATTAATGAACAATATGCATTACAAAAATTGATATATATATATATATATATATATGGGTGTGTGTGTGTGTGTGTGTGTGTCTGTGGAATGAAATATTATTTTACCAATCATGAAAGAAAAAAACCCAAAATCTCATTAAATTACATATCGACAGTGTGTGAATCACGTGTAGAAAATATTATCAGTTATAACTGAAATTAGAAAATCCTAAATTCCATCTTTATCTATACTAGGTTGTCCTCTATACACGGATATCATGGAAATATTGTTGTTTCCCATCACGATTCCAACCATCATATCTATTTTTAACCGCATTTCATGTCATGTTTAATATAAGGAACATGATATTGGGTTTAGGGATATGATACAATTTAATAATTCCCCAATCCCAATCCACCAATTAAATGTGGGATTTATTCAAGGAAACTTTTATGAATTCATAAATACAAGAGGCAAAAGACTGGTATCAACTGTCTATTTCATTAATTGGGGAGACTATACACTCAATTTCAGGTCATAATATAAATATTAATTCAAAATGTAATATATACATATATATATATATATTCTGGTTACCAGTGTATGTCCATGATGGAGTATATATCTGAAATGATCTATACATTAAGGTATATTAAATTGTGACGAATCTTGGGTTTGAGGTGTTCAGGGGTATTCTAATGTGTTTTTGGGCTATGTGTGCTATTCCAATTGTGACTCTTTTTTATTTTTTAAAAATTTCATTTTATACTATGGTTCCTTATTCTAGCGGTAGTTCGTTCTTCCGGTAGATCTTTCAGGAAGTAAATCACCAGGATCATAGCTTATTTAGGTTGTTGATCACCCAAGTTGTAGCTCATACAAGTGGGGATTTTTGGTGGTGACCCATTTGGTAGTGACTCATCTGGCGGTAACCTATTTTGATGTGACACGCTATAGTTGAATCCTTGGCAGTGAATCACTGGTTGTGACTCGTCTCGCAGTGAATTGCTGGATGTGACATGCCAGTTGTGATTCACTACCAGTGACTTTCTAGGGATGAATAATCTAGTAGCGACTCTTCTAGCAGTGATGGTTATTAATTTCCATTAATTTTCCATTTTTCAATAATTTTCTATATTTTTATATTTATTAAATTTTGAAGTCCATTTTTACATAAAATTAGATAATACAATATTTTATTGGGATTTAAGGAATTTATATGTATATAAATCATAGTTTTTATTTCTAAAAACACATAGGATTTTAAATGGTCAAAAAAATGTGGTTTAATGTGATCCTCCTTAAAGAAAATTCTAATATATTTCAAACACCATAACTTTTGAATCTAATCCATTAATGTTGGTGGCATTCACTTAGTTCATTCCTTCTCCTTTTTCTATAGATGGGTTGTTTATAATTCTTCATCATATTTTAGTTTTGTGGAGAGTTTATAGGAGATATTTAGAGATTCAATGTAGGTTGTCCTTCTAGATGTGCGCCCCTATTTTGTTGCAACCAAGATGTAATGATCACTTATTATTCAAAATACATTTTCCTTTGTCTTTAATGTCATTGTGTTTCGTGAGTGGTGGATCTAGGAATACATCCTTTGTGATGATAGGAAAATAACAATATAATAAATAGAATTTAATCGGGTTTAGATCAATATAGGGGATGGGAAAAGTGATTTATTATTCATGATTTTTTTTATATATTTAATTTATAGGCTATCTTCCTTCTGAAAATGATCGCTATTGTGGTTCCATAGTTTCACAAAGTATTTTTTATTAATTCCTGTAGGTTATATTATAGATAAGAAATTCATGGAATCTTTTAACCATATATATTCAACTAAAATAAAATAATTCCCCTAGATTATAAGATTTATGTGATAACACACTAAAATAATTGGAATTGAATAAGGGATTCCCTGATAAATTGGTAAGATAACTTTTCACTGTTATGTCTTGTGACATGTTTTTGGACATGATTTTGTTTTTTGGGTTGGAACTGGTTATATGATAAAGGGAATATGATTTTGTTGTGATATACAAGGGAAGTAGATGCGGTCTTTTATGTAGTGGGGATATGAATTTTGTAATGTTATATATGGTTGTAAAGTGGGGCTACAATGTGTAATGTTATATGGTGGGGTGGTATGATGGTTATTAAGTTGTTGTGAATTGTTGATGATGTGGGACTATTTGAAATAATGAAATGGGTTGTTGTTTTTTTCTTTCGATGTGTTGGTTATTGTATTATGTGATATATTTTTTGTTCCCTAAGATGTATGCAATTAAAATGTTATATATGTTTCTGGGTGGAATCTAGGAAAATTGTTTACCTAAAATTGATTGTAAAATGTGAACAAAAATGAATGATATTATGATGGAATTCAATGAAAAAATGCGTTTCTAATATGGGATTATTTAAAAAACTTATGAAGCATCTTAAGAAACTATATGTGTTCTAAAAGTGAAATTTGACTTCTGGATTATGTTCTTCTTGTATGGTTTTATTGTTATGTCATGGGGATGTTTCTATTAAATCAAATAATCACTCAATGGAATTATTAACAGATGTTAATGATGTCAAATTGTCAATTCTTACTATAGAATTTGATGATTTGTTATGTTTTTTTACATTATATTTATTTGTATAATCAAATAGTTTGTGATTGTGAAATGGGGGTTTTGATGTATTTTATGATTTTGTTCATTGATATGTGGTATAAAAGTCAGTGTCTTGTGAAATAATTTTTTATTTGGAAACACATAGGTTGGTTTATGTGTCTTGTATCAATATATATATATATATATATTATTTCTTTTTGGATTTTTATATTTCTCCCACCCTAGTTGAGATGTATGTTCCAAACACCCCTGTTGTCAATGGGGTGGTTTTATTTTCCCCATATCCTAGTGGGAGGATGGATGGTGGGTTATTGTCTCTTCTCTGTGCCCTTTTCTAGGAATTGGTTGCCCACCACTCTTCGAATAGGTTGTGGTGCAGCTGTGAGTCACGGGTTTCTATGGGAAATGTGCAATTTCTCTAGTGTCTACTGCACGATAGGTGGTGTTCATTCCTAGGTGTCTTCTAGATCTGGTATGGTCGTGGTTAATCATTATATAATCTTGATGTGGTATGGTATTTGGCTTGGAATTATCAGTTGGGATGTGGTTATATTCTTTTTCACAAGATGTTGGACTAGCTCTGATTCCCAGGTGTGTGTGGGCGAGTTGTGTCATGGAGTTTTTGGAAGAGAGTGTAAGCATCGAGATAATTTATATTTGGGTATGAGTAGTAAAATATCACTAAGTTGTGTAGGGTACCCAAATCACTGATGAGGTTACTATATTAATTTACATAACATGGGATATTTATTGAGTGTTCCCTACTGTGTTTGGTATGGCTAGTATTCCTTGTTATGTACTATTAATTTATTTTTTTCCCTCACAATGGAATTAATATGCTTTTCCCATATGTTCATGAAATTCTATTTTATTCCAACTATGTATACTCATATTCAAATCCAACATATATAATTTTTTTAATGTTTTAGGTTTACATGGACATTGTTGGACCTTACTAGCTCAGACCATTAGAGATGTTGTTTCATCATTGTTATGGGATTTTTTTTGTTTTGGTATTTTATTTGGAAAATTTTATATTTATTAGTTTTTCTTTATGAATGTGTTGTGTATTGGTTTGTAATTTTTCTATACATCAGGGAGTTTCATTTATTTTATTCATTCTTTCTTCTGATCTTTTTTCCCATTAATAGAAATGACTCTCAGATTGGTGATCTTTTTACCCTTGGTGCTAGTCTCCACTCTCGGACTTATTGGAGGTGGGACTCTACCTTTATTCATTATCATTCTACAAGGGGTAACATTGGATGTACTATGTAATGAAATAATGGTATAAAAGGTGATATTTGTGATATAATATGGAGTTTTTATTTCGTTACAATGTGGATTTCATGGGTTTAGAGGGAAATAGTGTTCAGTGATCATTGGTTACAAAAGAGATCATGGGAGATAGCCAAAAAATGGGATTTTATCCCCCCCATGATCTAATTCAAGGACTCTGAGGCCACCGAAGTATAGATCCCTTCTATATGGGAACCCCCTCCCTCTCCGAACTCCAAATGGGGTTCCTCTTGAAAACTTTTTCCATGGGTCAGGGCGGTCCTGATCTCGGCTTATATTACATTTTTATTCATTCTTCACATATTTTCTCCTCGCCCTAACTTCTTGAAACATTGTATGTGTGGCCTTTTCTTGGGATCTTTACAATTTTTCTCCTTTATTTCTTTTCTATTCCTATTTTGATTCAACTTTGGTTCCTTCTTCAATGGATTCCTCTTTGTACGCTCGGATTCTTGTGCTATGGTTTTGTGGTGATTGTTTCCCTTCATGGTGGGTTCTTGAGCCACATAGAAGGTTTATTATATTGAATATTTCGGCCTCCCATCCTCAACTACGATCTCTCATTCCTACGCGTTACTCTATTTAATATCTGATGTTGTTGCAACATAGAGGTTTTGGAATATGAGGTTTGATGGTCAATAGTTTTCAGACACTTCTCATGTCAATTGGCCCCCTTTTTTCTACCTCAACATTGTTGCTACATTTTGAGCCTTTGTCCACTTTTCTATGCTCTGATACAATGCTATATTGCACCACTCTATATGAGAACTAGAATGGTGGAAAGAATGGGGTTTTAAAATGTGTGGATCAGTGGCTGTCATCATTCCTAGTGCAACACCTCAATGATGGATTTGATTATAATGGATACAAAATCATTATGGAATTTTTTATCGACTGTTGGTTTGTTCGAAGGTTCTTACTCATTCCAGTGATGATGTTTTGTAAGGTTTCTCTAATAAGTTATTTCAGGTCTTGTTTTAGATGCTTGTTTGGATATAGAGGTGGTTTTCAGGTTTCTCTCGATGGTACCTTGTTGTTTTTTTTTTCATATTTAAAATGTTGGAAATAATTAGAAAAATATGCATACTGTATTTTCATGAGATAGACTATTTAAATTTGTAGAATCTTATGAATAATGTAACCGCCATGTAGATTTAATAGTAGAATGATAATATATATTACATTGAATCCATGATTATAAGTATTACAGTTTCAATGTGAGATAATGTGTCTTCTGAGGTTTTCCATCTGTAATTTTTCAGATGCAATTGTTCCCACCATATTATAAAATGTGCCTTTAAACATTTAAACTTATATATTTATTAAAATTTACTTGCTAATATTAATAATAAATTTGAAAAATTAATCCCTGAAAAGAATAACATTCTTCTTATTTTTTCTATATTAAAATTATATTGTACTGGTAAATCCATATCTTGTTAGAAATTGTTAGTGTAGAAATATAGGGGAATTTTATTTCTATATTTTGGAATATTATAAGCATGATTTGGGGTGCGATATTGAGAATTATTATTTTTTATATTCTTAAACATATAACTTATGACAAATAATAATTTTTAAATTAATTAAATAACCCTACCTCACATGTTTTGTCATGACTAGATTGTTAAAGAAATCATGTCTACAAATGAAATAAATTTTTGGTAATAGTGTAAATTCTAGATAAAAAATTTAAACATGCAGTTTGATTAATATGATATGTACGTAGAATCATTTTATTATTATTTCATTATTAAATAATTTTTTACTAAAAAGTGAAATGATTTAAGGAATGTTTAGCTCGAGTATGATAAATGATGGAACATTATAATACAATATATATAGTTTCAATTTGTGTTGTCAAAATTAATTTTTTACTTTAATGGTCATATCATCATTTTGTTTTTGAAATTTAGTATCATAATTACACACAAGTACAAATCATGTGTTGTTTTTTCCAAATGATGTGGTATGTGTTTTTACATAGTAATATGATGAACCTAGATAATGGTGTTTTAGAAAATTGATCAGGGTGTGCGATATAACATGTCTACAGTTTTTCCATTAACATGGAACCATGTTACAACTATTTAAATGAACGACATGATGTTTAACTAGAAAATACCTGTAAATTTTGTTTGTTGTTTGTGGTTACACAATTATATCATTATTTATGTGTTGATTGGTGTTACAAAAATAGTACTTTTGCAGAAAAAAAAATTCCTTTTTATTGGCATATATAATGAGTCTATTAATATGATTGTTTTTTTGAAAATCACACTGTATTAAAAGGATAATCACTTATATATAGATAATTAATTTATTCATCCATAGAAAATATAAAAAAAATTCTGAAAGTACCCATGCTAATTAATGAAATGATGTAATTTAAACAGTTGGACAATTACAGATGATGATAAGTGTTACTACTATATGCTAGTGTTCTTAAAATCAATAGTTGTGTAAAATGTGATTTAAAAACCATATAGTATACAAATATAGTGAAACCTACTCCCAAAATGTGATTCATTATGATTTTATGTGATTGAAACCATTAGAGAGAGTCAGTACCGCCCAGAGCTGATAATATCCTGACATGGGAGAGGGAATTAATCAATTTTTGTGATTGGGTCCTTATGTGGGATAATTGGGGAAA
Organism: Viscum album; assembly: GCA_963277665.1. Lineage (NCBI taxonomy): Eukaryota > Viridiplantae > Streptophyta > Magnoliopsida > Santalales > Viscaceae > Viscum > Viscum album. The sequence goes on along the minus strand of OY728152.1, from coordinate 1,174,735,079 downwards.
TTTTTAGAGTTTTTTGGAGAATTATTTAGAGAATTTTGTTATGTGATATGGGTATTTTATTGTGTATGGTAATGTGGTCTGGTGATGTGGTTGTATAAAATTTTTGAGGGATGGGATGTTTGGCAAATGGTTGTGCTATGAACTAATTGTAATACACGGTAGAAGTGGTGTGTGGTTATTGTGGAATGAAGAATTGTGTTTTTTAATGTTGTGATATGTTTTAATTAATATAAACAATCAAGTCCCATTTAATTTATTAATAACATAATTTTAGTAAAAATACCGAACAATTGTTTTAGGGATCATGAAATCAATAATTCTGGCTTTCCTCCAACGCCTACATCTTTTTTATAAAGTAAGTTATTGATATGATTTTGCAAATCCTTTTTAGTTGGGGTTGTTTTATATTATCATATATTCATGGTACATGTTATTCCCACAAACATATTAATAAACAGGAAAATGTTTCCCCTATAATGATTCGATATATTACAACATGTTTTAAAATTTTATGGGGGAGTCAGTCTAGCATACAAAGGAAAATATCATGCTATGGTAGATTGGTTATATTTATTTTTATTATTTTGGTAGATTTGTATATATTATTATAAATATTTTTCTTGATATATTATTTTTATTCAAAACTCCTACATTTAATGAAAGGAACTACTAAAAAATATTAATTTAAAAGGTCCAACCCATTGTTTATTCATCATAACTATGATCCTAGTATTAATGTATTTTACAGAAAACCTATGGAAATTTTAAAAATGGGTAGAACGGTGTTTTAATGAAAGATAATATTTGTTTATGAATTCAATTTCGAATTTATTTTTTCTCAATTAGAAGAAAATATTTGATAATATTAACTCTGTAAGAAGAATGATTGAGTTATGTTAGTAAAATAGATACATTTAGTGAAGGAACAAAACATTCTTATTTATATAAATGGCCTTGGGAAATAAATTGAATAAAAGTAGATTAAAAAAATCAAGGTGTTTTGACAATAATTATTTCTAAAAGTACCATGTTTTAAGATGGATTGAAAAAAAAATTAACTCAAAATAGTTTTGTTACCAGATGGAAATTGTTTTCAAAATACGATATTTCATGGGAAATTTTTTTAGGAATGTTTTCCAAACATAGAAACATTAAAAAATGGTGATATACATGTTTGTAATGTAATAGATCATTTTAACAACCAGGATTAGATTTGAAACTCCTTCAATAATAATTTTTAACAAATTGTGGTAAATAACTTGTCTATGTTGTCAATAAATTTTTACTCGAGTTTGGAAAACTGTTTCATCAAGATATGTTAGGCACGATATGTTTAAACTTTTATGAATTTAATATATATATATATATATTATATAAATTTGAAAATTAATCTATATATATTCATTCAATGTAATATATTTGTGTAGTTGTTCATATAAAATGTCTAATAATGTTTCCTCTATTATTAAATAACCACATATAATTGTAATAATGTGAATAAATTGATTTTTAATGTTCCCTCATTCATGGTGTTATTATGATTGTTATGAATTACATACTATACATATTATATCTATCTATCTGATTATGTTCTTATTTGAGTGGTATATCCCACATGAGATTTTGTATAATGTATTGTTTATATGTGAACATCATTCCCTAGCAATTTTTCTGTTCCCAATATATCCATAAACAAAAAAGGTATCTCACATGTTGGTTTTTCAGACAACCATTCTCTTTCCTTATAGTTTTTTTGTTCTTTAAAATCAACCATTACACTAGTTTGGGTGTTGGGGAGGCATGATGGAATGGATAATGGTATTAACATATTTTATTTTCATGGATTCATGTTATATAACGAACCCATGGGATTTTGGGGAATCATTTCTTGTTGTTGACTGGGTTTTAGGTGTAATTAAATACTTGAGAGATATATCAAGGGATGGTTGTTTGGACACTACACATCTTTTCTTCTAGGTTGGTTTTGAAATCTAGAGGGTGATAATAATTTTATAGGTATCTGAATTTATTGAAGAGTCTATACGTTCTATTACATTGGGAGAAATATAGTGTTTGATTTGTTCTTGGTTAGTTTGTGGTGTTTTTTGGGCATGCGAGTTTTTTCAATGGTGACTTATTTCAAGTGATTTCCAAATATCACGTCATCTAATAGTGTCCCATTATGGTGATAGATTGTTCTTCCATTAGATCGTTCTGGTATTTTATCATCCATATGGAGGCTTGTTCTGGCGATAACTCGTTCTAGAAGAAGCTCACCCTGGAAGTAGCTTATCCTAGTGACAATTCATCCAAGCGGTGACTCTATTGTAGTTACTCATCTAGAGGCGACTCATTTTGCGGGGACTCACTGGTAGTGACTCTTCTGGTGGGGATTCTCTGAATGTGACTCACTAGTATCAAAAAATTTGGGGTGACTCTTTCGCTAGTGGTGGTGACTTGATTTGAACAGTTTTCCAAATTTCCTTAATTTTTTAGATTTTTCTAGTTTTTCACTTTTTACACCCTTTTTGAAATTAAACTAATTTAATTCTTCTTTTAGTCATGTGGAATCCATTTCAAGTGATAGAAATTTCATCATTGATTTTATAAAATCATTTAGGCTTTTAAATGTTTTGAACCATTTTTTTTATGAGATCCTTCTTAATGAAAATTCTACATTATTTTAAATTTGTTGAGTTTCAAGACATATCCTACAAACTGATAGAAATTTCTAATGTTCATTCATTCTATTCTTTCCTGATACATGATTTTTGAAATTTTTCTTCCCGTAGGAGCTATGTCTCTAGGTTTTAAGAGTTGGTTAATGTTTTTCCGATGGTTTTCTTACTTCATGCACACCCCTATTTTGGTGCAACAGAGAAGTTCTCTTTCATTCTTCTTAAAAGTAGGTTTTTATTCATATCTATTTTATTGTTTTAAAATGTTGGTGGGTGTATGAATATCTATTTGGTATAGATATAATAAATTCATCCCAAAATATATAATTGAATCTGTTATGGATATCTATTTGGGGTCACAGAAAGTGAAACTTTCTTCTTGTTATTCGTTGATATTCGGAATGTATGGGCTATATTCCTACTAAAAAATTGTGGATGCTGCAGGTCCTTGGTTTTACATAGAATTATTATGAATTCATGTTGGTATGATTCTGGTTAAAAAAAATATAGAATCTATTATCCATGAATATTTAGATAAATTGACTGGATTCCTAATGATTATATGGTTAATGTGATAACACCCTAAATTAAGTGGAATTGAATAATGGATTCCTGGATAAATATCAAAGCTTATAATTATATTTTATGTGTTGTTACATGGTTATGGACAAAATTGTGTGATTTGGGTTGGCTCTAGTGATATGATGAATAGAATATGACTCTATTGTCATATGTGGATGTAGTGGATGGAATGTTTTATGTAGTGGATATATTATTATTGTAATGGTACATAAGGTTATATTATGGGGAATCAATGGGTATTGTTATATAGAGGGGGAGTATGGTGGTTATGATATGGTTTTGAATGATAGATGAAAAAAGGGGATGTGGATGTGTGTTGGTGATAATGATGGATTATTTGAAATAATGTAGTGGGTTGTGGTTTGGGTTTGGTTTATGAATGTTTTTTATTTTATTATGTGAATCAATTCGAGTTCCCTAGGATGTAGGGATATAAAATCTTATATCTGCTGTAGGGAGGAATCTATAATTTTTTTATCTAAAATGTAGTGTTGAATGTGAATAGATACCCAATGGATGATAATAAGCGTGAATTTAATGAAAAATTGTGTTGTTAATATAGGATTATTCAATATTTCTCAAAACATGTAATGAGGAAAAATATATACCAAAAGTGTAATGTGACATGTTGATTGTGTTCTTCTTGAATGGTGTTTTACTTATTATTTGAGGTTTGTTATGATAAATCTACTCTAGTATATGTTGAGTTAATAATGAATGTTAATGCCTTAAAATGGATATTTTTTACTATAGAAATTGATGATGGGTTTTATTATTTCACTTTTAAATGTTTATTTATAAAAAAAGATGTTTGAAATGTGAAATGGGTATTGTTTCATATTGTGTATTTTTTTGTATCTAGAGGTGGAAATAATGGTGGTTTCCAATGAGATATTTTTTGAGGAAACCCATTGGTTGGGTTGTGTGTTTTGTATATATATATATATATTTCCATATATTTCCTTTTCGATTTCTATACGTTCCCCACCCTAGTTTAGTTCCATATACCGAACAACCCCATTGTAATAGGGGAGTGTGTCTTTCCCCAATATCATGGTGGGATGATGGATTGATGGTTATTATCTCCTCTGTACACCCTCTTTTAGGAATTGGTATCCCAAGACAATTCGGGAATTTTGTAGTCTAGTTGTGAGGCCCAAATGCCAATGGGAGAGGTCTGTTCTCTCAGGTGTCTACAAGATGTGTGGGGTTTGTTTTACCAGGTGTCTTTTGGATCATGAATGGTTGTGGTCCATGTGTCTATAGGCGGGATGTGTATTGTTTGTGGCCCATTTCTCTACATGTGGGATGTGGTGAGCTTCTTATTCCCAGGTTACATGACTAGCTTTGAGGATCATTTCTGTGCGGGTGGGATGTGACATGGGACTTGTAGAGCTGTCTATAATCTCCATGATATTTTCTCTTTGGGTTTTAGAATATAACCAGTGGGAAGTGTTTCGGTGTACAAAAATAATTGATGTTATTACAATATTACATTACATGACTGGATTTATTGGGTCAGCTTTCTTTGGCGAGGATGGGATGGCTATTATTTATTTCTAAGAGATGTTGGTTTCTATTGTATTCTGACATTTAATTTAATATGCTTCTCCAACTAGTGCACGAGTGGCCTTTTCTCCTATTGAGTATAATCGTATTATTATAATACATATATAAATTTTTTTCTGGTTTCTGGAACAATTAAGTGTATAGGGATGAACATTACAAGCTCGGACCATTGGAGCTTTTTTGCATCATTGTCGTAGCATTTTTTTGGTATTCCATTTGGACACTTATATTTGTATCAGTTTTTATTTACACATGCATTACGATATGTTTTTCATTTATTTTAAATGAATTTGGGAGTTTCTTGATGTTTATTCATCCTATATCATGATAATGGTTTCTCCAAATGAGTAATGTCTCCCATATTGTGAGATCTTTGTACCCATGTTGATAGTAACCAAGTCAGGTCTTAGTGGAGGTGGGACTCAGGGGGGTCATCATCTCCCTTTCATAATTTCTAGAATAAGAGGAGTAAATTTTGTGGAAGGGGGTTGTGACAATATCATTATTGTAAATATATTCCACGGTGGAAATCAAAAATAGTGTAATTAGAGTTTGTAAATAATTAAACAATCACCGGGGTCATATGAATTTTTAGGGTCTATTAGTATCTTTTCTTTATCAGTGGTTGATTACAAAACTCAACATGACACTGCTAATGAATACTTAACCAGAATTACCCGGTTATAATAGGTGGAATCCAAGAATATAATGAATTTATAAACTAGAATAAAAATATAAATTAATCCCACATATAAATTATAACGTGGAATAATGTGTAACAATCACCCCATGAGGAATATATCTTATTACCTTTGGTACAATGATGATTGGTGATGTGGTATGATGTTTGGGAATATTTACACAATTGAATCCAAGAAAAGTTCTATATTCAATATGATTTAAAATTATTATTGTCTTTGACATTTTATGTTCAAATAATTATTATATTAAATATAAATTTAATACCTCATTTACTTTTAAAAAACATCAGATTTATTTTTTACTCTTCATGTTGATTCCAACGACATGAGTGAAACCTCAATAAAATCAGTATCAACTAAAATAACTTAGATATATATTTGTATGAATAAATAAATTAAATAAAATATACATTAGAGGGAGATACATAGATGTGCATGAGAATTGATGTGGGAGGCATGACAATGTGGTAAGAGAACAGATATTTATTATGTACATACCTCATAATACAATTTATATTGTTATAACCATTTTTTCATTTTATTTAATTCCATTATTATCATATTTTTTCATGAAAGTTTATTTTATAAATAGTCTGTCAATCCTCCGTATGTGTACACGCTCCAGAGTAACTGTCAGTTTTTTAAATTAACATATTTAATAATACCAGAACCATTGAGACATAAAATTGCACACTTTTCATGGATATTTCATTCCATGTATACATGTATGTATTATAAGACTATGAATCCCACCATCACATACCAGAACCATTGAGCCTTAATATTGCACGCATTGGTTGGATATTCTTAGAGTCTCGATGAAGTCAAATAATTGATCGATCCTATTCGTAAATTCCTTCACCACTTGAGGTTAATTATTTCCACTAATGTATTTAGATTCTCATGAATTATTTCTTGAGATCAATCCCTCTCTACTCTAGATCTTATTTTTACCACAACCACTACATTATTAGCTTTTGGCATGTTTTAATCAACAAAAAAGTACCTGTAATATATTCTAGATATGATTTTGATCTATAGGTGAATTCCCATGACGCTAAAAAAAATTTGATTTTAATAGAACTATAAATGGCCTATATCTACACTTGAAAGGCACAAATAGTGTGATTGACCTTAAGATCAAATATATTTTATCACTAATGAAAATGTGCTGAAAAATGGAAAACTAATCAGCACTAACAGATGCAGCGATAAATGGGACCACTATTAGTGATTTTAAAAGTAGTGACAAAGTCCCATATAACATTTCATTTATTTAGCAGCTCTAAAGTTGTACATTATTACTACTTTTATAAATATTGATAATAGAATTTTTATCAATGATGTAGTAGCACTAATAATGTATACATTTAAATCATGTCTTAGATGAATTGATAATTGTGTCCTTTATCAGTTCTTTTAAAAGTACTAATTAATGTGTTCTTCATCTGCTCTTTTAAAAGAATAGATAATGGTCCATACATTAGTGTGCGGTAACAGTACGCTGCAGCACAAGAAGAACCAAAATCCTACCCAAATCGCACTAGAAAAAAACTAAATATAATGAAAACATCTCCCAATACTGAATTTAATGGAATTAAATATACAAAACAAATACCAGAAAAAACAGTCTATTATAAATAATAAAAAACAATTTAAAATTATATAAATACAATTTTTTACATATTGTAAAAAATAATTATAATTATCAATGTTACAAAAATTACCATTAAATTTCATATTCAATCTTCCATCACTACAAGAGAAGCTTCAAACAAACCAAATAAACTAGAAAAAAAGAATCCACATGTTTATGAAAACAATTGTTATGAGTAATACTATAATTATATTAATAAAACATATATATGAAATAAAACATTAATTATATAGATAATGATTTTAATATTAATATATTATGATTACCTTTGTAATTGTGCAGAGGATTTGGTGTTATTCTTCCTACGAAGGCAATTGAGAGAACATGAAAGAATGGGATAAATGCAACAATGCATGGGGGAAAAGGTACTATGGTAGAAGAATCATGAAAGATGGACAGAGAAACTCAAATCAACAAAAAAATAATCCAACAGTATAATAAATCTATTATTAAATGAGTAATACTAATAATAAATGTAATAAAAATAAATATGATACAATGCATTAATTCTATGGGAAATGATTTTAATATGAAAATATCATGATTACCTCTTTTTTTGAGAAGAGATAACATTTTTTATCTTCTTATAAATGCATTAATCATGGATAGTAATATGTTAAAATTAATGAACTCTACATGGAAGAATGAAAATTAAATCAATATTTAATGATATTATTTTTTGGTAAAATAGATAATGTACATCTCAAAATTACAATTTCATATATCAAATTGGTTTATTGGGTCCAAATATAAGCTGTTAAGAAAACTATAGATTCTATGTGCACATCACTTATTTTGGATAACTACTACTTTGCATTGCATCTGACCTAAACTTCCTACCTTAGGTCCCCGTGATGCTCTCATCCCATTCATGCTCACCAAAAACAATATCATATAACCATAAAACAATCACTTTTCCATCTATTATTTTACCCATTTACTACATGTCATGATGCATGATGCCTGCATAAACATGCATATAGTAGGTCGGTTCAGGAAAAGATAGAAGAGTGAATGCTTAATTGTGATATGATAGAGATACTGGTGAGCATGTGTGAGATAATAGAAATATGGGGACACTAGGTTGAAATTTCATGTCATATTCTATGCTATGTGGTTGTTTAATAATATTTTTGAGGTTCATTTGTAATCCATAGTTTTTTATCAAATTTATGAGTGATGAAAAACCAATCCCTGTATTGTCTTAATTTTCAATGTATCCAAATGCACATCAATATTGTTCCAAACCACAATATTTGTAATGATAATTACTGAAATGATCAAAATAATGAATTTTAATGAACCCACAGACAAGCAACAAAAGGGAAATTTCCAAAAAAAATAGACATATCCCAAAAATCATGATTGAAAGTGGGGATCTAATTAATGAAAGCTAAACCATGAAGAGATTCACATTAAAAAAAGACAATTTTAACTATGAAATGTTAATTTTATTAATAATTTATAATTAAAGTTGATCACACCATAAACCCAAAATAAAAATGCAGAAAACCTCTACATCATCACCCAAACATAGGATACAATAACCAAACCAATTTTTATATCAATACTTCCCTTCAACTCTTCCAAAACTCATCCTACACCATCTTCAAAAAATGGAGATCCTTGGAGATGAGGACTCAGTCCTAGTTCACTAGATGAAGACCACCATGGAATATAGAATCACTCAATATATCCTATGACACCAACACAAGAATAAATGAAACTATATCCACAAAGTGTTCAATATAAACCTCCACCATCTGCTTACATTACAGGATACTCATGAGCTCATCCCTTTTCATCATTTTCACCTTCTCAGGTATAAACAATCAGACAATGATGGACTTAAAATCTTCCCTTGTTATAATATCATACATCATTGGTGGGGAAAACAAATCACATCATTCCAATGTTGGACCCCCAAGAATACCTAGATTAAAATTATCTCTAAAAACATAGAGAATTCCAACACTATGAAGACATTCTAAAATTCCATACACCACATCACTTCCTTTAACCATCCTCGATTTCACTGGATGATTGGATGTAATAGAAGATATTGATAAATAGGGAAACATACACTTGAATCTTTTGTGACCTTTCAGGGTTTTACAAGGAGAATAATATAATAATCATAATATCAGAATTAGAATCAATCAGAAAACAACCAAAAGGAACATCTTAGGACAGAACAATAATCTCACAATCATAATTTCATAACAAAAAAAAGATTTATTTATAACAACCTGGGTATTTATAGAATAATATTATTCTTTTATATTAATATTTATGAATAAGATATTATTTTTTACAATAAAGGGGATTCTTTGTCCTAAAGATTACTCAACACTCAATAATGGGTTTTTTTGAAATCATACATTGCACACAAGATTGAGTTATACAGAAAAATAATATAATAACAGTATTATTTTAAATTTTAGTTAATGCATAGATGTTGTATTGGTGGGATTGAACACAACTAACCATATTATTATTAAAGATTTTTATTAAATTTTTTATATTTTTTTTAGAAAAATTATTAATCACAAAATAGTAGTGAATCCCATTTTAAGCATTAAGTACTATAAAAATTTTAAATGTTCTCTATACCACCTTTTAATGGAAAACAATTTTTAAGTAATGTTTTTTTTAATATGTCCCATTTTAAAAAATAAACATATTATTTAGAATAGGTACCTCCATATTTACATTGTGTAAATTTTTGGAATTTTTTTGATAATGTTGAATTTTAATGAATTTTGAAAAATACTACATTTTAAGTCAAAACACCATATTTAGTGAATTGTTTTATATAGTTATACTGAAATTTTAATTGGATTTTATGTTTAATTTTATGGTATCTATATAATTTAACTAAATTTTGTTAATTGGATATAAATTTCACATAAAAATTTGACATAAACACAAATCAATCTTTTGGATGTTTTTTTTTCATAAAAACAGGATTTTTGTTGTGCATAGGGAAATAATTATTAAATAATTTATGAATTTTTTGGGTTTTGTATTTTGACAAAATGATTACATATTTGGAATCCGGAGGCCCAATTTTTTTAAATGTTTACCTTTTATATTTAGAGAGTATGAATAATAATTTTAGTAAGTTTTGTATTTTCTATGATAGAAGGGTAAATCTGGTAAATAATGGGAAGAATAATATTATAATAATTTTAAATTACACTAAAACATATCTTAATCCTATTGGATGAAATATTCCTGACCATGTGCATCGTTGAGTTCACTTTAGGACCCCATGGAGCCACTTCTATGTAAAAATGACAATTAATTATCGTTGATTTTAGGTTGAGGAATATATAACATAAACATTTATCTTTTAGTAAAAATAATTATATGGATTTATATAAGTTATAATTTCATATATAAATTTTCATATGAAATATAATATTATATCCTACATCATGGGATTTTTTTCAGATTAAATAAATAATTTTATTTATAGACACAATGGTGATGTAGTGATTACCTTATTACTAAACAATTTAAATAAATGATATTATAAATATTAAGATAAATTTATTATGGAACTATTTATTTAATCCATAAATTTATTGGTTTATTATTATTTTTCATATTTGAAATAATGAGGTTTGTTCTAAATAATCATGTTATTGATTTTTTACAATTCATGATATGAATAGTATAAAAATTGACATAAATGATTTTTAGTCAAATTATTTTTATTAAATGATTAAATAGTCCTAATGATATATGATTCGTCCAAAATACATATATAAGGTTTAAAATTTCATTACTGAACCATTTGAGATTCAATATTCATTTTATTGTAAATATATTAAGCACATAGTATGAATATTGAATAATACGTTTTAAGAGTCAAATTAGTTAACTAAGGGTAAAAGATAATAGATAAGGTTAAATATATAAACTAGGATTGTCTAAAACCTATTGAATGAGAGGTATTAGAACCAAAGCCATCTTATTATTCAAATAATTGACATTGGGGACATTTGAAACCGAAAATTATTTTATAATAAAACCATACATTCAATCATTCCTAGTGTGCCCATCACCCCTCTTATAAAAATTCATCAACTTGACCCATTTAATCAGACCTCTCAATATCCTTTCCTCATCCAAACTAAATCAGAATAAATTTCCATCGTCCCTCTCTTCCTCCCAGAGTCCATACATTAGGAAGAATTCAACTCACGAAATCCTTTTTTCTCAAATCAAATGGTCTTACTCGATTTACAGGTAACGTCTTCTCTCAAGTTCTTTTCATTTATTTTCCTTCTAAACCCCTAAAATAACCATATTCCATTATTTTATAATAACACAAATATATAAAATATAGTAGCAATATTTGATGAGATTTATTTTTTATACTCTTCCCCATACCTCTATCTAATGGATACAAACATATTGTTTCTTTGTACGAAGAACTACTGCCTCACGATACGATGATTGTTCAATTTTTCCCTACCACCTCTTATGGTAGACATTAATATGGAAATATATTTATTTATGATTTATATTATAATTATTTTATCACTATTCGTCTATTTATTATTTAAATCATATTTTTATTCGTTCCATAAGGTCTAAATACGGTAATTTTATTTGAGGATGTGCAGACAACAGCCCCCTCAATGTGATATGACTCATTAATTCCATACATGGAAAATATAAAGGATTAATTTGATGAAAATATATATAATATTATTATGTATTTTTAATATACCTATGTATTATTGATTATTCATTCTATTTAATATAAAATGATATGAATGAAGTGTTCATGCGCCCGTACGACTTACCATCTCCATGAATGGTGTATTTAATTTCAAATCTCCAAATGTTATGCACTATTATAAATACATATATATACTATATATATATATGATATATATGATATCTAAAACATAAATATCATTTTTGAGATAATGGAATTTTGACCCAATAGAAAATTTTTAATTAGAAGAAGTTCATTTTTGACTCAACTACTAAATATCAACAAAACAACCGATTTTAACTCAAATAATTATGTATTGTTTATAATATGGTAATAATTAATATTAATGGAATATTATAATTTTATATGGCTTTTAAGCCAGAATACATTAACTTATGTTTATTATTTAGGAATAACAACGAACTTACCTATCAATTTAGACTCATGGAAAGGGACATCGTCGTAACTACCTTTCATTGAGGCAATTTTTTATTTATACACAAAATTATTTTATACGAAGTATAAACCCCTTTTAATTTTTATTTCATTCATAGGGAATCATATTACTATGTATTGTTTTTTGAAATGAAAAAGGAATGTTTTTTAACGTATTTGGTAACAACGACCTTTTGGTCGCCGTGAGTATTATTTGATATTTAGCTTCCATAATAAGATGTAGTGTTTTTAAAAGGATAATAAATACTGTATTCCATTTTTTCGTGTTTTGGTATTGAAAATGGTTTTGAAAAAGCATTTATTTTTTCAATATCATGAAATGTTATATTTTGTTAGCAAAGAGGAAATGTTTTTCATTCCATTATGCTTGTTCAATAGATAATGATAATTTAAAGCATATTAATAAATTTTTTTCGAATACTGGTTGTTCAATGATAAAAGCTAGGGCGGGTGAGTCCGAGAGAGATCTCAAATGCTTTATCTAACATGATGGTGGTAAATGTTATTGTTTCTCCTAAGATATTTATAGAATATTCCACGATGGGTAGTCCTCACGTAAGTCCCAATATAGTGGTGAAAGATACATTGAATGTATGTTATGGATTCTATAAGTTAAGATTATGATTTATGATTATATGTGTTATTCATACATCTTATGATTTTATGGGGTATGATAAATATCATATTTTTTATGATTGAAATGTATGATCACATTGATTTGTATGTACTAATGGGATAATTTTTTGTTTCTTTATTTTATAACCCTTAATGATCTTTTTATCCACATCCCAATTTTTTGAAATGTTTTTCACAAGGTATAAGGATGGTAATATAATGGAAAAATTCAAGACGACTTATATCCAGAAAATAATTATTTTTTTCATTGAAGTGAATTTATTTCATGAAAAATATGGATACAGAGCAGAAGAGTATACAATTTATAATCAATTTTTTATGTATATGTTATGATCTAATTTTTTAAATCTCTAAACCTGAAAATATCCTCAATGTAAATTATTAAATTAATTAAATAATTAATTAATATTTATGATTGTGGTCATATAGTTGGTACCATATATCGGTTTAAAAAGCTATAGAAGTTATGATATTGTTAAATAAATATCTATAAATTATTTTCACTTTATTTTAATAATTAAATGATATATTAAATAAATATTACCATGTTTCTTTGCCATAGATATTTCTATGTTCATAATGGTTTCATAAAAAAACACAATAGTGATACTATGATGGGACGACATCAATAGTAAAACATCCATCCAAATAAGAAACTGGATATGGTCGGAATTGGAATTGAACAGTTTGTTATAGAGATGGAATATTTAATTGATTCTATGAATAATATTGGTATCCATGTAAGAGATCAGACAGATAAACCACTGAGGAACATGTCAGTAGCGGGGAATTTCATGAGGCACCATCCCCCATCATTCAAGGGATCATCTGACCATGTGGAAGCTGATGGTTCGATTAAAGCACTGGAAAATATTTTTAGTGTCATGGGGTGATAAAAAATCAAATGTATATTCATGTTATTTTCCATTTTGAAGGTGAATCCGATCAGTGGTGGTCGATGGTTAAAAATATCTTGGATAGTGAGGATATTGATTCCTTGGATTTGGATGAATTCAGTGGTATGTTTCATATGAAATGTTTTTTTATATTGGTTAGAGGTAGAATGGAAAACAATCTCTTGTAATTGTGGTAGGAGGATGACTCAGTTTCTTCTAATGAAAAAAAATTCACTCGACTGGGAAGGTATGCTGCAAATTTTATATGATATCATGGTTCAAAATTAAATAAATTTTACTCAGTATTAAAGAGAAATTATATAAGGGAATTTGATTCCATGAGTTTAAATTTTATGAAATACTTGTTTGATGTGCAGAGAAGGTGGAAATTGACTTTGCTGATGATCATGTTTTATTTGAAAAATAATAAAATAAGAGGTTAAGTATAAGGACCCGACCATAAACATTAAATAATCATGAATTAAATTAATAATTCACATTGAGAATCTTTTCAGGTTTAGAGTTTTAGAGAATTAGGTCATAACTATTACATAACAACTTGAATATTACAAGTAGACACTACTACTCAATATCCATTTTTTCTTAAAATAAAAACTCTAAAAAATAAACATGTCTAGTTCCATGTTTTAGACAACATGACTTTTCCTTGATCCCATCCTTAAACCTATTCATCTTTATGTCATGTGGAAAACATTCCAAAACATTGGATGAGCATAAAAATCTCATTAAGGATTAAAAATAATGAAGGAAAACATTATCCCAACAATAAATAAAAATCAATGAAACCATACTTTTCAATCATAACATTCCTTATCAGATCATAACATTTATGAATAACACACACAAATCATAAATCATAAAGTTTTTCTTATAGAATCCATAACGAACTTGAATTTTAGCTATGATAGATACATAGGGAGTTAAACATGGAATACCCATCACAGTATATTCCCTAAATCTCTTTGAAGAAACCTCACGTTTACCTCCATCACGTTAGCCAATGCATTGGAGAGCTATCTCGGGCTCACCCGCCCTAGGTTTATCAGGGAACCACCCATATACATAAGCAATGGCCAATAAACATAACATGGTCATATCATATAGAACATGCATAAATGAATGATAACATTTCCACATTCCACTATATCATATCAAGATATTGAAATAAACAATGCATTATCAAATCATTTTCAAAACCATTTAAAAAGATATTTTTTAATCAAAGTGTCCCATACAACATTTATTATTTTAAATGAATTATCATTTTAAAACATTAATGTCCATAAAAATAAATCCTAAAACCCGTTTTGAAAAAATGGACATTAATGAGAAATATTTATAAGAACAAATCTTTAAAACATTTGAAATGATATTTTAGTTAAAGAGTTTTTTAACAAATAGAGTGACACTTGAATACAAATAATTGAGGAATAAAATTTAATCAGAACTTTATAATATCATGAGAATAAAGGTATTCATGATATAATATGTGAATGTAGAGTATATACACCATATAAGAGTGAATTGGTGCATAACAGTAATGAAGTATCAATGGAAATGTAAATTGAGATGAAATCTCTTATAAAGATTCTATCCTTAAATTAAGGATAAATCAATCACATAATTATGTTTGAAAAATATAAATACACAAAATATAATTCGATATGAAGTGAAAAACAATTATAGTTCATTCACACATATTAATTTGATGACATATTCAATAAGTACAAGTTGAACCCAAAGAATTGAAATTGGGTTAAGAAGTTCCCTTGTAAAAATTTGATAGACTAACGACGTCACATTAAAATTCAGAAAATGATTTGATAAGATAAAAAGGGTATATCATCACTTGGAAATAAATTTTACATCAATGGGGATATAAATAACATATCCCAACATAATAAAATGTAAGTTAAAAGACATAATAAAAAGAAGTCTTTTAGATAGAGGGGGGTAAAAGGTTCCCTTACTGATTTGGTAACGTACAAAACATACGCCACATGAAGAAGGATCATAAAATGAAGATTTAAATACTCATAAATGAAATTATATTACAAAAATACTACAATAATGGGCAGTATATACACCACACAAAAGTAAATAGTGGGAAATATAACATGGATCTCATAGTAATAAAAAGTGAGATGAAAAACTCTTAGTTCATTGCAATCAAATCGAGTCATATGACCAAAAGTTAATGACGACCAAATGAATCACATAATTCCATGAATATAATGATAATCATCATAATATATATCAATTGACGTACACATTACACCACATTCAATAAATAAGTGGAAAACCATGGAAATCTCACAGAATTAAAAGTGAGATAAGAAATCCCTTATGGAAATTCGGCAGCCTAACGGCGCCAGTTAAAACTTCTAAAAATGGATTCATGAGATCAAATAGGGTATCTCATAATATGAACACTAAAATTAAAGTAAGAGGAATATAAAATAACGTCCCCCAACATAAGAAAGAGGTTCTTAAAATAAGTGACATAAAAGAGATTACTTAAAAGAAAAAGAGAGGTAGGATCCCATACCTTGTCTCCGACTTGACTCGATCGATATTTAATATCCTAAATAATAAAACAATGTTAATTTCTACATGATTAAGAACATTTTTCAATACATTATTCCTTTTATATCACTTATTTCCATGTTATAAAAATTATGTAATCATTTAAGTTAATAATGTTCATTTTGTCAATATTTAGTACTTGAGTCAAAAATGGACTTCTTATATTTACATGTTGTTCATGTGGCCAAAGGTTCACTATATCCAGAATTATATTCATGATTTATATATCATATATATCATATATATCTAGTATATAAATATATTTATAATAGTATATAACATTTAGAGGTAAGAAATGAAATGCACCATTCATGGAGACGGTAAGCCGTACGTACACATGAATGCTACTTTCATTTATATTTCTTATTTTAATGGAAATAAAACATATTGATACATAATAATATTACAATTCCACTATAATATCATATATAATATCATTAACTCCAACCATTATACATCCCACATAAGGCATTAACGAATCAAATCACTTTGAAGGGGCGGTAGTCTGCACTTCCTCAAATTAGATTATCATATTTACCTACTATGGAACCTATTAAGGAATAATAGAATTGGGATGTATAGAAGAATTATTAAATCATTAAAATAATATATATCATATATAAATTCAATTCCATCATAATGGGAACCATGAGAGGCGGTAATATGTAATTGAACAATCATCGTTTCATGAGGAGTTATTTTTCCATCCACAGAAACATAATGTTCTTCATCCATTTGATGGAGGTGTGTGTAAGTGTAGTTACAATACTTCTTATAAAAACATACTAGTATATTGAGGATACTGGTGTTGTTTCAAAAGAATGAAATAAAATGATTTTAGAGGTTGGAGGAGTAAAATAAAAGAAAACAATTTAAGAGAAACGGTTACCTTTAATTTGTGTAAATCCCTTTGGTTTGAAACAAAGGACTTCATGAAGTGACTTCTGCCTAAGGTACATATTCTATGAGGAGGATAGTGATGTTTAGAGCTTAATTGTGCAGTGTTTGGATGAGAAAAATGCCTTGAGAGGTGTAAGGAATTGGTTAGAAGTGGCCTCCTTTTATAAGGGGGGGAGGGCTCTTTCGGAAAGTGTGAAACTATTATTTTATTATATAATGATATTCGGTTTCTAATGGTCCAAAAATCATTAAGGTCGAAGTTAATATGACTCATAATCGAAATAAAATCATCCGATAAGAATTGGAATTGTTTTGGATAATATTTTAATCATTATAATCTTTTTTATCTAAATCATTTATTAATGAGGTAAATACTGCATCATTATTTTGTCATAAATAATTTAATTTATATGATGTCTAAAAATTACTAAAAAAATGTCCATGATATAGGAAATCTTTTTATATTTCCAAATAATATTTATATTTGAAATTAAGACCTATATAAAACCATATAAAAACTAATTACTAAAAGAGTTTTGTTAATGTCAATTTTGTCTTTACGTTAAATTAATTAATCTAAATTGTCATTTTCACTCCCAAGTAGATCAATGGGGTCAGAAAATCGACCCAAAGATTCCCATTTCCACTAATGACTCAACCAATTAGGTTTGGACAAGTGTTATGGTAATTTGAAATTATTATAATATTCTTTTAACCTTGAATTATATTGTTTACCTTTAACCGTGGTAAATAAAAGTCAAATGATACTATACACGAAAAATTATTTTCATCTTAATGAACCAAATTTTACTTCTTGATAACAACCATGTATGTTGTATTTATGACATTCAATTCACAGAAGTGGTAAAATTTCTTTTAGATGAAAAATTCTGTTTTTTTAACTACCACTAAGTGGTTTCACTATTCATCAAAAATTGATGTTTTTCAGAAAAATACCAAAAATTCACCCTAAGATATATTTGATATTCCGAATTCAAAAATGATGTCCATTTTTTCAAATTAAAAAAATAGATGTGTAATTAATAAATCTGAAATTTTATTACCATTATCAAAACAAATAGCGTGTTTTTAAGAAACAACAACTATCAAAAGATAGATTTTTGTTTATGTCCAATTTCAAAGTGAAATTAATTCCAATGACGAATATTGGATTAAATGGTAAAAATATATTTTAATTTCACTTTAAAACTAATTAAAAAGATAATATAACCTTATAATTAAATTATATTAAAAGGCACTTATGAATTAAAATCCAATATTTTTCACTATTCATTAAAAAATGAACTTTATCAGAAAAATACCAAATAATTGGCCAAAGTAAATTTTGATGTCCCCATTCTAAAGAAGGATTTTTATGTCAATTAGAATGTATTAGAGTGACCAAAACTATATTTAATGAGGGTTCTCTATTAAAAGGCGTTAAATTGACCATTTAATGTAAATTAATCTTATAATTAGATTCATTTACATTTTAAGCCTCTGACTTTTATTAGATAAATGTAATTACATTTAACAAACATGTATAATCATATTTTAGTTAGTTTTGTTAATTAATTCCAATTAAATAGCTAGGAGTTAACTACCATTTAAAATAATAATATTATATTATTAGTGTGCAACGTAAGATTTCAAAGAAATTCATTTTTGCGTATCGGGTATGATATCAAGCATAGAAACCCATTTAAAGTAAAATTAATATTTAATTAAAAAATATTAACAAATATGAAATATTTATTATTCTTTATTTACATGGGATGTTACATTAAGGAGCTATAAAAATGGGATGAACTCTTTAAAAAAAGTCTGATGGAATGAATCTGTAGTTTAAAATTTCTGAAAATTATGGAAAAAGCCACAATGGGGAATGACTTTTGAATTTACGTAAGTTCTAATGATGTGGAAAAATGGACATAAGGCACGTAATTGTACTAAAAAATATTAGAATAATGGAATGAAGAAATCTAATTTACTATCAGTGAAATGTTTTATGTGCAATGAAATGGGTCATTTTGAAAATGAGTGTCCAACGAAAAACTCAAATGACGGAACACAATCGGTATACAAGTAGGAATGGGTGGTGATATCCTTTGAAACTACTTCCGCAGTTGTTGGGCCATAAAATGAAGTAGTATTATTTACATAGTATGTTTATTCAGATTATTCCAATGTGTTGTTTGATTCAGGTTCTACACATTCATTCATTTTTGAAGAATTTTATAGTAAATTGGGAATGCCTTCTCATGATTTGAATCCTGAAAATGTGGTAAAAACCCCTGGAATAAATGTTGAGACAAAACAATATTATAAGATCCATCATGTACTTATGTTCATAAAGAATATACCTACAAATCATATTGATTTTCCTGTAGTAAAGTTTGATGTTATTTTGCGTATGGATTGGATTTCCATTAATCACGATAAGATTGAATATATAGAAAAATATGTTTGTTATATAAAATAATTTCAATTTGTGTACAATAATTAACCCTTACATTTGATAAATTACCATAAATCTAAGAAACTAGTAAAAGATGGAAATGAATGTTACCTTTTAGTTATTTTTGAAAAAAAGTGACTATTCTGATTATTGATGTGCTAGTGATAAATGTGTATCTTAACGTTTATTATGATGTGTTTCCATGTATAATAAATGATTGGTATGTTGAATTCACTTTTGAATTAATTCGTAGTGCATAGCCAATTTCAAAACCCCCATATAAAAAGCCTCAAATTTTAATTTTTTAGTTAAATAAGCAATTTCAAGAGTTATTAGAGAAATGTTTCATTCCACCAACCACATTAGCATGGGGTGAAAATGTCATGATTGTTAAAAATAATGTTTGTTCATTGAGATTATTCATTGATTATGGGATCTTCAATAACATAACTATTATGAAAATTATCCTTTTCCTCATATATGTCATTTGATTAATCATCTCTAGGGAGATTAGTATTTTTCAATGATTTGCTTGAGGTTGTGGTACCATCAGTTGAAAGTGAAATAAGAAGACATTATGATTACTGTGTTTTATACTAGATATGGGCGTTATTAATTTTTAGTTATACCTTTTGTGTTAAACACTGAAATTGTTTTATTCATGGATGTTATGAATTGAATTTTTTGTGAGTGATTTGATATTTTTTGGGTTGTATTTATAGATGATATATTTGTATATTCGAAAATTAAAGAGGAACATGAATATAATTTATGGTTTTTCTTGGAAACCTTACAGAAAATAAAATTAGTTCAGAAATTCAAAATGTGTGAGATTTTGTTGGAGAAAATTTCAGTATTTTTTAATATTATTTCTAAATATGGATTAACTATTGAACCTTATAAAATTTTTTTTGTAGAAGACTGGAAAATACAAACCAATATGACAAAGATCTATATTTTTATTAGATTGGAAGGTTATTAACAAAATGTTTGGAAAAATTATCTATCCCATAGACTGACTAAACACAAAAAGGTGTTAAAATTATCTAGAATAATGAATGTGATGATTTTTTTCAGGAATTGAAATATTTATTGGTGAATGATGTAGTTTTTTCCATACCTTCCATAATTGTGGAAATTTTTATCTATAGGGATTCTTTGATGAATGGACATCGTTGTTTCCTAATGTAGAATGATCATGTAATTTCTTATGCTACACTTGAGTTGAAAAATCATTAGATAAATTACCCAACAAAATATTTGTAATTAGCAGGTGTATTTTTTTGATTTATAAATTATAAGGCATCATCTTTATGGAATTATGTGTGAAATATATACTGATCACAAAATTTTGAAGTATATATTCACTCAGAAAGAATTAATCAATTGACATTGGAGATAGCTAGAATAAATCAAATATTATGATGGCACAATCCATTACCTTCAAGGAAAATAAAATAATGTGGATTCCAATTTTAGTCGAAAGGGTAATGATACATTAACCACGCTACATTTGGAATGAGATATTTTTGGTTTTTTATTTGATTAATTTTGGACTAGAAGTTGTTCGTGAAGTTAATTCTTCTATTTTGTTTCTGGTAGCAGTGAAATAATCTATATTAGACAAAATTAAGAAAGCGTAGAATGAATCCATTGAGTTATAGAAAATGGTAAAATTGGTTCGGAATTGTATGTTACCCTAATATATCATTGATAAAGATTGTGTTTTGAGGATTGGAAGGAGGTTATGTGTGCCTTGTGATTCACAGTTGAAGAATGTGTTTTTATGTAAAGCTCATAGTTATCCATTTTCAGTTCATTCCGACAGTACTAAAATGTACAGAGATCTTCAAGAGTATTACTGGTGGAATGGAATGAAAACATATATTTTTTATTTTACTGTGAGGTTTTTAACTTGTCAATAGGTTAAAGAAAAACATAATTTACCAAAAGGGACGTTTCAGTATTTACCAATTCTAGAGTGAAAATGGGGAAATGTGTCCATGGATATCATTGGGGGATTACCAATCACTTCCTAAGGTAACAATTAAACATGGGTAATTTTTTATCGATTGAATAAATATTCTCCTTTTTTCCAATTCAAGACGCTCAATCTCTTGATAAACATTCTTGATTATATGTTAATGTGATAGTCAGGTTTCATTGAGTTCCCGTCTCCATTATATCTGATCGTGAACCTAGGTTCAAATCTGTTATTTGAAAGAACGTTCATAATTTGTTTGGAACTGAATTAAATTTTATTACAGATCTTCATCTGCAATAAGATGGGAAGTCCGAACGAACAATTCGGACCATATATGTTATGATATGTGTTTGTTAAATGGATTACTAGGGATGCTGTAACCCATATCATTTTTTGGATGAGTTTTCTTATAATAACATTTTTTCAATCCAGTATATAAATGGTACCATTTGAATCATCATATGGAAAGCGGTGTCGAACTCCATCTATTTGGGATGAAATAGTTGAAAAGAAGAATATGTGTAATACCCGAGACTTTTATATGAAATATTTTGTTTTTATGTTATATAAATCATCAAAGAAATATTTTACTACACAAAACACTATCTTGGCTTTCTTTACATGCAATCGCGACCTTCCTCGATAGCCTGCGTCGTACGCAATACCGAGTTTCACTAAAAAATGATATGTTATTAAAATATTATTAAAACAAGCCGTTATGAATAGTAATAACCACTTTTTGAAATTTTATAATTTTTATTTTTCAAAATTGACTTCATTTTTGGATTCGGAATGTCGAAATTAGCCTAGGGTGAAATTTTGGTATATTTCTGAAAACTATCAATTTTTTATGAATAGTGAAACCACTAAGTGGTAGTTAAAAAAACTGAATTTTTCATAAAACATAATTTTACCGCTTCTGTGAGTGGAATATCGAAAATCCGAGAGACACGGTTAATATCAAGGACTAAAATGTGGTTCAATTAGATGAAAATAATTTTTTGTGAATAGTAACTTTTTTCTTTTATTTACCACAGTTAAAAGTAAATAGGGTAATTAAGGGTAAAAATGATATTATTATTACCCTAAAACATGTCCTAAATCTATTGGACAAATGTAAATCGACCAAAAACAACCTTAGGAATAAAATATTACCATTTAGGCCCACTTGGATTAGATTAGGACATTTATTATTAATTTATTTAAAGAATGTTTAAATAGTTAAAATCAAAGTTTAATAAGTAAATCATTTTTAATATGTGGTTATACATAAGATAAATTCTACTATAAATATTCATTAGAAATCTAACAATATTTCCTACATAATGGTATTTTATTTGTAATTTTTAGACATTAAATAATTTAATTTATTTATGACACAACGATGATACAGTAATTATCATATTAATGAAATATTGACATAATTGATGTTATAAATACCCAAATAAATGTAATTTTAGACTTTTTATGAATTACACTAATTTTAATGGTTAATATGACATGTTAATATTTATTTAATTAACTTGGTTCGAACTAATCATTTTGTTATGATTTTCACAAAAATCAATTACTAAATAGTGTCAAAATTGACATAAAATAGTTTTTAAAACAAATATTTTATTATTAATTGTTATTTTATTCCTAAAAATATAAGGTTGGGAAAAATGATTTAGATAAGGTTATATATGTTAATAATAAACAAATTGGGGTTCGTTTGGCTTGATATAGTATGTTTATTAACCTTATAGTATAAGAAAACAAGAAGACACGGTAAAAGTTAAATTATCTAACATAAAGTTAAATCTAAATGATAAGGTTATAATTGATACCTAATCTTGTCTAAATTCTATTGGATGAGAGTATTTCGACCCATACCCACATTATATTATAAATATATCAATTTAGAGCTATTAAAAACCGAATTTGTCTTTATAATAAAATAATATTTTTAGTTATTCCAAAGGTGCCCCTCTCCTCCCTTATAAAAGGGCACCTCCTCCTCCTCTTCCTCACAGCACTTTGTGCCTTCAAGCTCGGCCAAACCCTGCCAATTTCTTCTCTACACTTCCCTAGAAACATCCTAGAGGTTCTGGTCTTCTTAAAAGACCTATTTTAGTGCCCTAAAAGGAGGTCTCAAAGAAACACTTCAAAGAAGTGGTGATGTCTGTTACCGCTTCTTTCATATTTATTTCTTCTTCCACTTCTTCTTCTTTAGTTGTTTCATGATTATGTAATAACATCAGTATCACTCACATACTGATATGTTATTATAAGTATGAAACAACCCTATTTCACCATCTATCCATCTTACGGAAAAAAAAATCACCGCGCGTGCGTACGTACAGAATACCGTCTCCACGCCGTGGTGTAATCTATTTTCCACCACCACCTTACTTGGATGGGTATAATGGTGTAAATAATGACTATATATGACTATTATAAAGTTATAATTATTCTGAAATATTATACATACACTCCAATACAATTCCATGATCATAGGAATGATATCATCACTCGCGCGTACGTACGGAATACCGTCTCCACGATGTGATGCGACTCGTTCTACATGATCTTCATTTCATAATGATTATATAAATGAAATGAATGAATGAATATGATATATATTACACTAATACCATTCTGTAAATGAGGTATATATAACCTAAACAGAAGAATAAAAATTTATTCGACAAAACACACATAAGAACAAAAAGTTATAAACACCTGAATAACAAGTAGCAATGAAATATTACTACTATGAAGCTTAGAATATGACCATATATGATATCATAAAAATAAGTATGATTCTGTAATAAGTCAATAACATTATTTAAATCATTATATAGGAGGTTAAGACACGTACAATGCATATCGGACCTAAGGTAAGGGAAATATCACAATCTCATTTTTATCCGAGATTGTTTATACTTTGGTATTAACTGGGGTGTATTTTATCATCCACATCCATGTTTCCTCAATATGTAATGTTATTTCCATCCACCTAGAATTGTTTAAATCGAAATTTACCCTTCGGTGAGTTTTTAGTAAAAGATATGAAAGGAATATTTTTTCATTTTTCGTACGAGGTACTTTTTGACTTTTCCGACAAAAGTACGAGAAGAATGTTTTTATCTTATACGGCATGAATGGATTTTTAAAAAATTATTTCCAAGAATCTTCCTTTACAATTTTTCAAGTTTATTTTTAATCAACTTATTTTAGTTTAAAATTGTATGACATGTTAAGAAAGAAAAATGTTTTTGAAGTAGAATGGATATTTTCCTCAAGAATGGAGTTCAGGTGTTTTATCAAAATTATCTTCCATATAAGATAATAAAAGGTTATGTTTTTATCCCTATTATTACATTGATTTGATTATTTTGTGATGGAATTATTTTTATGAATTCCTTTATCTTATTTGAATTGTTTTATGATGTCATGATGTTTAAGATTCCCATTTTTATTACATGGGTTATGAAATGATGTATGATTTATGATTTTGTGACACAAATAAGAATGTTATCATTATGAGATGGGTGGGACCTATATCTCCCTCCAATGCATTGGGTAAAGATATTATATTTCATTATATAGACATGGCTAGAATGGTTGGTTATACCGGTTCAGTGGAATAGGACTGAAACGAGGAACAGACTCGGTTCAGAAAGGGACTTTGTCCACTAAGATAGTCTTGGAAATGAGTCTTGACTAATAAGAAAGGGTTCTCTATTATTATGTGTGTATGCCACAAAGTTTCATGTTTAATGTTATGATTATTGAGATTGCATTTCACTACTATGATTTATCCCATGTTATGACATTATGCTCTCTTTTGCAGGTTAAGATTTCCAAAAGTTATGTTCTTATGAATATGATGTGATTGATATTTATTTTGTTACCCTTATTGAGCATTTGAGCTCACCCATTTTTATGTTTTATTTCCCCAGGTTAGGAATAAGGTTATTAAGTAATATATTCCAAAAGGGACTATAGATATGATGAAATAAATGGGAGACAGTCTAGACGCTTTATGAACCAGTTGTTTATGTTTCCCAGTTTCTAAAGACACTATAACTATATGGTCCTTTCGTGGTTTTGTTATATGTTGTAATACGTATGCTTCAATTTTGAATTATTAACAATGTATGTAAAGTATGGGTCGTTATAGTTGGTATCATAGGAAAGGTATAGTCATCCTTTGGAAACTAGGATGCGAAAGCCTTAGTAAGAACCCTAAGGATAAGTCTAAGCATAGAACAAAATCATTGTGTTTTAGAAATGGCAATGAATAACCTAGGATAAGACCTTAAGTGTGAAATTTTATTCTTGATTATGTGGTTTTCCTATTATAATTAGTGTTGCTCACACTATTCTTCTTGGTTTTAGTCAATGGCCGGAACCCGAAGGAACCGTGATAATGTGGAATGCGACGGGCAATGCAATGATTTTCCCCCGGAGAAACCAAACGTTATGGGAGCCAGAATGCAAAATCTTGTAGCCATGCTCACACAACTTTCTCAAGCTATGTATCATGAAGGTCATCCAAATGAGCAAAGGAAGGAGCAACATTCTGTTGAATCCTTCATGAGACATCGTCCACCATCATTCAGTGGGTATACTAATCCATTAGTTGCTGAACAATGGATTATTACTACTGAAAAGATATTTTCAGTTCTTCAATGTTCTGAGCATGATAAAGTCATATTAGCCGTGTATCGTTTGGAAGGTGATGCTGATCAATGGTGAAATCTTATTAAGAATATGAGGAAAAGGGATGAAATTGAGTCCATGGAATGGGACGAGTTCAAGAACTTATTTTTCAATAAGTACATCCCTCGTATTCTCTGAACAAAGATGGAGAAAGAGTTTCTGGAACTTAAGCAAAAGGATGATGAATCTGTTGGTACTTATGAAGAAAATTTTACAAGACATGCAAGGTACGCCTCTCGTATTATTATCCAACCTGAGAGTAAGATAGATCGATTAATAGTGGCTTAAAACCAAGTCTTCGAAGGGCCTTAGCCATAAGGGACTTCAATAGCTACGAGGAAATCGTTCGATGTGCTCTCAAATTTGAGATGGATATTGGAGTAACCCATAAGTCATATGGGTTTGATAAGAAGAGTAAAATGGAATTCAAAGGAAAATCTAAAGAGCACATTGAAAATAAGATAAGCTTTCTCTTATTCTAAAAGTGTGAAAAGAAACATGGAGGGAGTTTTCTTAAGGGGACAAGTAAATGTTTCAAATGTGGAAAGGACGGTCATCGGGCATTTGAATGCCGCGATGATGGGAAGAAAATGTCTAGTGATGCAAAAAAAGGAAGGGATACACAGAATGAACCTACTACACTTCAATGCTTCAAGTGCAAGGAGATGGGACATTATTCCAATAAATTCCCTAATCCAAGGGTTGATGATGATGGTCGACGTCAACAAATTCTTAAGGCTAAAGACAAAGTAAAGTCACATGCAATTTCTACCAACGATGTGGAGTACGATAACGATGTGGTGAAAGGTAAACTTACCATCCACTCTAAATTAGAAAATGTTTAATTTGATTCTGGATCCAACCACTCTTTTATTTATGAAGAATTTTCTAAGGGTATCACCGTATAACCTAAACAATTAGATGTCGAGTTAGCTGTGACAACACCTAATGGCACAATAGTCGCATCAAAAGTTTATAATTCTTCTGCAATTGAAGTTTGTGGGAAAGTGCTTCCTACAAATCTTGTGATCTTTTCTATAGTGGAATTTGATGTGATTCTTGGCATGGATTGGCTTTCTCTACATGGAGCTCATATTAATTGCCAAAGAAGGGAAGTCACATTTCATATTCCAGATCAATCTATGATCGTCTATCGATGCAAGGATGAACATTACCTTCCAGTGGAAATTTCTTCCATTTTATGGGTCTTGATTCCACTAAATGAAGGTTATTAATCTCAAATGGTTGGTTAGAAACTCACGATTATGAATATGCCCATTGTACGGGAGTTTGATGATGTCTTTCCCGGGGAATTACCGGGTCTTCCACCAAATCGTGAAGTTGTGTTTTCAATAGAACTCGTACCGGGTGCTTTGACTATTTCAAAGACACCATATAGAATGGCCCCAATTGAGTTGCAGGAATTGAAGAACCAACTCCAAGATAATCTTGATAAGGTATTCATACGCCCTAGTGTGTCACATTGGGAAGCACATGTTCTATTTTTTAAGAAGAGAGATGGATCAATGAGTCTCTGCATTGATTATCGAGAACACAGCAAGATCACTATCAAGAACAAATATCCTCTCCCACGCATTGATGACTTATTTGACCAACTATGCGGCGCTCAATACTTTTCCAAGATTGATCTTCGTTCAGGGTATCATCAATTAAGGGTCAAAATGGAGGATATACCAAAGACGGATTTCCGTACAAGGTTTGGACACTATGAATTTATAGTGATGCCATTTGGTATTACTAATGCTCCTGCTATCTTCATGGATCTGATGAATAGAGTCTTTAGAGACTATCTAGATCAATTTGTGGTAGTCTTTATAGACGATATTCTTGTCTATTCAAAGAGAAAGGAAGAACATGAAGATCAATTGAGAATAATATTGAAGACCCTGAGAAAGGAGATGCTTTATGCCAAATTTACCAAGTGTGAATTTTGGCTTCAAAAAGTTTCATTTTTAGGTCACATAATCTAAAAAGAGGGGATATCTGTGGATCCAGCAAAAACAGAGGCTATCAAAAGATGGTTGAGACAAACAACAGTAACTGAGATCCGATGTTTTCTTGTTTTGGATGGATATTATCGATGTTTTGTGAATGATTTTTCACGATTATCTAATCCACTCACCAAGTTGACTCGGAAAGGAGTTAAGTTTGTCTGGAAGGAAGAATGTGAAGAGAATTTCAATGAATTGAAAAGAAGGTTATCTAGTGCACCTGTGCTCACACTGCCTTGTAGTGGAGAAAGGTTTGTGATCTACAGCGATGCATCCAAGAAGGGATTGGGGTGTGTTATTATAAAAATGATATGGTGATAGCTTATGCCTCACGACAGTTGAAAATCCATGAGAAAAATTACCCAACACATGATTTGGAGTTAGCTGCGGTAATCTTTGGATTAAAGATTTGGAGGCATTATCTTTATGGAGAAAGTTGTGACATTTATAATGATCATAAAAGTTTAAAGTATATTTTCACCCAAAAGGAGATGAATATGCGTCAAAGAAGATGGTTGGAGCTGATTAAGGATCATGAATGCTCAATCAATTACCACCCTGGGAAAGAAAACAAGGTGGCAGATGCATTAAGTCGACAAGACCATGCTAGTTTTTCCATGATGAGGATCACAAATGATCCAATATTTATGGATTTACAAAGGATTGATCTTGGAATTATAATAAAAGGGTAAAAATTGTATCTTTCTCAAATAAATGTTCAACCATCTATACATGTGAAGATTAAAGAGGCATAGAAAGAAGATGTCGAGTTACAAAAGTAGTTGAGAAATGTTCCTGAATTCAACCTTGATTGTGATGGGATAATAATGTTCAGGAATCGGGTTTGTGTTCCTCCCATCCTCGAATTAAAGAAGAGTTGATGGATGAGGCTCATAGTTCTTCATTTTCTATTCATCCTGGAAGCACGAAGATGTATAGGGACCTAAAATAGTACTTCTGGTGGGATGGCATGAAAAGAGATGTTGCTGAATATGTCTCTCGATGCTTGGTTTGACAGCAAGTTAAAGCTGAGAAACAAAAGTATAAGGGGATGTTACAACCATTAACCATACGCAAATAGAAATGGGGAAACATCTCTATGGACTTTGTCACAGGACTTCCTAAAACATCCAAAGGCAATAATGCTATCTGGGTCATAGTTGATCGTCTTACAATGTCTTCACACTTAATTGCTATTAGATAGGATTTCTCTCTGGATCATCATACCAGGATATATGTAAAGGATGTGGTAAGATTTCATGGAGTACCACTTTCTATTATATCTGATCGGGATCCGAGATTTACATCAAAGTTCTGGCGAAGTCTTCAGCATACTCTAGATACATAGTTGAGTTTCAGCACTGCTTATCATCCTCAGACAGACGGTCAGTCTGAGAGAACAATTCAAACTCTAGAATATAGGTTGAGAGCTTTCTCTATGGATTTCAATGGTGGTTGGGATAAACACCTACCATTGGGGGAATTTTCTTATAATAATATCTTTCACTCTAGTATTCAGATGGATCCTTATGAAGCTCCCTATGGAAAGAAATCCAGGACTCCAACTTGCTGGGATGAAGTTGGGGAAAGAAAGCTATTAGGACCTGATCTGGTTTATGAAATGGCAGAAAAGGTCAGATCTATTCAACAACACATAAGAGCAGCTCAGAGTCGACAGAAAAGTTATGCTGACAACCGAAGAAAAGACCTAGATTTTGAAGTGGGTGATATAGTGTTCTTACGAATATCTCCCTGGAAGAGGGTCCTGAGATTTGGAAAGAAGGGGAAGTTGAGCCCTAGATATATCGGTCCTTTCAAAATACTGGACCGTGTTGGGAAGGTAGCTTACCGATTGGCGCTTCCACCAAATCTCTCTCAATTTCACGATGTGTTCCATGTATCTCTCCTGAGAAAGTACATACCTGATCCTTCACATGTACTTAGCTCATAAGTTGTACCACTGGAGCAAGATCTTTCTTATGAAGAACAACGATAGAGATTCTGGATCGTAGCGAAAAAGTCCTACGAAACAAGACCACTCGATTAGTGAAAGTTTTATGGAGGAACCACCAATTAGAAGAAGCTACATGGGAGCATGAGGATATGATGAGGGAGAGGTATCCTCATCTTTTTGTTACAAAGTGATGAATTTTGAGGGTGAAATTAATTTTAAGGAGTGTAGAATGTAACACCCGAGACTTTTATGTGAAATATTTTGGTTTTATGTTATATAAATCATTAAAGGAATCTTTTACTACACACACCACTATCTTGGCTTTCATTACACGCAATCACGACCTTCCTCGATAGCCTGCGTCGTACGCAATATCGAGTTTCACTAAACAACAATATGTTAATAAAATATTATTAAAACTACCCATTATGAATAGTAATAAACACTTTTTGAAATTTTATAATTTTTATTTTTCAAAATGGACTTCATTTTTGGATTCGGAATGTCAAAATTAGCCACAGGTGAAATTTTGGTATTTTTTTGAAAACTTTCAATTTTTGATGAATAGTGAAACCACTAAGTGGTAGTTAAAAAACTGAATTTTTCATAAAACATAATTTTTCCGCTTCTGTGAGTGGAATTTCGAGAATCCGAGAGACACGGTTAATTACAAGGACTAAAATGTGGTTCAATGGGATGAAAATATTTTTTGGTGAATAGTAACTTTTTTACTTTTATTTACCACAGTTAAAAGTAAATAGGGTAATTAAGTGTAAAAATGATATTATTATTACCCTAACACATGTACTAATTCTATTGGACAAGTGTAATTCGACCAAAAACAACCTTAGGAATAAAATATGACCATTTAGGCCCACATGGATTAGATTAGGACATTTATTATTAATTTATTTAATGAAGGGTTAAATAGTTAAAATCAAAGTTTAATAAGTAAATGATTTTTAATATGGGGTTATACATAAGATAAATTCAACTATAAATATTCATTATAAAGATAAAAATAGTTCCAACATAATGGTATTTTATTTGTAATTTTTAGACATTAAATAATTTAATTTATTTATGACACAACGATGATGGAGTAATTATCTTAATAATGAAATATTGACATAATTGATGTTATAAATACCCAAATAAATGTAATTTGAGACTTTTTATGAATTAAACTAATTTTCTAGGTTAATGTGACATGTTGGTATAGATTTAATTAACTTGGTTCGAACTGATCATTCTGTTATGATTTTCACAAAAAATCAATTACTAAATAGTGTCAAAATTGACATAAAATAGTTTTTAAAACAAATATTATATTATTAATTGTTATTTTATTCCTAAAAATATATGGTTCGGCAAAATGACATAGATAAGGTTATATATATTAATAATAAACAACATGGGATTCTTTTGGCTTGATATAGTATGTTTATTAGCCTTATAGTATAAGAAAACAAGAAGACACGGTAAAAGGTAAATTATCTAACTTAAAGTTAAATCTAAATGATAGGGTTAAACATGATGCATAAACTTGTCTAAATTCTATTGGATGAGAGTATTTCGACCACTACCCACCTTATCTTCTAAATATATCAATTTGGAGCTATTAAAAACCGAATTTGACTTTATAATAAAATAATATTTTTAGTTATTCCAAAGGTGCCCCTCTCCTCCCTTATAAAAGGGCACCTCCTCCCCCTCTTCCTCGCACCACTTTGAGCCTTCAAGCTCGACCAACCCCTGCCAATTTCTTCTCTCCACTTCCCTAGAAACATCCAAGAGGTTCTGGTATTCTTCAAATACCTATTTTAGTGCCTTAAAGGGCGGTCTCAATGAAGCACTTCAAAGAAGAGGTAATGTCCGTTACCAATTCGCTCATCTTTATTTCTTATTCCACTTATTCATCTTTAGTTGTTTCATTATGAAGTAATAACATAAGTGTCACTAAGATACTGATATGTCATTATATGTATGAAACAACCCTATTTCACCATCTATCCATCCTACGGAAAAAGAAATCACCGCGCGTGCGTACGTACGGAATACCGTCTCCATGCCGTGGTGTATTCTATTTTCCACCACCACCTGACTTGGATAGGTATAATGGTGTAAATAATGACTATATATTACTATTATAAAGTTATAATTATTCTGAAATAGTATACATACACTCCAAAACAATTCCATGAACATAGGAATGATATCATCACTCGTGCGTACGTACGGAATACCGTCTCCACGATGTGATGCGACTCGTTCTACATGATCTTCATTTCATAATGATTATATAAATGAATTGAATGAATTAATATGATATATATTACACTAATACCATTATTTAAATGAGGTATGTATAACCTAAAGAGAAGAATAAGAATTTATTCAACAAAATACGCATAAGAACAAAAAGTTATAAACACCCGAATAACAAGTAGCAATGAAATATTACTACTATGAAGCTGATAATATGACCATATATGATATCATAAAAATACATATGATTCTGTAATAAGTCAATAACATTATTTTAATCATTATACAAGAGGTTCGGACACATACAAAGAATATCGGACCTAAGGTAAGGGAAATATCACAATCTCATTTTTATCCGAGATTGGTTATACTTTCGTATTTACTGGGGTGTATTTTATCATCCACATCCAGGTTTTCCTCAATATGTAATGTTATTTACATCAACCTACAATTTTTTAAATCCTAATTTACCCTTCGGTGAGTTTTTAGTAAAATATATGAAAGGAATATTTTGTCATTTTTCGTACGAGGTACTTTTTGACTTTTCTGACAAAAGTACAAGAAGAATGTTATTAACTTATACGACATGAATGGATTTTTAAAAAATTATTTCCAAGATGCTTCCTTTACAAGTTTTCATGTTTATTTTTAATCAACTTTTTTTAGTATAAAATAGTATGACATGTTAATAAAGGAAACAAAATTTTGAAGTAGAAAGGATATTTTCCTCAAGAATGGAGTTCAAGTGTTTTATCAAAATTATCTTTCATCTATGAAAATAAAGGGTTCTATTTTTATCCCAATTATTACAATGATTTTATTATGTTGTGATGGAATTATTTTTATGAGTTCCTTTATCTTATATGAATTTTTTTATGATGTCATGATGTTTAAGATTCCCATTTTTATTACATGGGTTATGCAATGATGTATGATTTATGATTTTATGGCACACATAAGAATGGTATCATTATGATATGGGTGGGAACCATATCTCCCTCCAATGCATTGGATTAAGATTTTATATCTCTCGATAAAGACATGGCTGGAACGGTAGGTTATAGCGGTTCAGTGAAACAGGACTGAAACGAGGAACGAACTCGGTTCAGAAAGGGACTTTGTCCACTAAGATAGTCTTGAAAATGAGTTTTGACTAAAAATAAATGATTCTCTATGATTATGTGTGTGTGCCAAAAAGATTCATGTTTTATGTTATGATTATTGGGATTCCATTTCACTACTATGATTTATCCCATGTTATGAAATTATGCTCTCTTTTGCAGGTTAAGATTTCCAAAAGTTATGTTCTTATGAATGTGATGTGGTTGATATTTCTTTTGTTACCCTTATTGAGAATTTGAGCTCACCCATTTGTATGTTTTCTTTCCCAAGGTCAGGAAGAAGGTTATGAAGTAAGATATTCCAAAAGGGACTATATATGATGAAATAAATGGAAGACAGTCTAGACGCTTTATGAACCAGTTGTTTATGTTTCCCAGTTTCTAAAGACACTATACCTATACGGTCCTTTCGTGGTTTTGTTATATGTTGTAATAAGTATTCTTCAATTTTGAAGTATTACCAATGTATGTAAAGTATGGGTCGTTATATTATGGGACCATAATTGGTAAAAGGAATTTCCAAAAATGTTCTCTTCATTCAAAATCACATGAGAACAACTCAGAGCTGGCAGAAAAAGTTATGCAGATATATAGGGGAAGGATTTTTCTTTCTAGGTAGGTGATGATCTCTCTCATGGTTTCTCTATGATAATGTGTGATGTGTTTTGGTAAAAAGGTTATAATGAGTCTGAGATTCATTGGACCCTATTAAATCGAAGAGAATGTTCGACCAATAGCCCGAAGAGTGGTTTTACATCCATGTTTATCCTAGTTACACAATTGATTCATGTTTCAATGTTTAGAATGTATAATTTGGTTCCATCTCATATTTTTAGTCTAGAGGTAGTTCATTTGGAAGGAAATGTTTCTAACATGAAGCTACCCATCCTGATTCTTAACCACAGAGAGAATGTGTTGTGTAATATGGTAATCCATTAGGTAAAATGTTTTTGGAAAAACTATACGGTGGAAGAGACAACATAGGGATTTGATTATTATATGAGAGATAAATACCCCCCACTTATTTGATATGTTAATAAAATTTTGAGGACATAATTCCCAAATGGGGGAAGGATGAAACAACCCATGTATTTATAGAGTAATAACTTTTCTTTTATATTAATATTTATTAATAAGATATTATTTTTATAATAGTGGCGATGATTTTTCTGATAGAAAACTCAACATGAAACAATGAGTTTCTTTGAATTCTTACATTGCACACAACTATGAGTTATACCGAAAAATAAAATAATAATGTTATTATTTTGAATGGTAGTTAATGTCTAGACATTGTGTTGGGAGGAATGAATATAAATAACCATATTATGATTAAATATGTTTGATAAATGTTTTTAAAATTTATCTGAAAAATATAGTTTCACAAAATAAGAATTAATCAAATTTTAAGAATTAAACACTAATAATTTTAAAAGGTCGGTTTACCACCATTTAATGGGGAACCCTTTTAAAATATATTTTTTCACTTTTATAAGATCCATTTGAAAATGTAGAATTCTTCTAGAAAAAAGTGACATCATAATTTACTTTGGGTAAATTTTTGGAATTTTTATGATAATGATCCTTTTTTAATAAATAGTGAAAAATAATGCATTTTATGTTGAAACCACTTTTTCATCTGATTTATTTATATAGTTATATTTTCTTATTAATTGTTTATAATACATATTTGGATTATATTGCTATAATTTAATCCAATTTTTTTCATTATAAGAAATTTCACATTTAAATTTGAAAAAAGCACATGTGAATATTTTGGTATATTTTACATAAAAAATCGATTTTGGTTTTGAAAATGATGATTAATTTAAAAATAATTTCTGTAATTTCTATTTTATGAATTTTTAAAAAATTGATTCTTTATTTGGAATTAGGAGGTCATAATTGTGTAAATATGTGCATTTTATTTTTAGGCATTATGAATAGTATCTTCAGTTAATATTTCTTTTACCATGGTTAAAGGTTAAATCTAGATAATTAGCAAAAAATAATATCAAAATAATATTAAATTACCCTAACACCTTTCTAAATCCTATTTTATGATATATGTCTGACTATGGTCATCCATGGGTTTATTTTTGGAACACATGGATCCTCGTGTGTGTGAAAATGATATTTAACTACTTTTAATTTTATGTTATTGATGATATAACCTAAACATGTATCTTTTAGTAAAACAAATTCATATGGTGTTATATAATTAAACATTTCTACTATAAATTGTCATTACACATCTAAAAAGATTTCCTAAATCATGGGATTTTAATTATAATATTTAGAGTTTAAAAAAATGAATTTACATATAACACAATGGTGAGGTGGTGATTACCATATTAATAAATGATTTTAATAAATGAGATTAATAAATTAAAAAAATAATTTAAAACATTTTGTGACATAAACTAATTTTATAGAAGATTATTACTTATTATATCTAAATTAACTATTGTTTTTCTAAATAATAATGATGTTATGTATTTTTTATAAGTCATGACATGAATAGTATATACATTGACATAAATGAATTTCTTACAAATACATTTTTATTAAATGATTTAATTGTCCTAAAAATATATGATTTGGGAAATTGACATAGATAAAGTCTGAAATTTCATTAATAACCCACTTGAGGTTCTATTGAAATATTATAGTTACAATATTTACCATATAGTATCAATTTGAAAAAAGACATGGTAAGAGTAAAATTAGATAACTAAGGGGTAAAGATAAACAATAAGGTTACATTTGTAAACTAGACATGCCTGAAACCAATTAAATGTGGTTTTTTAAACCTAAAATCAACTTATATTTTATATAAATTACTTTTTGACCTTTTGAAACTGAAATATTTTTACAATAAATCAATACGTTCACAAACAAATTATGTGCACCTCCTCCCTCTTATAAAATAGAATCACTTAAACCAATTTAATCACAACAGCCTAGCCCCATGGCCATCCAACCTAGGCACAATTAAGCTACCAACATCAATATACTCATCCTAGAATAATTACCTTAGAACGATGGATATTCTAGCAGGCATATCGGCTCAAATGAATGAGTGTTACCCGATTTAGAGGTATCGTCATCTCTCAGGTTATTTTCTTTTATTTTCCTTCTCTAATACCCACAAACTCTCATTATTACATTATTTTACAAAAACAACAGTATCATAAATATACTAGGATGTTTATATGAGATTTATATGCACTAAAAATCCACACACCTTCATTTAATGGATACAATTATAGTGTTTCTATGTACGAAGAACTACTGCCTCACGAAACGATGATAGTTCGATTTTTCCTAACCACCTATCATGGTGGAAATTAAGATGAAGCTATATGTATATATGATAAATATTATATTTATTTTTTCATTATTCTTATGTTTTTAATATATTCATACAATTATTCTTTCCATAATGTGTAAATATAATAATTTCATTAGAGAAAGTGTGTACTACCGCCTCTCATCGTGATATAACCTATTAACTCCATACATGGAACCAATAAATGATGCAATTTATGAACTTATATTTTATATAATACGATAATTGTAATAAAATTGGGAATAATATTTTTTCCATTCCTTTAAATATAAAAAAAATTAATGTAGAATTCATGAAAAAGAATGACTTACCGTCTCCCTGAACGGTGCATTTTTATTATTATCTATTAAGTCTATGTACTATTATAAATAATTCAATATATTGCATATATATGATATATATGATATCTAAATAATATATATATTTCTAGGGATAATGGAAATTTCTCCCCATGGAAAATTTCTAATTAGGACATGTTCATTTTTGACTCAAGTTCCAAATATCGACAAAACTACGAATATTAACATAAATAATAATGTAATGTTTATGACATTTAAATAAGTTATACAAAATTAATAATATACATGAAAATGGTTCTTAAGAAATAATAAAATGTCTTAATTTTATTATTCAAGAAGAACATGAAAATTATGACAAGTCAGACTCTATGTAAGGGAATTTTTCCCAATCATCTTTCATTGAGGCATATTTTTATTAATACAGGACTTTGTTTTATATGGTGTATAAAAACCTCTGACATTTCATTTCATTCAATGTGAATTTTTTTCTATGAAGTGTTTTAATAAACACAAAATTAATTTTCACTTTTTAACGTATGCGGTGACAAAGACCTTTCTGCTACCACATGTATTATTTGATATTTTGCTTCCTTAACAATATTTAGTGTATTTTAGAAGAAAATAATACAATAATCCATTTTTACGTATTTTTGTATTGAAAATGGTTTTGAGAAAGCATTGATAATTCCAATATAATTAAATAATATTTTTTTATAGCAATGTGGAAATTTTATCTTTCTTTTATGCTTTTTTTATGTTTCATTATTATGTTATTGTTGTTGTGCATTTTTTACATATACGGATAGTTCTGTGATAAACATAGGATGGGTTAGCCGGAGATAGCTCTCCGTTGAATTGAGTTACATGACTGAGGTAAATGTTTATTTTTATCATAAGATAATTATGGAATATACAAAAATGGTTATTCTAAACAAAACTCTCTTTGTTGATGTGAAAGCTATAATGTATGTATCTTATGGACTCCACAAGTTACTATTTTGATTTATGATTTCAATGTGTTATTCATAAATATTTTTATTTCATGAGGTATGCTAAAGAGAATATGGATTATGATTGAAATATATTATTTCATTGATTTATATATATTGATGTGTTAATTTTTTATTTCATAATTTTATAACACTTATAGAGCATATTTTTGACATCCATGATTTTGAAATGTTTTTCACGTGGTATATGGTAGGGTAAGAGAAAGGAGGAAATAAAGAAGATTTATTTCAAGAAAAGAATTCATGTTTTCTTGTAAAATATTTTATTTTATGAAAAAATGCATACTTAGTAGTTGTATCTACATGTAATATTCATGTTTATATGTATATTTTATGACTAAATAATCTAATATTATAAATATGAAAATATCATCTATGTGAATTATTATCATAATTCAATAATTATATAATGTTTAAGGATGCGACATTATACTATCTCTAAAAAAACCACAATATCATTTTTAATTTCCAAGAACCTTCTTCTTAGGATTATTTTTACAACATATTGAACCACATTTTTAATTAAAATCCAATTCTAGAAATCAATTTTCCATTATCTAAAATCCATTTCGGAAAATCAAACCAATATAATCAACAAAACAGTGCATGAAAATTTCCCACAATGGATGATGAATGAGTCAAAACCCACACTAATACTATATTTCTGTTGAAATACTTTGAATAGTGTTCATCAATCATCTCTCTTCATGCATCCATGAAGATAACCTGCACAAATGCTTCCTTGACGAAATATAGTAAGCTTCATAATGTCTCTCATCTTGTTTTCATTATGTTAAACATCACAAATTCATCCTACTAGAAATGTGTTACACTACAAACTGTATCTCATATGGGTTAACAGATGTTAATATACACAAATTCATTCTATAAGAATGTAGTAAAACATCACAACATCTCTCATCGTGGTTTCAGAACGTCAAACAACAGAAATTTATCTTGATATTATGAATTTAAATTCAATAACATCTGTCATCCTAGTTTCATGATGTTAAAATATTAATATTTTTTGTCAAAAATCTATTAAAATTCAAACCGGATATTCTCCGACAGGGATGTGGAGATTATATGTTGGGTTCATCATGGATAATAACATTGAAAAAAATAAAAATCATAGAACCCAATAGATCAAACTATTATATAAGAAAATTAAAA
Source organism: Viscum album (assembly GCA_963277665.1). Lineage (NCBI taxonomy): Eukaryota > Viridiplantae > Streptophyta > Magnoliopsida > Santalales > Viscaceae > Viscum > Viscum album. Next base: position 1,174,695,321 of record OY728152.1, on the reverse strand, counting down.
AATTACATTCATTCGATTCTATCATTTATTTGTTTGATGGATCATAGTGAATTCACACTAGATGTAGAGGATTTCTATGAGATCCTTATTGTCATAATGAGTGAGTACGTGTTAAGGATCTTTGAAATAGATCATGAACACTTTAAAAGATCATTTAGAAAACCACTGATAAAGATATTTAATATCAACATTATATTAATAAGCCCTCATAAAAGAGATCATTACTATAGCTGATAAAAAATCATCTTTACCATCACTAATAATTTATCACTCATAAAAATTAATTTTAACAGTGTGAAAATTTGATCAACTGATAATGTATTTATTTAAATGAATTTATTTTGATTCTATAATTATTTATTATATATTATTTTCTGTATATAATTATATAAATACTTATTTAATTTTTTTTTTTATAATATTTATAAATATATAAATTTATTAACATATTAAATATACATTTATAAATTTATTTGTTAATAAATATTTATTTAAAAATGTATTTATAAAATTATTAGTTAATATGTAATATTAAATACATGCATTTAAATAATTATTGAAATAGAATAATTCAAAATTACAACACATTAATAAAATAGAAAAATGGAATCTTTTATTAACTTATTATAAATTATTATAAATTATGGATTGATATAATGATGTAAAGACGAACAAATATTTGAAATAATAATACATAATAAATAAATAGATATATATAAATAATATCAAATGACTAAATTCTAAAATGAATTAAAAAATTAAAAATTATTAAAAATAAATTCCCCAACTATATTACTATTAAATATGAATAAATAAAATCGACCAATTAAAAACATAATTTATTAAATGTATCTTGTAAACAATGAAATAATAAAATATACTACAATTTGAATAAATTATATAACTATTATGAGTATGTGATTTTATATATTTTCTAAATATGTTCTTGTCTATGATTTCAGATAAACTCTACAAATTATATATATATATATATATGTAACTGAAATTAATGTAACCATCAACGTTTAATATATGTTAAATTAAAAAATCAAAAAAAAAATGAACAAGAAGTTAATTTTTTTTAATTAACATATTGTTCATTTAGATATATTTATATTTCATATATGTTATTTATAAATATTTATAATATATAAATATATAATAACTACTCATTGTTATACATAATGTTTTCATTAATAATTTTTAATATAATTTTATCATTTACTCTTTTTTGATTATGTATTCATCTATAAATCAAAATTTAATATACATTATTAATCATTATTGTAAATATATATATATATATATATATTAAATAGATACATTTTCATCAATAATTATTTAATTAATAAATTGTTATATATATTTCTTAATTTACACTTTTAATATTTTTATTGTTTTATTTATATTCTTTTATTTATTTTACAAGTATATATATTTAATATACACTATTTAATATTTTTTTAAATTTATATATATGATTATTCATTTTTAATAATAATTATTTAATTAATGAAATTGTAAATTGTTTTTTTATATTTTTTGAACCCTTATCTATGCTAATGAAGAACTTATAAATGTTACCATTTATTAAAACATTATTGTTCGAGATCATAATGGGGATATTTTATCCATGCTAATAATATAGTTCTGATAAAGGGTAACATTTATCAGTGGTTAAAAAAATTAATGATTAAGGTGAACCTTTTTCAGTGTTAAAAAAAATGCAATGATAACGGTTACCCTTTATCAATGATTTTTATTGCATATAAAGACACTCGTTCATCAATTCTTATTTCAGCACTAATAAAGATGGAATTTCTAATCACATTTTTCTAGCAGTGATAAATTCAAGGGCTGTTAATGGTATGTTTTGTAGTGGTGTGGAGAGAATCATATATGCTATCATGATGAAATCATGTATTACATCATGGAAGAATACTACTACACATCAATATAGATGGAATGATCTGAAAATAGTGTAAATATATGGTCAATCTACAATAATCATAAGTATAAACATTTAAATAAAACAAAAAACAATGCTGGAGACACTTATCTATATATCCTAAGGAAACTAGAATCTCTTCATTTAATGAGATGTCCATTTACTCATTGAAACATACCACATGAGTCCTCAAAATTCTATATCTAGTCCAAAAATGTACGAAAACATTGAATCTTGAGGAAATATCTCATATGGCACTAAATTTTAACGACCCAATCTGGGTTACCATCAAACCAGGCTCACGACCCATTCCAACACATACTCAATGTACATTACTAATCCCCATGATATGGAGACAATCACCTGAGCATCGAACATCAAACCAATGGGAACCATTTCTCCCAAAATTTACAAACACATTGAATATATATACGGTCGAATAATAAACAGAGAAAAACTAATAAATATATTCTATAACCATTTGAAAACATCAGAAATAAACAAATGTAATAGTATCCAAAATTCCCAAAATACAATACCAACTGCAAAGAATAGAAAAAATATAAACTCCATGAGATTTTTTGATTAAATCCCACCATATCACCACTATCTATCCATATCAGCGAGCATAAAACCTCACCACCTCAGTATGACACCTTTCATTTCCCTACCATGGAAAAATCATTGTTTTATAAAACACAAAAGTGGTGAATGGGGTGTCAGTAAACATACTTTATAGGAACCCACTGTGGTGATCCATAACAATTTTTTGTTTAAAAATTCAATTATGATCACATCAATAAAGCATTAAATGTTATGAAATAATATAGTTTTATAAGAAACATGTTAAACATTTACTTTTTCACATTTATAAAAAAAGTATATCAATTTCAAAAAACATTTTTACATATCATAACACACAAGAATAATCATGCATGTGAAGGATAATATAAACATTCATGTAATATAGAATAGAGTCATAGGTATTTTAACCAAGGATCATTAGAGGTTATAAGTGCAGACTACTCATAGAAAAATCAATCAGCGGCACAATCTAGTTCATAGAATAGATGCCTAGGTATTATAGGAATACAGCAGGAGTAATTCCCCCTAAAAATTCAACATCATTCATTTAGGAAAAATGACCTATGTAAAAGATGAAATCACCCATATCAATCCTGAGAATAATCCCAGCTAATAGATGATGTCCTCAAGATAAATCTTCCACATATGTACCGAAGGTAAACCATGTTCCCATTTTTCATAATTCATTTCAATTAAATTAAATAAATTTCAAGACGATTTAAATGCTTTAAAATTACCCATTTTTATTAAATTTATCAAAAACGATGAAAAAAGTATATTTAATTAAAAAAATATCTTCAAATCACACCACAAAATCATACTAATTTCCTTTTATAAATCAATTTATAAAAAAGGAATCAATATGGTTCATCAACCTAGGAAAGAGATAGGTCCACCAACCTCAAAAATGAAATTGCACTATCCTACAATGGAATCATAAAAAATAGAAACACAATATTGACTACCATGTACTGAGAATCCAATACACATTCCAAGAGAGATTAAATTTATAAAAATGGGTTGTTGAAAATATGGAAACCCATATAAACCAAGAATTAATAACAAATTCACCACAAATAATAATGGAATGACCTATATAATTAAATAACATGTATTTATGGAAGAAGACATGAATAAAACCAAATTTCAATCAAACAGATCCTATAACAAAACTCATGGGTGATACCAAGATCAGTGGAAATTACAAAGTAGAAAGATAACTCACCTGGGAAGACACTCCCCCACCACAAATAAGGTTAAATTCTGAGTGGATAAATTAGGATTGATCAACCTTCAAAAAAAACCTATTGAGTAACCTTCGATCAATAATATTGGAGAATAGGTGGCTGAATGGACACCTAAAACACCAAAACAGATCAGTAAAAACCCAACCCATGAAATTACAGGACATGTATTACAATTACATGTTGTGGAATACATGATGAAAAAAATATATGAAATATAAATATCCATATATTAAAATTTTAATTTCATATAACTCACGACATGTATAATATCATCACATCTTATAACCTTTAACATTGTGAATGATTTTCACTGCATGTACAGACTGAAAAATTTCACATTGTGTAACCAAGTTACACGGTGTGAAATTACTATAGAGCCTATAGAAAATCCACAAACAAACATCTAAATACTCCATGATAAAAAGGGAAAATAAAGGGTTGAAAAATATTCCAGAACAAGGTATCATGATGTTAAATTAATAATCATAGCATGACATAATCATTGTATTTTATGTTTAACCGAATGAATTGATGTTGGTTTATGAATTCCCTTTAACATGGGTATGATTTCCATTGTACATGTATGATAATACACTATAATGGTTTTAAAAATGTTATTAACTTATAATACAATCATATTTGTATTTATGATCTCTTATGTTATCCCCTAATAACGTTTTAATCGAAATTAATTAATATTATTTATTAACTTCACTATTTCATGTGTTCAAGCATTGTTTCATAGGAATATATTTTTTCATAAAATTTAATATTCTATTAAATAGCATATAGAAGAAAATATACTAGAATTAAATTAATTTCATATATATATTATTTAAATTTTAAATAATATTTATATCCATATTTCAATTTTGATCAATGAAATTTATTTTCATTTCTAAATAGAGGCAAAAAGTCGTACAACCATGCAACCAAATATTTAATTTTTCATAGAATGGATGAAATTTATAATGTGGTTTTTTAATATTTATTCTTACATATCAGAATATAGATGATAGGGAATTTTATTTTTAATCATGGAAACCACTCATGAATTCGATTTTGTAGAAGAAACACTCTTGTTACAGATGCAAATGATGATTAAATCCTCATTTGTGGAAATCATTTAAACACTACATACTTTATATAGGGTTGTTCTATTTCATGGAAAAACTCTAATAGAACTTATATAAGGTTATTGGTAGGGTAAATTGATGGATTTTTTTTATCTAGAAGGCTTATGGTGGTGAAAGTAAATTAAGGAATGATATCCATTTTATAGTTTATGTGGGTGAACTATTAGAAATCATATAAATATTAAATTATAAAAAATTTCATTTTCAATAATAAAATATCCAAATAGACATTTATTACTATATAATACCAGATACTTTTTTAATATCATCATCCAATAAATTTTTTACTTGTTTTTATTTCATTTTAAATAAAGTCATATTTATTGACGTTAGTTAAATATAATTAATTTTAATTTTAGTAATAATAAATTGAATATTAAATGGTGAAATTATTTACTTATAAAATTTTAATTGGATAAAAAATATATAAAAATTTAAATTGTATACCAATCTATATTCACATTATTTAAAATTATTTTTCATTTAAAAATAATATATATTATTTTGATACAATATCATTAGTCTCACTAATAAATCTATTAAATACATAGGCCTTATGAAAATAAAGAAAAATGGGAAACAACTAGTATAAATTTTTTTTAATAAACACATTCTATGTCGTAAGGGACCATAAAATTCATGGTGAACGTTAATTACATAAAATTATATTTATTTTAATAATTAAAATATAATTTATTTGAGTGTTTCATTATCAATATAATTAAAACACAATCTTTCTATAATAATTTGATATATTTTTTCCATTATTTCAAATTTAATATAAAATACGATGATGTATATTAATATATTAGTGTTCAATATATCTTCTATTTTAGAAGATATATTATAAATTTAAATCTATTAAAAATAACATATTTTTAAAAATATGAAAGTGTCATCATGGAATATTTATTAAATAAAATATTATAAATAATGTATCATCATTCAAATGGTCCCCAAAAAACATAAATGATTTTTATCATGAAAATAACATTATTAAGTTCAAAATGGAAACATGTATTCATTTGTATGATAACTTTTTCTCCATGTGGACACATACGATATGTTTAAGACAATGAAAGTGGCAATCATTGATTATAATTATATTAAATATTATGAAATATATTTTTAGGGATAAGTGACCATTAAATATCTAAAATTTGAATCATATATATTAAGGGTTTAATATAAATCATCCAATTAAATTTGAGATTGTTTTTGGGATATTTCGTATTTCATATCATATTATTTTTACATTAAATTACAATTTTTACATTTAATCATGGTAATATAAATTACCAAAGTTAATGTTATTATTAACCAACAATATATAGAGCCAATTTAATCAATTATTATAATATAATTTATATTATTAGATCTATTTTTGAAAATTAAATTGTAGAGTCCTATTATTTTTAGACAGGGATAAAATACGACAGTTTTTATCTTTTTTATTAATTATTCAATTCAGTTTAAAATGTAACACCCATAGATTTTATGAAAAATATTCTTTTAATTTCATTAATGTCTTGTGTTTTAAGCTACACAAAAAGGAGATTGTACAACATTCATACTTGACTTTCCTTGCATTACACACAATCGCGGCCTTCCTAGATAGCGTGTGTATCATGCAATACCGAGTTTCACTAAACGAGATATTATTATAATATTATTATGAACTAGCTGTTATGAATAGTAATACCCACTTTTTGTAATTTGATAAATTTTATCTTTCAAAATGGACTTCATTTTTGGATTTAAAATATCAAAATTATCTTAGGGTGAAATTTTGTTATTTTTCAGATAACATTGATATTCTAAAGAATAGGGAAAATTACGAAATTTTAATTAAAAACAACTTTTTTAATCGAAAAAATTAATAGTGATACATTATTAATTTGAGTGGTTTTAGATTATATTTAGAATATATTTACCATTTAATACAATTTTTGTCATTGGATGTAATTTCACATTTAAACCAGACATAAACAAGTGTCAATCTTTTGATAGTTATTATCTCTTAAAAACACGCTATTTGTTTTGACGAAGGGAATTAATTTTTAAATTAATTAATGCAACTGATATTTTTTGAATATGGTAAAAGAGACATCATTTTTAAATTCATAAGATCAAATATATCTTAGACTTAATTTTTGGTATTTTTCTAGAAACTTTCATTTTTTTGATGAATAGTGAAACCACTTAGTGGTAGATAGAAAACTGAATTTTTCATAAAACATAAATTTACTGCATCTATGAGTGGAATTTAGAAACTAATAGAGACACGGTTAATATCAAGGACTAAAATGTGGTTCAACGAGATGAAAATAATTTTTTGTGAATAGTAACTTTTTACTTTTTTTTAACATGGTTAAAAGTTAATAGGGTAATTAAGGGTAAAAATGATATTATTATTACCCTAACACATGTCCTAATTCTATTGGATAAGTGTAATTAGGCCATAAACATTCATAGGAATAAAATATGACCATATATGCCCACCTGGATTAGATTAGGACATTTATTATTAATTTATTTAAAGAAGGGTTAAAATAGTTAAAATCAATGTTTAGTAAAATAAATCATTTTTAATATAGGGTTATACATAAGATAAATTCGACTATAAATATTAAGTAGAAATATAAAAAACATTTCCTACATAATGGTATTTTATTTTTAATTTTTAGACATTAAATAATTTAATTTATTTATGACGCAAAGATGATGCAGTAATTATCTTAATAATGAAATATTTACATAATTGATGTCATAAATACCCAAATAAATGTTATTTGAGACCTTTTATGAATTAAAATAATTTTATAGGTTAATATGACATGTTAGTATTTATTTAGTTAACTTTTTGCGAACAAATCATTCTTTTATGATTTTCACAAAAATCAATTACAAAATAGTGTCAAAATTGACATAAATTATTTTTTAAAACTAATATTATATTATTAATTGTTATTTTATTCCTAAAAATCTTAGGTTCGGCAAAATTACTTAGATAAGGTTATATATATTAATAATAAACAACTTGGGGTTGTTAGTCTTGTTATATTATTTTTATTAACCTTATAGTGTAAGAAAACAAGAAGACACGGTAAAAGTTAAATTATATAACTTAAAGTTAAATCTAAATGATAAGGCTAAAATAGAAACCTAAACTTGTCTAAATTCTATTAGATTAGATTATTTCGACCCATACCCACCTTAGATTTGAAATAACTCAATTTGGAGCTATTAAAAACCAAATATGACTTTATAATAAAATAATATTTTTAGTTATTCCAAAGGTGCCCCTCTCATCTCTTATAAAAGGGAACCTCCTCCCTCTCTTCCTCACACCACATTGAGCCTTCATGCTCGGCCAACCCCTGACAAATTCACTTCTACACTTCCCTAGAAACATCTTAGAGGTCCTGGTCTTCTTCAAAGAAAAATTTTAGTGCCCTAAATGGAGGTCTCAAAGAGGTGCATCAATGAAGAGGTAATGTCCATTACCGATTCTTTCAACTTTATATCTTCATCCAATTATTCTTATTTACTTGTTTCATTATGAATTAATAACATCTGTGTCACTCATATACTGATATGTTATTATAAGTATGAAACAACCCTATTTCACCATCTATCCATCCTACAGAAAATGACATCACTGCGCGTGCGTACGTACGAAATAATGTCTCCACCCCATAGTGTAATCTATTTTCCACCACCACCTTACTTGGATGGGTATAATGGTGAAAATAAATAACTATATATGATTACTGTAAAGTATTATTGATTCTAAAATCGTATACATACACTCCAATAAAATTCCACAATCATGGGAATTATATCATTTCATGTGCGTACGTACGGACTACCGTCTCCACGAACGTGATGCGATTCATTTTCCATGGTTAACCATTCAAGAATGATTATAAAGTATATACAATGAATAATAATGAAATATATGACATAATAATTCTAATGGATTTATGTATATATATATTTATGTCATCTATTTTATTTCATTCAATTCAATAAGGAAACGAAAACAGTGTTCATGTGTACGTACGACCTACAGTCTCCATGAACGGTGTATTTCCTATTTTTTAGATCTAGAATATATATGTATATGATGAAAATATATTATATATAAATCATGTTTTATATTCTGGAATTATGTAATCGTGATCTAAGTAATCATATGAATATTTACAAGTCAAAACATGGACGACAAATGAAACGATTTTACCCAAAACTCTCTTTATCATGGAATTTACAAAAGATCGGGTAATATAAAGTCACAAGTGAACCATATATTATATCATAACAACTAATATGATTCTTTAATAAGTCAATGACCTTATTTAAATCATTATACAGGAGGTTCGGATACGTACAAAGCATATCGGACCTAAGGTAAGGAATAAAAATTCCAATCTCATTCTTATCCGAGATTGTATATTCTTAAATATTTACTGGGGTTATTGTTATTATCCATGTACATGTTTTATAAAAATGTTTTCATTTCTTTTTAAAGAAAATTTTACCCATTTTTGACTTTTACTACATGGAATGTAAGTAATATTTATTTTGTTTTACGTTACGAGGTACTTTTTTGACTTTTCTGGCAAAAGTACGAGAAGAATGTTTTTTTCAACTTATACGGCACAAACTGATTATTACGGTTTTATAAAGCCTTATTTTCATCAAGATTCCTCTAAAATATTTCATGAATATTTTCAAAAAAATCATTTTTTTAATATTGCACGACATTTTGTGAAAAGAAAATGATTTTGAATAAAAAATGATATTCTCCTCAAGAATTCATTTCAAGTGTTTTATCAAAACCATTTTTCATCTAAGATAACATTATTTCATATGTATATGTTTCAAGTATAATGCCTCTATTATTTACATGGTTTCAATTTTATTATTATGAAATGATATCGATTTCTTTTTTATGGATTATGTGATGATGGGATGATGTTTATGAAACCCATTTTATTTATTGGGTTTTTATGAATAATGTTGTTTATTTTGTGGCACAAGTATGAATGATTTAATTAAGAGATGAGTGGGACCTATATCTACCTAAAATGCAATGGGAAAAGATTTATATCTCATGATATAGTCATTGCTGGAATGCTAAGTTTATCCGGTTCTGTATTACAGTACTGGAATGAGGAGTGAACTCGATTCAGAAAGGGACATTTTCCACTAATATGGTCTTGGTAGAAATGCCTTTGTTACTATGGAAATCATTACATGTGATTAATGGATGTCACAAATAAATGTTTTATTCCCATGCTATTTTATAATGATTTATGTTCCATTATGATCTTTGCCTTATGTACTTCCATGTTTTATGGTGTTGCTCGTGATTTTGATGTTTAAACATTATGTTCATGTTTTTAAGTTCAAATGTATATGGAATGTTTTATTTTATCCATGCTTACCCATACTGAGAATTTGAGCTTACCCTTTTTATGTTTTATTTTCCCCCCAGGATTAAAAGAAAGGTTTTAGGTAAGGAAAAAAAGTGGAAGATCTTTATGGGAGATGTTGAAGATCTTTCACCACGATTAGAAGATTACGTTCCATGTTTCCAAAGACACTAAACTATTACAGACCTTGTGTGTCTGTTTTTGTTATTTATTATGTATTCCGCAAAAGTAATGTATTACCTATGTATGTCAAGCTTCAGGTCTCTACAGTTGGTATCATATTAAAGGTTTAGTCAACCTTTGGAAGTTAGGATGTGACAAATTTAGTGAGATCCCTAGAGATATTTATAAGGTATGTCTAGGGATGTCCCTAAGGTTACGTATAAGTATAGGTTATAGTCCTAGAATTACGGTAACTATCTTAGAATTAAACCTAAGATGTTAGATATTGAAGGTACTCCCCCTTTATTATGTTTTTTTCCCTAACATGATTTTTTCCTCTCACACAATTCTTTTTGTGTTTTAGATGATGGCTGGAACCCGAAGGAACCATGTTGATCAATGCAATGTACAATGTAATGATTTTCCTCCTGAACAAACAAATGTTATGGGAGATGGAGTGAAAAATATTATTTCTATACTTACACAAGCTATGAATCATTCTGGACATCCAATTGAGCAGAGAAGGGAATAATATTCTATTGAGTCCTTCATGAGGAAACATCCACCTTTTTCAGTGGGTCTTCTGTTACACTTGTTTCTGAACAATGGATCAGTACCACTGAAAAGATATTTTCAGTTCTTCAATGTTCTGAACATGATGAAGTCATCTTAGCAGTATATGTCTTGGAAGGTGAAGCTGATCAATGGTGGAATATTATCAAGAATACGAGGCCAAGAGATGAAATTGAGTCCATGGAATTGGACGAGTTAAGGAACTTATTTTTCAATAAGTACATCCCTCATATTCTTTAAACAACGATGGAGAAAGAGTTTCTTGAACTAAAGAAAAAGTATGATGAATCTGTTGGTGTATACGAAGCGAATTTTACAAGGCTTGCAATGTATGCATCTGGCACTATCATCCAACCTAAATGTAAAGTTTATTGATTCTTCAGTGGCTTAAAACCAAATCATCAAAGGGAATTATCAATAAGAGACTTCAGTAGCTATGAAGAAATTGTGCGTTGTGATATCAAGGTAGAAATGGAAGTTGGTGTTACTTATCCATCTCATAGTTTTGACAAGAAGCGAAAGATGGAGTTCAAGGAGAAATCTCAGAATAATGGTGAAAAGATTATTAATGTTTCCTTATGCTCAAAGTGTGGAAATAAGCATGGGGGAGATTGTCATAAAGGGACAAGAAAATGTTTTAACTGTGGAAAAGAAGGTCATCGATCATTTGAGTGTCGAAGTAATGGAAAAAGTATTTCTAATGATGTGAATAAAGAAAAGACTACAGAGAACGCACCACCAACCCTTCAATGATTCATGTGCAAGGAAATGGGGAATTATGCTAATAAATGCTCTAATCCAAGGGTTAGTGATGATCGACATGAGAAACCACTTAAGGAAAAGGACAAAGGGAAGTAACATGTGATCACTATTGGCGATGTTGAATATGACAATGATGTGGTGGAATGATTAAGTTTTTATGTAATGGGATTCCAAAATAATGTTGTATATAGTATCGTGGAATATTGGAATATTTATATATTGGTCTATTGTGGTTTTAAATAATTTTATGGTACCGATAACCATGGAATGTGATTGATATATTTTTGAAAAAAAAGATGATATGTACATAATGAAGGGAAAACGAGAAAATGGATTTGTTTGACAGTATTCATGATCTCATGACTGATATAAGGAAATAGTTATATCATGGTTTGAGTGTATATAATTTTCGAGTTTTGGTATGTCGAAAGAGTTATCTATTAACAACACTCATGTTTTCACTAAGATTCAATGGGTATTCATTTTTCAAGAGAATACATTATTAAGGCCTTCAAATTTTTGGAATGTGACCAACAAGACATATCTCTGATATATGGGGATCAACAATGGTATTAACATGCTTTTTGTATGAACTCTTTGGTAATTGTTTTCACTATAATATGAGATTGGACAGCAGTATTTTGGATAAGCCTAAAGATTGGAATGGATTATGTTGGACATAAGTTAGTATTTTTTAAGGATATAATTATTTTCGATATTTTTTATGAAATGTTATAGTAATGTAGTTTTAGAAAAAGGACAACCTCCAGGATGTGCGGAAGCCCATCGCGTTAGACAAGGTTGTGGGAATCGAACCCACAACTGAAGTGCGACTGACCTTTACTTCCTACCACTGGCCTACAGGAAGTCTCTATTTAGTAGAAACTAGTTTTATTATATTATGCAGTATGATATATGAAGTATAATTACATTTTAGGAACCATATACGATTAATACCACTATAGATGGACTTATATATTTTTTGATAACTTTTCTAACCTTTTGTTTGAGACAGATGGAATGACCCATAATTCTATCACATGATCTTCTAACACATCACTAATGGAAAATTAAACTTCATATCTTTAAGAGATGAAGTGAAAATTGATCAAAGAACGACCAACAGTGAGACTGTACCAAAATCACGAAAGTATTTCTTCTAATTCAAATTTCATCAACTATAGGGAAATGATCTTGATAACCAAAAATGTTGTCTAGTGCTCTAATATCCAAGGAATCAGATGGTTCCAGAGATCTTCACAAAATTACGGCTTTGTGTTTTTTGGATTTTCTATAGCCATGTTCTCTACCACTCTCCATCATAACTTGATGGTTATATTTTTCTTCCATATCCATATTTTCACCTATATTCTCTTACATGGAAACCTAGTGAGGAGTTAATTTGGGTGACCATTGCGTTTCATACATTAGTTTTTAAAGCCAAGTTTTGGTATTCCTTATTATAATGTGGGTTTCTATTAAATAAACTTTTGAGTAGTAATCCATTTATAACCCCGACGAATTTCGAGGGAGAAATTCATTTTAAGGGGGGTAGAATGTAACACCTCGAGATTTTATGAAAAATATTTTTTTAATTTCATTAATGTCTTGTGCTGTACGCTACACCCAAAGGATCTTGCACAACACACTTCCTTGACTTTCCTTGCATTACACACAATCACGACCTTCCTAGATATCGTGTGTAGTACGCAATATCATGTTTCACTAAACGATATATTATTTTAATATTATTATGAACTAGCCGTTATGAATAGTAATACCAAATTTTTGAAATTTGATAAATTATATCTTTCAAAATGGACTTCATTTATGGATTTGGAATATCAAATTTAGCTTAGGGTGAAATTTTGTTATTTTTCGGATAACTTTCATATTCTGATGAATTGGGAAAATTACTAAATTTTAATTAAAAACAACATTTTTTAATCGAAATAATTTATAGTGATAAATTATTAATTTGAGTGGTTTTATAGTATATTTATAATATATTTACCATTTAATACAATGTTGGTCATTGGATGTAATTTCATATTTAAACCAGACATAAACAAGTGTCAATCTTTTGATAGTTATTATCTCTTAAAAACACTCTATTTGTTTTGACGAAGGGAATTAATTTTTAAATTAATAAATGCAACTGAAGTGTTTTGAATTTGGTAAAATAGACATAATGTTTAAATTCATAGGATCAAATATAGCTTAGGCTTAATTTTTGGTATTTTTCTGGAAACTTTTATTTTTTGATAAATAGTGAAACCACGTAGTGGTAGTTAGAAAACTGAATTTTTCATAAAACATAAATTTACCGCTTCTATGAGTGGAATTTAGAAACTACTAGAGACGTAGTTAATATCAAGGACTAAAATGTGGTTCAACGAGAAGAAAATAATTTTTGGTGAATAGTAACTTTTTACTTTTTTTTCCATGGTTAAAAGTAAATATGGTAATTAAGGGTAAAAATGATATTATTATTACCCTAACACATGTCCTAATTATATTGGATAAGTGTAATTATGCCAAAAACAATCATAGGAATAACATATGACCATTTAGGCCCACTTGTATTAGATTAGGACAAAATTATTAATTTATTTAAAGAACGGTTAAAATAGTAAAAATCAAAGTTTAATAACTAAATCATTTTTAATATAGGGTTATACATAAGTTAAATTAGACTATAAATATGAATTAGAAATATAAAAATATTTCCTACATAATGGTATTTTATTTGTAATTTTTAGATATTAATTAATTTAATTTATATATGACACAAAGATGATGCAGTAATTATCTTATTAATTAAATATTGACATAATTGATGTTTTAAATACCCAAATAAATGTAATTTGAGACCTTTTATTAATTAAAATAATTTTATATGTTAATATAAAATATTGGTATTAATTTAGTTAAATTTTTTTGGAACTAATCATTCTTTTATGATTTTTACAAAAATCAATTACCAAATAGTGTCAAAATTGTCATAAAATAGTTTCTCAAACTAATATTATATTATTAATTATTTTTTTATTCCTCAAAATCTATGGTTCGGCCAAATGACATATATAAGGTTATATATATTAATAATAAACAACTTGGGGTTCTTTTGTCTTGTTATAGAATGTTTATTAACCTTATAGTGTAAGAAAACAAGAAGACATGGTAAAAGCTATGTTATCTAACTTAAAGTCAAATCAAAATGATAAGGATACAATAGAAACCTAAACATGTCTAAATTATATTTTATTAGAGGATTTCGACCCATAACCATCTTATCTTCTAAATAACTCAATTTGGAGCTATTAAAAACCGAATATGACTTTATAATAAAATAATATTTTTAGTTATTCCAAAGGTGCCCCTCTCCTCCCTTATAAAAGGGCTCCTCCTCCCTCTCTTCCTCGCACCACATTGAGCCTTAACTATAATCCAAACCCTGCCAAATTCTCTTCTCCACTTCTCTAGAAACATCCTAGAGGTCCTGGAATTCTTCAAAGACCAATTTTAGTGCCCTAAAAGGAGGTCTCAAAGAGGCGCTTCAAAGAAGATGTAATGTCTGTTACCGATTCTTTAAACATTATTTTTTCTTCCACTTCTTCTTCTTTAGTTGTTTCAATATGAAGTAATAACATCAGTATCATTCATATACTTATATGTTATTATAAGTATGAAAAAACCATATTTCCCCATCTGTCCATCCTATGGAAAACGAAATCACCGCGTGTGTGTACGTACAGAATACCGTCTCCACGCCGTGGTGTAATCTATTTTCCACCACCACCTTACTTGGATGGGTATAATGGTGAAAATAAATAACTATATATTATTATTGTAAATTATTATCGATTATTTAATAATATACATACAATCCAATAAAATTCCACGATCATGTGAACGATATCATCGCTCGTGCGTACGTACGGACTACCATCTCCACGAACGTGATGCAATTCATTTTCCATGATTAACCATTCAAGAATGATTATAAAGTATATATAATGAATAATAATGAAATATATGACCTAATAATTCTACTGTATTTATGTATATATATATATATATATTTATTTCATCTATTTTATTTCATTCAATTCAATAAGGAAATTGAAAACAACGTTCATGCGTACGTACGGCCTACCGTCTCCATGAACGGTGTATTTCCTTATTTAGATCTATAATATATATGTATATGATGAAAATATATTATATATAAATCATGTTTTATATTCTTTAATTATGTAATTGTGATCTAAGTAATTAAATGAATAATTACAAGTCAAAACACGGACAACAAATGAAACGATTTTACCCAAAACGCTCTTTAACATGGAATTTACAAAAGAACAAGTAATATAAAGTCACAAGTGAACCATATATGATATCATAACAATTAATATGATTCTATAATAAGTAAATTACATTATTTAAATCATTATATAGGAGGTTCGGATACTTACGAAGCATATCGGACCTAAGGAAGGGGATAAATATTCCAATCTCATTCTTATCCGAGATTGTTTATTGGTAAATATTTACTGAGGTTATAGTTATTATCCATGTACATGTTTTATAAAAATGTTTTCATGTATTTTTAAATTCCATTTTTCCCATTTTTTACTTTTACTACATGGTATGTAAGGAATCGTTCTTTTGTTTTATGTTACGAGGTACTTTTTTGACTTTTCCAGCAAAAGTACGAGAAGAATGTTTTTTTAACTTATACGGAGCGAACGGATTTATATGGTTTTATAAAGCCTTATTTTCATGAAGCTTCCTCCAAAAGATTTCATTACTATTTTCAAAAAATCCTTTTCTTTTAAAATTGCACGACATTTTGTGAAAAGAAAATGATTTTGAAGAAAAAAGGATATTTTCATCAAGAATTCATTTCAAGTGTTTTATCAAAACCATTTTTCATCTAAGATGACATTATTTCATATGTGTATGTTTCAAGTATAATGTTTCTATGATTTACATGGTTTCACTTTTATTATTATGAAATGATATCCATTTCTTTTATATGGATTATGTGATGATGAGATGATTTTTATGAAACCCATTTTATTTATTGGGTTTTTATGAATGATGTATATTTATTTTGTGGCACAAGTAAGAATGATTTAATTATGAGATGGGTGGGACCTATATCTACCTCCAATTCATTGGGAAAAGATTTATATCTCATGAGATAGACATGGATGGAATGGTAAGTTTATCTGTTTCAGTATTACAGGACTGGAACGAGGAGTGAACTCGATTCAAATAGGGACTTTGTCCACTAAGCTGGTATTGGTAGCAATGCCTTCTCTACTATAGAATTCATTACATGTGATTAATGGATGCCACAATTAAATGTTTTATTCCCATGCTATTTTATAATGATTTATTTTCCATTATGATCTATTCCTTATGTACTTCCTTGTTTTATGTCGTTGCTCAAGATTTTTATGTTTAAACCTTATGTTCATGTTTTTATGTTCAAATGTATATGGTATGTTTTATTTTATCCATGCTTACCCTTACTGAGTATTTGAGCTCACCCTTTTTACGTTTTATTTTCCCCCAGGAATAAAAGAAACTTTTAGGTATGGAAAAAAAGTGGAAGATCTTTATGAGAGATGTTGATGATCTTTCACCACGATTATAAGATTAAATTCCAAGTTTCCAAAGACACTAAACTATTACGGTCCTTGTGTGTATGTTTTTGTTATGTATTTTTTATTCCGCAAAAGTAATGTAATAACTATGTACTTCAAGCATTGGGTCTCTACATAAACACTAATCATCCAAATGTTGTTTCACGAGTTTGGATCACCTAATATGTTTATAAAATACTTGGGTAAAGGCTTGAGGAGTTTCCCAAATGGCAGCATTAGTTTCGGGAGAAACTGACCAGGCATTGACTTTTAGAAGGGCTATACAAAGTTTTTCAAACTATATCTGTCAACTGTGGATGATAAAATAGGTGCATAATAGTGGAAACATAGTCAGTTAGACTATTCAAGTCAAACCCTGCGGTTTACTTAGTTTTGTGTTTCTAGTTAAATTAATTTTATTAAATTTTATATTGAATGAAATATATTTAGATTAGTTGTAGGGGGTTTCATTTAAATAAAATAATTTTGATTGAATTTAATTAAAAAATGTTTATATTAAGAAGTTATTTAATTTAATTAAAATGATAATAAGTTATTTTATTTTAAATATTAATGAGTTAAAGTATTTATTTAATTAAATTGAGATTAGATACATTAAATTAAAGGGAATATAAATGAAAATTCGGTGGTTAACAATGAAGGGTAATATTAAAGGGTAATATTTAAATGATGTGTAAATGGGGATTTGGGGTTTCATTTAATTAAATTCAAGTTAAATATGAATTTAATAAAATAATATGAAATGGATGTTTTATTTAATTCAATTCTCGTTTAAGAATAATTTATATGGTCATTGCGAAATAGGGATTATTATTTAATTAAATCAATGTTGATAGAATTTAAATAAATAATTATGATGAGTTGGAGTTTTTTATTTAATTAATTTGTGTTCATTGAATTTAATTATATATCATGAATTAGAAAAAAATTTCAATTAAATTTAGTTGGAATTAATGTAATTAAATGATAACTAATGAGGTGTGAGGTATTTATTAATTAAATTATATTGATATAATTTAATTAAATAATAATGAGTTGTAAAATATATTTATTTAAATTTAGTTTAAAATGAATTTAATTAAAAGATATTTTAAATGTAGAGATTGTGTTTTATATATTTTAATTAGTGGTTAAGATGAATCTAATTATTTGATGAAAAAGGGAATCTATTTAATTATATTGTGTTGGGAGAATTTAATAAAATTATTATGTGTTGGAGAAATCATTTAATTAATTTCATTATATATGAGTTTAATTAAATGATATATAATCAGGGAGTTGGGGTTTATCAAGGATGAGGGATATTAATAGGTAAAAAAATATGATGATGCTTATTATTATTGTTGTTTTTATAAAAATTCATATAATACAAGGATGAATTTAATTTATTTATAGACAAATCAAGTGGGTTAGGATGAAAACACAGGTGAATCATGGCCCCTTCTAGTAATGGATCATCCATGGGTGGTGCACCACCCATTTGTCCATGATCCCCCACTACATGTTAGTTTCCCCTAGTAGATACACAAGACATTTGTGTCTCATTGAGGTAAGTCCTTCTCTACATGTCTCATTCTTCACATCCCCTATCTCAGTTATATTTCCCCCAACCTCCATTAGGAGGAAACCCTATATACTAGAATTGATTTAGTTTCTTCATTTCTTTTGATTATAGGTGGTGAAGAATATGTCTTGCGAATTGTTGGTCTTTATTTTGATGACCCCCACAAAAGGAGAAGCATCTGGACTTGATCTGTTACAGCGCCATCATATTTTGTTAAGTCTATATACCTGATAAATTGTTTTGATCCCCTATAATTAGTTTCTTTTGGTGTAATTGGGTTTATGTGGATTTTTTGTTTTTCATTGGTCCCCACCGCACTAATTGTTAGTTCCTTTTGTTGTTATTAGGTGTTTCAATAAATCCATGTACACGCATGCCTTAATGTGGATGTGTGTATGTGCAAGTGGGTTTCAGTTTCAGTTAGGAAACATTGGCTTTGATAAATTAAATAAGGTTGGATTCTAAACATTTTCTAATTAATAAAATTCATTTTTGATTATTTATTTCTTTTGATAAAGATGATTCCAATATTGGATTAAATTATTTATTTCGAGAATGAGATGATTAATTATTATTTAATTTTATGTTTTGAGGTTGTGAAATAGAAAATTAATCGGGTGATTAGTCATGGGTAATTAATTTATTTATGTTGAGAAAAATAAATTTTTAATTAATTATGTTATATTGAAACTAATTCCTTGAGAAAATTAATTTTTGAATTAATTATGTGATAATGAAATGATTGCATTATAGATAATTAATTGTTTAATTAATTATGTAATATTGGGTTATTTTCCCTGAGATAATTATTTTGTTAATTAAATATGTAATTTTAGATGGTTACCATGTGATAATTTATTGTAGAATTAAGTATATGATATAGTGAGGGTTTCCTTTTTAATTATAAAATTGGTAAACTCTATAGATAAATTAATAAGATTAATTAATAGAAAAATTAATTAGTTATTTGGTAATGATTAATTATTGTCAATTTAAAAAATATAATTTCCATGTTTGAATAATTGTTTAGTTAGTAGTGAGTGTGATGTTCTTAATTTGTTATTGAATTAATTAACGTACTCAATTTATTAATTTAGTAATTAATTAATGGTTGTGATTTTTGGGTGCTAGACATAAATTTCTACACCGATGATAAAAATATATGAATGATTGTTAAATGGGTTGTGAGATAGAGACTACTGCTCAATATACTCACATGGTTCTAGACATAAAATTATACAATTAGATTGTTTGAAAATATTCTTTTATGGGACCCATACTGATAATCCAAATAATCATGCATTGTGAGATATGAACTAATTCTCCAAATACTCACAAGGGTGTTAGAGATGATGTTCAATGCCAATTAATTTACATTGTACCATGGATCAAATTTTTCGTACAAGATTTGAATAAATAGGTTAATAAAAGTCAATGTGATTCAATTATTGTGAATTGAATATGATAAATAGATGAGACTCCGGAATGACTAACATATGTATTGAGATTTGGGTGTCTAGGGGAACTCGGGAAATTTTTATTTTTATAATTAATATAAAATAATGTGTTAAATAGTTTTTTTTCATTACATATATAAATATTTCATATTCAGATTCTTATTTCCTGATATGGTCTGAAGATGTATCTCTATCATGTGTCCCATTTGATCGTGAATGACTTGTGGTTTATTTATATAATTCTATTATTACTTCATTATACCTGAACACTTTTTATTTTTATTTATATGTCTCTTACGAGATAGAAAATGGTGGTCGAGGCCAACTATGATTTATATCGCACACCCTACATTTAATTATGTTGCACTGGGGTACCCGAATAGACTCTACTTGTTTGCTTGTTTATGGATCTTTATTGTTGTTGTTTTCTTATATAAGGGAAATGGACTGAGCGGGAGCATGGAGTGCTGGTGGATATTTACCTCAGTGCATTAATTCATTTCTTTATTTCTGTACTAAGATTCATATCGTGATATTGTGTTGATTTCTTTTAGATATGAATCATAATGAAATGTCTTCATTGTATAAACTGACATTAGACACTTTCAATATTCATTTGATTGTTCATTTATATATTCTTATATTGTTGTATTATATTGTTATCTATTTCCAAAGTGCAACTTGAATATGAGGTTATAGACTCCCCACTAACTATATATAGACCCTCGCAAATAGTTGACATTCTCTATTGTACAACAATAGGCACTTGACGTAATGTGGAGACCATTCTGACCACAGGTTCCAGGGTATGTTAGGCCTAAACTATGTAATGTGGTACCAATGTTTTATGTTTTTATTATTTTTACATTGAATTTCTATTTAGGGTTATTGATACGAGGGTTGGAAATTGTTGGCACATAGTTAATAATTGTGTTTGGGATTGGTCACCCCACATACAGAAAATGACCCAGTGGCCATGGTTGATAATTGATGTTGATTTTATTTTCTATTGTAATTGATATGATATCACAGTGGGTTACTAGTGTACATTCCTATTCTTATAGATTTTTAGAATTGTTGAAATTTTAATTGGCCTGATATGGAAAGTATGTCTCATTACATGCATCATATGAGGAACATATATATTCAAATAACATGCATATGACATGTCATATTGTTTTATTAGAAGGATGTATGAAAATTTTTATTTTGTGTATTTGGTGTAATATATGTTTTGATCTGGTTTATCATTCCTCTAACAATAAAATGTTTTGTTTACAATTTTATCATCATTTGACTGGTTATATAAAATGCTTCCACTATTATTATCATGCTTGGTTATTATGCCATGATTATGTATTATACAATAATTATGTGTTACTTATTTTGATAAAATTATAGAAATATTTTGA